>OX235266.1:42228151-43428151 GCA_944472135.2 Trichobilharzia regenti | reverse complement strand
TGAGCTACAAATCTTCTCTATCATATCTGACTTCCCTCTTGTAGGCATATCTAACGTATATCGCGCTTCACCTCGCCGTTTCTCGTTCTTATTGTAACCGTTCTGACAAGTTCGTCCGCGGATTGCTCGCATTCCGCAATAACTCCTCGCGGCCAACGCCTAGCCAACCATCTTGCCACCACAGAAATCGTAATGCTCCTCGATCGTCTACTGGCACCTTCACTTGCATAAACATATCAGCTATGTCCGCGACTACACCAATAGGCTTTTCTCGAAAGCGCAACAGAGCACCAACAAGCTCGGCAATCGTATCAGGTCCTTGATATAGCTTATCGTTCAAAGAATAACTCTAAAGGTTGCGGCGCAATCTATAACTAATCTCAGTTTATCTGGCTTTTCGGCTTCATAACGGGATGATGTGGAAGATACCACCTCGAACGATAGTTCGCTGCTAGCTGCTCTGGGGGTACCGGAAGGGCATAACCATTTTTTGACATCGTATTTATCCCATCCACATATCGTGCTAAAAGGTTCTTGTCACACGATAACCTCTGTTTCAGATTGAGTAACGGCTTTATGGCGACTACATAATTATTGTCCGTTACCTTTGTTGGATCTTCCCATGGCAAGGGAATGATGTAATGCGCCTTTTCTAAGACGGTGCTTTGAGTAACAAACTCGATTGCCTTACGATCTTCAATAGAAAATGAGTCTTCGTTTTCTTCAGTATCCTTAAGCTCAGCTTGATGTAGACTTCTGATGTCGTCTTTGATACTGTCTTCGCTGATTCGAGCGTAATTGACAGTGCCTCTTTTCGTATTTCCATGAGTTTTCCGTTCGTCGTCCTCGGCTAACTTCACATGCAGCTCGGCCATTTCGACATCATGTCTAGCCTTTAGCAACTTTTTCTCTAACTCTAACTCCTCTCGAAGCTGTTTCTCTTTTAGCTGCGCCCTTAGTAGCAACGACTTAGCACTAGTTACTCGCGCTAATGATAATTTCGAACTACTGACATGAGAGCCGGGGCACGAAAGATTATCAACATGATCATTTATACGAACGGGGACTTGCCGACTCTCCGACTGCTGCTCCGAAATTTGATTCCCTGATCTGGTTTGCATTGTTCCAAAGACAATGTATTTTCAACAACGTTGTGTGCTGCCAATTCACCACAGTTTCTTCTCGATGAACGCTCAGTACTGACCAGTTCAGTACGGGATTTTCTATTTGACGTTGAATACTGACCAGTTCAGTAAAGTCTCGATCCGTTTAGCGTTAAGTACTGACCAGTTCAGTACGGTCTCGATCCGTTTAGCGTCAAGTACTACGTTAAGTACTCCGTTAAGTACTGACCAGTTCAGTACGGGATTTTCTTCAATGACAATTCCTCTTTCGTTAAGTACTGACCAGTTCAGTACGGGATTTTCTTCAATGACACTGCCTCTTTCGATAAGTACTGATCAGTTCAGTACGGTCTCCTCTGTAACGTTAAGTACTGTAAGCGCAATATCGCTTGAAATTAAGTCACGCGTAGATAAAGGCTATCCCGGTCCAGAACAAACAAGAAGCCGGTCACTGTTTCTACGGTACTATTAATAAACAAATCAATAATTATATATACAACAAACCTTAACGGTTTCAAGAGTACAAAGCACAACGCTTAACAGAAAGCAAGGTACCGCTATCAGAGCGGAATAACGTTAAAGCCAAAATTGCGAACTAGCCGGAACCAGACACGACCGTTCAGGTAAGCAGTCAGTAGAAGAATGAACCCAAGTAAGGCATGGCATAAAACAGAGAGCGTTTAAGAGAGATAGACCGAGCATAGGCACAAAGATAGAATTTAATTGGCTACTTAACCACGTAGAAAAATACAGATGAAAATCAATAAATAAGATAAACTCGACAGAATAGTACAAAGTTAGACATGGGTCAGCAAAAATAACAGTTCACAAAATACTCTGATTGGGCCATGAGTTCAACTGTCTGACTAAACGGATCGAGGTAAAAACACATACACACAGTTCATTAAACAAGCAGGGATAGACACGTTAGGCATGGATAATTGGGTTGCAACAACGCTAGGCTGATCCGTGACAGGTTGACTTGATTCAAGGATGGGAATGGAATTGATCTTACAAGAGAAATAGGTTTATCTGGAAACGACAGAGTCTTCACTAGGCTATATGCATCTAGCCCAATAGCAGTGATAAAATGTGCTGATATTTTGTCATCCCGAACGTTCTTTGAAATGCACCACGCATCGAAGCATTCCAAATAATCAGCAATCTGCCGTGGAGACCCATTAATAGGAAATTTTCCCAGGTTATTCAGTTCCATCGCGACGCCAATTTGTAATAATTTTTTGTAATCGTAGTATTAGTATTTCGAGATGACCGAATTACAAGAATCCAAACAAAACACAGAGAGGGCGGAATTCAGGAATTTGTATTTAGCGGAATTATTATGCGATTCATATATGAAACATATTAACAGTCAACAGTAAGTATTTAAACAATACAGAGATAGAAATTGTCAATCACCACATAGCCGTAGGGCCCATTAACTGAATAAAACTTCACATTTCATACTGCTTAATCAGATGAGTATTTATTATCCTTAGTTTTATTTATCACCATCAACAAATCTCTGATTTTGATATACTTACCGAAATACTTTCAATGATATTTAATTTAAAAGAGAATAGTGACGCAGATAATTCTAAAACCATTCAAGCGTTTTCAATTAAACATGGAGCTACTCACAAATTCATGCTCAGTATAACGTACTGTCAAATCAGAACCGACGTCCTCCGATAACAACAAGTTGTGTGATCGAACATACGCAGCACAGGAGTTGATAAATATTTAAAGGGCAATAATCGCTGAGTGTGGTTTTACCTTCATCAAAATGATGTCAAGCAGTATGTGCAGTGTTGCTGAAAGTTGAGAATTTGTCTGAAGGCTTCTAAAACTATTAGCATTATATCCCCTCCAGCCGGACATAAGTCAGCATGGAATATCCAATCGAAAGCTTAAATTTCGATGAATTATTCAAGTGGGAAAATTACTCCCATTTGGATAAACTAAGTGAACTATGGCTTTCTTAAGACATAATTAAGCTTTGTAAAACGTTATACAAATTGCACCTTATGAACACACTATAGATTATCTTTGTATACACATAAAATGCAGCAATTTTTTCACTAGCCATCTTTAGCCTTTTGCCAGGTGAAACGAAATACTGGATCACTTCACACGTATATTACTACTTGTTATTTCTTGTGAAATATTCCTGTGCATGTATACATCATTCGTACTCATCGCAACATTTGGCATCTAAACATACAAACTACCAAGACATTTGTATCACGTCCTGTGCATAGAAGCATCGTGAGAAATCTTATCAGAAATTAGTTCCGTTAAACGTAATGTTCCCACATATATTAAGGTAGTGTGTCAATTTGCAGCATATTACCAAGTTACTCTTTCAAGTAGAATTATTTTTGGAAATCTTTATCAGAATCCTCAATTATGTTTCGAAATGGACATATAAAAGATAAAGCACTTTTATTCAGTCGACAAATTGAATGCATGTAAAATTAAACCTCCCGTATAAACCAACTGCCATTCAATTATTAGTCCAGAGAAGAGACAACTGGCATAAAGTGCAAGTCGTCACATACATCTTCATTTCTGAGCAAAAAGGACGTACTTATTATTTTACACAGTAGTCAGACACATTGAGAATGTCTTCCACAAGAACAAAGAGAGCCTTCGTGTTCAACTGCAGACAGTTCTCAGAATATCGGAATCATGAAGCAACAGAATTTTTGATCAAGACATGCAGACGCTTACTACTACAAAATGCGTAGTCCAGCTAAAATAAACCTTTGAAAACCAGGGAGTACTGGACAGCTGTTTCATCTTAGTTTGGGAATCATCGGCAGTACGCCGAACCAAACTATAGAATAATTATCTGATGCTCGCTAGTGACTTGCTACAGGATGGAGTTTCCTGGAGTTGTAGTGAGAAGTCGTGACGAGTGAAGTCCATCCAGTTGTCATGTGTAAGGATAGATATCCCACTGACAACGATGGTTTGGGTAGCGCTAAATCACGAATTGTTAGAAGTAAGAACTCATGAGCCATTGAACCCGGTCCCACTGGCTAAATGGTAACGAGTTTGCTTTGTAACCGGATGGTCCTGTGTTCGAATCCCAGTGAGTGTGTACTACCGATGATTCCCAAAACTAGGATCAAATAGCTGCCCAGTACTCCATGGTTTTCAATGGTTATCTAACTGATATCGAACCTCGATCAACTCCCAAAAAACAAAATTAAACCTTAGGAAACCAAACTATAGAAAAATAACGCTTCCGAATAAATAAATGGACAAAATAAAAGAATAAATTTTCACTCGGATGACGATGTTGTTTGAATAGTGTGTCAAAACGAAATGTTAAACATGACTCAGTATACAGCTCAAAACTCATCTAGTCTTCACTGACATGATTCCACCAGACAATGTAGGTCATCACCACAATGTTGTAAGTCAATACGTCCCCATCAAACAATCCAAAAGAGAACCCTGAAGAGCATAGGTATGAAAATATGTGTTTCATTTCACAGTAATAAATATCGAAATTATTTTCGGTAGATAACACGCTGCACAACTCATGAAACAGTTTAACCAGACAGAAAGTTAGAGCTTAGAAAAGCACATTCATATTGACACCAAAATACAGTAGAATTATATGGAAAGCAGAGATCCTCGAAGCCAAACATCTGAACTTGAGAGCTTTTGAATGACAATCATGCGATACGATGGGAAGTAGAACCTATTGGTCCCCATAGCCTATAAAGAATACAACTTTTGATAGATGCTGTTAAGTTGAAATAAAATTTGAGTAGTCCGATATGTTCGACCACTATAATTGATATTACATCGCATGAAAGGGTAATAGGAAGTAACTTTTTTAAAAACAACTTTTCCTTAAAGAAAGGAAGACGAAGTTTGCAGTATAAAATGATGCCATTCTATTTCACAGGTTCTCATCAGCTGCAGACTACCTGAAATTACACTTGTTATATAGATGATAATAACATACTTTAATGTTTGAGTGGTAGTAGAGAAGAGATACTTTAAAATTGACGCATGTAAATGAAAGCATTACAATGTTTTTAGTTCAAGTTTTCGTCATCAATTTATACGCTTTTAAAGTTGAAAAGAGGGGGAGGCGTAAGACATAAAACAGAAAAAATTGATTAACAGAACTGTGTTAGCTTGTAGGTTCACATAGCGACTCAAGAAACAAAAGCGGTTACAGTTTAAGAGACTAAGATTTGTTCAGTGAGTTGAGATCACTGAATTAGATTACTAATCAAAATCAAAATTCTGTTACCAAGGGAGTGAGAGGTTAATCACACTCTCTTTCTGTATGCATAAGTCTGGTTTAAGTCTTTTGATTGCGATTGCTTCGGCAAATCGTAGTAAATTTGCTGTCCTTTGTCTATTTAATATTTTGAAGGACTTAGAAATCTCTACGAGATCTCCGGTATCAATAATGTGTCTGGTAATTGCATTCTGGGAATATCTGCTTCCTTTCAGGCACAGGTTTTTGGAATGTGTTCAGAAAACCGGATAGAAGCCCTTCTTTCTGTCCTTCCAATGTACTTGCTCACGCAAGTGCACGTGAATTCATAAACGCAGTTGGAGGTGACATCAGCAGGGTATTTATCCAGTTTTGAGTGGATTAAAGAAGGAGTGGTGCTGTATACTGTTATGAGTTTTGCTGCTGGGAAGCTTTTATTTATTGCACCTTTCAGTCTTTTGTCAATGTTTTGTGACACTGCATCTCCTTCGTATGGTAGACGAATAAACACTTTTTTCTTTTCTACAGTTGGATGCTTTTCCTTCTTATCGTTTTCTCTGCTGTACTTCTGTATAAATCCCTTAGGGTATCCATTTTCCCTTAGGCATTTCTCGACGAAAACCAATTCTTCTTCGACCCTGTTTGGTGAACAAAGCTTAACATAACATAACAATTTCGCTTTTATTCCAGAAACTCTACTTGTGGTACAGTGTGGAATTTTCAGCACATATCTACGGTATTGCATCTAATTTCATCGTACATTTAAAAGGAGTATTACGAAAAAAATAAATATAAAAAACAGTAAAAAAACCAAAAAAGAAACAGAAATAACAAAAAAACACAAAAGAAAATATGCAAATAAAAATACCAAGTAGATAGGAAGATAAACACCAATGACGAAAAAATATTTCAGTACTGGGTAGTGGAAGCTATTATATGTGTTTGTGTGGTGAACAGTAACAGCTATAATCACACAAGAAATTATGAGATGTTCTTAAAAATGTTTATAGCCAAGATGATCAGTTAATTTGATTGAACAACACTAAACAATCATAAAATAAACATTTTAGGTTGTGTTTTTTTATTGTCAGCACTAATGTACAGTTTGTAGTGGTAGTGTGAGTAATCATGCATAATACAAAATTTTTTAAGATGGTGATAGTGGCGTTCACAAACAAGATTTGTCATTTGAATAGTGCCGAACAAAGAACAACCCCAAAACTAATATTACATGATGGTTAATGACAGGACAATTTTGCAATAATCATAGTGATAATATAGTCAGACCCAGTAGATATACAAAAGAAGGAATAGAGTAAAGTACAAAAAAAGTAAGCCAACGATAATAATATTAAGTAGCTAAGTATGTTTAAGAAGGTTGTTCACTATAGAGTACAAATAAGAGAGTATAAGTGGGAAATAACAAGGGCCAAAATTATGTTATTAACAATAAAGCAAGTCATAGGTTTCACGCCTAACATTGTCTCTGTCACTTAGAACACGGGCCAAATATGGTATCGTTGAGTTCCTATACTTGGTTGTACGAGCATATATTATTTTGTACTGATTTTTAGTTCTACCTGATGAGATGCAAGGAGAGAGTTGGGAGTAGAGGGGGTGTTGGAAGTCAGAGAGTATGGTTTTAGTCATACAAACTTCTCACTGATCCACGTTTACAGCTTATGGGAGAAAAGCTGTTAAGTAAAGATATTGTCCAGTCCAGGTTTCTTTTCTAAAGATGGACTTTTCGACCGTGCCTTCGTTTGTTCTTTTTACATTTAGATCCAGGAAATTGAACTCATTATTATGCTCATATTTCATGGTGAATTTGTTATTTGGATGTATCTCATTTAGGCGATCATATAGTGCTGATGCGTGTTCCATATCGTTGCAAACAACAAATGTGTCATCAACATATCGGCGACAGTAGATCGTTTCATTGATAGCAGAACTTAGTTGTGTCTGTTCAAGGTGGCCCATGAAGATATCAGCCAGGATAGGTCCCATAGGCGAACCCATCCCGACCCCATCGATTTGTCGGTAAAGTTGATTGTTGAATTTGAATTGTATATCTTTTGTGCAGAGCAGTAGAAGTCGCCTCATCTCTGTTTCCGGTAATGGTAGTAGATCCGTTTGTTTACAAATTATATCAATTGTTTCCATCAATGGTACGTTTGTAAACAAGGAGGTCACGTCATTTGATACCATGAGCTTGTCTGATATGTCGATATTGTCAACTTCCTTGGAAAATTGGCAACTATCCTTCAGGCTGTGGGTTGCAAATTTAATTCAAATGGGCTCTACAGAATCAGTTAACCATCGAGCTAGTTTGTGGCACGGTGAGTTAATCATTGACAGGATTGGTCTTAAAAGGCCGTATATAGACGGCAGGCGTCCACCTTTTGACTTCAGTTTATTATGTTTCGCTGTTCATTAGTTTCTTCATTGGAATTTCTTTGAGACATTTATTAACTTTATTTTCAAATGACGTTGTGGCATCTTTTTTGTTATCTACTTGGAATTTTTCTTTGTCGTTTAGAATTTTCATCATTTTATGTATATAATCAGCTTTGTTCACTATAACAACCCCAGAGCCTTTATCAGGTCTAAATATGACGATTTCATCGTTTTCATATCGTTTCTTCAGAGCTATTCTATGCTCTTCGGTCAGCATCTTCTGCTTTTCCATTGGTGATTTGTGGTATTGGTTAGCAATATCAACAAGTTTAGACTTTAGCCATCCTCTTTTATCTTCGTCTAAGGGCTTCAGGTCGTAGAGTTGATGGTATCAGTGCTCGAATTGTGCTTCTGTGTCTATACGACTGATGTGCTTCTTGGGGACGTGAAACTTGGATCCTAGAGATAAGGCTTCTAATTCGATTTTGTTTAATTGTAATTTTGATAGATTACAAACGTAGCGTTCAGGTGCTTCTGGGAATTCTTCAATTAGCTTCTGTTTCACCGACGCTTTTGTCAGCTGAGTTTCATAATCCTCGGATGTTTTTGATTGTAGCTGTTTGATAAAATTCATGAATTTAAGCCAGCAGATAATATTGAACTCACTCAGTAGGGTATCATAGGTAGACAGACGAGATTTCAATTCGGAGAGATACTGGTATGATGATTCGATGTGAGATTTTGTTATTCGTCATCGTCCCATTGCTCGAGTGGAACCCGAAAGGGAAGCGGGGAGTGGGACGTCAGTGCGAAGGTGACATGGAGGAGATCATGTGAATAGGAGTTGAAAGAGTATGGACTAACATGGATGCAGGTGGAAAGTACAGCAGAAGACAGAAGCAAGTGGAGACGTGCATTTGAAGCCCTATGTTCCACTAGGAACCCAAGGGAGCAATAATAATATTCATGGATTATTGGGAGGAGAATGCCCTTAAACCATTCAGATCATCACTGAAATGTTGGTGGAGATATGTAGACGACACACTTGTAATAGTGAAAAAAACGATACTGAGAAACTTTTATCACACATAAACAGACACGTCGACTCAATAAAATTCAATATGGAATTAGAGAATGAAATTGGAGAACTGCCCATGTTAGACTGCAAACTACAAAGAATGACAGTTGGTAGCATAAAAACAACGATATATAGAAAAGCCAAACATTCTAGAAGATTCCTTGATTATCACTCAGCTCATCCACTCTCGGTAAAACGAGGACTAATACAAGGTCTTGCAGATAGAATACGTAGACTTACAACAGCACCAGAGGACCAGCGTAAAGAAATAAAAGTCCTATTCAAAATGCTACTCGAAAACAACTACCCTACAGAATTTATAAAAGATAATATAAAAAAGAGAAAAAAGAGGGTAAAACCGGAGAATAGCAAGATGGAAGAATAGGAAAAAACAGTCGCAATACCATATAAAAATGGTACATCAGAGGCAATACAAAGAAACCTCAAAAATATCGGCATTCGAACAACCTTTAAACCGACAAATCTAATCAAAAATAAAATAAATCAACTGAAAGATCCCATAAAACTGATGGATAAAAACAATTTGATTTTTAAAATATCTTGTGCTGACTGTCCAACTAAATATGTGGGTCAAACACGTCCAGATTACTCAAAATAAGAGTGAATGAACATAAACGCCTAACCTAAGGTCGATCAACAGAGACACAAGCTTACAAAAATCTTGAAAATTTCATCGATAGCTGCACATGCATGGGACAAAAAGCACAACATTGATTGGAACAATGTATGTATTCTAAAAAGCAAACATGAACAAATGGAAAGAAAGACTCATAACAGAATCGATATTCATTAAAGTCACACCGGATACATGTAACAAGAGTGACTCAGTACAACTTTCAACAACTTGGAATATAGTTCTAAATACAAATGCATGAATAAACGTGAAACAGAATTCTGAACACACACAAAGACACAAAACACGAATGAGGAAGAAAATTATAATAATGAACTATATATATGAGTACAAATCATAAATGTGTGTGAATAAAACAATTCCAACAGTGGTGTGAACACGTGCAGTAATTTTGCTCGAAATATTACCAACAACAAAACTTATCATTGTGTGTAAACTATTGAAATATAATTATACTTTGTTTGATATATACATATATTGCATGAATTTCAGTCCAGTTCCATACATATATATATATATATACTCTTGACGATATTTGTTTATCTTTTGACGTTTGACATTCCTTTCATCCCATAGATTAGAGTTTGAATAACCTAACTGCATTTTTAGCCGCGTAATCAAATGTAAATTGCAATTCACACCCCATCAGAACCTTGTAGACTATGTGATGAAATACTTGTCAACAATATATTCCCCTGAATGGAAAAATGCATGAATATTGCCAATCACACCACCTCAGATCTTCACACGTTTAGAATGGAATTCACTGTGCCTAATCACACAGCGTAAAGTTAATCCCTGCTCAAAGGAAATGTATTTGAACAAATCAATGAAATAGATATCAAGTCGAATCACATCGGAATCCATGATACCTCAGTCTGATGAGAATAATTTGACAGAGAATAGATGTAAGAGTGTGTGAATTATTTTACAATTATTTGTGGTAATAAATAGGCTAATGAAATAAACTAATTTTCAGTATTCATATGGAGTCTGATCAAGATTTAACCAGATAGTTGCAAAAATCTCAGCGAAATTGAAATGATTAATTTCAACATTTCCTTCGGAAATCTGGTCAGAACTTCTTCAGGGAAATTAATCGAAATTAACATAACAGAGGTTTATATATATGAAAGGAACATCTCTTGTTTTTAAAACTTTGTTCAATCATGAGCCATGAAACAGACATCAACATATATAATAAATAAAATTGTATGCTTATTTATAAAAGTACATCTCTTGTTTTAAATTGTTTGTCCTGTCATATGAATCAAGAAACAGTTATCAACAGGTATAATAAACAAAACAAAACAAAAATTGTATGAACTGTGATCAAAATTTGACCTCACTCTTTAAATATTAGTGTTTAAATAGCTCGATCCTAACAAACTTGGTCGATACTGGACATCGCATCGATGTCAACACAGCTTTCAGGGTTATATACCGAATTCCGAACTCGTTATCACGTTCAGCTCGCTTACGTCTCCTACACATAGCTGAAGCTGTTGCAAAAAAATCGACTAAACCGGAACAACCCGTTCAGACGCTGTTATCACCATAGCCAAACTTGGATTGAAGATTTTTCTTCTCACCAAGAGTGCTCACTCCCCTTAATCCTTTTCGTTTTTTTCTTTTTTACTTTTCTTATTATTATAAATATTATTATAGCCGTTATGATTATTGTTCGTCATAATTTATGCAGTTTCTGCTGTTCTACAGAGTCCTAGTTGCAAAACATATTCAGAGTGTCAATTACTGCAACTACATAGCGACTTCTATCAACTGCTTTTGGCAAACATTCCCTCAATACTACCGAATTTACATTTATACGGACTCATTATTAGTGATGTTATCGGTTTTCTCAATATATGCCTCCACCTGTTTCATTTAACATATTCGTCATCTCACTATGAACCTCTCATTCTAGCCTTACTATCTCCTGTTTAACTCAGACTACTTTGTGCTAGCCACTCACCTGACACCTTATGTAACCTAGAACTGATTTGTCAATTTTCCTACCCCACACTCTACAATTCTATTATGTTTTACGAGTTGATCACGGATTGATATCAGTTAGAGAAGCATTGAAATTTAGGGAGTACTGGACAGCTACTGTTTCATCCTAGTTTTGGGAATCATCGGTAGTACGCACCCACCGGGATTCGAACCCAGGACCATCCGGTTACAAGGCAAGCTCGTATACCATTCAGCCACTGGGACCCGATTCAATGGCTCGTGAATTCTAACTTCTACCAATTCGTGATTTAGCCCGACCCCAATCATTGTCGTTGGTGGGATATTCATTCACACACGTGACATCTAATTGGACCTCACTGGTCACAACTTCTCACTAGAACACAGGAAACTCCAACCAGTAGCAAGTAACTAGCGAGATGATTAATCACCACCAGTGTCTCCCGATTTTACAATATTTCTATTCGATTTCAGCCAACTAGCATGTTTATAGGTTTCCAGACAGTTCTGATTTTCTTAACAGGCTGGGATTAATTGAAATAATTTATAATGAACTAGCATGTTTGTCACACAAACACGACTATTTATTTTCACACCCCATAACTGCTAATCTGTTATTCTACGTTACAAATGTATCCGCCGCATAACTGGCCTTTATTGTAACGACCACAAATATTATTTTTTATAATTCTAAGAACCTGAAGTACAGAAATTATTGAAAAGAATATTCTTCCTTCAGATTGACTTTTAATTCATAATATGTGAATATATCACACTGTGAAATCTCAACAAAAGTAGACAAATTTCAAAGTCCGAGGTGAAATTTTTGATCACAGTTCATGCAGTTTTTGTTTTGTTTTCTTTATTATACCTGTTGATAGCTGTTTCTTGATTCATATGACAGGACAAACAATTTAAAACAAGAGATGTACTTTTATATATAAACCTCTGTTATGTTAATTTCAATTAATTCTCCTAGAGAAGTTCTGACCAGATTTCCGAAGGAAATGTTGAAATTAATCATTTCAATTTCGCTGAGATTTTGCAGATATAATTTTATAATTTTTAGTATGCCTACATAAAACATTCCATTGAGATATCTCAATGTCTGTGCTAATATTGCATATTTCGTGGACATGTGGAGAGTCATCTTTGGTTAAATGCCGAATGCTGAATTTTCATTACAGAAAGTCACAACGATGGATTACGGTGAACAGGTTTGTGATGCTTGCGTGTAAACTTCGTGTGTCGCAGTTCTGTTTGTTAAAATCCAATAGTTGATCGGAATATTGTTAACTGAAAACCTTCAATCAAGATACTAGACAAACGGGCAGTCACATGCCAATCAGTACAAATAGATTTATGCTCTTATCTCACAGAAAACTTCCATTTTTATTACCTAAAAGATAAAACATGCGATTTAATTAACTAGGACTGCTAATATACGTGCTGGCGCTCTATAGTTTAGATAAAGATAACTCGTTCGAAACATGTTATATTTCATATTTAAATCGTGTGCACTTGTTTATATCGGCACAAAGATGTGAAAGGAATGAGAAGTCAACAGAAATCCTCAATATCAAATTTAGGTAATTTCAATTAGCAATCGTACAATGGTTATTTCAAAAATGAAGTCAGTAATGGTCCATTCATAGTTACCTATCTAATAAAAAATAAGTAATTAAAATGTATTTAACAAAATCGTCTATACTCAAAGTTTTTCAAACATTGTCAAGCAAAGAAAGTTTAACGCATACAATTAATATCTGCCTGCAGATGTTCGTGGCACCAGGGATATTCACATATTCTTTTCGAGTTGCATCCGGCCACTATTATTTTAACAGCTATCACACTGTCGCCACTGTGATTACTTACATACATACCTAATAACCTTCCGAGTTGAATGTCCAATATTTCATACTGATGTGCCTTAAAAGTTGAATATTATGACATTTATCTAAGAACAATAACGACAATATTAAAACAATATTTACAGTAGGCGTGAGGTTGTGACAGTCATTTCTCAAGAACTCTGGGCATTTGTATTATACCTGCGGCCGTTCTTCTGAGACACAGTTCCATCAAAATATTTAGAGTGTGAATTGGTGTTACTACATAACGACTCCTAACAACTGCTTTTGGCAAGTGATTCCGTAGGCTCGCAATTCAAAGATGTTTATTGGTTGAATCGAAATCGTTCTGTATGTTTTATGGTATCACTTACACCTTTTGAGAAAAAGGTCTGTTCACTTTGAAAGCACAAAACATTGCAGGAAAACATCTAGCGACATACACTGCGGGTTATTTCCTTGCAGCTTAGTTAACTCTGACTTTATCCGGCACGATTTGCCCTTCTTAGAGTGAAAATTAACTGGAAAGAAGTTTAACATCTGGAAAACCATGCTTACTTTGTTGTATGTATGCAAAACAATAATATGGAACAATTTAAGGCGTAATGTGATTATCATATACTATTTATTCATCATTTCAAACACCAACATCAAAAACTTATCAAATTCGAGGAGTTATGTCTTGTGTTCGCGGTCACAATTTCAACTAAGCTACCTATCATTACAGTATCCAAAATGGCGATTCGAAACAAACAGAACTGTTAAGAACTTTGAAACAATAATCTTATACCGCTACGCAAGCATGAAACAAAAATTCATGTGCTTCAGCGAAAATATGATGAGGTAATATTACAGCTGATCAAAAGTCCAAAACTCACTTAACTTTGAAGTACCCTCAGATCCTCTCTGAAGCGAGGAAACTTAGAGCAATCCTAACAAAAAGATTGAGGTCACCAAATCTAGGAATAGCTGAGGCACTGGCGATACAAAAGTCAAGCCTACTCAAGGTTTTCAAAATAAATACCTCTAACCATTGTATCCACAAATAATAATTATCCAATTAACTTCCTTGCCCAACCTTCCCGTTTGCATCTGTAATGTTTACGTTTTGTTTTCTATCTGAATTACTAGATGTGGTTACTGTATCTTAATTTTTATTTTTATATGTGCGAACCTCCTACCTTTTTTGTTATTACCATGTCCTTCATCTTTACGTGTACAAGCTGACGAGTTTTGCAGTAATAAGATAATAATCTTATTATGTCTTGTCTACCTGATTATTACACATTTTACTGTTTTTTTTTCATTTCAACTTAGTCATGTAATATTTCTAGAGTAGTAGCGCCACTGAACTTCTGTTTATTACACTTAGTAACTTTGTTAATTTAACCTTTGACCGGAAATAATTCTGGAGCTTTCTCACATATTCAATATAAATACACAAATGTAGAGCCTAGCTGAGGACTTGGTCGAAATAAAAATATTCTTCGCTGCAACCGTCTTTTTAAGAAAAATTTGTGAGGCATTTATGGAGAATAGATATTTTGGAAAAATCAATAAAATGTGGAAGTGACAAATACCTAGACTAAAACATGAAACGGTTGAAATAGCCGAAAAAATATCAACGACGCATTGAAGAGAAACTTACTCGCCAACAGACCGACTCCTACTTACTACACACTATGCTAGTTAACTTCCTCAAAATTAGATAGTTATCATGCTCCTGTTGATATCAACTGCATTCACCAGTTCACCTGCATTCGTGGTAGCAAGTTTACATGAAAAACTGAAAGAACAGCATGTATCAAATATCCACATCGCATAGATGCTGAAGCCATCGCTGGTTTCAGAAGAATAAGCCTAATATGTAGAATACTATGCACTGTCACTGACACTGAACAACAGAAAGCGGTTGGACAATACGCCTATTAATTCTACAAACGATGACCGTGGAGATTTATAATGGTCAATCAGTGCCAAGATTTGTAAATAAACGTTAATGTATGATACAACAATACTTCTTATCGCATTTGTCCACTCTTCTGCAAACCAGTACATGATTTACCAATGAAATCCCTCTTGTCCCCCATCAGTATGCAGACCATTTCGAACAGACAAACTATTCAATGTTCGTCAATATTGACAGCATGTTTTACATTTTCTATGCAAGTCCGTAAAGGTCGTCGCATCAATGCCAGGAAAGTATTCCCAAGTATCATTCCCAGAAATCAGATTGACACAGGGCATACAGTGAAAACGTTAGTCTTTCAAAATTATCAATACACGAAGAAAACCCTGTTTACTTTACCTAACAGAAGCTATTGCTATCAAACGATCTTCAGCCTCCCACTGGATAAAAAAAGATAGCGTAATAAATATCTGACTCTTCTGGTGACTGTGGCTGTTTCGTTCGTGTCTTCATGTACTTGGTTCTGTTACGTGACATTTCACTTAGTTTTGACTATCACGAACTGAGTTGAACTCACTCATAACTTCCTTAACATACCTAATTGATTATTCCTCCACAACCTCGTGAACTTTCCATCTTACCATATATATATGTATATATTTATGAATTCACTCTGCTTTTCGAACTTTATTCTTTGTGTAGTCATTTCTGTTTCTAATCACAATCTGAATTTTTTCGGCCCCACCTCACGCGCCCCTCTTACCATATTGCACTGCCTAATTCATTCCACCATTGTGTTGCTTTTATCTTTAATCCAAGCTTTAGTTGACTGTGAGATCTCTGCAGTTAACAATAATACTCAAATAAAACGAGCTCGTATCATGATGTGATTATGTTCGTTCGTTCTTTCTTCATACTAATCCATGAACTGGACTGAATTTATTATCCACACATATATCAAATTTAAGTGTCAAAGTGCTTGCCAGAAAACAGTAAATATGGCTATAGATATTCTGAAGAAAGAACAACACGCTGATTTTTTATTCATGAAAATATCCAGTTTCGACATAGATGACATCTAGATGGCATACTAAAGTCAGATTGTGTTCAGATGAAACCACTGCTGATATCAAATATTCACTAAGCAAAAACATTGATTTGTAGAAAAAAAAAGAGTTAAGCAGTCACCATAACCACACTGTCTCCAGTTGTAAGAAAACCATGGTTATTTGAGGCGAATTTCATACTCTTTACAAATGGAAATTTATCAGGTTGTTTGAGGAGAGCTTTTAACACGGCTAGGTTGTTGATATAAGAATAAAACTTGTGCACTGCGGTAGAGCATAATTCCATTATGGGTAAATTTTTGTTCTGATAAAGTCTCACAGTGTTATACAGTAATGTTTACTGATGACGTTTCGAGCACAATTTATTGCTCATATCATATCATACCTTGATATGATTATGGGCAATAAATTGTGCTCGGAACGTCATCAGTAAACATTACTGTATGCGGCTAGGTTGTGGTGATCATTTTCAAGCTAATTGATGCACCATTTGGGAAACTAGGGGAAGCACTTGATGACTTTCATTTCATTTGTCTCTAACAGTTTGAATGTTTCACAAAGTCCATAGTTAAAATGTTATGATATATTTTCAGGAGTGCATTTATGTACGCTGTAGAAGTTTACTCAACTAAGGATCTATGCAATGTCATCCATTTTAATACAAACATAGCTCTGAACTATTTAACCCCTCCAAATACATCTACCAGCTTGCTCATATCATTACAAGTTGTTCATGAAGAATGTAATTTAATAGCTTAACCTAAGTAAAACTGGAAAATTCTGAAGCAATTTGCTGTTCGGAAAATTAGGTAGCTCACTGATTTAGGTATGCCAACATTCATCACTATTATACGATGTACTGATAGGAGTGACAGACGGCTCTACACTAGCTAACCTCGTCCAAACTTGATGAGGCATTCAGATAAACAAGTATTTCGCACATCACACTTTGTCTGTATAAGCCGAGACTGTGTGGGTTAGGAAACACCTCATTTTCGCATCACTGGTCACGAATCAAGGTGGCACTATTGAATATGTCACACTCGGAGATTGTCTGAATATCAGTGGGTGCAGTTTATGTACTTGAAGGTCTGTGAAGCAATCGTTACCAAGGGTGAGTGAACATCAGTGATAGCCTCCCTAATGACGTATGTGAATTTCAACGAATGATCGAGCTTCCATACGTGACTATACATGCGTAAAACGTATCAAGCGTTGCAAAAGTTGACTGGCATTAAAACTGAATAGCTGACTGGAGTCACATGCCAATCGAATACAAAGCACCCGATTACACTGCATTACATTTAAAATAGATAATTGTGGATACACAAACATCGAACAAGTATTCATGATGTCTCAGAATGTCGATTGATTCTCTTGCATATCGAGTGTATGTACCAGGATATTTTCTATGGGAAGAGAAATGCTGTTTGAGATGGTTGCAGATACATTTCACCTAAAATGAACACTTGAATTTACATAATCTAGTTTAGCTTCTTTATGAAAATTAGAAGGATTATAAGACCTGAAGAAGACACATTTAATCAGTCGGAAAAATTGGTATTGTTTGTACAGAGGTAATCAACCGCAAAGTACAAACGCAATGTTCATTTTGTCCCAATTCACTTTCATAATACACAATCATGTAGTCATTAAGAATCTCGTCGTATTTATATAGAATCTATGTGATCAGCTAGTTCGGACAATCATCGCTTACAAATCTGCACAAATGACTGCAGATTTAACTATTTTCCACGCGGGAAATTATCCGACATTAATTATTTCATCCAATCCACGTGGTATGTTTTCGCCGATGGAAAACGTCTGAGAATATACTGCCGTCTTCCAGAGAAAGAGCGTACTGGTTTAACTTAAATAAAGAAAACTGAAAGTTGAAAAGTTTCTCATCATGTCAAATCTGTCTTACTTATTCATCATACATTTGACCACACGCACAAAAATTGATGCTGACTCCTGCTTGTACAAGAACGACATATATTATAAATCTCTTTCAGCTTACGACATTTTTCGAATCAGTTTGAAGAGAACCGCTGAAAAAAATTTTTTATAATTTCATCATTTTTTTGAAACCGATAACATTATGTATATTGAAACGTATTCTATATCAGCTCACTAGTAGTTTTCGACTGCCTTTCTCATCTTGCCAGCAAGTATGTGAAAACATCAATATCAGTCACAGCCAAACATTATCTGTAATATAGTATTGAGTAGCGAATGAATATGTCCAGAATGCTTGGTTGATGATAAAGTGCATAAAACGTGACACATTCAGTTTTGTGTCGAACTTTGTTTGTAAAGTTATTTTCATTCATTTTAAACTGTATTCTCATGAAAAATACTCACATCAGCACATAGAAATGACTACAAAACTTTCGGTGATATGTTTCTGGAGGGAGAAATGATATGACATAAATTATTATTCTTCTTCTCCCTACATTCATCACAAATACATCCAGAAAATCAAAACAAGTGATTCATCGAAGGGACTTTCTTCAACGAATTTATCATCAAGCTCTACAGCTGTATATTTATTCATGGTTTTTAGGAAGTTATATACCGTGAACGAATTGAATCTTAGGTGTGAATGCAGAAAATAATAATATGAAATGCAATTAAAACTAAAATGTTAGTGATTATACTCGTAGTTAAATGTCAAGAGGCAAAGCAAATTATTGTCAAATACAGAATAATTCATAGGACGGATAGAACTTGAAGCTTTGTAAAGGATCTAGGTATATCGGTCGTTTGACTCGAGTTTTGTCCAAAAAGGTGAAACAACACTATCCTGCATGGTTATGAAAAGGTGGAAGTGGAGCAATAAGAAGCGCGAACATTGAAAACCTGGTCGATAGCAATCATCCTATCTCTATAGCCCTACGTACCTGACTCATCTGTATTGCTGAAGCTTTCGCTAGTGAAACAGAAAAGCCAGATCTCTGTGTACAGAGAATGTTCGTTCAACCCCTCCAACTTTCATGGTCTTAATCCCTCTATGCTAAAGTATGGTAATCGTCAATCATATTTTGGCTCTACCATTTTTTCATTTTTCATTTTGTCTATTCAATTTGTTTACATCTCCTTATTTCGTCGATTGTTACTGTTGCTATTCTCACTTTGAACTGTCCCCAGTAATATTTCACTTGCTCCACTTGTCATTCTAAATCAGTTCTTTTTGACAACGTTAAATTATATGCTATTACATTTCACACAATATTATGTGACGCTTTTGTTTTATTCGATTTGTCTACTAATCCTATAATTTCACACCCTTTTCAAGTTCTATTCATCCTATGAATTATTCTGTATTTGACAATAATTTGCTTTGCCTCTTGACATTTAACTACGAGTATAATCACTAACATTTTAGTTTTAATTGCATTTCATATTATTATTTTCTGCATTCACACCTAAGATTCAATTCGTTCACGGAATATAACTTCCTAAAAACCATGAATAAATATACAGCTGTAGAGCTTGATGATAAATTCGTTGAAGAAAGTCCCTTCGTTGAATCACTTGTTTTGATTTTCTACATGTTACAATTGGAATTTTCCATGATTTAACAAATACATCTATCTATTTCTGTGTTTGAACTTCAATGGATTTTGTGCCTCTAAAGCATTACTGAATCGTCTTTGGAAATGACGTATTGGCCAGTAATTCTTTCCCTATTTATATAATAAATATTGTTGTTTCTTTTGATTCCTAGAGCAGCATAGGGATTCAGCCATACGTTTGCACAGATGGCGGCTCATATTCTGTTTATCTAGATGGCATACTGAAGTCAGATTGTGTTCCCATGAAACCACTGCTGATATCAAATATCCGCTAAGCAGAAACATTATTTTGTAGAACGAATCGCATTATCTCCAGCTGTAAGGAGACCATGGTTATTTAGGACGAATTTCATGCACTCTCCACAAATGAAAATTTCTCAGGTTTTTTGAGCAGATCTTTTAACACGGCTAGGTTGTGACGCTCATTTCCAAGCTAATTGATGCAGAATTTGTGAAACGAGGATGAAACGCTTGTTTAGTCTCACTTCATTTGTATTTTATAGTTTGTCTGTTTTTTATGCAGTCAGTAAAACGTGACGTAGGATTCACCAAGTCCATAGTTGACGTTACCTGGTGGTAACATCAAGAGAGATACATCGTGAGTGGTGCATTTATATACAGTGAAGAAGTTTACGCAACTAAAGATCTACTGCTGGTTCACAATGTCCTGGAATAAAAATGATTGACAGTATATCATTCAATGCAATATCATACAATTTAATACAAACGTCACCCTCAAGTATTCAGTCCGTTCAAATATATCTGTCGACTTTTTTATTGTAGCTTGACTCAACAGTATTTTTGATACAAGTATGGCATTTTTAGCCTGTGACAAGAGCGACAGACAGCTCTGCACTAACTAGCCTCGTTGAAGTTTGATGTGCCATGGCGGAAAACAGTTACTGTGCACATCACACTTCGTCTGTACAAGCCGAAACTGTGTGTTAGGAAACAAATCATTTTTTGGATTGCTGGTCACGGAATATGGTGATACTATAAATTATGTCGCCTTTCTAGATTATCAGAATATCAGTGGGTACATTTTGTGCGTTCGGTTTTCTGCCAACGTTTTCACATGGCTCCATGTCTGCCCACATGATTTAATCTCCTCTTGACATGACCTCCTTCATGTCACCCTCACACTAACAACCAACTTGTCACCTCCAATTCGGATTCCACTCGAGCAATGGCTTGGCGCGTGATGTCACTTGATGGTTTGTTTTCCCAGAGTATGGCCAATCCACCTCCGTTTCTTCCTGCATATTTGTTAGAAAATCGGTTCCTGCTGGGCTGTCTCTCTCTTAGAGATTCCTGTTCCTGGTCTTTTCAGGCCGGCCATCTGAGCAAAGACAGCTGTTGATGAAGGTTTGTAGTTTGTTTGAAGTGGCCTTTGTGACGCGCCAAGTCTCTGATCCATAAAGTAGGACTGGCTTCCAAGTAGAGTTGAGAATAAGGATTTTATTTTTTATGCTCAGTGCTGTTGACGTACACTCACACTCGAGAGTAATGAAAGCCTGCCTTGCTTTCTCAATCCTCACTTCTTTGATATCTTCATCAGTTCTCTCCGGCTGTAGCTGAAACGACGCTTCCCAGGTCGGTTGGTTGGTAGTGAAGGTTGCTTCTTTCAGATTTCTCCCATATGTGCTGATTGTTGTTGCTGCTACTGTTGTTCAGGAATCTTTGTCACCTCCATATCCACCTTCTCTATGTTCAACTGAAGTCCTATCTTCACTGGATGCTTCTTCTGCCAACTTGTTTCTTTCCGCTTGCATATCTTCCATTTTGTGGAAATAAGACATATATCATCAGCGAAATCCAGATCGTCCAAGATAGTTGTATGAATCAGTTTCATTCCTGTCTCCTCGTTGACCGCTGTCTGTCGCATTATCCAGTCTAGCGACCTCAATCAGGAAATCACTAGACATAGTTGGCAGTCAGCTTGCTGTAAACCCGTCTTCACTTCAAAGGATTCCGTGAGTTTCCTTTTGTAGATTATTTGGCATGCAGCATGACTGGGGAATGCCTTATTTGTTTCACTATCAAAAGCTGAGAAAGTGTTCGTCGAGTAGCGAATAAGTGAACCTTTCACATATTTCTGGGATCACAAAATAAAGACGCTCACAATTCAATGGACAATAAGTAGATTTCAGTATAAAATCGTAAGCAGAATATTCATTAACGAGATCTACGTGAATTTCATTGTGATCACATATATATATATATATATATATATATATTTATATACGGTCGATAACAATGAGTGAGCATCTGAAATTACACCTGTCTTCCATGACATTTGTGGAATATCTAATTACTCAACTATATTTGAAATCGTTTAGTGAAAGTGTCATATAATGCGCACTTCATCATCAACCAACTTTACTGGAAATATTCATTTGCATTTAGTAATATATTGCAGATAATATTTTGCTTTGACTGAAATTGATGTCTTCACACACTTGATGGCAAGTAGGCGATTCGTTGACGAAAGTATGAACATCACTAATTGCACAGCTGTTTACAGCATTTTTTAAACATTGAAAAGACTTTCTGTTGGTTGACTCAGAGCACTAAGTGTATCTCTGAATAAATTGGCACCGTTTTGTGCAATAAGTAATACGGATTTGAAGTGCGCATTGTAGATTAGAAGCAGTTTGATTCACGTGAGGATAATTTGATAGAGAGAAGATGTAGGAGTGGGTGAATTATTGTATACTACAATCGTCAAATGGTATGTAAAAGTAAATTCGTTAATGAAACATACCGTTTCCAGTATGCTGACGAAAAGAAATTCTGTTGATATCTCTCAAAGCATTTGAAAATATCTATTTTATTTTCATAAAATGGTATCTTATTCTAACTGTCAATTATTCTCACTCGTCTGATTGGAAAATGAATCCACATTACAATAAACACAGAGCACAATGAATTATGTTTAGTGAGTATGTTGCTCCAAAGTAAGCGTCATGTGCTTGCATCATTCCAATTTTAGAAACCATCTGATTGACTTGTAAAAATATATATTTATACCTTTGAATGCTAAAATTAAAATGTTAGGCAAGTGCTCATTCATATGTCAACAGCGCAATTTCACTTATCCCTGCACGTTACAAATTTCACTTCGAAGGCAAACTGAGTGATTTAATCAATCAGAACTGATGGTTTATGTGAAGGTGTTTCCATGTCTAAATATGAATAAGTCAATGCAGATATATTACGTTTAGAGTGTGAATTTGTGAAAATGTACATTTATTTACGTAGATGAAAATAATGTAGAGAAAGGTATGAAGTTTTGTATATTCAATTCATTTTTATGTCCACTGAAAAATTTGATGTGTTAATTTGGAATGCTCAGTCAGCACTGAATTCTTCAGTGTGACCTATTTGCCGAGAAATAAATACAGCGAAAATATTCATTCAGACATTTAGAAAACAAAGAGAAAAACAAATAAATAATGAATGCAAAGTTTGCACACTGCAGAGTAATTTAGATTTTAAAAATATATAATATATAATTTTCCAAACACGACCCAACAACGATAGGTTAAAGCAGTGAGAAATATGCAGCTGATGTCTACCTTAGAATATTTATTAAAACAGGAATATTTGTTTATACTTAGGTTGCTCCAGTCCACTAATATTTACTAGTCATTTCACTATTACAGAACGCTTCATTAGAATATGTCACTAAACGTTTCATTACATGTTGAGCATGAAACATCGAGGTAGTACTTCTTTCTTCAAAGTAGGTACGAAGCAAATCCGATTGCAAGAGCTCTGTGAATTGGTAAAAAGTGATCTCCCGTTACTAGAAGAACACTTCTTATGACTTCGGGTGATAATCTTTTTCAAGAAATTGCACCTGACAGTGCTTGCTAGTCGAGTGGTAATCATAATCTTGTTTTTTCTCTGATTACTGTCGGCAAAAATCAACTTGAGCAGTTTCCGGGAGACGCAGTTGATTTCAACCATACCAAAAAGAATTTTGTTGTTCGCCAAATAAGAATCAAGGGTATATAAATTATGCAAGTATGATGCCCTGACTACTTTTTTGTCTGTATGTGAAGTACCTGCAATAAGTAATTTAAGGAATAACGTGATGATCATAGATTTCATTCATTATTTTCAACGTCGGTGTTGAAATGCATTGGTTTCGAAGAAGTTGTATCTCGAGGTTTTGGTTATAACTAATAATGAATTACTGATTAATAAAAAATTGCAAGTGGTGATACTTTAGAAACAGAAAATTTAAGCGGTGTAATTAAATACTACTACAACTACTGTGGTGTTTTGATACAGAGAGTGGGTTCCAATGAAATATTATTCTCACAGTAAGAATCATTGTATTTGGTGGTGTTAACATCTAAATATTATTCTCACAGTCCAATACTGCATTAACAACAGATTCCTATATATGTATTGGAACATTCTATTTCATGATGAAATCGAAAATCGCACACTCAGTGATTGCTTAGTGAATATAAAGAGTGTAGATATAAATCGTTGTTTGACCACCTTGCCATCCGTGACGTTTCTTCTACTGTTACACTACTATTACATTAACAAGAACTTGTCATTGACCTGCTGCCTTGAAAACGTTGACGACATAATAACACGTTTAATACAAATTGTGAAACTCACTTCACTTTCCAAGGGTTCCTGACTAAAACAGCACGCAAAGCATAGTAATTAAACCATCTTGAATAGAAAACATGGTGACACAAAAGAAAATTCACTCCAACTGCAAATCAAATTGCAATTTTCGACCTTTGAATCTGCACCATACAACTCTAATTTTCCATTGTGTATCTCTGTACAAAAATGGTTCCTAGAAAAAAGATAATTTACATAGCAACTCTCTTTCAAATTCAAGTGTTCGTTACTACGTTCAACTTATAGTTTATTCATTTTTTTCCTTTTGTTTTCTTTCTCTCGCTTGTCATCAGGGATCTCGCCTAAATTTTGACACTATCACTTGGATAGTTTTCAGGATGAAAATTCTAATCAAATTGAAAAATACTTCGAAATCAAAGGTCAAGTATATCATAATTAAATGCAATGTTCATTATACTACCTAAAATGAGGATTAAGAATACATAAATAGTTAATTGATACAAAAAATAGTCGAGTACTGCAGTAAAATTATCAAATAACTATGGGCCTGCATCACATGAAGTTCCACCTTTATTTAATGATCCGTCAAGTAATGAAATAAAAACTTTGAAATTCAATCGGACGGACCAGATGACATGGTGTTATAAAAAATATCCACGCTAGCTGCAAATAAGGCTGTATATATCGGTCCTTCATTCGTCATTACACACATCTGGGTTTCCATCCGTTAATTTTATGCAACAATCGCAGCAGACACTCCAAATTTAATAACCTTGTAGCGTAGGATTGATGTCATATTTAACAGAAGTTTTAAACTGTGAAGTAATCACACAGACTTACCGAAGTCGATGAAGCGCCATCCTATCATACACAAAATGAACACCGGTTCAGCTTTTGATACTGAAACAAATTAGATGTTCCTCAGTTATGAGTAAACAAGCAAATTTTGGGATCACGTTTTATAACGATTGAGTCCCCTGCATTCACGTTTGAATGTTAGGATCTAGGATGATTTCTATCAGAAATTTCAGCAAAACATTTGACCGAGCTATTCATCTTCTATTACAATCACTTTTTTTCTCGCAAAAGTTTGAATAGAGGATAAATGGGATAGTCATTGATGACACAATCAAGATATTATTATTTCTAGGTTAACGCGAAAACAATCATTGGCCGATGAATCATTTCGAAAGACAATTTAGTAGGTTTTATCAGCAAAAAATGCAGTTGACTTTCTACCCTCAAGTTCACTCACAGAAATAGATAGATGTACTTGTGATCAGTGTAGGTAGAAGCAGACTAGTTATCTCTGTCATGTCATTTCTCCCTCCACAAGCACATCACCGAAAGTTTTAAGGTGATTTTCATTTGATTATTTAGACATTTTTCAAGATGATGCAGTCTACAGACAAAGTTAGACACAAACGTAGGTGACAATAATGACTCACCACTGTCGATGTACCCCCACTCTATCATATCAACAATCAGTGTATTGTAATTTACTGTTAGTAAATTCCATGAAATAGAAATTAATTTGAAACTTAGGAAGATCTAGTAGAGCTTTTAACACAACTATTCCAGTGATAATCGTATTTTAACATTCTGTTTGGAAGTCGCACATTGATATTTTGCTGAAGTCTTATTAAATTGAATATCAATTACGACGGTCTGTATAGGAATTTCCGGTAGATATTTTAAAATATCAGGGAGGTATTGACTATTTTACTTCACCTGATATATAATGAGGCATTTTAAATGGACTGACAGTCGTTCTACGTCATATATGTCACTGAAGGCATCAGAGGAGTCTTGTTTAGGAACATTAAGAGATGTATATTTAGGCAGGTAGTGATGATGAATTATAGGTGAATGTAAACTACTCTGCAATTAGACAGACAAGCAGTGTGACAAAGTTACGGCTTTTAAACCTTATGAAACGAAGGGACATTAAGTAATGATTAATAAACCAATACTTCCAGTTGTAATTCAGCCTCATTCATAGCTCTCAGTTATGTCACATCACTCAGTTTACTTATTTCCCTTTTATTTCAGTTTCTACTCATTTGACGCCCTTTGTAATACTTCATTGTTATCTGATACATATTTCAGAACATCTCTTTATCTTATGGTTCGGACCTACTTAATCCTATTAATTGTGTTATGTCACTAAATTTACTCATTTTATTTTATTTTAATTTCTACCCGATCAATGCTTTTATTAAGTAATTGTAACATCACACATATTTGGAGTATTCCTTTCAAATCACTAGTAAAAATAGTAGAAATATAAATGTAGAAGAGACGAAACATCTACCGAGTTAAGAGACCATAAGTAACTACGACCCAACCACCTTATTACCGATGAGTTATTCACTGATTCATTGACAGGATAATAACGACCACTTCGTATGCACATGGCCCTTGGCGCAGATTATTCAAATAGATAATCATAAAAACATACGCCTGATAATGCGCCACCCTATTTTAAAATAAGAAAAATCAATGTGACAGAAATCATTGATAATACATTTCTTGGATTTCAGACTCAGAACTACATGTATCAAGGCAATCACATTCACATTAAGTAAAGTCCAAGCAGATGAAAATACTTCAAGTAAATAAGTAATTGTTATTTCTAATCTTTTAAAATTCCCTTGAGACCTAACTAGCAGAAACTGTGTTAGATCGTCAGTAATTTGCATATCAATGACGATCACCTGCAAATGAATTACTGAAGGACATTCCAGGGAATTCAATTCAGTGTTCATCAAATTCATTCACAATTGACGTGAAAGAGTTTAGAAATCGTTGAGGGTTTTTCAATGTTTTTATTTACAAACCGTCAATTTACTTATAAGTCGCTTGCCATAATGAATAACCCGTGACTATAAAAATACAGGAAGAAGCGACGAATGACTATTTTAGTTCATTTCAGAGAGAATTAGACAGTTTTATTTGCAACGACAATCAAATGATATTGTTTCCCTCTCTAAAGCTATTGGAGAGCGATTTTCCTTGAATATATTTCAAAACAACAGTAGCGGAAAGACATTATTAGGCCTATTTACCACAAAAAACATTCAGCTCTCAAACTGCACTATGTGATGAGTAGTTATCATCTTCAGTGGGATCATTACCACGAACAAATCTCAGATTAGGAAATCTTCACCTGAATAGTTTCCAAGGTTATTGAGTTTCCAAGGGATAATTATTCAAATAATTATACAAGCGCGCTTATGTTTCCAGTAAGACTTGGAACTGGTCATAAATTTACACTTATTAGTAATCATTATAACTCACTAAACCCCAGAAGTGACATTCTGCGATGAGAACAGGTAATGAGATTGAATAAATGTAACACAGCAGTTGTTAAAATGTCAGTAATTTAAACTTTAATATCCTTCATGCATTATCAGATGTTCTGAATCGCTGTTTACGATTCGATGAACATCAAAATGATCGTAATTTGTTAGGATGACGCACAGTATTCCTGGGAAGTCGTTTCAAGGCTTTCAAATAAATTGTGCACTATTTCCACTCAAATTAGCTATAGCTGTGCACCAACCATGCTACGCATACGTTAGAGTTAAGTGACTACCTCAAGAATATAAATTATTTTTTCTATATTGAAGCGCTAAATAAATTATCGTTACTTAAACATGTAAAAAGACTTTAGGGAAAAATTATGCGAATTTCAAGGTATGCAAGTATTAAAAGGTATCTTTGAATACACAAAAGATATCATCACTAAGGCCATATTTAGCATTTTGTTGGCTGAAACGTAAATTGCATTAGGTCACAAGTACATTACTACTGGTTCATCTTTGTGTTACTCTATCATTGGGTAGAATTTCCGTTGTTTAGGTTTCAGCAAACGCTCGAAAATACTAGAAGGTGCTTGTCAGTGGTGAAATGTATGCCTTGAAACAGCGATTCAGAGCTGTATTCGCAATTACTACAGCAATAAAGTGACGCATTGTACAACCACAAATAAAAAAGAGATGGATCACCCCCGTCAGATATAAAGAATCCTTCTGTTTCAATAGTCATTCCCATTGGTAAATAACAGACATTTCCATTCACAGAGTGAATTCTTCTCGAATCATATGATGAATGATCTTTGCTGTGATTCATTTGAATTTTAATGCTTTCGTGAATCCCACACTATCAATACAAACACACATAAAATGCAACAATAACTGCTAAAAACGGATTTTGATTGTTGAATATTGAAACTAAGTCACATGCTATTTCATCAAAACTAATTCGATTAAATCGCATCACATTCGCCCATAACTATATTTGGTTGCACAAAATCGACTAGACGCTTTTGATGTTTCAGCATGTTGATTTGATCACTAACATATCATATACATGTATCAGGATTCATAAAACAAATAATTGTGATAAGAGATGGTGCGAACCAGCATTTAGTTTATTATTCTCTTTCAGTTTTCTTATATGATTGATTGATACAACATCTGCAGCACAGATTGCTTGATTCTTTACGGACTTCGGTGACAAATACGGGGAAATCACTTGGAATTCATCGATTTTTCGGCTCACCAAATATGAAACTGTTACTTAATCCAGTCCATAAGGTTTGGTGATTGCGAATAATAATGTCTTTGAATGTAAACTCGTCACACAGCCAGTGTACTTAAGTAACGCAAATACATTAAATTCAGATTTGGAACCTTGAAGTCGCAAGTTTGTCACAGCATTTATTGATCCTACAAATCATCACACGTACGCAAGGTGATTAGTTGAGGATAGTGACCGTATACATCTGTAGGAACAAGAGATACTCCTTCCAATTTCTTGTCGAATCAAATTCGTCAGTTGAATGTAATTCAGGAACCCGAATCATACACTTGGCAATATAATATTCTGTGTTTGTTAACATATTCTTGATGAAATCACAGCTGGTTTCCTACCGCAGATAAAGGCGGAGTTTTAAGCGATATCTGAAAACGTATCAGAAATAATTCAGTGTTTGCCCTTGTTATAAGATGCGAAACTGTGATATATAATGCTAATGATAATGAGCGTAGATAATGGGATTAAAATGGATACATGACGATGAAATGTCAGACTTGATGGTGTCAGTGAGATAGGAAAATATTCCAGTTTAGGTTCTAGTCAGTTTGTGTGCGAGTGAGTGAGAGATCTTTTTATGAATTAATTCGGCTTTATTTAGGACTTGGTATGATATGGAATGAATAACAGCGTGGAATACAGTAATAATTGGTATGCACTGCTAAATAACTAGGTTCCGCTCGTAAAGTGAAGGACGAAGAACCTATAGCAATAGTTTGTGTGCACACTGTTGTGAAAACTTGCAGTCAATGATAACTTAAGAAAATGAAATATTGATAACACAGGAGCATGGATGCAAAAGTAACTGAGTCACATAAGTCAATTTGCAAGATAAGGATGGTTAAATGCAGATACAGAATTTGATGGTTTTTATGCAGTTATGCGTTCGAGGACCTATTGAAAACCATTACAATATCAAGTTCGTAATTTGGATATTTTCCCAAAGGAGTGTAACCCTAAGTAGGACAGTCATTCCTCACTGCATAAAGCCTTATCGTGCTGGTATTTTCAATCAGGAAACCTGGATATGCTTGAATTAATTTTATGATAAATTGCTTAGAAACCCAAATGAAATCAAGTGTCAGGCGGTTCACTGGATCTTGAATGGGAAATAACGAGCTAATCGTGAGTCCGAGAATGTCATGGAGAAATCTTGTGAAGAGGAGATTAGGGATAACCGGCAATCGAGGAGCCAGCTGAAGAGGTAAGTAGAAGACAGAACAAAGTTGTATGTGTATTGTAGAAGTCCTATGTTCCACTCGGAAGCCGAAGGAATAATAAATACCACAAAGCATGATATAATAATTTTCTTCGTTTTGGATTACCAACTAGAAAACACAATATTGCCACAACAAATGTATTTTTATAAACTTCAAATCACACTTCACATTTACACAATATCACCACTGCGAATGTACACTTTATACCAATTTCTACTGCTTAATAATTAATTATTCTCCTTATTATGTACTAGTGGCGAAATTATTGTTATGTACTGGTTGAGAATTTAATAGTCCTTACGCAAGAAAACGGAAAAAAACCATTCACAATGCCGTCGACAGATGGTAGCATGGTATGATTGGGATTGCTTGAAGGTGAAGTTGGACCAGTCTGTTTGTTGACGAACATTTTCAATAATTTCATGTTTCGCTCAAATAGTAATTCCAATTTAGAAGGATCCATAGTTTTCCCCATCGCCAAATTATTACGTACTCGTGACGAAATTATTGTTATGTACTGGTTGAGAATTTAATAGTCCTGACGCAAGAAAAACGGAAATCAAAAGACCACTAGGTTTGCGATGATACTTTTATATTCCAAACACAGGGGGAATCAGTGTCACGCAAGTATGTGAGAGCGAAAATATATATGAATGTCCGAACAAATGTGTGAACAAATCAATAGACAGTCTTAACATGAATGGCTAATTATAATGGAATATCGATCCATATATACATAGCAAAATATAACAGACTGTCAACAAACACTCATATTATATACAATATAAAGGGACTATACATTGTTAAAGGAGACAGGTTCATCAAAGTGAAATGGCCACAGACTAAGAGAGCAACAGAAAGAGAGACCACCATACATATATATATATATGTATATATATATATATGCATACATATAACTCTTTTAGGACTCTTCAGCGGTACGCGTTCACCAACACGGTGCGAACTTCTGGCTATAAGGCAACCTGGAACACTAATAAGCCACTCGGACCAAGTTTAGTGGCTCATGGATTCTGAATTGTGCCAATTCATGACAAAGCGCAAGCATTTGACAGTGTCTTCTTCGATGAATTTCTGCCTCACCTTCAACCTGCTGTACACTACTGGTCACGGCTTTCCACTGGAGCACTTTTATATACTTTTATATTCCAAACACAGGGGGAATCAGTGTCACGCAAGTATGTGAGAGCGAAAATATATATGAATGTCCGAACAAATGTGTGAACAAATCAATAGACAGTCTTAACATGAATGGCTAATTATAATGGAATATCGATCCATATATACATAGCAAAATATAACAGACTGTCAACAAACACACATATTATATGGATATATATATATATATATATATATATCACCAAGCAACGGACTGTCAACAAACACTCATATTATATATAATATAAAGGGAATATACATTGTTAAAGGAGACAGGTCCATAAATCATTACCAACTTTCACGTCATACATAACTCGACCACGTCGTGCTGCGATGGAACCTTTATTCCAAGGTTTATGTCCTGCTCGATAGTCGCGGACGATGGAGATCATCGTAGATCATTTTATGGAAGCGTCGTACGGCGAAAACTAAAGCTAAGGCTTCTTTTTCAATTTGTGCATATTTCTTTTCTGCCGCAGTTAGTGTTCGAGTTGCATGCATTATTGCTTTTTGTGAACCATCTGGGAAGACATGTAAAAGGACAGCTCCCAATCCCCTTGCTGAAGCGTCCGCTGCAACTATAATTGGAAGTGTTGGACTATAATGTGTCAGAAGCAATTCAGAAGTTAATATAGACTTCAACTTTTCAAAATCTGATCTGCAAGCTTCGGACCATTTCCAGGTTGCATTCTTTTCGAGTAGTCGATTGACAGGGTGTCGAACATTGTGCAGCGCAGGCAGAAATGCCGAGTAATAGCTAATTAATCCCAAGAAAGAGTGTAAGGAAGGCACGTCAGTAGGTGTGGGCATCCCTTTTATAGCACGTATGTTGTCAGGATCTGGACGTCTACCCGATGCATCAAATATAAATCCAAGGTATTTGACGGATCTCAAGGAGAACTGACACTTCTCTGAGCGTTGTCGCAGACCGTTGTCCTGCATGCGTGACAAGACAGCTTCTGTCCGGCTGTAAAGTTCGTTTATGGAATTCGCTACCACCAAGATATCATCAAGATAGTATCCATCAGTTGTTGGAAAATAGCTGGGGCAGTTTTAACTCCGAAAGGTAATCTGTTGTATTGGAACAAACCGCGATGTGTATTAATGGTAAGGAGTTCTCGGCATTCTGGGGCTACTTCAACTTGTAGATATGCGTCAGCAAGATCCAGTTTTGCAAAATAAGATCCACCATTTAAAACAGTGAATAAATCATCCGGCGTAGGTAAAGGATAGTGGTGCTGTTCTAATGCAGCATTCAACCCAGTAGAGAAATCAGCACAAATACGTAGGGACCCATTCGCTTTCTTGACAACGACGATGGGTGCTGCCCATGCCGAGTACGTGACTGGTGTTAATACGCCTTGTTGTTGCAGTCTCTCCAATTCTTCGTCAACTTTTGGTACAGATGCATATGGGACTGGCCTCTTTGGGCGAAAAACCGGTTTTGCGTCTGGTAATACTCGAAAGGTAGCTTGCAGCGAGGTACAGTGACCTAATCCGGGTTGAAAAACAGGTGCAAATAGTTTGCATAAATCAGAAAAGGAGTTGGCTGAATTTTCATCCTTGTTAACTGCGTTGCATACAGAACTAAGTGGGACATCAGCCAGATGTAAACGATCGAACCAATCAAGTCCCAAAAGATTTAAATCACTCTTGGTGACGTAACAAATTCCTGTGAATTTGATATTGCGGAAGGAAACAGAACATTCGAGTTCACCAATTAGTTTGAGCCGCCCACCACAGGCGCTGACAAGAGTCTGGGAAGTATTTGTGATAGGTGGTCTGCCAATATTATTCCAAAGTTTCTCTGATATAACAGTAATATCAGAGGCGGTATCTAGCTGCAGACGTGTATCATGACCATTCATCTGAAGGTCAATATATTTCCGCATACTGGTGTTGTGACTTGACAGGTTGCGACTAGACTCATTGACTTTTTGAGGATTTAGGACCAACAGTTTGTCGAGCTTTCGCTGGATTTTGACATCTGGGTTTGCGTGGCTGACAAAAACCATTTTTATGACCGATGATTTTGCACTTGCTGCAACGATGATTTTTGTACGGACAAGACTTTACAAAGTGCCACGCGCCACAATGCCAGCATGGTGATGGTGGGGTCTTCTTTGCAGTATTTTGTGAAGTTGGACGAGTATGTGTAGATTTCCGCGGAACATTAGAAGAAGGTGGGTCAGGACTGGATGATGAGAGATTTTTGCTCTTTCGTAATGCATGAATATCAGAGCTTCTCGAAGGTGTTGATTCGACCAGGTGTGTGTCTTTCTGCAAATTAATCAGCCGTTGATATTCATCAGCTATGTCATGTAATGTTAACTTAGGATTTTGTTCTAGCTGATTGAGCAGTCGAGTTCGGATATCTGTGAAACGAGGAGATTGAAGACTGCATATGAGAATCAAGGCTTTGAATTGATCATCTGTTAAGGACCTGAGTCGAAATCTCTCACATTCTCGGTTGACTGTGCCAACGTGAGTAAGAAAATCATCATTTTCATTCATTGTCAGCTTGAGGCAACGATAACGTATGCTGAATAATGAGGAGTGGTCTCCAAAATGTTCACGCAGCAGCTTTATTGTATCATCGAAACACTTGTCACGTGGTTTCTGGGGTAAAATTAGGTTGCAGTACCGTTCATATTCTGCCGGACCCAATTTACGTAGCAACACTCGCACCTTCCAGGCATCGTCTTGTGAGGCGAGATCAACAGTGAATAAATCCTCATATGGTTGATACCATGTGTCAAAAGTGACATTCGCATCTGGATAATAATTGAACTGTGAAATACCATTCACAATGCCGTCGACAGATGGTAGCATGGTATGATTGGGATTGCTTGAAGGTGAAGTTGGACCAGTCTGTTTGTTGACGAACATTTTCAATAATTTCATGTTTCGCTCAAATAGTAATTCCAATTTAGAAGGATCCATAGTTTTCCCCATCGCCAAATTATTACGTACTCGTGACGAAATTATTGTTATGTACTGGTTGAGAATTTAATAGTCCTGACGCAAGAAAAACGGAAATCAAAAGACCACTAGGTTTGCGATGATACTTTTATATTCCAAACACAGGGGGAATCAGTGTCACGCAAGTATGTGAGAGCGAAAATATATATGAATGTCCGAACAAATGTGTGAACAAATCAATAGACAGTCTTAACATGAATGGCTAATTATAATGGAATATCGATCCATATATACATAGCAAAATATAACAGACTGTCAACAAACACTCATATTATATACAATATAAAGGGACTATACATTGTTAAAGGAGACAGGTTCATCAAAGTGAAATGGCCACAGACTAAGAGAGCAACAGAAAGAGAGACCACCATACATATATATATATGTATATATATATATATGCATACATATAACTCTTTTAGGACTCTTCAGCGGTACGCGTTCACCAACACGGTGCGAACTTCTGGCTATAAGGCAACCTGGAACACTAATAAGCCACTCGGACCAAGTTTAGTGGCTCATGGATTCTGAATTGTGCCAATTCATGACAAAGCGCAAGCATTTGACAGTGTCTTCTTCGATGAATTTCTGCCTCACCTTCAACCTGCTGTACACTACTGGTCACGGCTTTCCACTGGAGCACTTTTATATACTTTTATATTCCAAACACAGGGGGAATCAGTGTCACGCAAGTATGTGAGAGCGAAAATATATATGAATGTCCGAACAAATGTGTGAACAAATCAATAGACAGTCTTAACATGAATGGCTAATTATAATGGAATATCGATCCATATATACATAGCAAAATATAACAGACTGTCAACAAACGCACATATTATATGGATAAATATCACCAAGGTCACACTGTCAAACAACACACATATTATATGGATACATATCAGTAATAGTCTTCAGTGGCCTGTAGGATATAGTTTTGATGTGGGGCCAAGAATTTAAAACTGATTGTGGAAATCCGAATCGGCTTCCTTATGCTGAGGACAGCAGATTTTCAATTTAATATATACATATATTGCATGAATTTCAGTTCAGTTCCATATATATATATATATATATATATATATATTATGTAAGTGCTTGAAATTAAGTCACGCGTAGATAAAGGCTATCCCAGTCCAGAACAAACAAGAAGCCGGTCACTGTTTCTACGGTACTATTAATTGACAAATAAATAATTATATATATACAACAAACCTTAACGATTTCAAGAGTACAAAGCACAACGCCTAACAGAAAGCAAGGTACCGCTATCAGAGCGGAATAATGTTAAAGCCAAAATTGCGAACTAGCCGGAACCAGACACGACCGTTCAGGTAAGCAGTCAGTAGAAGAATGAACCCAAGTAAGGCATGGCATAAAACAGAGAGCGTTTAAGAGAGATAGACCGAGCATAGGCACAAAGATAGAATTTAATTGGCTACTTAACCACGTAGAAAAATACAGATGAAACTCAATAAATAAGATAAACTCGACAGAATAGTACAAAGTTAGACATGGGTCAGCAAAAATAACAGTTCACAAAATACTCTGAATGGGCCATGAGTTCAACTGCCTGACTAAACGGATCGAGGTAAAAACACATACACACAGTTCATTAAACAAGCAGGGATAGACACGTTAGGCATGGATAATTGGGTTGCAACAACGCTAGGCTGATCCGTGACAGGTTGACTTGATTTAAGGATGGGAATAGAATTGATCTTACATCAAATATATATATATATGTAAATTGCAATTCACAACCCATCAGAACCTTGTAGACTATGTGATGAAATACTTGTCAACAATATATTCCCCTGAATGGAAAAATGCATGAATATTGCCAATCACACCACCTCAGATCTTCACACGTTTAGAATGGAATTCACTGTGCCTAATCACACAGCGTAAAGTTAATCTCTGCTCAGAGGAAATATATTTGAACAAATCAATGAAATAGATATCAAGTCGAATCACATCGGAATCCATGATACCTCAGTCTGGTGAGAATAATTCAACAGAGCATAGATGTAGGAGTGTGTGAATTATTTTGCAATTATTTGTGGTACTAAATGAGCTTATGAAATAAACTAATTTTCGGTATTCATATGAACTGTGATCAAGATTTGACCGGATAAATGCAAAATAATAGAGCACTGAGTGAGAAGTAGATATTTATAAAATTATTATATAATTGGTAGATGGTGGCTAGCAGCTGACGAGTCCCTAATAGGACGAAATGCGCATATTGGATTCTACTGCTAGCCACCATCCACCAATTGTATACTGAATAAATGCCCAGACATCGTCAAGGCATCTGCACAAGAAACCGACATGTCAACCTGAGACCAAGCACTTTGGTCCAATCAATCGATTGGAAAATCAAAAATTCAGTTCAAAAATTCAATAAAATTATATTTGCAAAATCTCAGCGAAATTGAAATGATTAACTTCAACATTTCCTTCGGAAATCTGGTCAGAACGTATTCAGGGAAATAAATCGAAATTAACATAACAGAGGTTTATATATAAAAGGAACATCTTTTGTTTTTAAAACGTTGTCCAATCATGAGCCATGAAACAGACATCAACATGTATAATAAATAAAATTGTATGTTAATTTATAAAAGTACATCTCTTGTTTTAAATTGTTTGTCCTGTCATATGAATCAAGAAACAGCTATGAACAGGTATAACAAACAAAACAAAACAAAAATTGCATGAACTGTGATCAAAATTTGACCTCACTCTTTAAATATTAGTGTTTAAATAGCTCGATCCTAACAAACTTGGTCGATACTGGACATCGCATCGATGTCAACACAGCTTTGATCAAAATTTGACCTGAGATTTTCAAAATTAGTCTTCGTTTGTTAACATATATATGTATATATGCAGTATACAATGGTATGTGTGTATTATTTTGCAGCTATCCAGTCAAATCTTGATCTCAGCTCATATGAGAATAACAAATGTTTTATGACTGTTTACCCACACACATATACACAGAACCCATTTTATACTGCATATACCCATATATTTTAACCAAAGTAGAGAAATTTTGAAAGTTTGAGGTCAAATTTTGATCACAGTTTATACAATTTTTCATACAAACTGTGATGAAGATTTAACCGGGTAGTTGCAAAATAATTGAGGGCTGAGTGAGAAGTAGACATTTATAAAGTTATATTTGTAAAATCTCAGCGAAATTGAAATGATTAGTTCCAACGTTTCGTTCGGCAATCTGGTCCGAACATCTTCAGGGAAATTAGTTGAAATTAAAATTACAAAGTTTATATATAAAGGGACACCTCTTGTTTTTTAATTTCAATTAATTTACCTGAAGATGTTTGGACCAGATTGCCGAAAGAAATGTTGAAATTAATCATTTCAATTTCGCTGAGATTTTACAAATATAACTTTATAAATTTTTACAATTTTTGTTTATTATACTTGTTGATAACTGTTTCATGGCTTCTGACTGAACAAAGTTTTAAAAACAAGAGATGTTCCTTTTATATGTAAACATCCGTTATGTTAATTTCAACTAATTTCCCTGAAGAAGGTCGGACCAGATTGCCGAAGGAAATGTTGAAATTAATCATTTCAATTTCGCTGAGATTTTGCAAATATAATTTTATAATTTTTAGTATGCCTACATAAAACATTCCATTGAGATATCTCAATGTCTGTGCTAATATTGCATATTTCGTGGACATGTGGAGAGTCATCTTTGGTTAAATGCCGAATGCTGAATTTTCATTACAGAAAGTCACAACGATGGATTACGGTGAAGAGATTTGTGACTCTTGCGTGTAAACTTTGCGTGTCGTTGCTCTGTTTGTATAAATCAAATAGTTGAATGCTTCAGAATTTTGCTAACTGAAAACCTCAAATCAAGTTAGAAGACAAACGGACAGTTTCATGTCAATCAGTGCAAATAGATTTATGTTCTTATTTCACATGCAACTTCCATTTTTATTACCCCAAGGATAAAACAAGCGATTTAATTAACTAGGACTGCTAATATACGTGCTGGCGCTCTATAGTTTAGATAAAGATAACTCGTTCCAAACATGTTATATTTCATATTTAAATTGGTGAATTGTGTGTACTTGCTTATATCGGTACAAAGATTTGAAAGGAATAAGAAGACAACAGAAATCCTCAATATACAATTCATGTAATGTCAATTAGCAATCTTACAATGGTTATTTCAAAAATGAAGTCAGTAATGGTCCATTTATAGTTGCCTATCAAATAAAAAATAAGTAATTAAAATGTATTTAAAAAATCGTATATATTCAAAGTGTTTCATACATTGTCAAGCAAAGATGTTTAACGCATACAATTAATATCTGCCTGCAGATGTTCGTGGCACCAGGGATATTCACATATTTTTTTCGAGTTGCATCCGGCCACTATTATTTTAACAGCTATCACACTGTCGCCACTGTGATTACATACATAACTAATAACCTTCCGAGTTGAATGTCAATATTTTATTCTGATGTGCCTTAAAAGTTGGATATTATGACATTTATCTAAAATCAACAAAGACAATATTAAAACAATATTCATAATAGACATAAGGTTGTGACAGTCATTTCTCAAGAGCTCGGGGAATTTGTATTCAAGTTGCTGCTGTTCTACTGAGTCCTAGCTCCAACAAATATTTAGAGTGTCAGTTACTGTTACTAAATAACGACTTCTAACAACTGCTTTTGACAAGTGATTCCGTTAGCTCGAAATTCAAAGATGTTTACTGGTTGAATCGAAATCGTTTTCTTTGTTGCCTGTATGCTATTTAAGGCGTAATGTGAAGATCATATACAATTTATTCATCCTCTCTAACACCAACAAGAAAATTGTTTTCAAATTCAAGGAGTTATGTCTAGTATTCGAGGTTATAATTTAAAGTAAGTTACCTATCATTACAGTATCCAAAATGAAGATTCGGAAATCACAGAACATTTGGGAAATGTGGAAACAATTATCTCACACTTATACTCAAGCGTCAAACAAACGTTTACGTGTTTCAGAGGAAATATGATGAGATTATATTAGAGTGAATATAACTTCAAAACTCACTTTACTTTTAAGAACCTCCATTTGTCCCCTGAAGAAAGAAAGAAGTAACTCAACTGAACCATTTACGTAAGAGAACACACAAACACATAAAATATACGTCGGAAAATTCAACGCAAGTTGTTTTTCACATCTCTATTAATCGACTTCTTCGAAATAATAGTTTACGTGTGGTAATATATGTACGATAATAGTGGCAGCTACTTTGTGCTTACTAACCGGGTGCTGAGTAAATGCTAACGCTCGGAACGGTTCTTCTACAAACTCAAGTAGGTAATACTACCTTTGAAATGTAATTTATTTATTGCTTCCTTAGTCCAAGTTTCCTCCACTTACTACTCAATAGGAATCGTGCTCTTCTTTTAACATTCTGGTAGAACGCAATCGATAGACTTATTTGATTTAATTTGGTCATAATCCCGATGAAAATATAATTATTCCAGAAAGTAACCACGAAGGCCTACCAAATTATTATGTGTGAAACTTGAGCACTGGGGTATTAAGTAGTTCCATATTAGTTTGTTTATTAAATGTATCACACAGTGAAACAGTATTATTTACTGGGTGACGCTTCGAAAAAAAATTTTCTTCATAATCTTATCGGTTGTAATCACACGACTTTGAAACTTTAGTTTTATGGTTTTCTTTGTCCTCTCCTAGTTGTCGTAGGAGTAGGAGAATTTTTCAGATATCTAGGACAGGTGACAAAGCACAAAAACTAAGTAGTACCATGGAAAATCTAAGATAGGAAGTGATACATATAACAGAAGCCTTGAAACTTCATAATTACCCTCATAAATCAGTCAAAAAATATGTGGGGAAATGTAAAAATAAAATAAATTACGACAGCAGTGATAATAATAATGACATGCATGTCAAATATGCTCAAGATAACACCGACAATAAAGAATCTAAATTAGTAGTAATGCCATACAAGGAAGGAACCTCAGAAGCCTTACGCAGAATTCTTAACAAGGCAGGAATAAAAGTGGATGGCATTCAAACCACCCTAAAACTCAATTAGAAACAAGCTTTGTCGGTTAAAGGATCAATCCTGTGGAGCGTTTAAAACAAAACAATTTAGTTTATTTTATATCCTGTCCGCAATGATTGTCAGGCCAAATACATTGGGCAAAGCAGTAGAACATGGGCAGTCAGACTAGATGAACATAAAAACTTAGCAAAACTAGATTGATCAACCCAAATAAGATAAGAAATCTAGAGAATAGTTCAGCTATAGCGCTACATGCATTCACACACAACCATACAATAGGATGGGATTGGATGACACTTTTAAAACCTAATGTCACAGTGCATAGGGAGAGATTGATAACAGAAGCTTTGTTTATCGAATCATCTGAGGAGAATACGTGTAATAGGAATGACTCATCACCTGTCCCAGATTACTGGAAAGTTCGGCAAAGTTAAACTTTCGACACCACTAACAACCAATCAGCAAACGAACTCGAACGGACCAATCACATTAAAGAGGCATATATGATGAATGGAAATGTATATTTATAGAAAAAAGCATAAAATAGATAATAAAAAAGGTTACATGGGATATCTTTCTCAAACATGTGAGAGAAAAATCTCCCAGTTTAGCATGGGACTGTCAATGGAGAAGTTACACCATATCCTGTACATATATTCATCCAAATGACTATAAATGAGATCCTTTTGAGATACATTTATAGCCCTTATCCTATTTTCCAACCTGCCCCAAAATTCTTCATTAGAATTTGTATGTGTCGTCGTAACGGGATCCACAAAATCACTTGAATGGTTGTCTCTATGGTGAATATTTCTCAGAGATGACAGCGAACTGTAGCCTTTCCGTGTGTATAATTGACCCCCGCTTAACAATTCTGGTAACAATAGGTATAAGAGTAGTTGCTTTTCTATCTGCTATCCTTAGGGAGAGAAGCGACCTGGCGAAAAAAGTTCCTACGAAATAATAAAAATATCAGCGTACCCTCTCTAGTGTTAGTAGGCTTCAAACATATAGCACAACGATATACAAACCCATCAGTTGATTTGGTATAGCTTTTTAAAGTCATGATACCACCACACAATCAAATTCGTTCTTTCCGGAGCAACTCAAATCTACGAAATACTGGAAACCACTAACCTCCTCGAATTGCAACAATAGCCTTGTAAGGTCACGCATTAGAAATGAATCAAGCGCTATACAACATTGAACTGCGTTCGTGAACCTCATTGGATAATTCGCTGATTGGTAGTTAGTGGTGTCGAAAGTTTAACTTCGCCGAAAATGCTCCTACTCCTATGACAATTAGGAGAGGACAAAGGAAACTATAAAACTAAAGTTTCAAAGTCGTGTGATTACAATTGATGAAAGGATTATGAACAAACTAATATGGAAGAACCACCGATGTTTTTGAAATCTTATCCATGGAAACAAACAATTAGTACAATAAGAATCTTTGATATGAAACTTGACGGAGATGAAGGCCAAACCTGCACCTATTACACTCGCTATTTGTTTGCCTTTTGATACATAAGCAGATTACATATATCTTCCTAATGCACAACAAAGCGATCTATGTACTGCAGCTGCTACTTGAACACGATACACTTAGTATAGATGAGAATGTCATCAATTTTAAAAGTCACTTTCAAAGATTTTCGTCAGAATTTTTGGTACATATTCGACATTGACAGAATGAATGTCTCTCATTGTCTTCAGGCATCAGCATCTTTAAATTTAGGTAAAGACGGGGTTTTTGAATGCAGGAGAAACCAGACAGAAATAAAACTCCAAAACTGTCAATTGGTTTTCATCTTAAAAGTATACTGGATATTTTTATATCAGTTTTAAACTAAGCAAGGTCTTACTCACATTAAATAAATTTGCACAGCCACAGAAGTGGATGAATTATTTTCGCTTACTGATGATATTAGACGTGAAAATCTTTGATATAAGGTGACTTTCAATTTCAACTGAATACGGTATCGTTATGTGTACCATGTCATTTCATCTTCCGCTCGCTCTTCATCAGGAGACCTATTGTGGCTGTAACGCGTTCAGATGAATGGTTTTCAAGAGTAGACATTTTGCAAACAATGAAAATAATTACGAGGACACAGTCATGGTTGGGACAGTAATTTAACAGCTTGTGATAACAACTTACAGCTGGTGGAGGACCGCCAGCCTACCATATAAATCAGGTAACACAGTTTAACAATTTTGAATTCCATGAAGCTCAAATAATATGAAGCCTAATGCAATCCAGTTACTTCTCATAAGCAGATAGCAATCAATCATTGCATTTAATATTATTTTGGGATTTCACGCACACGGGATTTTGATAGACTGTCATCAGACTGAATGTGGATGATGATTTGTGCCTAAATTTCAAGTGAATATTCAAAATTACTGAGACAGGATTCCATAGGTGGCTTGCACGATCAACACTGTTGAGGCTATTTTCGTAAAGTAAACAACTGTGATGTACTAATTTTTTTTCCAAATCAGTCAGCATACTCAACAAACTGAGAATGATGAAAAAACACGAAGGTGTACTACTGCAGGAATTAGAATCCGATACTACCAAGATAATATTAGAGAGGTATTCACTATTTCACTTCGCTTTAAAGAGCTAGGTTTTTCTTTTAACCATTTTATCAAAGAATGTGTTCCGCCAAAGAATATTTTTGGTTACGGTGTGAAACAAAACTGAAGCGGAGATTTATAATAACTCACCGATCCCAGCAAAGTCTGCTGCAATCATATAGACAGTCAGTGTAACAGAAATTACCAGAATGAAGATTAATAAAGTCTAGATTTTATGAAACCATTTAATTTTCGTAAACAGGTATTCATAAGACAGTCATCATTGTCAAATATTACTGATATTTCACACATAGAAATTAAAATCAATACAAATGACCATGACATATGTATAAAATGATGATAGGCATTCAACAATAATGGATAGACAGTTCATCAGTATATTTTTAGCAATACCGTGGAAAGACGTGAAATTCCGACGGGTTCAAGTGTCATCAATTGTTTATTTCGATTGTTGTCATCCCTCTTAACTATAAAAAGGCACTCACAGAAGAGTCACTCCTTCCAGCATTCGCATAAGATATAATCTCACATATATAGTACATTCCCATAGCAAAAAATGGATTTTTCGAAAAATGTGATGCTATAATTGCAAGCTTTAGATGACAGTTACATAATACAAAGTACATTTATCGGGTAGAAACTAAAGTAAAATTAAATAAGCGAGTTAAGTGACCAGATGTAATTGACAAGATTGAGTGAATATATTCAAACAAAAACTGAAAGGTGGTGAATTTAAGATCACTATCAAAAATAGGATAAATGAAGTACGGTGGAAGACAACAACTTCAAAGTCGTCTACAGTGTACGCGAAAATCTGGCCAAATATGTGCGTATCACAATTCTTCAAATCACAGAAGCGATGTCATTCCTTATACTAGACTCTGAAATCTGCATACAGAAGTCTGTGCAGTTACTGAATCTACGAGTGACCTAATCACCCCCACCTTACAATGTATAAGAAAGATGCATTATTCATAATTTCTTATTATTATTTGTTTATTATTTTTACTTCTTTGATATTTCTTCTCAATTTGGTGACTGCATTGCTCTCTCACGCGATACTCAACAAAATATTCTAATGGTTTCGACGTGATCAACAGTAAAGCAACTTATAATAAATGAAAGTCACTCTTGAAAGACAGTTGTGAATAGTTGCGGTAGGAACAGTATTTAAATTCGTAATTATAATGTCTAATAGGCAACTGTGAAACTCCTTGCTACCATACAAACAAGTTATACAACCTCATGGAACCAAAGCAAATCCAGTTGAAACTTGAACATGATTGATCATCCAATCACAGTACTATAAAATTTTTTTGAGATCTTAAACATATGTGATTTGTTAGATCGTTTCGAAACTAAATATGAAAGACATCAATTTGTGTCTGAATTAATAGCAGTTGTTTATCAATCGACAGGTCTTTAGTGTGTGTCAACGTCAACTTTACGTTCGACTGTCTTGTATTTTGAGGCCCACTTCTATTACTTATATACTCTTTCTAAAATAATTTTATCGGAATAAAAATGTGGATGATAAAGAAGGATACCGTTTAACAAGTATAGAAATACTGAACCAGTACTGAAACATAAATGTCGTTGAATTACTGCTTAAAAAGCGACAAAAATTCTATAAACACACATCATTTGCTGGGATTCTACTATGCGCATTATTCAAACAAGTAGTCATAAATACTTACAGCTGCTGGTAGTGCACTCTGCTGGTATAACAACAAAAAAGTAACACAATATACTAATAATTAATTTCATGTAATTTCGAATCAAGACTGCCAGCATCGAGTCAGTCAATACAATTACATAAGACATAAGTAGATATAATTTCTTCAGAAAACTAATTATTCATCGTAATTTATTATCCTACTGAGAAAGCACACATAGGATTGGTGTTAGAATAATGTACATTTGAATTTAAAGATCTGCGTCTGGACTTCTGACGGGCATTCAAATTCAAATCCGAAGGAGTGCTCATCAATATATTGCAACATTACATCAGAGAGTTCAAAAAAATCGATGAGATCATTTTTTAGATTTAAAGTAACAATTTAAAAATCCCTAAACTAATTATTGTGAATAGAGAATATTCATATCTGTTAGAGACTGTAGAAATTAGAATCCGGAAATGTAGAGTAAACCTGAAGCTGTTACTTTCTTATAAAAAAAGAAGCAGAAAGTAAAAGCAAACAACCCACTGGTGAATGATTTTTTCAAAACACGTTTAAAAGTAACAGTGAAAGACAGATGACTGTAAGTCGTCATAGTCCAATGGCTGATAATTTTCTTAGTTTGCTCAATAACATGAATATACTAACGATTTTGATATGTTCATCAGTTGAACAGCCATCAGGAAGGCGATTTATCCATTAAAGCCATCTCTGGGACTTACTGTCAAATAAGGAGAGGCAATATCTCATAAGAACAAACAATAAAGCTGACTTTATTTAACTCTTCGTAAATAACTAATCGAGCAGTGAAAGCATTTCACTTATTCTATTACAACTCATCAAACTTTACATTCGAAAATCAATGTCAGATTTCACTTTTCAGATTTTCACGGATAAGTGTTGAAAATTGTTAATTTTCAACAGGAAATTAATCGATTATCAGAATGATGATCTCTTAATCTGACTCATAACAATAACGAAAAGTTGTCAACATATATACAAATGAACAATGCACCATTTCCACTCGATAAAACGGCATGGCCTTACACTGTGTATGGAATCAATACTTTTGATTTCATTGGCTTATTCGTGTGTAAAATATACTTCTGTTTGGAAGCACTGACTAACTTATTGTTATGCGAATTCCAAAGGCGGAGCAAACAATAGAATATCTTTGAATAGATATGAAATACCTGTATACTTACCACAGCCTTCTCTACTAATGCAGTGACTGAAAAGAAACATTTCTTTAGGTCATACTCACAGTGTTGTTCTCTCGTCTTATTTGCATTTCAAATCATTTGAGTTACTAATACGTAAACAATATACATATATATATATATATATGATTTGATTGGTTACAGTATTTCATCATGAGCTGGAATTGGTTAGAGAACCATTGAAAAAACTGAGAGTCCTGGACAGCCATTTCGTCTTAGTTTGAGACGCTTCATCAGATATCACCACTGGGGTTTGAAACCTGCATATTCTGGCTACAATATACATATATATATATTTATATTGCTGTCTATTACATGTAAATGTAGAAACAGGAGGAAAGTTTCTTCAAATTTTCTGTTCAGAGGTATAGTCATGATTCACACAAACACATATCGAAGACTTTCTTCGAAAACATAGGCCACAAATTAACTGCTGCGCGAAATTAGACATTTGTGTAAGTCCATGGCTTTAGCTAGGCTGTGTAATTGTGCGACTAAGACAACATAAATCGATCTTTAAAAACCAAAGAAAAAATTCGAATTCTAGTGTAAAGTGGGTATACAACGGAAAAGAATTTGTTATCAGTCGGCACAATCACATATAATCGGTGACGATTTATACGAAGTGCAATCCCATGTCAGAATATGGTTTGAACAGGTGGTATTGAAGTATCACGCCACGACTTAATTTTTATTTCTCCAATGACATCAACCAAGGAGATTAGGGAAATAAATTAGTTTTCTATCAAACATTACAGTCAGCCTTGCACAAGTACAACGGGAGCTTCACAAGCAAATCACTCACACCGGAAAATCACAATAACAATAAAATCAATATTGTCAGGTATACAATGTTGCCGTCTTCTCGAAATCTTATAATGTGAAAAGATACATTAAAAATTTCAGAAAATCACCATTGCAAATTGTGGCTGTCGGAACTAACCAACCTGTAAAAAATATACATGAATATAATTTCAAAAATTATAACTTTGTTCGTGTCGTCGGTTAAGTTTTGAAAGCTTTCTATGGAAAATAGTGACCGTAATTCCGTCGGTATAAAGCACAAAATTCATCCACTCTTCATTAACGTGATTTTAAGAATGTGCAAATGACTCTTTGAGTAAACATAAATATTCGAATCGAAATTTAGACATGATAACAGTTCACTATGCCACCATCAGTAAAAATATTGATGTGTTTCAGTGAGTGGAAATGACTGTTTTATAATTGTCAATATCAGTTGATGTAACTTACAAAACAAACCCAGAGCCACCCTGCCTCTGATGGTGGCAGGTACATGATATCTGAAATGTTCAACAAACATTTCTTGTTTCATAGATCATGTAATGAAACATGGTTTCATGCGATGCATAAATATAATAATGCACAAATACTATACACTTTCTGGTTGCGACAAATGGACTCACACGATATAACACTATCTTATTCATCATAACAATGAAGGACTACTTACACAAGAAAACTGATGCTAACATACTCCACCATATTTTGTTCGACATGTTTCTGTGTTAAAAAATTGAAGACACTGATACCACATAAGTTGTTACCGATTATATGTGCTGTGCACAATCCAATTATTGATTGAGGCGATTACATACCCACATACATACAGTGAGTCACTTTATTTCATGTGAAACGCACAGACAGTTTGATATTTCAATTGTGAGGATTGTTTGATTCGCTGAAATGCAGAACACCAGTACATATGTATTAGATAGGCACACAAACAGTTTCAAGCGTTGGTGTTGTGTGGGTGAAGAATTTTTGATGTCCGTGTGTTTCGACTTTATTGCTTTATAATTCATTTCAAGTCAACGAATTATTCACCCATTGAGACTCTAGAAAACGACGTCAACAGCGAAGAAATTTTTTTTATCGATGATTCATTTTCATAGGCTGTAAAACTGTAATTATATTTTCAGAGAATTCATAAGATCAATCAGATAGTGGTAAAATATGTCCTCTAAAACGTACTGCGTTATGTATGGTGTAATCTGTAAGGCGGTTACTAATTGGTGATTAGAGAAGAGATCGAGATTGTGTCAGATCAATCACATTTAGATTCATGGAATCGAAGTAAATCCAGATACTTCACGTGAAATCGATAATTATATCAACATTATATCTTAATATACTCTTGCGACGTCTTTGACAGAAATGGTGTAACAGTGTCAGTCATTTCAACATTAGTGACGATTTTTGTCTATAAAATTTCTGATGGGCATTCAGTAAAAATTAAACAAGTGTTCATCAGCGTCATTCAATGTGGACAACGAAAAGTAAAGCAGTCATTCCAGTTGTTTTCGAAGCAAACGATTATGAATTGTCAATTAATTTTATAATTATTTAATAAAATATTAGTTCTGGAAATCTGAAACAATGTGGATCAATAAAATCAAATCTAATCCTAAATAATGTAGTTAGAATGACGATAATAACTGGGATAATCATTCTAAGTGGAAGTTGTAGATCATGGGAGGAAAAGGGACTCAACAAACGTATTCTGGAAACGTAGACTTGGCTCAAAACGTTTAATGGTGACTGCCTTGATCATGCTTAGTAATCAAAGCAGCACAGACCTGGAGGTTTGGCGTGACACCTTGCGTAGAACTGTAAGGCGTGATAATTTTTATCAATCTTGTGGCCCGCATCCAAAAGCGGAGAGAGCAAATTTAAACCGCAGCAAGAGAATATCGAATAGTTACTGTCTAATTTTCTAGACTCAAAAAAGAATTGGGTAATTGTGATTGTAATGCAAATCAAGCGATATTACTTCTTCATTCATGCTGCTGACGAATGTTTTTATCCAAAATCACGTAGCAGGAAAACAGTGGTAGAGAAATATCTCTAGGACCCATTAACTGAATGAAACTTCACATTTCAAACTGCTTGGTCAGATGACTAGTTATCATCCTTAGTTCTAATTATCACTATCAACGAATCTCTGATTTTTATATGTCTACCTAAATGCTTTCAATTTTATTCAATTTTAAAGAGAATAATGACGCAGATAATTCTAGAACCATACAGGCGTTCTCAGTTAAACACGTTACTAGTCAAAAATGTATGCTCAGTATAACGTACTGTCAAATTAGAAGCAACGTGCTGCAATAACAACAAGTTGTGTGACTGAACATACGCAGCACAGGAGTTGATAAATATTTCCAAGCCAATAAGTGCTGAGTGTGGTTTTACCTTCATCAGAATGATACTAAGCAGTATGTGCCGTGTTGCTGAATGTTGAGAATTAGTCTGAAGGCTTCTAAAACAATTATGCATTATATCCTCTCCAGCCGAACATAAGTCAGCATGGAATATCCAATAGAAAGCTTAAATTTCGATGAATTATTCAAGTGGGGAAATTACTCCCATTTGGATAAACTAAGTGAACTATGGCTTTCTTAAGACATAATTAAGCTTTGTGAAAAGTTATACAAATTGAAAGTTATGAACACACTATAGAATATCTTTGTATACACATAAAATGCAGCACTTTTTTCACCAGCCATCTTTAGCCTTTTTCCAGGTGAAACGAAATACTGGATCACTTCACACGTATATTACTACTTGCTATTTCTTGTGAAATATTCCTTTGTATGTATACATCATTCGTACTCATCGCAACATTTGGCATCTAAACATACAAACTACCAAGACATTTGTATCACGTCCTGTGCCTAGAAGCATCGTGGTAAGTCTTATCAGAAATTAGTTCCGTTAAACATAATGTTCCCACATATATGAAGGTAGTGTGTCTGTTTGCAGCAAATAACCAAATTACTCTTTCAAGTAAAATAATTTTGAAAACCTTTGTCAGAATCCTTAATTCTGTTGCGAAATGGACATAAAAAAGATGAAGCACTTTTATTCAGTCAACAAATTGAATGCATGTAAAATTAAACCTCCCATATAAACGAACTGGCATTCAATTGTTAGTCCAGAGAAGAAACAACTGGCATAAAGTGCAAGTCGTCACACACATTTTCCTTTCTGAGTGAATGAGATGTTCTTATTATTTTACACAGTAGTCAGATACATTGAGAATGTCTTCTACAAGAACAAAGAGTTATTCCGTGTTCAGCTACAAAAAGTTCTCAGAATATCGGAATCATGAAGCAACAGAATTTTTGTCCAAGACGTGCAGACGCTTACTACTACCAAATGCGTATTCCGGATAAAATAAACCTTTGGAAACCAGGGAGTACTGGACATCTGTTTCATACTAGTTTTGGAATCATCGGCAGTACGCCGAACCAATCTATAGGATAATTATCTGATGCTCGCTAGTGACTTGTTACAGGATGGAGTTTCCTGGAGTTCTAGTGAGAAGTCATGACGAGTGAAGTCCATCCAGTTGTCACGTGTGAGGATAGATGTTCCACTGAGAACGATGGTTCGGGTAGCGCTAAATCACGAATTGGTAGAAGTTAGAATTCATTAGCCATTAAACCCGGTCCCACTGGCTTAATGGTAAACGAGTTTGCTTTGTAACCGGATGGTCTTGTGTTCGAATCCCAGTGGATGCGTACTACCGATGATTCCGAAACTAGGATGAAATTGCTGCCCAGTAATCCATGGTTTTCAATGGTTATCTAAATGATGTCGATCCCTCATCAACTCCCAAAAAACAAAATTAAACCTTAGGAAACCAAACTGTAGAAAAATAAACCTTCCGAATCAATAAATGGACAAAATAATAGAATGAAATTTCATACGGATGACGATGTTGTTTGAATAGTGTGTCAAAAAGAAAATGTTAACCATGACTCAGTATACAGCTCAAAACTCATCCAGTCTTCACTGACATGATTCCACCAGACAATGTAGGTCATCACCACAATGTTGTAAGTCAATACGTCCCCATCAAACAATCCAAAAGAGAACCCTGAAGAGCATAGGTATGAAAAAATGTGTTTCATTTCACAGCAATAAATATCGAAATTATTTTCTGTAGATAACACACTGTACAACTCATGCAACAGTTTAACCAGACAGAAAGTTAGAGCTTAGAAAACCACATTCATATTTGCACAAAATACAGGAGAATTATATGGAAAGCAGTGATCCTCAAAGCCAAACATCTGAACTTGAGAGCTTTTGAATGACGATCATGCGATACGATGGGAAGTAGAACCTATTGGTCCCCATAGCCTATAAAGAATACAACTTTTGATAGATGCTGTTAAGTTGAAATAAAATTTGAGTAGTCCAATATGTTTGACCACTATAATTGATATTTCATCGCATGAAAGGATAATAGGAAGTAACTCTTTGTATAAGCAACTTTTCCTTAACTTAACGTCAACGTTTTTAGTAAAAAATATAAGTTTTCAATGTATCCTTCTCCCCACAATATCTAATCTATGAACACCTGGTGAGATACTCCGACAGATGCATAAAGAAATTATGATGTGTGTTGTGAAGGAAAGCTTCATGGTATCTTCACATGTGCATCTTATATTCACCATTGTACTTGCGAAGGAAATATTAGGTCATGGATGTAAACAGCTGACAGATGAACAGCGAATAAATGAGCAGTCCTAAATCTTCAGATAAACACCAAATTGTAACGTACAACATGAAAACACACGTTCTGTCGACTATATGTTTTTCTCATGGGGATCAGTGGTGATATTCACTTCCCAATTAGTAGAAACAGATACCTTAATGGAATCCTGCAAAAAGGTATGAATGTAACATATAGCCAGGTTACCTACAGCATCGGAAAAATCAATATTATCTACACTGAATACTGATGGAACATTGTCAGATTGTTTAAAACGATCTATCTGAAGTACTGGAAGTCACTACTATGTTATGCTTCAGTAGTCTACCGAATCAGCACAAACTGTGAAACAATGGGACGCAGTTCGTATCGTCTTCTTTATTTGTAGTCACTGACTTCATTGCTCTTTCAGAGCTATCATCCCTGACCACAGAATCCAATGGTCCAATAATTTCATTTTAATGAAAATAATAATATCACTTTATTCTGAGTAGTACTTAAAGCCTTCCTAATGTGATTTTACCTGCTTTTCATATGGAATATCATTCTACGGAATACTACTCGTTCTGAGACATACTCCAACACCCTAATACTGTATCCCTGTCAAATCATTCTAAAATGCAAGTGAGAACTAATCGCAGCTCAAGAGCATATTTATTTTTTGCTACATGTGCTACATAAAGAAGTACGTAGCTCAATAACATATTTAAAGCGTCAGCCAAAATCAGTCATTGTTGGTCAAAGTGACAATGTAGGTGAAACACACCTATACATCAGCTAATCCTGTTGTTAGGCAGCGTAGAATGTGCATATCGCGATTCGACTGAATAAGGTAACTTTGCATGTTCGAAAACACCTAAGTTTCTACTGTACTGGCTACAGAATATATAGACAAATCAACTACTTCACATTCCGAAATTACTCCACTATCAATGATTTCAAATTTCGTTGTTCAAGTACCAATAAACATTAAAAAATACCAGAAGGTGATTGTCAACAATGAAATCCGTACTTCAAAACACTAATGCAGAAATGTAATTGTAATGAACAAGAATGTTTATAGGTCTTTTTGCTACTAGACAATGAGGCACTGCATTCTTCAACCACTAATGTAAAAGACATGGAGCAGCCTGTCACATATAATGAATTTTTCTATTTCAATAGTCAATCCCACTGCCAAACTAAAGACATTGCTATTTGTAAAGTGAATGCTTCCTAAATCATGTGATGAATGGTCTTAGCGGTGATTCCTTTGAATTTCAATGCTTCCACGAATCGCAGCATATCAATACACACACATAAAATACAACGATTACTGTTAAAAATAGGTTTAGATGGTTGAATACTGAAACTTAGTCACAAGTTATTCCAAGAAACCTGGCCGGAGTCAAATCAATCACATTCAAAAATACCTATAATTAGTTGCACTTTATCGATTTAATTGCTTTCGATGTTTCAGTATGCTGATTGGATCCCTTATATTATCATACACTCGTATCAGGATTCATCGAACAAACAACTGTGAGAATAGGTATCATGCTTCAAATTCTGGCAGATAACTGATACATATGTGATTTATAAGGCTCTGCATAGTCTAGAAACCGCTGCTCACAAAAGCAGACTAATTGTATGCCATCACACATATCTTTATGATCAGTCGGCAATATGAGCTTGATTTTGTACAGTTAATTTAGTGGTGTGAACCAACCTTAAGTTCATCATTATCTTGCAGTTCATTTATATAGTTGACACAACATAACCATCACAGATTGCTTGATTCATTACGGACATTGGTGACAAATACGATCAAATCACTTGAAATTCACCAGTGTTCCACTTTCGCAACTATAAAACTGTTACTTAATCCACTCCATAGATTTCGATGTTGGCGATGAATAATGTCTGCAAATTTAGTCTCGTCTCAAATCCAGTGTGCCTATGTAATCCAAATAAATTAAATTCATATTTGAGAGTCTTGAAGTTGCAACTGCCTCACCATATTTAATGATCCTACAAACCACCACATATACGCAAGATGACTAATTGGGGTTGGTGACTGTATACATCTGTAGGAACAAGAGATATTCATTCCGATAAGTCTTCTTGAGATTTCCTTATATTTCGCGTCAAATCAAATTGGTATTTGTTAACACATTCTTCATAAAATCGTGACTGGTTTTCGACCGCAAATATAGGAGGAGTTCTTTGCGATATGTCAAAGGGTTTCAGAAATAATTCAGTCCCTTCCTTTTTTTACAAGTTGTGAAACTGAGATATATAATACTGATGATAATGAGGGTAGATAATTGAATAAAAATGCATGCATGACGATAAAATGTCAGGTTTGATGGTGTCCGTGAGATAGAAAACTATTCTTGTTTAAGTTTGAGTCAATTTGTGTACGAGCGAATCGACGATCGTTTTGTGAAAGTTAGGATTATTTTGAAAGATTTTGATGCCGACTGACTCACCGGTGGTTCGCAGTTCTAGGGATACGAACCTGTACCTTTGAGGCGACACTTGCTTACAATAGTGAAGACTTGAAATTTATCAAATTTTTGCTCTGTATTCATTATGTACCCAGTATGGAACTCCTCAGTGAACCATACTGTACACATAAATACTCACGAATGATGTTCTACTTGGATTTAATTTGTTTTGATTACGAACTTGATGTGATGCGGAAAGATTAACAGTCTGGACTTGTGTGGAGTGGTAAAGCACCATGTCTCACTCGAATAACCGCATACGATGCATGAATAAATGATAGACGAAAAGCAGATCTACAGTTTTTGTTTATGCTGTCGTGTTAACTAGTAGTCAGAGATAACTTAAGAAAAGAAAATATCGATAACACAGGCGCTTATATATAACTGTTACTGAATCATAAATGCTTTTTTGCAAAATACAGGATAGCAAAATTTTGTTACAGAAATTCATGGTGCTTATGTAATCATGTATTCGAGTACGTTCAGTAGATCTTGTTGAATTTCAGTTGTATAATGTTGATATTCTTTTCAAAGGATTGACACCACTGGGACAACAATTGTTCCTCACTGGTTAAAGCTTTATACATTTTGATCGTACGCACACCAAGCAAACTTCGTTATTAATTAACTAATATTGGGTTTGAAATAACAAATTGCGTCGTTAAGTGAAGTAATGCAGATAGTAAAATTAATTACAACATTTTGCCATACAGCACACATTTAACCATATGACAATTTTCTTTGAATGAAGTCGCAGCACTACGGATCTCCGCAAACAGAGCTTGAAATGGCAGTCAGTTCTCTGTCTGAACTTCATCGACTTCGAATAGGCCTTCTACAGCGTCGATCGAGAGGTGATTTGGCAGCTGCTTTGCTACTACAAGGTGCTGCCGACAATTATACACCGAATCCAACAGCTGTACTATAATGCTGCGTGCCAAGTAATCCACAACGCGAAACTCACGGAATCCTTCTGAGTGATGATCAAAATGAAACATAGCTGGTTGGCTGCATAATATCTTTAATGATTTCTCTGGTTGAGGGGATGTACTCGATAATGCGACAGACATCGGGAAGTGGAGAGACAGGCATACAATCGACTAACATTAAAAACTTGGGGGATCTGGACATTGCCGATGATGTATGTCTGATTTCCCAGATACTAGGAGAAATGCAAATGAAAAGCAACAATTTGGCAGAAGAAGCATCCACAGAAGATGGACCCTCAGGTTCATATAAAAAAACAGAGGTGATGAGGATTCCTGGCCAACAACAGATAATAATCTGCATAAATGGGAGGAATCTGACAAAAGCAACATCCTTTATCTAGCGACATGGTAAGCATCGTTTCAACTCCAGGCTGACGGATAACAAAGTGACGATCAGGAAAGCCAGGCAAGCTTTCATTACTTTCAAGTCTGTGTGAAGGTCAGCAGCACTCAGCATGAAATATAAGATCCCGATTTTCAACTTCAATGTGAAATCTGTGCTACTATACTATTCCGACACTTTGCGCGTCATAAAGAAAAACTTAGACAAACTAGACACCTTCATTACCAGCTGTAGGCGAAACACACCTATACATCAGCTTATCCTGTTGTTAGGCAGCGTAGAATGTGCATATCGCGATTCGACTGAATAAGGTAACTTTGCATGTTCGAAAACACCTAAGTTTCTACTGTACTGGCTACAGAATATATAGACAAATCAACTACTTCACATTCCGAAATTACTCCACTATCAATGATTTCAAATTTCGCTGTTCAAGTACCAATAAACATTAAAAAATACCAGAAGGTGATTGTCAACAATGAAATCCGTACTTCAAAACACTAATGCAGAAATGTAATTGTAATGAACAAGAATGTTTATAGGTCTTTTTGCTACTAGACAATGAGGCACTGCATTCTTCAACCACTAATGTAAAAGACATGGAGCAGCCTGTCACATATAATGAATTTTTCTATTTCAATAGTCAATCCCACTGCCAAACTAAAGACATTGCTATTTGTAAAGTGAATGCTTCCTAAATCATGTGATGAATGGTCTTAGCGGTGATTCCTTTGAATTTCAATGCTTCCACGAATCGCAGCATATCAATACACACACATAAAATACAACGATTACTGTTAAAAATAGGTTTAGATGGTTGAATACTGAAACTTAGTCACAAGTTATTCCAAGAAACCTGGCCGGAGTCAAATCAATCACATTCAAAAATACCTATAATTAGTTGCACTTTATCGATTTAATTGCTTTCGATGTTTCAGTATGCTGATTGGATCCCTTATATTATCATACACTCGTATCAGGATTCATCGAACAAACAACTGTGAGAATAGGTATCATGCTTCAAATTCTGGCAGATAACTGATACATATGTGATTTATAAGGCTCTGCATAGTCTAGAAACCGCTGCTCACAAAAGCAGACTAATTGTATGCCATCACACATATCTTTATGATCAGTCGGCAATATGAGCTTGATTTTGTACAGTTAATTTAGTGGTGTGAACCAACCTTAAGTTCATCATTATCTTGCAGTTCATTTATATAGTTGACACAACATAACCATCACAGATTGCTTGATTCATTACGGACATTGGTGACAAATACGATCAAATCACTTGAAATTCACCAGTGTTCCACTTTCGCAACTATAAAACTGTTACTTAATCCACTCCATAGATTTCGATGTTGGCGATGAATAATGTCTGCAAATTTAGTCTCGTCTCAAATCCAGTGTGCCTATGTAATCCAAATAAATTAAATTCATATTTGAGAGTCTTGAAGTTGCAACTGCCTCACCATATTTAATGATCCTACAAACCACCACATATACGCAAGATGACTAATTGGGGTTGGTGACTGTATACATCTGTAGGAACAAGAGATATTCATTCCGATAAGTCTTCTTGAGATTTCCTTATATTTCGCGTCAAATCAAATTGGTATTTGTTAACACATTCTTCATAAAATCGTGACTGGTTTTCGACCGCAAATATAGGAGGAGTTCTTTGCGATATGTCAAAGGGTTTCAGAAATAATTCAGTCCCTTCCTTTTTTTACAAGTTGTGAAACTGAGATATATAATACTGATGATAATGAGGGTAGATAATTGAATAAAAATGCATGCATGACGATAAAATGTCAGGTTTGATGGTGTCCGTGAGATAGAAAACTATTCTTGTTTAAGTTTGAGTCAATTTGTGTACGAGCGAATCGACGATCGTTTTGTGAAAGTTAGGATTATTTTGAAAGATTTTGATGCCGACTGACTCACCGGTGGTTCGCAGTTCTAGGGATACGAACCTGTACCTTTGAGGCGACACTTGCTTACAATAGTGAAGACTTGAAATTTATCAAATTTTTGCTCTGTATTCATTATGTACCCAGTATGGAACTCCTCAGTGAACCATACTGTACACATAAATACTCACGAATGATGTTCTACTTGGATTTAATTTGTTTTGATTACGAACTTGATGTGATGCGGAAAGATTAACAGTCTGGACTTGTGTGGAGTGGTAAAGCACCATGTCTCACTCGAATAACCGCATACGATGCATGAATAAATGATAGACGAAAAGCAGATCTACAGTTTTTGTTTATGCTGTCGTGTTAACTAGTAGTCAGAGATAACTTAAGAAAAGAAAATATCGATAACACAGGCGCTTATATATAACTGTTACTGAATCATAAATGCTTTTTTGCAAAATACAGGATAGCAAAATTTTGTTACAGAAATTCATGGTGCTTATGTAATCATGTATTCGAGTACGTTCAGTAGATCTTGTTGAATTTCAGTTGTATAATGTTGATATTCTTTTCAAAGGATTGACACCACTGGGACAACAATTGTTCCTCACTGGTTAAAGCTTTATACATTTTGATCGTACGCACACCAAGCAAACTTCGTTATTAATTAACTAATATTGGGTTTGAAATAACAAATTGCGTCGTTAAGTGAAGTAATGCAGATAGTAAAATTAATTACAACATTTTGCCATACAGCACACATTTAACCATATGACAATTTTCTTTGAATGAAGTCGCAGCACTACGGATCTCCGCAAACAGAGCTTGAAATGGCAGTCAGTTCTCTGTCTGAACTTCATCGACTTCGAATAGGCCTTCTACAGCGTCGATCGAGAGGTGATTTGGCAGCTGCTTTGCTACTACAAGGTGCTGCCGACAATTATACACCGAATCCAACAGCTGTACTATAATGCTGCGTGCCAAGTAATCCACAACGCGAAACTCACGGAATCCTTCTGAGTGATGATCAAAATGAAACATAGCTGGTTGGCTGCATAATATCTTTAATGATTTCTCTGGTTGAGGGGATGTACTCGATAATGCGACAGACATCGGGAAGTGGAGAGACAGGCATACAACCGACTAACATTAAAAACTTGGGGGATCTGGACATTGCCGATGATGTATGTCTGATTTCCCAGATACTAGGAGAAATGCAAATGAAAAGCAACAATTTGGCAGAAGAAGCATCCACAGAAGATGGACCCTCAGGTTCATATAAAAAAACAGAGGTGATGAGGATTCCTGGCCAACAACAGATAATAATCTGCATAAATGGGAGGAATCTGAAAAAAGCAACATCCTTTATCTAGCGACATGGTAAGCATCGTTTCAACTCCAGGCTGACGGATAACAAAGTGACGATCAGGAAAGCCAGGCAAGCTTTCATTACTTTCAAGTCTGTGTGAAGGTCAGCAGCGCTCAGCATGAAATATAAGATCCCGATTTTCAACTTCAATGTGAAATCTGTGCTACTATACTATTCCGACACTTTGCGCGTCATAAAGAAAAACTCAGACAAACTAGACACCTTCATTAACAGCTATCTTCGCTCAATATTCAAGATCAGATGATCGGTCGGAAATGATCAGCAACAGGGATCAGCAGGGACCAATTGTGCAACAGATATGCAGGAATAAATGGAGGTGGATTGGCCATGCTTTGAGGAAACCATCAAGTGACATCACATGACATGCTCCCTAGTGGAAAACTGACGGGAAGCGACGAGTTGGTCGTCATTTCGAGGTTGAGATGGAGGAGGTAGTTTGGGGAGGAGACTAAAACATGTGGGCAGATATGGAGGCTGGCGAAAACGTTGGCAGAGAACCAAACGAAATGGAAACGTGCAGCTGAAGCTCTATGTTCCTCTAAGAAATAAACGAAACAGTAATGATATTATCATCTAATATTATAGCAGCAAATATGAAATTTCGGAAATTTCCCATTTCACTTTGCAGTCGTATAATGGAAGCTTCATTAAAACATGTTGTATATGAATGTGTATAATGTTTTGTCCACACCTCTTCTCAAGATCTACACACTCCATGAACTGTTTTTTGGAGTAGATAACAAGTTTTTGTCACCGTTTACATTATTATTTTAGAAAATCAATATGTATGTTGCTTCAAGGTAAATTTCATGCGTTCAAATCATTCCAACTATAGAAATCAAATAGTTGACTTATGCACAATATTCGCAATTGAAAACACTAAATTTGAAACACCAGACAAATGCGTATTCATATGTCAGTTATTGCAAATTCTATTATCTCTTTATTTCACGTGGAAGTGTCATTTTTTCACCAGCTCAAAGTTTGAACATGTGACTGAATTCATTGAGAGTGCTATTTTAAGTGCAAGTGGTTTGATGTCTGTGATAGAAATAATTCGTTTTAAACAGATTCCACTTGTTAATACACCAAATGATGAAAATGTGCATTTATCTGCACCAATACAAGAAGATGAAAGGAAAGAAAAAGTCCATTTAAAACCCTCAGTATTCAACTTTTGTCACTTTAATTAACAATTTCATATTGTTTATTTGAAAAATTATGTCTGGAATGGAGACTTCACTGTTACCTATTAAACAAGAATTGAATAATGAAAACAGGTGTTACACAATCGTATATATTCGGAGAATTTCAGATGTATTCAAACAAAGATGAGTTGTAATGAATGGATCATTCTGTTTTTAGAGTGTCGTCTTCCCTGCATTTGGATTTATACTCAACATATATATTTGAGTGATTCTTGTGGAAAAGAATATCTCTTTTCAGTCAATGTTGTGTACTGATGGGACTCGCACCTCATTAACCGCATAGCTGATTGGTATTAGTAACGTGTGACTGAATAAACTAATTTCGTTAGCTTTTCGATGTTACTCGATGGTGAAATCATAGTAATTTCATAACTGAAACGTGACTTAGTTAATTGTTGCTCTCTACTGTACACCCTTCCGTTGTAATGCACAAAGGTGAATAACAGAGACGAAACGCGATACAAAATTATATAAGTTTTAAGAAACTTAGCACCTATGTGGAGACGGGATGATCATTTATACATAAAGCCTCCTTGAATTTGGCTGACAGTTTGGGATGCTGTCGTCGCGAGATTTGAGACTTGTTGGTTTATTTATGTGCACAGTTGATACGTAGATGTTTTATTTTATCATATGCGATTCGCCAGCATCATTTACAACAATATGTGTACCGTTAATGAAGAAGAACAAACCAGAAATTTGATAGTGAATAAAAACAATAATTCGATTTCGAGTTATCAGGTAGTAGATATCACTATTTTCCGTTGAACAGTTCCTCTAAGTAAGTGAAGTATAGTGTGAGGTCCAGGATTGCGAGCACTTGTTATTCTCCTCATTAATCCGTCACAACTAATCATTTGCAGAAATTCTAAATGGAATATTTACATCGGTTGAAATAAAAGAGCAAAGGTGATGCGTTGATCATTCATCACTCTTTGAATTGAGCCACTGCTGCCATTTAAAATAACATGTCGTAGCGTTTTTAAGACTTTGTAGACAGGAAACACATCGAATGACAAGCACAGCTTCCTCTATATCAGCAGGTAAAGTGGTATGTACGCACGAATTTGATCAATCTAAGTGTTGCGCACAACTTCCATAGATTAACAAATTGCCGTGCTGTTTCTACGGATGATTCATAGTATATTGAAAAGCAATTATGAAAACTTTAGCTATCATCAACTATGCATTTAAATTCTTTTATTTTCAATGTGCAGTCACAATCTGCCGTATTTAACTGCTCATTTCTCATTGTTCGACAAAATATTTGTTGTAAGAATGTCAAAATATGTTGACTGTTTGAATAGCAAACGAAGAATGTATGGGCATAAATAATGCAATTATTAAACTTTTATCTAATTAGCTCTGTTATAATGTTCATTTGTTGCATTTTAGGTTAGTATTGAAAACCTAATTCGCTTATTTGGCGGCATGCATAAATTACTGAGCTGCCTAAAATGGCTTCCCATCAAAATCCCTAATTTCAACTGGATTACTGATTGTTTTATTCGTTCATTTATACCAAATGACCTGTACATGAACTTGAGAGCAGAGTTAACTTGCTTCTAAGTAAACGCTGTAGAATGCTTCAACGAAATGAGGTTATGCTTCGGTTTATTACTTTATATGTAAATTTCGTATGAAGTAAAAGTATTTTGGAAGTTAATAAGCTGAAACGTTTTGTACCAAATTTCCACCTAGTGTCTGAAATAAATAAATATTTTTATTATTTACGAAATACTTTTGTAGTGACCCATTTTATTACTCATCTTTGTAGTGTACTTTCACTATGTAAGTAGACTTTGATGTGTTTATCACTCTAAATTTTGCGTGTTACAATTGATACTTTTGTGACCGCTCGACTTTTGAAATTTGATTACCGCGTTAATACACGTTCGTAGTCCTTCTCAAGTGCCTTTTGAGTTACATCGTGGATGGTGAGAAATCACAACTTTAGAACACAATAATAAACGTGAAGAAGTACTAAGATATATGTATTGGCAAGTTTGATCAAAAAAAGCACCACAACACTTTCAAGAATACATCTTAACGATTTCGTAATGCATACAGTGTGTAACGCTGGCATATATATATATATTGCTTAAAAAAAGTGAATGAACATGCTGACTGCAAGAATCCTTAATATATGCTGGTTGCTACAATAATTAAATTTTGTTGTAATTGAAGCATGTAATATCATTGCACAGTCAAAAGACCAGGATATTTCATCTACTTTCAGATACTTACTATACAATGAACAAAGTCACAGGTTTGTGTATAAAGTCCGTCTTCAAAGTCTACCTCGCAGTCAACGATTTTATTAGATTCGAATAGCTTAAAATGAAGCGAATTTTCCCATTATTATCGGAGCGAATTCAATGTTAACGTCCTACTAATCTGAATAGTGGTATTTACTGATTGTTTTGGTTATATAATTGGTCCCCATATTTGTTTTTAATGTAAAGCTACATTGAGTATTTGTTAAACTTTTTATCACCGCGATAAATTGCGTGTGCTGGGATCCAGTTATCTGATGCATCGCACAACAATGAGTCGTGAATGAACAAATTAAATATCTTTCAAAAATAATTCATTCTGGGTAAGCCCTAACCAATTACTATAGTTCCAGTAGATAGCGCTGTTATGAATGATGAAAACACTGTTGCTGGGGTTCGATAACATAGTCAAATATGATGTGGTGTAATATGGGAATAACAATGTTTTGAAAACAATTCGATACAAGGAAACAATATGTAACGTATCTGATGACCCTACTACGAAACCTATTTCTAATCACGTCTAAACTCCAGAACCCATATAAATAAAGATAGAAGAAAGATTGATGTAAATTGGTGGGGACAATCGACTTGTATTCATCTGAGTTACATAATATATTAACATCATCCAGTATGGTCAATAACTGAATAATTTAACTGCTTCCATAATTTTCGATCACATTTTAATACGAAATCTACTTGGGTCCGACGATTTAAATTCGTGCAAACTGACTTTATGTTTAGGTAAATTCTTACGTACTTAACAGATACCGAATATTTGTTACTAGTCTGCCTAGATTTCAACACACAAAGCATTTATAAGGCCATATCAGAGATGACACATTGTTGTTGAGTTCTCGCTTTCAGTGTGAAAGCTAGATATCATTCCATGTGTTTGAATCGCCTTACCGCTTGCTGACATTTCATGTTTACAGAATGTATTACTGTAAACAGTTTTATTAATTCTTTACCAAATCAAAAACATGTGATCATTAAATGAGTGTCATATATCACTGATCAAAATAAATAAACGTTCACGGAACAATAACAGTCGGCTTGATGTGAAAGAGCTATGATCCTCAACTTATAATTATGGTATTTGAATTAATCCAACCAAAAAATAGTGAAACGTTCTGTGTGCCGTATACATGTATCTGTGCGAAATCCTTAACCTCAAAGTAATTACTTCATGTTGCAGTTTTGTCGGTAAACAGGTACTACAACTGTAGACACACATTCTATGAAAAGGAATAAAGTTTGTGCTTACTGGTCTGAATAAGGCATTAAGAGGATACATTTCGCGAGATGATACCATTTCGAAGTTTCTTTACATACTAATGACCAATCACATTTAAATACGCCAAGTAGTCCATGGTGGGTGAAGGTTGAAGAATAGGGTTTTTTGTACACATAGCTTAAGATGTAATCTTAAATGCTTCCATCACCAACCCTGAATTAGACTTATGTGAAATCATAAGGAAACGGTCATTATTATTGACTTTATGACCTGACATTATTAGCTGACTTGCCATAAATAATGAAATTCTATGCAAATTAGTAATTTTATTGGCATTTTCTGTGTCTGAATAACAATTTTGGAACATGTTCTTATAAGTTTCACGTGCACAGGTGTCATCGCAACTGCAGCTTGTAAATACAGTTTGAAGTAGAGTCCACAGAATTTCCTCCTTTAATTGTACGTACAGAGATCGAACATTTTCCAGATATGGGGGAAAGAGATGCGGCGTAGAATGTGCGTTCGATGGCTGACCGAAAGCTTCGAGCTGTCAACTGCATAGTTTGATCACCCTCGAATGGTAGGTTAACACAGATAGCTTTCTTTAGTACAGAAGCTGTCTTTTTGAGACATGGTCTTTCTCTACTGAGACAAGTGATAATGTTTTCTTGATAACAATTAGCTAATAAAACTTAATATATATGACGAAACTCATCCATCAATGCGTCACTTGTGCATATTTTTCGGGCGCCTGAGAACAAACATCTCTCACTAGGGAACGTTTATACTAATTCGATGACGTGTACCTTGAAATGTATCCTGAGGTATCTGCGCAATTTACAAAATGCGTTCATTTCAGTTTACTGCTAACTGTCACACAAAAGATTTGTTTTCATTTTAATAATACAAATGTTACACTTAAGCGCTTCGAATCACAATTTGGTTTGAGACAAATAGAAGTGGAGGTGTTCACACCGATCGCAAAACAAAATCTCGTCTATAATAATTAGAGCAGTTTCAAAACAAACACTAAATACTTGCCAGGAATAATTCAGAAACTTTAACGACACAAACGTCCACGTCTTCCCAAAAATCCTTCAATGTATCGTCAGCAATTCATTGTTGTACACCATTTGTGTTATTCTGGTATCAGGTGTGCTACTGACAATAATTTATAAGTAGTAAATTGGGTGTTACCATCGGCATGAATCATGAATATTGAAGTGATGGTTTAAGGTGCGAATATGAGGAATGAAGATCCCTGTGCAATAATATCGTACGCATGACGGAAAGATAACAGAATCATAATAGGAATAACTATAACAAGCTGAAAATTCAGTGCGAGTAATCCACAGTCACCGTACATCAGTTTTCTGGGTCATTTAATATAGATATTAAAAATGGATTACGCAGAAAAGATGCCTCACAGCATAACAGTATGTGAGATCTTCAATAAATTCACATTTCACCTCAGGCCAATTACTCGAATATATAAATGCTCTATTAAATCAATTTAGCTTCTAAAATCAGACCTGTCTCTCAAATCACATATTAAAATCCTAATCAGGTGATTTTGTTTTGAAAAAGCTTAACAGTAAGTACATCAAACGTTTGCGTACTCAATGACTATGGAAATATGTAGTTATAATTCTTCATTCATGTATATTTAAAAAGGTGAAATTTAGTTTAGACCGAAATTTTCACTTAAAACCCACTTGCCAGCCATCAGTCTTTGAAAATCATACCACTATTAATCGAAGAATATAAGGAAATCGGTGAATACAGCACATCACAGCTGTTTGTAAGCCTTCAGAAGACATAAGAAAAACAATGGCTTTGTCATTGACAAAAAACTGCACAGATTTCACACTCATTATCATTGATAATGCGTTTAAGATACAAACTTAATTGATACTGGGACTACCACTGATTGGTTGGGATCGACATATTACTATTGACACTTGTGTACACAAAACGAAGACATGTTTCAGGACAGGATTAGAACTGGTTGCATGCAGACTAATAGTCTGTAGTTGAACTAGATGAGCTACGAAACACATCTGCTAACGAATTCATTTCATTTCAATCATCACTGATAATGTCCAAATTTTACGTGAGTAAATCATGCGTGACTGTCCATCTAGTAGCGTGACATTATTATTATTCTCTTGAGTTCTTAGTGCAACATAAAACTTCAGTGGCACATGTACATTTCAATCTCTTCTTTTTAATCCTTTCCAGCTGGCACCACAATTGCTTACAAGTTTCCACTTCGTCATACAATCCCCTCCATGTGACGCCCAAGTTATCCTTCTCTTCCAATTCAAATTCCACTTGAGGACCTGACGCACAATATCACTCAACAGTATCCTCAATGTACGTTCAGTCCATCCCCTTTTTCTCCGCATATTTGGTTGGTTTTCAAGTAGAGTTCATTGTTGCTTATGCTTTGTCGACATATGATATTTAGTATGGAGTATAGACTGCCGATGAAAATCTGTTTTAGCATCTAAGCAATGATTTTAGTGACACGCACGCACTATATAGAAGCATTCACTATACATTAGTATTGAAAATGTGGTTGCTGTCTCTTTGTGATGCATGTAGCTAAATTACACAATGCTTTCAGACCAATGAACGTTTGTCTTGTCTTGCCGATCATCCCGTGCTGTCAGTAATTGAAACAATGAATCCTGGGTAAGTGAATGAAGTGACTTTCTTTGGACTTCTCTCAGTGATGGTTATCGTGATTGCAGGTGGTCGTTAGGTGCCGTTGTGTGCACTTGAAAGACTTTCTTCGATTTCCCTACTACCAAATTGTTGGTTTCACCTGTAGGAATTCAGACATAAATCATCGGCTAATTCCAGGTCTTCTAAAGCCATTTTTTCGGCCCAAAGTGTTCTCGGCTTCTCGCTATCCAATATCTATCGCATGACGCAGCCACCACAATCAGGAATATCATAGGTGACAATTGACAGCCTTGTCTTAATTGTCTCTTCACTTCAAACTCTTCACTGATCTTTCCATTGTGAACCGGTTGGTATGTGGTATAACCACAGTTTAATATAAGCTTAAATTTGAAGATGAATTGTCACCAACTAAATGTATATAGCACAAGTCAAAATTTTTACTGTCTAAATGCAACCTTGGTATAACTCGTAAATATGTAATCTGTCGGACAAGATACTTGATTTTTCTCTTGTAGGTTCGAAGTCGAAAACATTAATTACATCACCAACTATTCTTTCCTTGCAGTCACATGAACTTATGATATATGTGCGTTTTTGAAGCTTCATCGAATGATATGGTTAAGACACATGTCGCACTTGCCTAGCCATCGCGATCCTCAAGAGCAACGTTAACTGACTTAGGACGAGGTTGGAAAAGGGTTAGGCGTGGTTAAACCAAAACCTGAAATCGGTCTGCAAAGCTTTGACAGTTAGTATAGACCAACCTGACAAGATATAGACTGACTGGTTGAGGTCTTCAGGATGCTAATAACCAATGGCATGAGTCTATTGGTGATAGGGCTAAAATTGTTCTCAATGTGTGCCGTGGATGCATTCATTCTTGATAATCTCCCAGGTCAATTAAATCGAACAGAGACAATAAATCATATTCATGCAAATGAATACAAATCATGAATGTGTGAATTTAGGTGACACCATTGAAGCGGTTGGTGTGTGATCACGAGCAGTCTTACTGCTCGAAATAATACCAGCACAAGAAGCTTATTGCTGAGTCTGTGTCAACTGTTGAAGCATATTCAGAACTGGTTTATTATCAAGTCTTCACAAAGTTCTCTCATCTGAACATAAGAAAACAGTTTCTACTAACAGTCGGCGAATTTCTGTAGTGATACAGTCGCCCATATAATCCCTTGTATTAGCTACCGATTTCTTTTGATTAGACAATTTCTCCTCAGTCTAAGATGCAGTCAGAGATGATCAGGGTTCAATGCGAATGTCATACTTTATAACCAGATCATTCGTCTTTTCCACCTATTGCCTATCTGGCAACATTGTGTTATAGCATTTACACATGGGAGGGAAATCATGCATCATCTGAAGTAATCCCATGAACTAATATTCACCTGAAAGTCTCAATGACATTACGTTGTAATAGCGATTGCAAGGACAGTGTAGACAGTCACCCTCGTGTCCTATTTGTTTCTCGAAATTCGCCAATAGGAGCAAAGTGAAATTATGGGAATGCCTAGAAGTGTAACTGCTTAGCCGGAGTCTTTTATTGAGGCTGCTTAGTGTTTAGGAAACCACATGTGTCTATAGATATTTAAGAAAATACTGGTAACAATAGTACGCTGACTCAAAGTATTTTGATTGTGAATATTTTCAGACGTCACGCAAGTAACCTGGTGAGTGGTTTTTTGACGTTGACTGGGAATTCAAGTATTTTGAACACTTTAACATATATCTCAACATAAATTTTATGTGTGTTTCACAAGCTGACTTCATTATTAATTACATATTCTCAAGGTAAATTAACTTCCTAATTCATGTGGGATAGATTTGAGAAATGACGATCAATTCTGATGGAATTCGTAATGTTCGAGAGAAGCTCAACAGCTCAAGTGTCCTTTTCTGATTCTGTGGTTCTCTTTTTGTTATCCAGACTGTTCATTTCATAGAACCGTGTTCTCTTGTCGATTCCGGATCGCAAGCTTCGGATGTGTCAAGCATGATGTATTGCATGCTTCCGATGAATATAATAGTAGTTGTGGGTTTCTGTATAAAAAACTGCAACAAAACTAATAATTGTTGCAGTAGTATGCCATGAATTTCTGACAATCAACTTGTCATTTCTCGGTCAGACTTAAGTGAAAATTTCACTAAGCCACACAGTGTTATACAGTTATATTCGCTAAGCGAAATTTATTGCTCATATTCACATCAAGGTACTCACGTAATAATCTCGCTTAGTTTATATACACTAGTAATTAACTATGCTTGGAACGTCATCTGTAAATATTACTGTATATTACAGTATGAGCTAATGAAAATAAATTTTATCCACAATGGAATCGTAATCTAGCACATCGCCCAAGGTGTATCCTAATATAAATAATGCGTATTTGACAGCCCGTTACGTCACCACATTCATCGGTCTCCTCAGCGTGTACCTGCTACACTGTCAATATCCTCGGAGGGTGTGTTGGACTGGATGATATTTGATGGTTGTGTCGTTAGAGTTTCAGGCATATGGAAGCACTGACTCCACATTAGATTTGGAAACACAGATACTGTTCTTCATTTTCAGTTTGGTAGATTAACACACTGGATTTAGAGTCCTTCTGACTTTGACTTCTTAATCTGTGCCACTGTTCGTAGTTGAAATGACGATACCTAAATAAGGAAAAGAGGTCGTTTTCTGGTTTTTCCCCGAAGACTTTCCAGTTTGTGTCGCATGAGACGTAAATCATCGTCAAAGTCTAGATCTTCAACAGTCTCTTCTTCTGTTCGAATTATGCCTGTTCTCACTGCTCACACTCTGTTGTATGATCCCGTCCACCAAAATCATGAGTTTCATCTGCGATATGAGAGAGTCCTGTTTCGCATGGAAGTTGACATGCACATGTTTACAACTGACTTCTAAAGGAAAACGCAGTATTGATTTCGCCGCACTGAGAATAGCCAAAATATTGGCCCTGTTGAGATGTCTAAGAATAGTAGCATTTTACATCAGGCATTGTCGTTCACTAAATACACCACTTCCTGTAAATGATTTTGTTTTGTCTTCAACACGAACTAAGTGTGTCTCAATGTTTGGCTCTTATTCAAGTCCGGACATTCAACAGGTGAGCAAAATTTGATCAACTTATGGTGTGATGGTTAATATATCATTAACCCTCTCAAAAGTAATCTAACTCCTTTTTACATTAGCTTTAGAAATCGATGCACCGATATTGTAAATATAGAGACCATTACTGTAAATGTGGTGTTTTTCATCAAACCTATTCTATGTGAATGGATTCATTCTCGCCTAGGAGAGAAATCGAACTAATAAGAATTTCAGATGTGCTGTTACATATACTAAAACGTGTTAGTGGACATACCTATAATTTTTAATAAGAAGACGAAATTATCTCGATATGGTGCCTCAGAACAGAAGGCATTCAGAATATTAGAATTCACATCCCTGTTGAACTCTTTGAACTGTTTTAAAATCCTTAAATCTGGCCACAATTCCTTTGTTCTTGATGTATGTATGTGGTTAGTACACTGACATGGATTCCTCCAACACACCATGGAGATTTAAGATGTTGGTGTTTTTTATTCTGAAGATAAAACTCATAAAACTCAGGGTTTATATATTAAGAATTTTTGACTTTATTGTGACTATTAACCATTGCACCAAGTTGCACTCACAGAAGTCTTCATCTTCTTCTCCCATGCTTTCTGTCCTTTCAAACGTGATGAATTAAACTTCACACAGATATGGTTGAAAGTAAAAATAAAGCAATGCCTTGAATTTGACTAATTTCAAAATTTATTGGACATCCTAGTTGTGATTATCCTCTAACTATTCCAACTGTAATTGCTGATACACGTTTGAATGAAGTTTCATTTTCGAATTAACATTCACGCCGTCCATGCTGTTTGATGCGAGAGTAAATGGTTGTTGCATGAAACTTGATTTTATCCCAACGAGGATTTCATGAATTCCTGAACGGATAGAACAACAAGTGGAATATCAGAAAGTGCGATTAATCCAGTGAAAAATGCTGAAAATAGATTTACAATAATGAATTGTTCACATCATAGATATAAAAAAAATTGAAATAAGTGGTTGATGATGACCGTGTAATGGATTGATAAATAGAATATACACTTGATGTACAGACAATGGTCTTCATGAGTTATAAAACATTGGAAGGTATTTAATCTGCTAGGAAAGCACAGAGACACAAATAAATGCACCGACACCTACGCTTTTATCCTCATCCTCTCAAACAGCGTTCACTTCTTCACGGTATTTGAGTAGGGAAACGACAAACATACAAAGTAGCTTTTTTCCTACCTCTCATTACATGATCATTTGAGTGGATAAATACTGACAGTATATGATACGGGTTCACTGTATTTTTCACATAACCCAGTGATACGAAGTCTATCCTGAAGATCATCAAACAAATTACTAAAAAGTGTTCTGAACTCCAATTAGTTTAGTCAGTAAAGCGTGAAACGACCACATCCATCCTTTTTTCATGAAGTTTGTGTGTATTACTATGCATAGTGATTGGTCTTTCGATGTGAGTCGCATCCTAAGCGGAAGGGGAACACTCTCCTTCCGAATAGCAAACTGAACACAGTGGATTGATTAAAAGTGTAGTATATGAACGTATCACCAATAATGGACTTTCACTCACACAACACTTTGCATTCCACGTAATCCACGGTCTACAGAAGTAAAATAAACGAAATATTCCCATATTGAATCATAAGAAAAGGGCACAAACAGCGAAGAAAATTCTCTTTTCGACGATTCATTTCCATGAGCTGTACAGTCATAATCATATTAAATAAAGAAATCACAAGACCAATTAGGTACTGGTAAAGTTTGTCCTTAAAAAATGCATTGCATAATGTAAGGTGTAAGAAGGGATGACTAAATGTGAGTTAAAAAAGGGGTGGAAGTTGGCATGACGTAATAAATGTGAGATAATGACCAATCAGTAAGCACCTTTAGAATAGACAGAAAGTAGAGGAACGGCAATGAAGTGTTTTTATATAGAATCTGTATGGAACAGCAATGTTGTCAATAAACAGTATTAGAGTAGTAATAAAATATAAAGGATGGGAATAATAATGACAATAGAACGATAGTAGCTACAACAATAATAATAGTGAAATTATATAAGAAAACAAGAAAAAATAAAAGTAAAAAATAATTGTTTCAAAGTAGACGACGAGCTCACACCAGTTAGCACACTCATCAAAATCAAGAAGTTTTGAGAAGCTGGGTTATTCTACTCTAGGACTCTCCAGGAAGCAGTAAAATCCATCACCTTCAAAGAATAGCCTGTTTAAAATTATTCCTTTCTCAGTGAAATCAATTTCAGCAGGCAATTGATTAGATGCCTGGAGGCGATCGGCAGGAAGCCTTAGGCCTAGGTTTCGTGATAGTTGGCACTCATCGGCAAGGCGTATCTGCAGCCTTGAAGGACTTCATGTCCGTCCTGAGATTCGAGCCCGCGGCACCCACTGCTGCTGTCAGAGACGCTAACACTGAGCTATTCGGGCACGCGATTGACACTAGTTACTAATGTTTAATCAAAATAAGCCATTGATTGCTGCCATTTTCTAGGCATAGTATGTTTCATATTATGCTTATCTCAAAACAAAGTGTTTTGCCTAAACTCATCATGCAACATCATCATGAACGAATCAATAGACAGTATTAACATGATTGTTAATTATAATGGAATGTCGATCCATACATACACAGCAAAATATAACAGACTGTCAAACAAACACACATATTATGTGGATATATATCACTAGTGCTTTATTCTCATGAAAAAACGCTGATTACTCACTTTGTTTTGTCAATGGAATATGAAAACATGTTATCAACTTCTCAATTTACTGTGCTGTACTTTTCTTCCAATAATGTGTTAATTTCTTAACTTGTTTTTCGTTAATTTCTTGAAATGTCATCAATAAACGTTTCTGTATAACACTATGTAACCGTGTCAGAATAAAACTTTATCTATATAGGAATTATGCTTTACCTCAGTGCCCAAGGTTTGTTTGTTTGCAGTACAAATTACGAAACTTAGATATAAACATCAGGCTATAACTCAGTCTGGATGAAGGCAAAAAGAAAAATACAAGCATTGATAATATTTACTATGATCGACTGTCATTAGGACTGAAAATTATCTTCCACTGAAGGTAAGGGCTTGAGTAAAAGACAGGCCAGACAGAGATATTCTGAATTTAATGATTTAGTTGAAAAGTACAATGACAACTAGTGAAAAAGCTGCTTTGCAGTTGAAAGTGAACGAACTTGAAGATTTTAAGGAGTTACTTTTATAAAGCATTAAAGGCCGAACTTTTATGTGTTCCTTTCTCCATTTTGCTTAGGCATGCTGGTATAAAACTACTGACTGGAATTATAGCTCACTTTTAGACTGGTCTAATCTCTTGAATAGCATCTAACATCGATTTTTTTTTGTCTGAACGTGTACTTCAAATGAACCAGTGATAAACATTGCAGAACAGATTACTACCGATATCTTCTATAGAAGCCTCTATGTTCCTGTTGTGAGGCAAGAAACGAATAATCATGAATGATAGTGTCACAAACAGACCACTAGTTTGTATGCCAGTAGTTTTGAAAGTCAGCTGAGAGGTAGATAACCAAAGACACGTTTGGAAAATCAAAGTATTAGTGGCACAAGTGAGGAGATATAAATGTAATTAAATTGCAGGCTGATAAGTTATCAGAAATTCACTAATTTTGTCACCATAGTAGTTTAAATACTAGAGCAATAGATTGAACAAGGTATTAACATACCCAAATATCTTAGGCACAATTCGCTAGGTAACTGATCCGTCTTGTTTCAAACATAGGATTTAATTATCTATGATTAGATTTGCTAAGATCATTTTTATTATGCGTGGAATAGGTGTTTCCCCTATAGGAATAGATGGTAATTTCTAAAAACAGGATATTTCGCCTTTTTGCGTTTTACCATGTCATGTTATATAACTCGTTCACTAATCTACATAACATATGACCTTCTCGATGAATAATTAACTTCAAACTTAATTTTATATTTCCTATGTAAATTATTTCAATATTCTCTCTATTTCAGTCGTGTTTTCAACATCGACGATTCCCCTTTATCAGTTAAACGCACAACTACACACATCACTTTGTGATGCGATTATCACTGTACTAATACAGTGATAATTTGTTTTTAACCTGTGTTTCTTAAAGGTCCTCAAAATCACCTTAAGTCAATGAATGTTCTTGTTTGAGATATGTACTTCGCTACAGCAGATAGTAGTTAGTTTGCGTAATTTTTTTTGTAAAATCTCCATATTTACACTAATATTTCTGACTGAGTGAAGATTACAAGTGCTGTATGCCAATATTTAAAAGAATCTGTTGCTTCATTATAAATAATTTAAATTAAACACAGAATGTTAAGAAAATCAAAACAACATTTTTCTGAACGTTTCGCCATGTAAGCCACACCTTCTTCAGCAGATTTATTCCGATTTTTATTAATCATCAAAATATGTAGTCGAAAATTCTCTTTGGAACATACATATTTTACCTTTAAACACAAACTATACTATCAAAAAAATGGAGTTGCAATGGATTCAACAACATCTCCAGTTGTAGTAAACCTATATATGAAAGCACTAGAAAAGAAAGCATTGACAAGCCTTAGCTGTCATCATAGACTATGGTACAGATACGTAGATGACACATTTACTGTCATAAAGAAAGCTGAAAAAGAGGACTTTCTAACAGAAATTAACTTAATCTCAGAACATATTGAGTTTACTGATGAAGTTGAATAGGCGGAGGGAACCCTAAACTTTCTTGATTGTCTTGTAAAAAGACAAACTGACGAGAAACTAAAGTTTACCGTATACAGAAAGCCGACACATTCCAATAAGTATTTGAATTTACAATCAGATCATCTCATAGGAACGAAAGTTTCAGTAGCTTTAAATCTCATTAGCAGAGCCAGAAACATTATAACAGATAATGATAATATGGAGAATGAGATAACCAATATAAAACAGATTTTGATTGGTAATTGTTATCCTGAAAAGCTACCAGATAATATCATCAATAGAAAGGAGCATAAAGGAAAACAAAAAATTGAAAAATCCTGGCTATCGACGATAGGCATTCCATATCGAAAAGACACAGCTGAATAACTTCAAAGACTACTTGCTTCATATAATATTAAAGTCTGTGTCTATGGTAATAGGCAGGTGAAGGTAAGAATGAATGAATATAAACTATGCACCATACGTCCACCTAGAAATGAAGTGGAATTAAAAAGTCTAGAAAAAAGTTCGGTTATAGCAATGCAAGCGATAGACTGCGGACATAAGATTGATTTCGAAAATGTCAAAATTCTTGGAAGAGGATTTCATGCACATAAAAAAAGATTGACTTCTGAAGCCTTGCACATTTTATTATTATTATTATTGTATCCTTTAGTTCCTAGAGGAACATAGGGCTTCAGCTGCGCACCTCCATTGACTTCGGTTTTCTGACAACTTTTTCACCCTGCTCCAGGTCTGTCCACATGCTTTCATCTCCTCCTCGCATGACCTCCTCCAAGTCACCCTTGGACGACCAACTCGCCGCCTCCCTTTCGGGTTCCACTCGAGGGCTTGTCTAGTGATGTCACTTGATGGTTTCCTCAGCGTATGGCCAATCCATCTCCATTTCTTTCTGCCTATTTGTTTCACAATCGGTTCCTGATTGGTTCGCTCCCAGAGATCCCTGTTGCTGATCTTTTCTGGCCATCTGATCTTGAGTATTGAGCGGAGACAGTTGTTAATGAAGGTTTGAAGTTTGTTTGAGATGCTCTTTATGACTCGCCAAGTCTCTGATCCGTATAGTAGCACTGACTTCACATTGGAGTTGAAAATCCGGATCTTATTTTTGATGCTGATTGCTGTTGACCTCCACACAGATTTGAGAGTAATGAAAGCTTGTCTTGCTTTTCCGATTCTGGCTTTGATGTCCTCGTCAGTTCCGCCTGTAGTTGAGACGATGCTTCCCAGGTAGGTGAAGGAGGTTGTTTCTTTCAGGTTCTTCCCATTTATGCTTATTGTTATCTGTTGTTGTTGTTGCTGTTGATGTTGGCTAGGAATCTTCATCATCTCTGTTTTATCTATGTTCACGTGAAGTCCTATCTTTGATGCTTCTTCTGCCAACTTGTTACTTTTCACTTGCATATCTTCCAGTTTATGGGAAATCAGACATATATCATCGGCGAAATCCAGATCCTCCAAGTCTTTTGTGTCAGTCCATTTTATGCCTGTTCCCTCGTTGGTTGCCGTTGTCTGTCGCATTATCCAATCAATTGCAATCAGGAAGATCATTGGTGATAGTAGACAGCCTTGCCTCACTCCCGTCCTCACTTCGAAGGCTTCCGTAAGTTTCCCGTTGTGGATTACTTGGCATGCAGCATTGTCGTATAACTGTTGGATGAGGTGTATAATTGTCGATGGGACCCCGTAGTAGCGAAGTAGTTTCCAAATGACCTCTCGATCGACGCTGTCGAAGGCCTTTTCAAAGTCGATGAAGTTGAGATAGAGAGGTGACTGCCATTCCAAGCTTTGTTCAATGATGATCCGTAGAGTGGCGATTTGATCAATACATGATTTGTTTCTCCTGAATCCAGCCTGTTCCGGACGAAGTTTTTCATCTAGGGCTTGTTTGATTCTCTCCAGGATGATGCGACTTAGTATCTTGCTTGGAATGGACAGAAGCATAATTCCACGCCAGTTTTTACATTGACTTAAGTCTCCTTTCTTTGGAAGTTTGAATAAGTAACTGTTCTTCCAATCCTCGGGTACTTTGCCCTCTTTCCACACCTTCTCCAGCAGTGGTGTCATCAAGTCCGCTGTTGTCTCTGGGTCTATTTTCAAAGCCTCTGCTGGGATTCCATCTGGTCCCGGTGTTTTCCCAGCTTTAAGCATCTTGATTGCATTCAGGACTTCTGATTTCGTCGGGGGGTCAGTGTTCACTGGTAGTTCTGCTTCCGTTGTTGGTATTGCTGGACGTGTTGTAGGTGGCGGACGATTTAGAAGTCTTTTGAAGTGTTCAACCCAGTGCTTTCTCTGTTCCACCTCTTTGGTGATTGACTTTCCATTGTCGTCCTTTATTGGCTTAATCTGTGTCGAACGTTTGCCCGAAAGGTTCCTAGTTGTTTGGTAGAGTGTGGCGAGGTCTCCTTTGCCTGCAGCTTGTTCTGCTTCGTTTGCCATGGTTTCATAATATTTTCTTTTGTCTTCCCTGGCACTTTTCTTCACTCTTTTGTTCAGTGTATTGTAGCTTGCATTCAGCTCCTGTTTTTGTTGCTCGTCAGTGCACTGGATAATCTTTTGCTTCACTGTCCTTCTCTCTTCTATTAGTTTCCAAGTGTCCGTAGTGAGCCACTGTTTGTCCTGTCTCTTTTTTCTGCCTAGAATTTCTATGCAGGTTTGGCTCCACACCGTTTTCAAGTTGTTCCAGTGCTTTTCAACGCCGACCTCTTCGCTAGTGTTGATTTGTGTCTCGGCTTTGTCCTTTATGCTTGCAATGAAGATGTCCTTTGTAGCCTGGTCCTTCAGCTTTTGAGTGTTGAACTTGGCTTGTGGTCTATCTGCAGCTCCTGATTCCCTGAAAGCTTTTAATTTGATTTGGATTGTCCCTTGTACGAGATAGTGGTCTGAGCCAACGTCTGCTCCTCTTCTTGCTTTTGTGTCCAGTAGGCTGCGCCTCCACTTCCTTGAGATTGAGATGAAGTCGATTTGGTTTTTGGTTTGCCCGTCTGGTGACACCCATGTAGCCTTGTGGATATCTTTGTGCTTGTATACACTGCCACCAATCACCAGTTCGTTGAAGGCGCAGAAGTCGGCGAAGAGTTCTCCGTTTTCATTCATTTCTCCTAGAGCTTCTCTACCCATGATGAGTTCCCTTCCCGTATTGTCTGGTCCCAGTTTGGCGTTCATGTCTCCCATTAGTATTTTCATGTCGCCAGCTGGAGTATTGTCCATTGTTGCCTGTAGTTGCCTGTAGAATTCTTCTTTCTTCTCGAGGTCTGCGTTGTTTGTGGGTGCATAACATTGTATGATTGACACTTTCCTTCCTTTGGAGTTGAACCTGGCGGTCATTATCCTGGACGAAATCGCCTCCCATTGTATCAGGGCTTTCGTTGCCGTTGGTGACATCATGATAGCCACGCCCTCGGTGTGCGTGTGGTTATCTTCTGGGTGACCGGAGTAGATCACTGACTCACCTGTTGACAATTTGGTGAGTCCACTCCCATTCCATCTGCTCTCACATATTCCCAGCACTTGTATTCCGTATCTTTTCATCTCGTTGGCGATCTGGGCAGCTTTTCCAGTCTCGTACATAGTTCGGACGTTCCATGTTCCTACACAGACTTTTTCTTTTGGTGCAAGGAGGTTCATCATACTGAAGTTTCTTTAGCAATTTTGTTTACAGGGTGGGGTTGCTAGCCTCACGCCTGAGAAAAGAATGATTACATTAAGTAAAAGTTTAGAGAGAAGCAACTTTTTGGGTTGCTCCCCTCAAAATCAGAAAATAACGGACAAACAATGAGAACAACATCAACAAAGGAAACAGTTCACAGAAAAAAGGGCAAAAAGCGACGACAACTATACAATAAGACAACATGCAATATAGTTCAATACCGTTAACATTTTAACCACATCAAATGCAGTGAATAGAAAACAAGGGATAGGCTTATCACTTAGTTGGCAAACTCTTTTCAATGGTTCTCAAACTGATATCAATCCGGGATCAACTCACAAAACCATAACAAACCCTTACAAACCAAAGTATATAAAATTAATCTGATGCTCGCTAGTGACCTGCTACAGGACGGAGTTTCCTAAGTTCTAGTGAGAAGTCGTGACCAGTGAGGTCCAATTAGATGTCACGTGTGTGGATGGATGTCCCACCAACGACAATGGTTGGGGTTGCGCTAAATCACGAATTGGTAGAAGTTAGAATTCATGAGTCACTGAATCGGTTTCCAGTGGCTGAATGGTATACGAGCTATCCTTGTAACCGGAAGGTCCTTGGTTCGAATCCCAGTGGGTGCGAACTGCCGATGATTCCCAAACTAGGATTAAACAGCAGCTATCCAGTACTCCCTGGTTTTCAATGATAACTCTGACTGATATTAATCTGTGATCAACTCGTAGAAACTCTTATGAAGCAAGACAAGTGAAAAAGCAACCAACATTCTACGAGCCTCCATAACCTTTTAAAACATTTATTATCATGTTTATGACATATGAATTCACGTATTTTCCATATGACAAATAACATACACACATACGCATACAAATCTAATCTTTACAAGTCAACCATAGAAGAGTAAACACAACAACAATTTGACATTAGTCACTACATATATGCGAGGACTGCTTACATACTTCTGTTGCTAAAAATGCCCATGAGGAAATGAACTTCGAATAAACTGACTGCATTTTACGTAAAATTTTTGACTATATATTTTTATGATTAATAAAAATCGGAATGAATCTGCTGAAGAAGGTGTGGCTTACATGGCGAAACGTTCAGAAGAATGTTGTTTTGGTTTTCTTAACATTCTGGGATTAATTTAAATAATTTATAATGAATCAATCTGACTCGGCGCCCAAATTATTCCGGTAACACCTACGTTCCGGAAACCTATAATCTGTTGCTTCACTATAATGTGAAAATTCTAGCCCAATCATGAATAAATGTAAATCTTATCGATCGAGTCGACACTGTTGAATATCAAGTGGAGCGACGCTGTGAAATACATTGTCGCATTTCTTAATGTAACTGGAAATCAACAGATTATGTCAAAACATTTTAGTTGATATTTCAAAATCAATGTGCTCACGTGTAGAAATTCGATGATTTTTCCCCGCATTGCAAATTTAGGTGCAATTACCTCTACAAGTAAGTGATTCAGTCTATAGCCATGAATATTGTATCTGATAGTCTCACTTGTATTGTATACATTTCACTTTTCGAAGTAGACAATTTACTGGATTTGTGACTTGTGTTCATGCATAATAATTGCACAACAAACGCAAGTTTACAGTCCCTTTTATTCTCCTAAACAAACTGCTGAGAGAACCACTTCGTCTAATAATGCATAAAATAGTTTGAAGCCGAAAAAAAACATTATGGGACTCATAAAACCCTTTTGAATGCTGAAACATTCTTTCAATGTCTAGACAGCAACAGACTACACTCCTTTACACAAATTAACAGAGATACCAGTTTTACGCATAAAATATTTTCGTTAGCTGTCTTAAAGAAACACAAACGTAATATCTTCGTTTTAATGCACCTCACATATATTCATGACATGAACATTTAGTGGTGCTATTCCTCAACTTTCACGCTGATTATTGCGGATCGACTGCTATCACCTGAGAATTGCATCTCATTTCAAACTGCGGAGTGATCAATAATTGAGAAAATTTAAAAGGCAAGTTTAAGTTGACTGCTTAAAATTAAGCAACCGTTAAATAAGCCTGACTTTTATAACATTTTTCTTCAAAAATTTATATCTCCAAGATATGTAAATAATGAAAACAAACTAGGTTGATAAACTGACTTGTTACCTGAAGTTCCTATGATCGAACCCTTTCTGAGGACGCCAGATAAAATTCTGGATCAGTTTCTCTTATGAGAAAATCACTTGTTCGAAAATTCAACTAAATCTGCAAATGGTGAGCCTCACACATATATCTGAGAATACGAAATAGATACTCTCACAATTCAATGAGCAACAAAAGTGTTTCGGAATAAAATCGTAAGCACAATATTTATAAACGCAATCCCCATGAATTTCATGCTAATTACACACACCTATATATATAGTTGATGACAATGAGTAAACCTCCAATATTATACCTTTCTTCTATGACATTCGTAAAATTTATATTTACTCAACTCTACTTCAAGTTCCTTATTGAAAGAGTCATGTAATGCGCACTCCAGGCAATATTTTGCTATGACTGAAACTGATGACTTCTTCAGATGTAAAACGTTTAGTATACGAATTGGTGAAAATGTACATTTGTTTACGTAGATGCGAAAATGTAGAAGAAAGTATGCATTCAACAGAAATCTTCGATATTCAATTTATTTTTATTTCTATTGAAACATTTGGAGTGATAATTTTGAATGTTTAGTCAGTAGTGAATTCCTCAGTGTGACCTGTTGACTGAGAAATAAATACGGCGAAAAAATGCATTCAGACATTTAGAAAACAAAGTGAGCGAACAAATAAGTGATGAATGCAGATTTCGCACAATGCAGTGTAATTTCAATTTTAACACTATATGACATATATACGGAATAAAGATAAAGAAAGCTTGTCGTGTTCTCATATATGCAGTCTACACTTTTCTGAAAACACACACGAAATCATGAAAATTTGTATGTTCCTGAGTTTCTTCAGTCCACCACTGTTTAATAATCACTTCACTATCACTAATAAATTACTTCACATTTCATTTAGATAGAATAGGAGATCTGTGAATTCGTGAAGCACACTAAGTTTCATAGTTTGACTTCCCACTGGAAGTAATTATGAGATAGTGAGCATAATATTTCAGGAGCTTAAGGGATTTGTAATGTATGATCACTCTGTTGTGTAGTGCGTGTACCTATTATATCGCGATAAATACCCATATATTCATAAGTGAACACACAGTTTTTGTTCAGCGAAGAAATGTTTTTTCAACGACTTCATTTTCAATCTGTACAGTCGTATTTATGTTACAGAAAAAGGTTATTAAGTGGCACTAGATAATCGCTCAGTTAAAATATACAGATATATGTGAAAGAATAACGATAATTAAAATGTTATACGGGGTAGAGTTGAAGTGGATAAATTACAAAATAATTATTGAAGATTGTTTTATAAGTGAATTGATACCAAAAGCACTTCAAAATCCTGTCAAGCGTTGTCTAAAAAGTTTATAAATTAGCAGTACGATTATGATAATAGCTGATTATATTAGACGTTGTAAGCGTACTCTCCGAAAACGTCTAGCTGAACACTATCCAGTTTGGTTAATGAAAGGCGAACGTAGAAATGCATAGTCGTCTATTTGTGATCACCTGTTAGAGTCTGGTCATTTAACCATACGTGATTCATCTTTCAAGGTTATCTACATGGCAAAATTGAATCGATCCAAAAGTTTACGTTTTCTCCACTTATGCATAGCCGAATCTTTAGCTTTACATGAACAGAAACGTAAATTAGTTGTTCAAAAACGTTTTGTCAAACCCCTTTCTTTACCTTGGTCATAGTAATGTTCTTTCTACTTTTTATTTTATTTTACCACTTGGAATCTTTCCACTTCACTTCACACCTGTATTCTTATTGTAATCGTACTCTTAATTCCTAATATTTTCAGACAACTATTGGTAATTTGTTTAAAACTATTTTTGGTATCAATTCACTTATAAAACAATCTTCAATAATTATTTTGTAATTTATCCACTTCAACTCTACCCCGTATAACATTTTAATTATCGTTATTCTTATCACATATATATGTATATTTTAACTGAGCGATTATCTTGTGCCACTTAATAACCTTTTTCTGTAACATAAATACGACTGTACATATAGAAAATCTCAATGCAATTAATCTGAGTAGAAATTCAGCATCATACATTGCCAAACACATTATTGTCAGCTCGCAAAATCAATATAATATAATAAATATAATAAAAAAGCACAAACAGCGAGGAAAATTTTCTTTTCGACGATTCATTTTCATGAGCTGTACAATCGTAATTATAATTAACATAGAAATCTTTAGACCAATCAGATACCGGTAACCTTTGTCCTCGAAAAATTGTATTACGTAATGTGAGGTGCAAGAAGGGATGACTAACTGTAAGTTAAAAAAGAGACAGAAGCTGGCATGACCTAATAACTGTGAGATAATGACTAATCAATAAGCTAGTGTAGAATGAACAGGAACTATTGGAAAGGATATAAAGTAGTTTTGTATAAGCTCTGTGTGAAAAAGCAATGTTATTAATAAACAGTAATAGAGTAATAGACTGGCCCTACCATGGCCGGAGTAAATTTCTTACTTTAATTTTGCTCTTTTCTTTAAAAATGTAAGTTCGCTATCATTATTATTATCCTTATGTGCGTCGGTGGCATAGCGGTTAGGACGCTGGCCGACCATGCACATGGTTCAGGGTTCGATCCCCGGCCGACGCACCCCTTTACCTCGCTGAGCCAGAAGTAATGCTGGTAAAGAGGAAAGGTTAGGCATGAGGCTAGCAACCCCATCCTGTAAAATAAACACTGCTACAGAAACTTCAAGCCGCTAGCTTGAAGCCCTATGTTCCACTGGGGAGTGTATAGAAAAAAAGAAATTATTATCCTTAATACTTTTATTATTATTACTACCCCTTACATCCACATTTTATTACCACTCGATTACTGTTTATTAATAACATTGCTTTTTCACACAAATCCTATACAAAACTACTTTATAGCCCTTCCAATAGTTCCTTTCCATTCTACACTGCTCTTGTGGAGCTCTTTATATTGGACGCTGTGAGCGTACTCTCCGAAAACGTCTAGCTGAACACTATCCAGTTTGGTTAATGAAAGGCGAACGTAGAAATGCATAGTCGTCTATTTGTGATCACCTGTTAGAGTCTGGTCATTTAACCATACGTGATTCATCTTTCAAGGTTATCTACATGGCAAAATTGAATCGATCCAAAAGTTTACGTTTTCTCCACTTATGCATAGCCGAATCTTTAGCTTTACATGAACAGAAACGTAAATTAGTTGTTCAAAAACGTTTTGTCAAACCCCTTTCTTTACCTTGGTCATAGTAATGTTCTTTCTACTTTTTATTTTATTTTACCACTTGGAATCTTTCCACTTCACTTCACACCTGTATTCTTATTGTAATCGTACTCTTAATTCCTAATATTTTCAGACAACTATTGGTAATTTGTTTAAAACTATTTTTGGTATCAATTCACTTATAAAACAATCTTCAATAATTATTTTGTAATTTATCCACTTCAACTCTACCCCGTATAACATTTTAATTATCGTTATTCTTATCACATATATATGTATATTTTAACTGAGCGATTATCTTGTGCCACTTAATAACCTTTTTCTGTAACATAAATACGACTGTACATATAGAAAATCTCAATGCAATTAATCTGAGTAGAAATTCAGCATCATACATTGCCAAACACATTATTGTCAGCTCGCAAAATCAATATAATATAATAAATATAATAAAAAAGCACAAACAGCGAGGAAAATTTTCTTTTCGACGATTCATTTTCATGAGCTGTACAATCGTAATTATAATTAACATAGAAATCTTTAGACCAATCAGATACCGGTAACCTTTGTCCTCGAAAAATTGTATTACGTAATGTGAGGTGCAAGAAGGGATGACTAACTGTAAGTTAAAAAAGAGACAGAAGCTGGCATGACCTAATAACTGTGAGATAATGACTAATCAATAAGCTAGTGTAGAATGAACAGGAACTATTGGAAAGGATATAAAGTAGTTTTGTATAAGCTCTGTGTGAAAAAGCAATGTTATTAATAAACAGTAATAGAGTAATAGACTGGCCCTACCATGGCCGGAGTAAATTTCTTACTTTAATTTTGCTCTTTTCTTTAAAAATGTAAGTTCGCTATCATTATTATTATCCTTATGTGCGTCGGTGGCATAGCGGTTAGGACGCTGGCCGACCATGCACATGGTTCAGGGTTCGATCCCCGGCCGACGCACCCCTTTACCTCGCTGAGCCAGAAGTAATGCTGGTAAAGAGGAAAGGTTAGGCATGAGGCTAGCAACCCCATCCTGTAAAATAAACACTGCTACAGAAACTTCAAGCCGCTAGCTTGAAGCCCTATGTTCCACTGGGGAGTGTATAGAAAAAAAGAAATTATTATCCTTAATACTTTTATTATTATTACTACCCCTTACATCCACATTTTATTACCACTCGATTACTGTTTATTAATAACATTGCTTTTTCACACAAATCCTATACAAAACTACTTTATAGCCCTTCCAATAGTTCCTTTCCATTCTACACTGCTCTTGTGGAGCTCTTTATATTGGACGCTGTGAGCGTACTCTCCGAAAACGTCTAGCTGAACACTATCCAGTTTGGTTAATGAAAGGCGAACGTAGAAATGCATAGTCGTCTATTTGTGATCACCTGTTAGAGTCTGGTCATTTAACCATACGTGATTCATCTTTCAAGGTTATCTACATGGCAAAATTGAATCGATCCAAAAGTTTACGTTTTCTCCACTTATGCATAGCCGAATCTTTAGCTTTACATGAACAGAAACGTAAATTAGTTGTTCAAAAACGTTTTGTCAAACCCCTTTCTTTACCTTGGTCATAGTAATGTTCTTTCTACTTTTTATTTTATTTTACCACTTGGAATCTTTCCACTTCACTTCACACCTGTATTCTTATTGTAATCGTACTCTTAATTCCTAATATTTTCAGACAACTATTGGTAATTTGTTTAAAACTATTTTTGGTATCAATTCACTTATAAAACAATCTTCAATAATTATTTTGTAATTTATCCACTTCAACTCTACCCCGTATAACATTTTAATTATCGTTATTCTTATCACATATATATGTATATTTTAACTGAGCGATTATCTTGTGCCACTTAATAACCTTTTTCTGTAACATAAATACGACTGTACATATAGAAAATCTCAATGCAATTAATCTGAGTAGAAATTCAGCATCATACATTGCCAAACACATTATTGTCAGCTCGCAAAATCAATATAATATAATAAATATAATAAAAAAGCACAAACAGCGAGGAAAATTTTCTTTTCGACGATTCATTTTCATGAGCTGTACAATCGTAATTATAATTAACATAGAAATCTTTAGACCAATCAGATACCGGTAACCTTTGTCCTCGAAAAATTGTATTACGTAATGTGAGGTGCAAGAAGGGATGACTAACTGTAAGTTAAAAAAGAGACAGAAGCTGGCATGACCTAATAACTGTGAGATAATGACTAATCAATAAGCTAGTGTAGAATGAACAGGAACTATTGGAAAGGATATAAAGTAGTTTTGTATAAGCTCTGTGTGAAAAAGCAATGTTATTAATAAACAGTAATAGAGTAATAGACTGGCCCTACCATGGCCGGAGTAAATTTCTTACTTTAATTTTGCTCTTTTCTTTAAAAATGTAAGTTCGCTATCATTATTATTATCCTTATGTGCGTCGGTGGCATAGCGGTTAGGACGCTGGCCGACCATGCACATGGTTCAGGGTTCGATCCCCGGCCGACGCACCCCTTTACCTCGCTGAGCCAGAAGTAATGCTGGTAAAGAGGAAAGGTTAGGCATGAGGCTAGCAACCCCATCCTGTAAAATAAACACTGCTACAGAAACTTCAAGCCGCTAGCTTGAAGCCCTATGTTCCACTGGGGAGTGTATAGAAAAAAAGAAATTATTATCCTTAATACTTTTATTATTATTACTACCCCTTACATCCACATTTTATTACCACTCGATTACTGTTTATTAATAACATTGCTTTTTCACACAAATCCTATACAAAACTACTTTATAGCCCTTCCAATAGTTCCTTTCCATTCTACACTGCTCTTGTGGAGCTCTTTATATTGGACGCTGTGAGCGTACTCTCCGAAAACGTCTAGCTGAACACTATCCAGTTTGGTTAATGAAAGGCGAACGTAGAAATGCATAGTCGTCTATTTGTGATCACCTGTTAGAGTCTGGTCATTTAACCATACGTGATTCATCTTTCAAGGTTATCTACATGGCAAAATTGAATCGATCCAAAAGTTTACGTTTTCTCCACTTATGCATAGCCGAATCTTTAGCTTTACATGAACAGAAACGTAAATTAGTTGTTCAAAAACGTTTTGTCAAACCCCTTTCTTTACCTTGGTCATAGTAATGTTCTTTCTACTTTTTATTTTATTTGTTTGTACTGTTTTTATTTTATTTGTGTTTGTAATTATTATCACTGTTTTGTTGAATTCTAGTTCCAACAAATATCTGAACGATAAATTACTTTTAACATTTGATGATAACCATATACACGAACATGCACGTCACATTGTCTGTTAGTATAATCGATATCATCATGCCGCTTGTTCTGTGGTGCGTTTCAATAATTCCAACAAAACTGCTAACATTCTGATTCGTTCATTTTCCTGAAATGCTAATTGTGTCTATGCTGTATACGATAAGATACGGTTGGAAAACTTTTGTTTTTCGTCAAGTTTTCAAGGAACTCAGTTGAATGTATTTATACCAGAGAGATTTTGTTGCTTGTCAAATAAGAATTAACAGTACATATTTTATACGAGTAAAATGCTTAGAATACATTTTCCTCTATACGTGAAATAATTGCAGAAAACAGCACATTTAACGTGAACTCTTAAACTCACTTCACATTAAATTTCCAGTTGATCCTGCCTTAAGCCACAAGAAAAGAGGCGCAATCAAGAGATCTTGGACAAAGTACACAGCGATATAAAAATATACGCTCTAGCTGCAAATCAAGTTGTATTGTTTGTTCTTTTAATCTACGGCACAAAATTTCAGTTTCCCCTCTTGTGTGTGAAGTACCTGCAATAAGTAATTTAAGGAATAATGTGATGATCATAAATTCCATTCATTATTTTCAACGTCGGTGTTGAAATGCATTGGTTTTGAAGAAGTTGTATCTCGATTTTTTAGTTATAACTAATAATGAATTACTCATTACTAAAGTATTCCAAATGGGGATACATTAGAAACAGAAAACTTAAGCGGTGTAATTAAATAATACTACAACTACTGTGGTGTTTCGATAAAGAGAGTGAATTCCAATGAAATATTATTCTCACAGTAAGAATCATTGTATTTGGTGGTGTTAACATCTAAATATTATTCTCACAGTCCAATACTGCATTAACAACAGATTCCTATATATGTATTGGAACATTCTATTTCATGATGAAATCGAAAATCGCACACTCAGTGATTGCTTAGTGAATATAAAGAGTGTAGATATAAATCGTTGTTTGACCACCTTGCCATCCGTGACGTTTCTTCTACTGTTACACTACTATTACATTAACAAGAACTTGTCATTGTCCTGCCGCCTTGAAAACGTCGACGACATAATAACACGTTTAATACAAATTGTGAAACTCACTTCACTTTCCAAGGGTTCCTGACTAAAACAGCACGCAAAGCATAGTAATTAAACCATCTTGAATAGAAAACATGGTGACACAAAAGAAAATTCACTCCAACTGCAAATCAAATTGCAATTTTCGCCCTTTGAATCTGCTGCATACAACTCTAATTTTCCATTGTGTATCTCTGTACAAAAATGGTTCCTAGAAAAAAGATAATTTACATAGCAACTCTCTTTCAAATTCAAGTGTTCGTTACTACGTTCAACTCATAGTTTATTCATTTTTTCCCCATTTTTTTCTTTCTTTCGATTGTCATCAGGGATCTCGCCTAAATTTTGACACTATCACTTGGATAGTTTTCAGGATGAAAATTCTAATCAAAATGAAAAATACTTTGAAATCAATCGTCAGGCACATCATTATTAAATACAAAATTCATTATAGTACCTAAAATGAGGATTAATAATAAATAATAATTTTTCCTTCACATTCCCAGTGGAACATAAGGCTCCAGGCTAGTGTCTTGAAGTTTCTGTAGCAGTGTTTAATTTTTACAGGATGGGGTTGCTAGCCTCATGCCCAACCTTCCCTCCTTACCAGCATTATTTCTGGCTCAGTGAGGTAAAGCAGTACACCGGCCGGGTGTCGAACCCCGGACCATATGCATGGTCGGCAAATGTCCTAGCCTCTATACCACTGACGCACTAAAATGAGGATTAAGAATACATAAATAGTTAACTGATACAAAAAATAGTCGAGTACTGCAGTACAATTATCAAATAACTATGGGCCTGCATCACGTGGAGTTCCACCTTTATCTAAAGATCCCTCAAGTAATGAAATAAAAACTTTCAAATTCAATCGTTCGGATCAGATGACATGCTGTTATAAAAAATATCCATGCTAGCTGCAAATTAACCTGTACATATCCTTCCGTCAGTCGTCAGTACACACCTCTGCGTTTGCGCTGGTTAATTGTATGCAATAATCGCAGCAGACACTCGATATTTAATAACCCGGTAATGAAGAAATGATGTTCTTCGTCAAATTAAACAGGAATTTGATCCTGCAAAGTTATCATACAGACTTAACGAAGTCTGTCAGGAATCAACCTATCGTACAGACAACTAATGTGATAAAAATCACCCATGTTAAACTCGATGAACATCAGTTGAGATTTTGATGGTGAAACAAATTAGATATTCCTCAGTCATGAGTAAACAAGCAAATTTTGGGATCAAGTTTTATAACGATTTAATCCTCTGCATTTACGTTTAAATGTTAGGATTTAGGATGATTTCTATCAGAAATTTCAGCAAAACATTTGACCGGGCTTTTCATCGTTTATCATAATCAGCTTCTTTCTCACAAAAGTTTGAATACAGGATAAACGGAAAAGTCATTGATGACACAATTAAGATAATAATATTACTAGGTAAATACGAAAAGAATCACTCGCAGATGAATCATTTCGAAAGACAATTCAGTAGTTTTTTTATCAGCAAAACATCCAGTTGACTTTCTACCCTCAAGTTGACTCAGAGAAATAGACAGATGTACTTGTGATCAGTGTAGGAAGAAGTAGACTAGTTATCTCTGTCATGTCATTTCTCCTACTACAAGCACATCACCACAATTTTTAAGGTGATTTTTATGTGATTATATGAGCAGTTTTCAAGATGATACAGTCAAAAATGATTGAAAATAACTCTACAGACAAAATGAAACACAAACGTAGGTGACAATAATGACTCATCCCTGTCGATGTACCCCAACCTATCATAACAAAAACCAGTGTATTGTAATTTAATGTTAGTAAATTCCATGAAATAGAAATCAATTTGAAATTTAGGAAGATCCGGTAGAGCTTTTAACACAATTATTCCAGCGATAATCGTATTTGGACATTCTGTTTGGAAGTCGCACATCGATATTCTGCTGAAGTCTTATTAAATTGAATATCAACTACGACGGTCTGTATAGGAATTTCCGATAAACATTTGAAAATATCAAGAAGGTACTGATTATTTTATTTCACCTGATATATAATTAGGAATTTTAAGTGGACTGACTGTCGTTCTACGTCATATACATCACTTAAGGAATTAAGGCAGTCTTGATTAAGAACATTAGGACATATCTTTAGGCAGGTAGTGATGATGAATTATGGGTGAATGTTGACTACCCTACAAATAGACAGATGGGTAGTAAAACATAAGTTACAGCTTTTAAGTCCATGACTTTTACAACATATGAAACCAAAAAAACATTTAGAAATGATTAATAAACCACTCCTTCCAATTTTAATTCAGTCTTATTCATAGATCTTAATTATGTCACATCACTCAGTTTACTTATTTCACTTTTATCTCAGTTTCTACCCATTTAACGCATCACGTACACAACTGCAAGTTGACAATAGTCTTCCGACGAAAGCTGAAGTCCTGAATGCAATCAAGCTTCTGAAAGCTGGAAAAGCAGAAGAACCAGATGGCATAGCCCCTGAAGCACTGAAAGCGGACCCAGCCACTACAGCAGACATGCTGACTCCATTGTTGCGAAAGCTCTGCAACCAGGGAAAGGTGCCTACTGATTGCAGGAAAGGTTAACCCGGGAAACAAGCTAAGAAGGGCGAGAGCTGACTCTGCCAGAATTGGCAGGTAATCATGCTCCTGCCAACGCCAGGTATAAACTTGAGTCTCATCATTCTGGAGAGGATAAAAAACGAACTGGATACAGAACTACGAAAAGAATGACCTGGATTCAGGAAAGGCAAATCATGTTCTGACCAAATCAAAACTCTACGCATCATCATCGAACAAAGCATGGAATGGCAATCAAACCTCCACCTCAACTTTACAGACTTTGAGAAGGCATTCGACAGCGTTGATCGTGAAGTAATTTGGAAAGTTCTCGAGTACTACGGCGTACCCCACCCCAAATATTCATCAACCTTATTCAACAGCTTTACGACAACAGAACGTGTCAAGTGACCCACAATGGAAAACAGCAAGGCGTTTGGAGTAAACACAGGAGTCAGACAAGGGTGCTTATTACCACCCACGATATTCCTAATTGTGATGGACTGGATTATGCGTCAGACAGTGGGAAACGAGCAGACAGGAATATCCTGGACCAACATGAAGAACTCAGAAGACCTGGATTTCGAGCGCGGATGATTTATGTTTGATGTCACTGTCACAAAATAGAAGACTTACAAACAAAAACCGACAAACTGGTCGAAGAAGCAGCCGTCGAAGACAGGACTCCATTTGATCATAGAGAAGACGGAGGTGATGAAAATAACCGACCAACAAAAACAGCAGCAGCATCATCCATCGTCAATCATCACAAACGAGGGGGAATTTAAAGAGGTTACTTCATTCACTTATCTACGGAGCATTGTCTCAACTACAGAAGGAACGGACGAGGTTGTCAAATCGAGCAAGAATCGGGAAGAAGAGAAACACACTCATCAACCTGAAATCAATCTGGAAATCTTCGTCACTCAGCATCAACAACAAAATTCGGATTTTCAATACGAACGTCATGTCACTTCTTCTATACGGAATGGATTAGAAACTTGGCGGGAGGGTCACAAAGAATATTTCCAACAGCCTGTTGCAAACATTTATCAACAACTGTCTTCGCTCTATACTAAAGGTCAGATGGCCGGAAAGAATCACCAAGAAGGAAATAAGGGAACAAACAAAACAAGAACCAATCGCCAACCAACAAATATGCAGGAGAAAGTGGAGATGGATTGGACACTCACTGAGGAGACCGCTGGGTGACATCACTCGTCGTGCCATTCCTCGAGTGGAACCCGAAAGGGAGGCGGCAAGTGGGACGTCAGTGCGAAGGTGACATGGAGGAGATCGTGTGAAGAGGAGTTAAAAGAGTATGGACTAACCTGGATGCAGGTGAAAAGTACAGCAAAAGATAGAAGCAAGTGGAGACGTGCATGACGTCATCACTTTATTACAGTTGAGTTATTCACTGATTCCTTGACAAGATAATAACAACAACTTCATATGCGCACATCGTTTGGCATTTTCTTAGTGCGCATATTATTGAAAAAGCTAGTCATAATTACTTACGCGTGGTGATCCGCCAACCTATTTTAAAATAAGAAAAATCAATGTGACAGAAACCACTGATGATACATTTTTTGAACTTTAGACTCAGAACTGCATGTATCAGGTCAATCACATTCAGATTAGTGAAATAGAAATACAGACAGATAGTCAAAGAAAATATGTAATTGGTCTTTATAGTGTTTTAAAATTCCATTATGACGTCACCAGCAGAAACTATGTTAGACCGTTAGTAATTTGCATATCAATGACGATGATCTGCAAATGAATTAGTGAAGGACATATTTTATTTTGATTACAGATTGATTTCACACCGTCTTTTCGGTACAAGTATGAAATTTTCAGCATGTGATATCTATAGACCAAATTTTGCAGGCCAACCATAGATATCGGGTGTGCGTCGGCAGAGGATCGAATTTCAGAACATGTGCATGGGCGGCGAGAGTCCTAACCGCTGTGCCACCGACGCACCGAGCAATTCAGTTCAGTGTTCATCAAATTCATTCACCGTTGACGTCAATGTTTTTAGTTACAAACCGTCAATCTCTTTATTTCCTCCGCTGAAGCTATTGGAGAACGATTTTCCCCGAAAATGTTCCTAAACAAAAGTAGCAGAATGATAATTCTAGGCCCATTAATAAATAAGCCTTCAGGTCTATAAACTGCTCCATGTTATAACTAGTTATCATCCTCAGTGGGGGCATTACCACGAACAAATCTCAGATTAGGCAATCTTCACCTGAATAGTTTTCAAGGATACTCAGTTTCGAAAGAATATTTACGCAAACAATTCTACAAGCGCGCAAATGTTTTTAGTAGGACTTCAAACTGGTCATAAATTTACACTAAATAGTAGTCATTGTAAATTACTAACATGTGAGAAGTGGCATTCTGCAATGAGAACAATAAAATAACCATACCACAGAAGTTGATAAGTTGTCAATAATTTCAGATTTATTACAATATTATTATTGTATCCTTGGGTTACTAGTGAAACATAGGGCTTCAACTGCACGTCTCCACTTGCTTCTATCTTTTGCTGTACTTTTCACCTGCATCCAGGTTAGTCCATACTCTTTTAACTCCTCTTCACACGATCTCCTCCATGTCACCTTCGCACTGACGTCCCACTTGCCGCCTCCCTTTCGGGTTCCACTCGAGGAATGGCACGACGAGTGATGTCACCCAGCGGTCTCCTCAGTGAGTGTCCAATCCATCTCCACTTTCTCCTGCATATTTGTTGGTTGGCGATTGGTTCTTGTTTTGTTTGTTCCCTTATTTCCTTCTTGGTGATTCTTTCCGGCCATCTGACCTTTAGTATAGAGCGAAGACAGTTGTTGATAAATGTTTGCAACAGGCTGTTGGAAATATTCTTTGTGACCCTCCCGCCAAGTTTCTAATCCATTCCGTATAGAAGAAGTGACATGACGTTCGTATTGAAAATCCGAATTTTGTTGTTGATGCTGAGTGACGAAGATTTCCAGATTGATTTCAGGTTGATGAGTGTGTTTCTCTTCTTCCCGATTCTTGCTCGATTTGACAACCTCGTCCGTTCCTTCTGTAGTTGAGACAATGCTCCGTAGATAAGTGAATGAAGTAACCTCTTTAAATTCCCCTCGTTTGTGATGATTGACGATGGATGATGCTGCTGCTGTTTTTGTTGGTCGGTTATTTTCATCACCTCCGTCTTCTCTATGATCAAATGGAGTCCTGTCTTCGACGGCTGCTTCTTCGACCAGTTTGTCGGTTTTTGTTTGTAAGTCTTCTATTTTGTGACAGTGACATCAAACATAAATCATCCGCGCTCGAAATCCAGGTCTTCTGAGTTCTTCATGTTGGTCCAGGATATTCCTGTCTGCTCGTTTCCCACTGTCTGACGCATAATCCAGTCCATCACAATTAGGAATATCGTGGGTGGTAATAAGCACCCTTGTCTGACTCCTGTGTTTACTCCAAATGCCTTGCTGTTTTCCATTGTGGGTCACTTGACACGTTCTGTTGTCGTACAGCTGTTGAATAAGGTTGATGAATATTTGGGGTGGGGTACGCCGTAGTACTCGAGAACTTTCCAAATTACTTCACGATCAACGCTGTCGAATGCCTTCTCAAAGTCTGTAAAGTTGAGGTGGAGGTTTGATTGCCATTCCATGCTTTGTTCGATGATGATGCGTAGAGTTTTGATTTGGTCAGTACATGATTTGGCTTTTCTGAATCTGGTTTTTGCTGTTCGTATTTCTGAATTTTTACTCATGTGGATTTATCCACAACTGAAGGCTCTGGGAGACGTTTGGAATGATACACCTGTCAGAGAAGTGTACTTCATATCACGAATGATATTCCTGATGATATTTTATCGGACTGTTCCTTTTACAAAGGGAAACCAGGGGACAGGTATATCCTGGGCCAACGTGAGTTAGTTTGGTTGTCTGGATTTCGCGGGTTATTTATGCTTGATATCACACATTCGATGACTTACAAGCAAAAGCCGACAAACTGGTCGAAGAAGCAGCCGTCGAAGACAGGACTCCAGGTGAACATATACAAGACGGCAACCATTCCACATTGAAAGCATCGGTTCTTGTCCGATCACCGAACTTAAGCAAATTTGGTCCCGGTTAGTACTTGCATGGGTGACCGGCCGGGAATAGGGAGTGTTGTCGGCTTTTTGATCTTGCCTAGATTACTCGCTCGCCGATTTTCTAGCCGGTCTCAAGCCTGGAGAAAGAGGGAGGGTTGAAGCTTGGTGCTAGCAACTTCACCCCCATAACTTAATCAAATTGCTACACAATTGTCAGCGCACAAATATACGAAAAATCTGAACTTTATTGACCAATATACTTTTTCTGAGGTTTTGAATCGCTGACAACGATTCAATCTGCATCAAAATGAACGAAAGCTGTAAGGATGGCGCACAATATTACTGAGAATTCGTTTCAAGGCTTTCAAATAAGTTGTGCATTATTTCAACTCAGATTGCACATGGCTGAGCACCAGCCATTCTACACATACGGTAAATTTCATTGGTTCTCTCAAGAGTTAAAATTATTTCTGGCCAAAAATAATGAGTTACTTCACCGTGTAAATAGACTTTGCAAAACGTTGCGCAGATTCCATGAGCATATTATAGAATATCTTTGTGTACACATAAAATATAATAATTCTTAACCCAGCCATTTCTATCATTTTGCCAGCTGAAATAAATTATTGAATAAAGTCACATGTATATTACTGCATGGTCATATTTAAGGTGTTATGCTGCATATGAAAAATATTCACATGTAGACAACATCCATACGTATTGCGAAATTTCACATCTAAGTATACGAAAAATGAGGAAATTTCCACCCCTTGCTCAAAACAGAAGCATTGTGATAAATCTTATGAGAATTGAATTTCCTTGAACATATACTTGTCTTCAAAAGTATCTGGAGTGAATTATAAAAAATAGTGTGTCTCCATATTTATTTTGGTGTTTTGTCTATTTGCCACCTATAACTAAGGTACTCTTTCAAGGAAAATCAAGTCTGAAAACCTTTTCAGTATCTTTGCTTCTCGTGCAGAACGGATGTATACCGGAAAGGGCATTTATAATTAGCCAACAGAATGAATGTATCTAAGATTATATCTCCTGTCATGATGAAGTTTCAACAAACTGGCATTCAATTACTGGTCTAGAGATGAAACAAATGCTTCGTGGTCAAAACTTTTAAGCACATCTTCATTTCTGAACAAAAGAGATGTACTTATTACTTAACACAGTAATCAGACACATCGGGAATGTTGTCTGTGAAGAAAGCTTCCGTGCTCGCCTGCAATAGTTCCTCAGAATATCAAAAACTTAAATCAGTAATATTCAGATCAAAACATGCAGCAACTTACTGTTGCAAAATATGGACTCATGATAAAATAAACCTTTCAAATAAATAAATGGATAAAGTAAAAGAAAAACATTTTGTTCGAATGATCATCCTCTTTGATATGTGATGAAACGAAATGGTAACTGTGACTAAGTATATAGCTGGAAACTTGTAGAACCCCTATATTAAGCCTAAAAGTACGCCTACAATATTAATTCATATACGCATGTTATACGCTTACAGAAAAAATATTTTTAATTATGCTTGTTGAATATTTGCCATTATATTAATACATATTGTTTTTAACTTACTATATATATATATATATATATATATATATATATATATATATATATATTATGCAGTTAAGCACTTTTTCGTTTACCCCGCGCATTTTGAAATTCTATTTCGTTAACAATAAATCTTTTCAAGTTTTCACTTGTGCTTTTCAATAAAACATTGTTCGTCATTGATCCTTCACAGCGCTAACTCATATTAGAGCGTAAAAACGTCAATGTACTGTAGCATGGTTATCGAAATCATCTTCAGTACACCATAAACTAATTCATTCTTGACTGATAGGGTTTCAGTTGTGACCACAGGTCAACGTCAGAATTTTTTCAGTAAAATTGTCCTCGGAACACAATTCCGAAGACTGCAAGTGCGGAGATGTATGTTTCATTTGACAATAATAAACATAAAAATTACTTTCAGTGGGTTATTTTAATCGTGAAAATTTATAACACATTGTACAGCCTACAAAACAGTCTTATCAAACAAAACAAGTCTGAAGGTAGGGCTGAGACAAACAAATAGATATTTACAGAAAGCTGTAAAAAATTCAATGCATGACACCGATTCTCAATACCAGACCTACGAACATGAAGGCACTCGAATGACAATCAGGCATTATTTCGAGATGTAAAGCCCAGTGATCCAAGTAGCTTACAAAAATCTGAGTAATCTAGGTATGTAAGCTGATTATAATTGATATCTCGTTGCATGATATGAATAAGAGGAACCGACTCTTTGCATTAAGAGATTTCTCTTAAATTTGCTCTGACTTTCAAAAGCATGATAATCACCAATATTTAGACACCGTCAGAGCTCAGTATGCAACTACCAGAAAGAATAATTATGAGTTTCAATTAGTGAAAATGAATTTGTTTTACAAATGTTAAAATCACTTTAAGAGTCTTACATATAAACCACCAAAGAAACCCTGCTTCCGAAGATGGTAGATACATCATATCTGAAATATTCAACATGCATTAACGTCTTATGTATCAGACAAATAAACATGGTTTCATCTAAAAGATACATATATGAAATACAAAATACTGTACACTTAAAAAGTACGACAAATATGACTTACATGATGGAAGATTAACTGTTTCGTCACAAAATTGGAAGCTACTTACACAAGATAATTGTTGCTAATAAAGTACACCATATTTTCCTGAACATGTCTCCGTCTAGACAATTTATCACAGACATAATTAAAAAGGGTAACAGTATATAAAGTGTTTGTCATCTAATCACGTGCTTCCATGCACACAGACATACACTTCATCAGACTGCATCATGTGAAATTCACAGAAAACTCAGTTACTTCATTATGAAGAGTTGTTTATTCGCTGATACAAAAAACACCTATACAAGGTAGACACACCAGCAGTCTCAAACACTCATTTGTGTTAGCTAAAGTTCATTTTAATGTTTTCGTGTTATGCCTCTAATAACTTGCAACTATTCATTTGTAAAATGTAATTGAAGCCAAGAAATAAAGAATTCTACAGAGCTATATATAAATAACAGAGAGAGCCGAATATATATAAACATATATATATATATATATGTATTATGACATAATCTGAGTATATGCCTGTTGGTTACTTTTCAGTTTTTCTGTTGTTATGCTTTCAAACATGTCGTTAGTGTTTTGGAGAGCGCAATCCTGGCAGTCAAAACGAGAAATTCATCAGTCTACAAGAAGCAGTCGGATAAAATTCCAAGTCACTATCCACAAGACTTTTTGCACTGGATTGAAAATTGCGGTGTACTGTGAAAAATGGTAACAAATTCACGATGACTGTGATGATGAATCTGATGTTTACAATTCCCAGTATGTATTTCACTGCAGTTACGCAGAATTTAAATCTAACAATACTTCCTTAGCTGGCTGTCAGACACACTCACTGATTGAACAATAATTATTCTTCACCTTATATACCTCTTGATGGTGTGCGCCGGCGTGGGCTGGAACCCCGAACCATGTGCATGGTCGGCGAGAGTCCTAATCACTGTGCCACCGACGCACAGATAATAATGAACTGAAAATTGGTCTACACCACCTCTTATAACAATGTTTTGTTTGATGAATCCTGATACGAGTGTATGCTATATAAGGGATCCAATCAGCATACTGAAAAACATCGAAAGTATCCAAATTGATACTGTGCAACTACTTATAGCCATTATCGAATGTGATTGAATTGAGTCCGGTCAGGTTTCTTGGAGTAACATGTGACTGAGTTTCAGTATTCAATCATCTAAACCTATTTTTAGCAGTAATCGCTGTATTTTGTGTGTGGGTGTATGGATACGCTGAGATTCGCGATAGCATTGAAATTCAAAGGCATCACCGCAAAGACCATTCATCACATGATTTGGGAAGCATTCATTCTATAAATAGCAATGTCTTTAGTTTAACAGTGGGGTCGACTATTGAAATAGAAAAATTCTTTATATCTGACAGGCTGATCCATGTCTTTTACATTAGTGATTAAAGATTGCAGTGCCTTATCGTCTAGTAGCAAAAAGAACTATGAACATTCTTGTTCATTACAATTACATTTCTGCATTTGTGTTTTTAAGTATAGAATTCATTGTTGACAATCACCTTCTGGTATTTTTGAGTGTTTGTTGGTACTTGAACAATTTAAATTCAAATCACTGATAGTAAAGTAATTTCGGAATGTGAAGTAGTTCATTTGTCTATATATTCTGTAGCTAGTACAGTAGAAACGTAGGTGCTTTCGAACATGCAGAGTTACCCTATTCAGTTGAATCGCGATATGCACATTCTACGCTGCCTAACAATAGGATTAGCTAATGTGTAGGTGTGTTTCGCCTATATTGTCACTTTGGCCAACAATGACTGATGTTGGGCGACGATTTAGTCAGGTTATCGAACTACATACTTCTTCATATAGCATACTTCTTAAAAATTGCTCACTTTGTGTTGTTTAAAAAATAAATATGCTCTTGAGCAGCGATTAGTGCTCACTTGCATTAAGAATGGTTTGACAGGGATACAGTATTCGGTTGTTGTAGTATGTCTCAGAACCAGTAGTATTCCGTAGAATGATATTCCATATGAAAAGCAGATAAAATCACATTAGGAATGCTTTGAGTACTACTCAGAATAAAGCGATATTATTGTTATTTTCATTAAAATGAAATTATTGGACCATTGGATTCTGTGGTCAGGGATGATAGCTCTGAAAGAGCAATGAAGCCAGTGAGTACAAATAAAGAAGGCAATATGAACTGCGTCCCATTGTTTCACAGTTTGTGCTGATTCGGTGAACTACTAAAGCATAACATAGTAGTGACTTCCAGTACTTCAGATAGATCATTTTAAACAATCTGACAATGTTCCATCAGTATTCAGTGTAGATAATATTGATTTTTCCGATGCTGTAGGTAACCTGGCTATATGTTACATTCATAACTTTTTGTAGGATTCCATTAAGGTATCTGTTTCTACTGATTGGGAAGTGAATATCACCACTGATCCCCATGAGAAAAACATATAGTCGACAGAACGTGTGTTTTCATGTTGGATGTTACAATTTGGTGTTTATCTGAAGACGTAGGACTACTCAACCATTCCATGTTCATCTGTCAGCAGTTTACATCCACGAACTAATATTTCCTTCGCAAGTACAATGGTGAATATAAGATGCAGATGTAAAGATACCATGAAGCTTTCCTTCACAACACACATCATAATTTCTTTATGCATCTGTCGGAGTATCCCACCAGGTGTTCATAGATTAGATATTGTGGGGAGAAGGATACATTGAAAACTTATATTTTTTACTAAAAACGTTGACGTTAAGTTAAGGAAAAGTTGTTTATACAGAGTTACTTCCTATTACCCTTTCATGCGATGAAATATCAATTGTAGTGGTCAAACATATCGGACTACACACATTTTATTTCAAAATAACAGCTTCTATTGAAAGTTGTATGCTGTATTGGCCATGGGGACCAATAAGTCCTACTTCCCATCGTATCGCATGATTGTCATTCAAAAGCTTTCAAGTTCAGATGTTTGGCTTTGAGGATCACTGCTTTCCATATAATTCTCCTGTATTTTGTGCAAATATGAATGTGGTTTTCTAAGCTCTAACTTTCTGTCTGGTTAAACTGTTGCATGAGTTGTACAGTGTGTTATCTACAGAAAATTATTTCGATATTTATTACTGTGAAATGAAACACATTTTTTCATACCTATGCTCTTCAGGATTCTCTTTTGGATTGTTTGATGGGGGACGTATTGACTGACAACATGGTGGTGATGACCTACATTGTCTGGTGGAATCATGTCAGTGAAGACTGGATGATTTGCAATTGATAGTGTTCTCTGAGCTCCTTGATTTGATTGCGCAGCTTTCATCATCTTTCTGGACGACATTTTCAGCGCAGTTTTTAGGATAAAGTGAAATGATTTGAATTTCTTCATGAATCTCCCAGTAATCATCTTTGGATATGTATTGACCGTTTTCTATTGATTGGGATTTTAAACTTTCTGATCATCTGATTTCATTTTTATTAGTTGGTAAATTTCATCTATATTAACGTGTTTATTAATTGCGTTTTCATCTGAGTACCAGGCTTCTAGGAATTCCCTGGCACATTTGGTGTTTCCTCTGTCTAAGATTTTCAAATTATCCCAAACAAATTGATGTCCATAATCGTCTGTATGCATTGATACTGAAGAATTCATATTATATCTTTTCACGGCTGATTTGTGTTCCTGGATTCTTATTCGAAGGGGACGCCCACCTTGGCCGATGTAATGTTTGTTACAGTTCATACAATTTATTTTGTAAATGGTGTTAATTTTATCTCCCTTTTCTATCGGATCTTTTGGTTTGCATAAGATCGAATTAAGCGATTCAGCTGGTTTGTGTGCTACATCTATATCAAACGGCTTCATTATTCTAGCCGTTATTTCAGAGATGTTTCTGATGCATGGTAGGATGAATTTCTTTTTGGTCTTCGGTGATGGTTCTTTGTTGGTGCTTTCATTCGATTTTAAACACTTTTTGATGAAATTTTTTGGATAACCATTCTTCTTGAAGATTGTTTGTAAGTATTTTTCTTCCATTCTTTTCAACTCTGGTGTGCTACAATGTGTTTGAATTCTTCCAAACAATGTCTGCACACAGTTTCTTTTGTGAGTAATTGGATTGTTGCTAGTATAGTTGAGTATTTGATCTCTGTGCGTTGACTTTCTGTATACTTGTGTTTCTAAATTTACTGTGTTGGTTCTCCTGATTAAGACATTTAAAAATGGGATTTTGTTATCTAACACTTCTTCTCTTGTGAATTTGATGTCTTCAAATATGTTGTTTATTAATCTATGTGTATATTCTACATCATTTCTCCTAATTATTAAAAATGTATCATCAATATAACGTACCTAGATTTTCAAAGACTGGATGAGTTTTGAGCTGTATACTGAGTCACGGTTAACATTTCGTTTCGAAACACTATTCAAACAGCATCGTCATCCGTATGAAATTTTATTCTATTATTTTGTCCATTTATTTATTCGGAAGGTTCATTCATCTATAGTTTGGTTTCCTAAGGTTTAGTTTTGTTTTTTCAGAGTTGATCGTGGATCGATATCAGTTAGATAACCATTGAAAACCATGGAATACTGGGCATCTGTTTCATCCTAGTTTGGGAATCATCGGTAGAAAGCACCCACTGGGATTCGAACTAAGGACTTTCCGGTTAAAAAGGCAAGCTCGTATACCATTCAGCCACTGGGACCGTTGTTTACGGCTCGTGAATTCCAACTTCTACCAATTCGTGATTTAGCGCGACCCAAACCATCGTTGTCAGTGGGGCATCTATCCTCACACGTGACAACTGCATGGACTTCACTCGTCACGACTTCTCACTAGAACTCCAGGAAACCCCATCTTGTAGCAAGTCACTAGCGAGCATCAGATAATTATTCTATAGTTTGGTTCGCCGTACTGCCGATGATTCCCAAACTAAGATGAAACAGCTGCCCAGTACTCCTGGTTTTCAAAGGTTTATTTTAGCCGGACTACGCATTTTGTAGTAGTAAGCGTCTGCATGTCTTGATCAAAAATTCTGTTGCTTCACGATTCCGATATTCCGAGAACTTTTCGTAGCTGAGCACGTAAGCTCTCTTTGTTCTTGTGGAAGACATTCTCAATGTGTCTGACTACTGTGTAAAATAATAAGAACCTCTCATTCGCTTAGCAATGAAGATGTATGTGGCGACTTGCACTTTATGCCAGTTGTTTCTTCTCTGGACTAATAACTGAATGCCAGTTCGTTTATATGGGAGGTTTAATCTTACATGCATTCAATTTGTCGACTGAATAAAAGTGCTTTATCTTTTTTACGTCCATTTCGTAACACACTTGAAGATTCTGATAAAGATTTTCAAAAATAATTCTACCTGAAAGAGTAACTTGGTTATATGCAGCAAACAGACACACTTCCTAAATCATATGTAGGAACATTATGTTTAACGGAACTAATTTGTGATAAGATTTCTCACGATGCTTCTATGCACAGGACGTGATACAAATGTCTTGATATTTTGTATGTTTAGATGCCAAATGTTGCGATAGGTACGAATGACGTATACGTGCAAAGGAATATTTCACAAGAAATAACAGGTAGTAATATACGTGTGAAGTGATCCAGTATTTCGTTTCACCTGGCAAAAGGCTAAAGATGGCTGGTGAAAAAATTGCTGCATTTTATGTGTATACAAAGATAATCTATAGTGTGTTCATAAGGTGCAATTTATATAACTTTTTACAAAGCTTAATTATGTCTTAAGAAAGCCATAGTTCACTTAGTTTATCCAAATGGGAGTAATTTTCCCACTTGAATAATTCATCGAAATTTAAGCTTTCTATTGGATATTCCATGCTGACTTATGTCCGGCTGGAGGGGATATAATGCATAATTGTTTTAGAAGCCTTCAGACTAATTCTCAACATTCAGCAACACTGCACATACTGCTTAGTATCATTTTGATGAATGTAAAACCACACTCAGCAATTATTGGCTTAGAAATATTTATCAATTCCTGTGCTGCGTATGTTCGGTCACACAACTTGTTGTTATTGCAGCACGTTGCTTCTAATTTGACAGTACGTTATACTGAGCATAAATTTTTGACTAGTAACGTGTTTAACTGAGAACGCCTGTATGTTTTTAGAATTATCTGCGTCACTATTCTCTTTTCAATTGAATACCATTGAAAGCATTTAGGTAAACATATCAAAATCAGAGATTCGTTGATAGTGATAATTAAAACTAAAGATGATAACTAGTTATCTGATCAAGCAGTTTGAAATGTGAAGTTTCAATCAGTTAATGGGCCCTAGAGATATTTGTCTACCACTGTTTCCCTGTTATGTGATTTTGGATAAAATCATTCGTCAGCAGCTTGAATGAAGAAGTAATATCGCTTGATTTGCATTACAATCACAATTGCACAATGTTTTTTTGAGTGTAGAAAATTGGCCAGTAACTATTCGATATTTTCTTCCTGCGTTTTAGTTTTCACTTTCTCCGCTTTTGGATGTGGACCACAAGATTGATAAAAATTATCAAGCCGTACAGTTCTCCGCAACGTGTCACGCCAAACCTCCAGGTTTGTACTTCTTCGATTACTAAGCATGACCAAGGCAGTCACCATTAAACGTTTTGAGCCATGTCTTCGTTTCCAGAATGCGTTTGTTGAGTCCCTTTTCCTCCCATGACCTACAACTTCCACGTGGAATGGTTATCACGGTTATTATTTTATTCTAACTACATTTTTTGCGGTTACATTTGATTCTATTGATCTACATAGTTTCAGATTTTTAGCACTAATATTTTATTATAATTATAAATTAATTGACGATTCATAATTGTTTGCTTCGAAAACAACTGGAATGAATGCTAACCTTTCGTTGTGCGCATTGAATGACGCTGATGAACACTTGTTTTACTTTTCCTGAATGCCCATCAGAAATTTTATAGACAAATAATCGTCACTAATCATGAAATGACTGACACTGTTACACCATTTCTGTCAAAGACGTCGCAAGAGTATATTAAGATATAATGTTGATATAATTATCGATTTCACGTGAAGTATCTGGATCTACTTAGATTCCATGAATCTAAATGTAATTGATCTGACACAATCTTAATCCCTTTTCTAAGTGTTAATTAGTTACCCCTCATATATTACACCTTACATAACGTAATACGTTTTCGAATACACATTTTACCAGTATGGAACTGGTCTTATAAATTCTCTAATATATGTAGCTACAATTGTACAAGCCATGAAAATGAATCGTCGAAAAGAAAATTTTCTTCGCTGTTGACGTCTTTTTCTTGAGACCGAATAAGGGAATATTTCATTCATTCAAAAGGAATTCTCCAGCAACAAAATCGAAACACATGGACGTTCAAAATTGTTCACCCACACAAACCAACGCTTGAAACTGTTTGTGTGCCTCTCTAATATATTCTTACTGATGTTCTGCCTTTCAGCGAATAAAACAATCCTCACAATTGAAATATTAAACTGTCTGTGCGTTTCACATGAAATGAAGTTACTCACCGTATATATGTGGGTATGTATTCACGCCAATCAATAACTGGATTGTGCATAATACATAAAGTTGGTAACAACTTATGTGATATCAGTGTCTTCGATTTTTTGCACAGAAAAATGTCGAACAAAATATGGTGGAGTTTGTTAGCATCAATTTTCTTGTGTAAGTAGTCCTTCATTTCTATGATGAATGAGATAGTGTTATATCGTGTGAGTCCATTTATCATAATCTGAAAGTGTATAGTATTTGTGCATTATTATATTTATGCATCGCATGAAACCATGTTTCATTATATGATCTATGAAACAAGAAATGTTTGTTGAACATTTCAGATATCATGTACCTGCCACCATCAGAGGCAGGGTGGCTCTGGGGTTTGTTTTGTAAGTTACATCAACTGATATTGACAATTATAAAACAGTCATTTCCACTCACTGAAACACTTCAACATTCTTACCGGTGGTTGCATAGTGAACTGTCATCATGTCTAAATTTAAGTTTAAATATTCAAGTTTATTCAAGAAGTCATTTGCCCATTCCCCTTTTATACGGGAAATACGATTACTGTTTAGTGTGTATATTAGGACTATTCACAATGTGTTTTAATCGGACAAGCGTTATTGAAGACAAAAATTTTTTCGCGTTCTACAAACGAATGTATTATTATTCATATCGCTGCTTGAATTTTCGTTTACTACGCTCGAGTTTTGTATGAATATGAATCGTTTTTTTCTTGGTTTCATGTTGCTACACCCATTGATCAGAAGCACTATCCTGCGAGCTTCGCAGTGTTGAAATAACTTACAGAAAACAGTTTTGATACAACTAAAATAAACACTCGTGGTTTGAGAGTTATCTGGATGACGTTTGTTTGAATGGCACGAATAGACGAGAGTTTGATAAATTGGAAACACTTTTAACGGCTAGAGTGTGACATTTATCTGTAATGTTTACTAAAATTATGCCAATGATGACTAAATGAGTTTCGTGCTTTATACCGACTGAATTACGGTGACTATTTTGCATAGAAACCTTTCAACGCTTAACAGACAACAGCATTACATGAATAAAGTTACATTTCTTAAAATTATAATCGTGTATACGCTTTACAGGTTGGATAATGCCACAAGCCACAATTTGCAATGGTAAGCTTCTGAAATTTTGAATGTATCTTTTCACATTATAAAACTTCGAGAGGACGGGAATACTGTATACCTGATATTATTGATGTTACTGTTATTGGGATTTTTTTTGTTTGAACGATTTCCTTGTGAACCTTCCATTGTGCTTGTGTAAAGCTGACTGTAATGTTTGATAGGAACCAAATTTATTCGCCTAATCTCCTTGGGTGATTTCATCACATAAATAAAAATTAAGCCACGGAGTGAATATTCAGTACCACTGGTTCAAACCATATTTTGACTTGGGATTTCACTTGATATAAATCGTAGAAATCGATGATATATGATTGTGCTGATAACAAATTCTTATTGCACTTTGTATGAGAATTTGACTTTCTTCTTTGGCTTTCAAAGACCAATTTATGTTATCTGAGTTAAACAATTGCATTCCCTGTTTAAACTTATGAATTCATACAAATGTCTGATTTTGCACAGCAGTGAATTTATTGCATACGGTTTTGAAAGAAAATGTTCGGTATGTGTGTGTAAGGTTCATGATTATTCCTCTCTACAGAGAACTTGACGAAACTTTCCTCCTGTTTCTACATTTACATGTAACAGATAGCAATATATTTAAATATATATATATATATATATTGTATCATGAAGGTACAAGTTTTTAGCCCCAGTGTGTGACTGCTGACAAAATGTTCCAAACTAGGACGAGATGGCTGTCCAGTATTTTCATTTTTCCAATGGTTCTCTAACCATTGTCAGCTAATGGTGAAATCCTGTAACCGATTAAATCAAATCCTTGCAAACCAATACTTGAATAGATATATGTTTATTAATTACATATTAGTAACCCAAATGATGTGAAATGCAAATAAGACGAGAGAACAACACTGTGAGTATGACCTAAAGAAATGTTTCCTTTCAGTTAGTGCAATGGTGAATATGGCTGTGGTAAGTATACAGGCATTTCATATCTATTCGAAAGTATTCTCTTGTTTGCTGTTCCATTGGAATTTGTATAACAATAAGTAACTCAGTGTTTCCAAACAGAAATATAATTTACATATGAATAGGTCAATGAAATCAAAAGTATTGATACCATACACAATGTAAGGCCATGTCTTTTTGTCGTGTGGAAATGGTGCACTGTTGATTCGTATATCTGTCGACAACTTTTCATTATTGCTATGCATCAGATTAAGAGATCGGTTTTCTGATAATTGATCAATTTCTCGTCAACAATTAATAACATTCAACACTTAATCGTTAATATGAAAATCTGAAAGGTGAAATCTGACATTTATTTTCGAAAGTAAAATATTGTAACAAACTGTGTATGTTGCGTTATAATAGAATAATCGAAATGTATTCACTGTTTGATGAGTTATTTGCGAAGAGTTTAATTAACTCAGCTTTATTGTTTGTTCTTATAGGAAGTTGCCAGTCCCCATCTACCAGTAAGTCCTAATGATTACTTGATAGGGTTAATCGCCTACTAGGTAGGTGTTCAACTGAAAACACCTGTACCTTAGTATCAATGTCTTTTCCACTATTACTTTTAAACTAAACACCTTTGAAGACTATTTTGATAAACATATCAAACTTGGTGGTATATTTATGTTAATGTACAAACTGAGAAAAGAACCAGCCATCATACTGTGATGACTTAGGCTTGAAACTTCAATTTATAGACTTACAGCAATCTGTCTTTCACTGTTACTTTTCAATGTATTTTGAAGAAATCGTTTGTCAATTCATAAGAAATAGAATTTTCATGTTTTTCGGATGTAGTGTTGAAAGACACTCTCCAGTATTGTTGAATGCCTGTCATCCATTTAGACATAAATCACGGGCGTTTTTATTCAGTTTAGTTCTTATGTGTGACATATCAAGAGAATCTGCCAACGGTAACTGGCTGATAACCTATTTGCGAGAATTTACTTGAACTGATCAGGTTTCATGTGTTGATAGCACAGCTGTAAGGACGCCAGCTGACCGTGTACATGGTCCGTGGCTCAATCCCCGGCCGACGCACTCCTTTACCTCACTAAACCAGTAATAAAAAATAAAAAACGATTCGGTTTCATAAAGTTAAAACTTCATAAATTTTAATATCGGTGACTTCATCACATTACCTATCTATACAACTGCAGGGTGCTTTAATGGCAGCGGTAAGTCACTGCAATTTAATGGTTGAGCTTTTGTGTCTCAGTATTACTGAATGAAATTACTTGGAGAAAGCCATTCTTTGATGACTCGGGCAGAGAAAGAACAAAGCTCGATTACTGTTTCGAACAGAAGTAAATGTCTCCCAACTAGATTAAAATAGTCAGTACCTGCTTGATATTAACTTGGTGATACTGGATTCTCATTCTTGCAGTCTCTCACTTTTGCGTTTCTTCTGCATTCACATATTTGGAATCAGAGTGGGTGGTTCGAAAATGAATCAGTACATTATAGTGGTCGACTTTAGGAAACAGTAATAATAACAATGATTTATTTTATTCCAATATTGTGCTGATGGTGCAAGTTATCTACGAACTCATGTTTCAGTATTTTTGAATATTCATTGTATGTTTCGGTATAAATCATTGTCATACTATGTAGAGAAACAGAAGGTGTAGCAATAGGATCACCAATATCCCCTATCGTAGCAGACATATTTATGGATAGCTGGGAAAGTAATGCTCTTAATACGTTTACTCCTAATCCAAAATTATGGTAGAGATATGTGGATGACACTTTCACGGTGTTAAAAACAGAACATATCTCTAGCTTCTTGACACACATAAACTCACAAGTGGAGGGAATAAAATTCACATTTGAATCGGAAAATAAACAACGAGAATTAGCTATGTTAGACTGCAAAATAAAACGAATAGAAGAAGGTAAACTACACACTAGTGTGTACAGAAAACCAACTCATTCTAATAGATACTTAGACTTTAATTCACCTCATCCGTTAACTGTTAAGGCAGGCTTAGTTAAGTGTTTAACAAACCGAGAAGTAGCACTAATAAGCACTAGAAAAGACCTAAATGATGAAAGTAAACAGATAGAAGACGCTTTGGTGTTGAATAACTATCCTTTAAAATTCATTAGGAAGACCAAAAAGGCCAGACGAAAAAAAAATTTATTGTGAAACTAGTAATAATAACATAAATGAGAGAATACATGTCATCTACAGTTATACCATATTAACAGGGAACATCTGAGACCCTATGTAGGATTTTAAATAAAGCAGGAATTAGAGTGGCATTTAAACCTACAAACTCACTCAGGGACAAGCTGTGTAGGTTAAAGGACCCAGTTAACCCCATTAGACAAAATAATATAATTTACAAAATACCCTGCAATGACTGTGAGTCAGGTCAACTACATAGGTCAAACTAGTAGGTCAGGGGTAGTCAGATTGTCGGAACATAAGAATTTAGCTAAGGTAAGAATGGTTGACCCTGAAAAGATAAGTAATTTAGAAAAAAGCTCAGCAATTGCAATGCATGCATTAACACAACCACACAATAGGGTGAGAGAGGGTTAAAATTCTAAAAAGTAATCTAGATAGGTGGAGAGAGAGGTTGATTACTGAATCCTTGTTCATCGAGTCTTCACCAAACACATACAACAGGAGTGAATCATCACTCATACCTAAAATATGGAAAATTCTACTGCCAATCAAATCAAGTGAAAAATAATGGAACTATATAAATGAAGTTAGGAAGTCGTGTGAGTACCTTGATATGATTATAACCAATAAATTGTGCTCGAAACGTCATCATCAGTAAACATTACTGTAAAACACTGTGAGACTTAATCAAAACAAAATTTACCCATAATGGAATTAAAAATCATTCTCATTGATATTCAATTGGATAAGAGTCTAACAAAATTCCAGTGCGCGTGAAATCCTAAAAAATATATAAACGCAATGATTGATTGTTATCTATTTACGAGAAGTTACTGGATCCCATTCGGCGTCATAATATTTGAACTTATTGGATTTCAGAATCATAGAACTGTGTTACATGGTGTTTATGGCAGGTTGGCGGTTCGCCACCAGCTGTAAGTTGTTATGATTGTGTATTAAACTATTGCCCCAATTATGACTTTGCCTAACTGTGTCCTCGAAATTATTTTCATTGTTTGCTAAATATCTACTCTTGAAAACCATTCATCTGAATACGTTACAGTCACAATAGGTCTCTAGATGGAGACGGAGGAGAAGAAGAAATGACCTGGTACACATAGCGATACTTACTTCAAATGAAAGTGAAATTCTGGTTAAACAACGCTAGTTCATGCCTTAATGTCAGTAAGCGAAAAAAAAATTCATCTACCTCCGTGGCTGTACAAATTAATTAAATGTGAGAATAGCCTTGCTTAGTTTTAAACTGATTTGAAATATCCTATTTACTTTTAGTAGGAAAAATGATCAATGGAACTTTCCCATTTACTTGCCAGTTTTGGAGTTTTATTTCTGTAACCACCAACTGTCCCGTTTCTCTTGCATATAAAGACACCGTCTATTTCTAAACTTTAAGATGCTGTTGCCTAAAGAAAGTAGAGAGCATTCATTTTGTCAATGTCGAATATGTACCGAATATTCAGACGAAAATCTTTGAAAGTGATTTTTAAAATTGATGACATTCTCATCTGAACTAAGTATATCCTGTTCGAGTAGCAGCTGCAGTACACCGGTCGCTTAATTGTGCAATACGAAGGTACATGTAATGTTCTTATGCATAAAACGACAAAAAATGGCGAGTATGTCAGCTGCAGGTTCGACGTTCATCTCACTGCACTGATTGTCTGTTTGTATGGATAATACTTCATAAGCTTCGTTAAGTCTTCATGATTACTTTCTGCAATAATAATAAAATAAAAGCAAGATTACTAGTAAATAGTAAGCGGAAGAAATAGACTCAGGAAGTGTTGAATTAATTACATTTCAGATGTAGTATAACCCATTTAAGTTTGAAAAAGAACCGCTCTGAGTATTTAAAGTTTATCATCACTGGGTTAGTGAATACAAAGCGTCCGCAACTATAATCGTTCACATATATTATCACACAAAAACTATCGTTTGCTCGATGTTGATTAAAAGAGAAGTGCGAACAACATGATTTACTGTTTTCGATGTATATTTTGTGTGGTGGTGTGTTCCGTGACATAGATGGTTCAACTGCGCTGCTTTTTTTTCGCTTCAGCCAACACCTAGGAGCTCTAAACAGTGAAGTAAGTTTTGGAGTTTTCACTAATTGTATTATTAACTCATCATTTTTTCACTGGAACGCGTGAGTGGTTGTTTCATGCCTACGATAATAATAGACGTACTTTAAATTATAACCGCGAATACAAGACATAACTCCTTGAATTTGACAAACTTTTCATGCTGGTATTAGAAAGGATGCCTGAATTGTGTATGATCATCCCATTAGTACTTAAATTGTACCACGTCGTTATTTCACATACAGACAACACAGTAAGCATGGCATCCCACGCGTTGAACTTCTTTCCTCTTCATTTTTATTCTAAGAAAAGGCAGTTGTCAGAGTTAACTGAGCTGCAAGGAAATTACTCCCAGTGAATGTTGTTAGATGTTTTCCAGCCATGTTTTGTGCCTCATAAGTGAACAAACAGTTTTTTGAAATGTGTAAATGTTACCACGAAACTCAGAAAACTATTTCGATTTAACCACTAAACATCTTCGGAGTGCAAGCCCATGGAATCGCTTGCCAAAAGCAGTTGTTACAATTCGTTATGTAGTAATATTTGTTGGAACTAGGACTCAGTAGAACAGCCGCAGCTCTAATACAAATGCCCAGAGTTCTTGAGAAATGACTGTCACAACCTCACGTCTACTGTAAATATTGTTTTAATATTGTCGTTGTTGCTTTTAGATAAATGTCATAATATTCAACTTTTAAGGCACATCAGTATAAAATATTGGGCATTCAACTCGAAAGGTTATTAGGTATGTATGTAATCACAGTGGCAACAGTGTGATAGCTGTTAAAATTAATAGTGGCCTGATGCAACTCGAAAAAAATATGTGAATATCCCTGGTGCCACGAACATCTGCAGGCAGATATTAATTGTATGTCTTAAACATCTTTGCTTGACAATGTATGAAACACTTTGAATATATACGATTTTTTAAATACATTTTAATTACTTATTTTTTATTTGATAGGCAACTATGGATGGACCATTACTGACTTCATTTTTGAAATAACCATTGTAAGATTGCTAATTGATATTACATGAATTGTATATTGAGGATTTCTGTTGTCTTCTTATTCCTTTCAAATCTTTGTACCGATATAAGCAAGTACACACGATTCACCAATTTAAATATGAAATATAACATGTTTGGAACGAGTTATCTTTATCTAAACTATAGAGCGCCAGCACGTATATTAGCAGTCCTAGTTAATTAAATCGCTTGTTTTATCCTTAAGGTAATATAAATGGAAGTTGCATGTGAAATAAGAACGTAAATCTATTTGCACTGATTGACATGTAACTGCCCGTTTGTCTCGTATCATGATTTGAGGTTTTCAGTTAGCAATATTCTGAAGCATTCAACTATTTGATTTATACAAACAGAGCAACGACACGCAAAGTTTACACGCAAGAGTCACAAATCTCTTCACCGTAATCCATCGTTTTGTGTTTGTGTAATGAAAATTCAGCATTTGGCATTTAACCAAAGATGGCTCTCCACATTTCCATGAAATATGCAAAATATTGCACAAACATTGAGATATCTCAATGGAATGTTTTAGGTAGGCATAGTAAAAATTATAAAATTATATTTATAAAATCTCAGCGAAATTGCAATGATTACTTTCAACGTTTCGTTTGGCAATCTGTTCATATTTTCTTCAGGGTAATTAATCGAAATTTATATGAGGGAGGTTTATATATAAAAGGAACATCTCTTGTTTCTGAAACTTTGTTCGATTATGACCCATGAAACAGGTATCAACAGGTATAAAAAATATAATAAAATATATAATATAATGTACATATGTATTGTAAATATAATATATAATATACATATTATAAAATATAATTTTATAAATAAAGAAAAAATCCCCATTAAGACATCAAGGAAACAGAAAGATTGAGCGAAGAAATATTTACTTTTCGATTAGATCCTCATCTTTGGCTATACTCTAATATATATAGCATTTTAATCACAATACAACAGTTTGCCAATCAAGTGGCGAAAAGTTTGTTAACAATAATTAAACAGTGTCAATGGGTTAATAGTTAACGAAGAAAATCAATACAGATTTAAAAAGTGGGAATAGATAGAATAAATTAATTTTACAAGAATAACACGTAAATTAAAGATAAAGTGGTCAAAATAATAAAATAAAATAAATAATTTAGACAAATATAATTTTATAGGTTTAGGGGGAGGGGGGTGACGCAGTCCTGTTTATCCATTCTTGTGACGATGGCCACGGTAGGGAAAGTGGCTGTACAAATATCTTCTGTACACATAGGCTTGGTTTCTTCAGATGAATGCCAATCGCCTCAGCCGTCTGTAGAAGACGAACTCGCAAAGCAAAATTAAGATAAGTTGGAATGCGGTAAATAATTTTAAATGCTAAATTAACATCAATCTTGTGCTCAGTGTCAACAAGGTGGGCTAAAATGGAGCTACAAATAGATCTTTTTTATCCCTTACTTAACCACGTTGGGTGATGTTCGGAAATACGACGATGAACTTGCCGAATTGTACGCCCAAAGTAGCTGGCTCCGCAGCTGCAGTCAAACTGGTAGATACACATAGAGGAGGCGAATTTAGGTAGTTTAACCTTCTTTCTCAAACATAAAATAGGAGTAGTTGTAAAGAGACAACGAACCGCTGCTGCATAATAAGTTCTTATAACTGCATTCTTCAGGCGCTGTGTTATTGATTCGCTGGTGAATTCACCGAGGAACTGCAACGTTATGAACATTGGATTTTTCGGGATTATACTGACAAACAAACACAGATATTTTCATAGTTTTCCTTTGCTTTGTGTTATTTGTGTTTATGAGTAGATTTACCATCATCTCTGTAGACCATTGACAAAGGTAGTATTATCTTGGTGATTAACACATTCCCATTTGATTCCATGTTGCCCATTCGCAGTGGTTACAATCCATTATATAACCTTTTGATTCATTTACTGATAAACTCTATTCAGCTATCGCGGGTTTTTCCTGCTTCTATATCCTTATACTACTTACTAGTAGTAAACAGAATATGAGGATGCATTACTGATTATTTCACCAATCTATTGGCATAAATGTTCATTCCTGTAGATTTGAGTCTCATTTTATTCCATCAATAGGTCAGTTAGTCCATGGTAGATTCATACGCTTTCCCACTGCCTCATTCCATTCTTGAAATACCTAATCCCTTTCACTATCTCAGTATTCAATTGCGCATATGGTGATGATGATCTCACAAACAAATTTTAGTTGTTGTCTTTCAATCGTGTTCTCCTAACTCAATTAATCTCGAACTTTGTGCAGCCTAAACCAGTTCTCCTCACTGGTAAAATTACCACCTTGTCTCCTGCCAACTGTGTCGATTCATATGTGGCGGCTAGAGTGTGCTTTTAAAGGTCATTATCTCTAGATATCTTACCAACTGGGGATTTCAACTCAGGTTAACTTTTTACTTATATTAGAGAAACATACATATATAATCTGTTCTGAATTTAACGCACCACTCAACTGCTCGATTTATACAGATGAATGATGCATTTGTGTCCGTTGTTTTGAAATTCCTTGAAGAGCATTCCACAGGATGTCTTCTGAATGGGTATCGCTGTTGAATACTGCTCTCATCCGAAACCAAGCATTTGTATTCCGAAAGGACTGCTAGAACAGCTCATAATACACTTATTCATGAAGCACCGACATATGTTCTCATTGACGGCCACCATTCTCACGGTTAAATATAAGATGAGGAAGTCAGTAAGGCTGTCTGTTTTGGCTTGATACAAGAGATGACCTACAAAAGATGAATGACGATAATTGCGATTATGTGAATTTTCAACCTTCATCACATCTGTAGGTTTATCGATTCAAAGATTACAACGTGAGGTTTGTTGAGAAGTGCCTATCAACCGACCGAGAGAATGGTATTATCCATGACACATAATCTCACAGGAGAGGTAGTGACACGTGGCTGGATCAACGCGGCCACCGCTGAGTAGTTCCAAGAGTAAGCTGATTCATCGTTCCATCGATCACTAATTTTTAATGCTTCTATGGCAATATTCCACCAAATCTTCCTTGGCGTCTACTGTCTTCGTCAAGATTCTGAAAACACTGTAAGACAGTGTGACATTACAAAGAGAGCTGTAGAAGCCAAGCACTAAATAGAAAAAATAATTAATTAATGCATAACATGAATGCCTAGTTACTGCTGGGCTAATCTGGCGCAAAAAGCAACTCTTCGATGAACTTTGTTGTTCCTATATTCATGTGTGGATGGATATTGTCCGTGAGATCTAAAAATGTTTATTTCACTCGACTTATAGGGGCAAGCATCCTTACTGCGATATGAAAACTATATCCAGATGAACTTATTTCTATAACATACTAGAATTGCACATGTACTTTATCAGTTTAACGCTGGATATGTCTCCACAGCTCCTGATATATGATCACACGGAATATCCAATAATATCTACCCCCGTCCGGAGCTGGAAAATTTCAGTGACATTTCGAAATACTTCCTGCTTTCATCCGTGACCGACAGCTACTAGCATGATAGATCAGGAAGCTAGTCATGCTCATACTCTATACCTTATGGCACACAGACGAAATTCTGTTGGATTTTTTCTGTGGAAGACATTCTCAGACAGGAATGGTGTCAACTAATTATCTTACATCAGTCTCAATAATTTCCGAATACTCGTTCATTGTCGGATTAGGTAACGTACTGCAAATTCATTGAGGATATTAGCAAATAAACATTAATAATTACAAAGTCATTTACCAACTTTGAGGATGAGTGCATCCTAGTAATCACCTTTATTCTTATTTCGGTTAATACTGTTATCATATATCTATCTGATTTATCTGAATATTAGGATAATCGTCTTCGCAATTCGTCTACATTTTGGTGGGAATGGTTTGATGAAATGGAACATGAAATGGAATACATCATATCTGTGATTACTTACTAGAACTAGAAGAAATTCCTCCAATGTTAAATAGGTCTTATTTGTAATTTCCCTGAATGTGAATGAGGAAGATGTGGTGTGTCGCATTCAACAACTGCATACATTTCCTCTGTACTCATGAACAAAATTCTTGTCGCATTTAGATAATTCTCTGATTCACAGAAAATAAATAATGTCTACATCACAACACTTTTGATCCCGTCAGTTACACTTTGATTTTGTTATGAGGCCGAATTTATCTTATGAATAGTTATCCATGGAGCAAACTACGAACAATAACTTTTGCTTCAGTGTGCGAGTCTCAATAAAACTGGAACCCTCAAATATTCCTAATTCCAGAGAGTTATAGCAGACTGATTTTACTTTTGTCTAATTCTATTTTGAATGACACGTTGTAACAGTGATCATGGACAATAAGTGTAAACTCTCAATCTTACTTCTGCGGATACCCTGCGACTGTAGATGCCTTCCACCACAGTTCTTACTTTATTCAGATAATACTGTTTACTGAGGAAATCTGACCATGTGGTTTATGTTCTTCAATATTAGAAGCCCCTTTCATGTGTGAATATCTGGATTCATATGACTTTTATGCAAATGAGATAACGCACTTGGATGTATTCAGACATGTTCCAGATGAATTTGCTGCTGTTTGAAATTCTTGTGAAATCTTTTTCCTATTATCATAACGGGAGATATCTAGCGTTCTTCCACGATCTACTAATTTAAATAAACCTCGCCAACATTCTGATAAAAGTGTCGTATTTTCTAAGCTTCACGTAATTTCCTCGTGAATGTATGCTCTCATTCGTGAATGAGATTTGCGAGCAATGCTTTCATAAGCCATGTTTTATTGAATCTCAGTCTATATATATATATATATACATGCCCATTTGAATAGTTCGACTGATTTTGTAATTATTATCACCTTTCTTCCATTCACGTGTGCATCAATAGTTTAACATTTACATAATGTCTTCCGCATCAGCCTATATTAGTTGTGCTTTTGGTTGATTTCCGCTCTTAATGCTTCGATTTCGATATTATGTTACCGTGTTTTTGTATCAATAATATGTTGTTTCACTAATGTAATTTTCTTTTACTGAAGTCATTGACAGTCAGTTTGATGACTGCTCATCCCGTTCTCTTTAATGGAAAAGTAATTTGTTGTGTTTAATTTCTACAGACAGACTATTAATCTAAAGATTCGGTAATACTTTTCTTTATTCACGAGATTTTCGTCCATGATATGCATAATGCAACTCAGAATATTTCGAAGTGTATAGCTACTAGGTACCTTGACATGTGAATCTTGCTGCCTAAGCTTCATCCAAATCTTCGTTTGTCACCTATGAGTTTGGCAGTGTAAAGCGTTTTAAATATTTCCAAAAAGAGAGCAAATAGTCAATTGTGCTTCTGCTTTTTCTCAATGGCGAAATTCAGAACATGCAGAAGTGCTCTTGATGGAAGGTAGCTTCCAGCGAATGAAACCATTAATGCAGGAAACCTTCAACTAAGTAAAACGAAATGTATATCTGAATTGTAGAAACTGCATACACACTACACATGCATTTAAGAGAATAGAGTTATTGAGTCGTCTACATAATATAGAGTATCTCGAGTGGAATGGATTTTCCAAGATACGCAATCGTTAGAAACATAATTGATTCCAGGAGAGCTCAGTTAATGAATCCATTGTTATGTATGATATTTGTGATATTTGTCAATGGTATATAAACAGACGTTCACCTGCATATGAACACCAAATTGCGGGGAGATAATCTTGACGTCGGTTGAAGTAACTTATGCAGTGCTGCGGAGATCCATGGGAGACCAGAGGGGAAGAAAAGAAACACAGTAATAGAACCGGAAGTAGCACAACTCGTATGATGTGTGCAAGTGATGCCTTGAAGATAAGGTGAACATAATTTCTCTATGTAGAGATACTAAATCCGAAACAAACTGTACTTTGCCGAATATCTCTTCTTCTGCTTTTACAGTTGTTGTTGCTACCTCCATACAATGAAGATTCCACGCCTGCTTTCAGTGAAGTTGACGAATTTACTACATTGTACGCTCCACACTTTGGTTAAGGAGTTGAAGTCACAGTTATCGGCGTCTCTGTATATCGAGAGTTTCCTGGACCATATTTCTCAGTGACTTCAACTGGTTTACGTTGCATAAATCATCGACACAAATGGGCTGACGAAGATGACCAAGCAGCTAACGAGCACAGTGGCAGCCATAACAGGACCCCTGAAATTTATAGAACTGGGATAGAAAGTGGAAAATTTGTAGCGTGGAGTTGCGGCACTACGAAAGAGTGCTCGGAAAGTTCGATGTTTCTAACGTGATATGGCAGATCACTGGAGGAAACATTTCCAAGAAAGAAAGAAAAAAGGATTTCAGTTAGTATCATGTGGGTTCTTTCTCTCCTGTCGGAATAGAAGTGATGTCGACTGTTGGGTGTGGGGGGGGTGACTGGATTCTAAATAGCGAGTGATTAGTCTGGTGGTAGAATGTTAAATAGATACAAGGATGGCAGTCTCACTGATAGATAGGAATCTACTCCAAAGCGTCAGACAGTGTTTATTGACGGTTCACACGGTCGGTAGACACGTGAAAGACATCGCCGGCATGTCGAACTGCTGCGTGTTTTCGGTGGCCGCGAAGTCAAGTTTCCACTCAATATGGTGTCCAAGTTATGGCGACCAATACATGGTGCTGGTTTTCTGCGAGAATCAAATAAAATAGATGTATAATAATTCCTTATGCTATTATGATAAATCAATTCACTAAACAATGAATACACTTCTCTTGATAATCCATGCGTGTAATTGAAAAGGGGGGTTTGATGTAGTCATCTCCCAGAGGTTTGAGTCTGCGTCATTCTGCGTTGGACTGTGTGCATGAAGTCGTCTTTGTCGTATTCACAGTGAATTCGATTTCTCAAACGTATTCCCAATAGCGGAAAACACAATGATTCACAGTTCCTCGATAGTGCGATCAGTCGACATGTGATACAATTGAGTGTAAGACAGACAGTCTGTTTCTTCAACTCATAGAATTCTCTAGGTTAGACTACTCGATTAAGAGTCTTGTTGACTTGAATGCTATAATAATCCCAGTCCTATTCAGATAGGTGCTTATGCATTTTGATGATATTTACCTTTTCATACAGTCATTGGGATGTCTAGGAATTCCTTGTCTATAATTCTCATTTTGTTCCTGTCGTCCTTGGAGTGCGTAACCTTCCACTCACAGGTACCAATAGCGTCTTTATCGAGTAACATATATTCTATTGTATGGTCTGTATGTTTATTTGAATTTATGAGTCCTCTGTCACTATCTTCTTTTCATGTTTGTAAAAAGACAAACAAATCTGTCTTTTGTAAAATGTCAGCTAAATTGAAATGATTAATTCCAACGTTTAGTTCGACATGTTTCATATGACAGGACAAATGGTTAGAACAAGAGATATTATTTTATATATAAACATACAATTTTGTTTACTATATATGTTGATGCCTGTGTCATGGTTCATGATTAGATAAAGTTTCAAAAGCAAGAGATGTTCCTTTTACATACAAACCTCTGTTATGTTAATTTCGATTAATTTCCCTGAAGAAGTTAGAACCAAATTGCCGAACGAAACGTTGGAATCAATCATTTAAATTCCGCTGAGATTTTACAAATATAGTTTTATAAATAATTACTTCTCACTCGGCGCATAATTATTTTGCAACTATCCGGTCAAATCTTGAAAAAAGTTCATGTGAATGTGAGTTTTGTCTTAAAATCTAAGATTACTCATGTACTGACCATTTTATTTTGGTTTCCTGTAGATCGATCTTTGAAGTGAACCATCAGATCTCCTTCTTATATAAACATCCGAGTTCATCTCTGATTCCGACATCAATTGTATGGCATGATGGCAGCTGGTGAACACTTTAGTCATCATTTCGATGTCGATATTGTCGTCACATATAATAAAAGTATCAGCGATGTATTTATAAAACTATATTTGTAAAATCTCAGCGGAATTTAAATGACTGATTCCAACGTTTCGTTCGGCAATTTGGTTCAAACTTCTTCAGGGAAATTAATCGAAATTAACATAACAGAGGTTTGTATGTAAAAGGAACATCTCTTGCTTTTGAAACTTTATCTAATCATGAACCATGACACAGGCATCAACATATATAGTAAACAAAATTGTATGTTTATATATAAAATAATATCTCTTGTTCTAACCATTTGTCCTGTCATATGAAACATGTCGAACTAAACGTTGGAATTAATCATTTCAATTTAGCTGACATTTTACAAAAGACAGATTTGTTTGTCTTTTTACAAACATGAAAAGAAGATAGTGACAGAGGACTCATAAATTCAAATAAACATACAGACCATACAATAGAATATATGTTACTCGATAAAGACGCTATTGGTACCTGTGAGTGGAAGGTTACGCACTCCAAGGACGACAGGAACAAAATGAGAATTATAGACAAGGAATTCCTAGACATCCCAATGACTGTATGAAAAGGTAAATATCATCAAAATGCATAAGCACCTATCTGAATAGGACTGGGATTATTATAGCATTCAAGTCAACAAGACTCTTAATCGAGTAGTCTAACCTAGAGAATTCTATGAGTTGAAGAAACAGACTGTCTGTCTTACACTCAATTGTATCACATGTCGACTGATCGCACTATCGAGGAACTGTGAATCATTGTGTTTTCCGCTATTGGGAATACGTTTGAGAAATCGAATTCACTGTGAATACGACAAAGACGACTTCATGCACACAGTCCAACGCAGAATGACGCAGACTCAAACCTCTGGGAGATGACTACATCAAACCCCCCTTTTCAATTACACGCATGGATTATCAAGAGAAGTGTATTCATTGTTTAGTGAATTGATTTATCATAATAGCATAAGGAATTATTATACATCTATTTTATTTGATTCTCGCAGAAAACCAGCACCATGTATTGGTCGCCATAACTTGGACACCATATTGAGTGGAAACTTGACTTCGCGGCCACCGAAAACACGCAGCAGTTCGACATGCCGGCGATGTCTTTCACGTGTCTACCGACCGTGTGAACCGTCAATAAACACTGTCTGACGCTTTGGAGTAGATTCCTATCTATCAGTGAGACTGCCATCCTTGTATCTATTTAACATTCTACCACCAGACTAATCACTCGCTATTTAGAATCCAGTCACCCCCCCCACACCCAACAGTCGACATCACTTCTATTCCGACAGGAGAGAAAGAACCCACATGATACTAACTGAAATCCTTTTTTCTTTCTTTCTTGGAAATGTTTCCTCCAGTGATCTGCCATATCACGTTAGAAACATCGAACTTTCCGAGCACTCTTTCGTAGTGCCGCAACTCCACGCTACAAATTTTCCACTTTCTATCCCAGTTCTATAAATTTCAGGGGTCCTGTTATGGCTGCCACTGTGCTCGTTAGCTGCTTGGTCATCTTCGTCAGCCCATTTGTGTCGATGATTTATGCAACGTAAACCAGTTGAAGTCACTGAGAAATATGGTCCAGGAAACTCTCGATATACAGAGACGCCGATAACTGTGACTTCAACTCCTTAACCAAAGTGTGGAGCGTACAATGTAGTAAATTCGTCAACTTCACTGAAAGCAGGCGTGGAATCTTCATTGTATGGAGGTAGCAACAACAACTGTAAAAGCAGAAGAAGAGATATTCGGCAAAGTACAGTTTGTTTCGGATTTAGTATCTCTACATAGAGAAATTATGTTCACCTTATCTTCAAGGCATCACTTGCACACATCATACGAGTTGTGCTACTTCCGGTTCTATTACTGTGTTTCTTTTCTTCCCCTCTGGTCTCCCATGGATCTCCGCAGCACTGCATAAGTTACTTCAACCGACGTCAAGATTATCTCCCCGCAATTTGGTGTTCATATGCAGGTGAACGTCTGTTTATATACCATTGACAAATATCACAAATATCATACATAACAATGGATTCATTAACTGAGCTCTCCTGGAATCAATTATGTTTCTAACGATTGCGTATCTTGGAAAATCCATTCCACTCGAGATACTCTATATTATGTAGACGACTCAATAACTCTATTCTCTTAAATGCATGTGTAGTGTGTATGCAGTTTCTACAATTCAGATATACATTTCGTTTTACTTAGTTGAAGGTTTCCTGCATTAATGGTTTCATTCGCTGGAAGCTACCTTCCATCAAGAGCACTTCTGCATGTTCTGAATTTCGCCATTGAGAAAAAGCAGAAGCACAATTGACTATTTGCTCTCTTTTTGGAAATATTTAAAACGCTTTACACTGCCAAACTCATAGGTGACAAACGAAGATTTGGATGAAGCTTAGGCAGCAAGATTCACATGTCAAGGTACCTAGTAGCTATACACTTCGAAATATTCTGAGTTGCATTATGCATATCATGGACGAAAATCTCGTGAATAAAGAAAAGTATTACCGAATCTTTAGATTAATAGTCTGTCTGTAGAAATTAAACACAACAAATTACTTTTCCATTAAAGAGAACGGGATGAGCAGTCATCAAACTGACTGTCAATGACTTCAGTAAAAGAAAATTACATTAGTGAAACAACATATTATTGATACAAAAACACGGTAACATAATATCGAAATCGAAGCATTAAGAGCGGAAATCAACCAAAAGCACAACTAATATAGGCTGATGCGGAAGACATTATGTAAATGTTAAACTATTGATGCACACGTGAATGGAAGAAAGGTGATAATAATTACAAAATCAGTCGAACTATTCAAATGGGCATGTATATATATATATATATATAGACTGAGATTCAATAAAACATGGCTTATGAAAGCATTGCTCGCAAATCTCATTCACGAATGAGAGCATACATTCACGAGGAAATTACGTGAAGCTTAGAAAATACGACACTTTTATCAGAATGTTGGGCGAGGTTTATTTAAATTAGTAGATCGTGGAAGAACGCTAGATATCTCCCGTTATGATAATAGGAAAAAGATTTCACAAGAATTTCAAACAGCAGCAAATTCATCTGGAACATGTCTGAATACATCCAAGTGCGTTATCTCATTTGCATAAAAGTCATATGAATCCAGATATTCACACATGAAAGGGGCTTCTAATATTGAAGAACATAAACCACATGGTCAGATTTCCTCAGTAAACAGTATTATCTGAATAAAGTAAGAACTGTGGTGGAAGGCATCTACAGTCGCAGGGTATCCGCAGAAGTAAGATTGAGAGTTTACACTTATTGTCCATGATCACTGTTACAACGTGTCATTCAAAATAGAATTAGACAAAAGTAAAATCAGTCTGCTATAACTCTCTGGAATTAGGAATATTTGAGGGTTCCAGTTTTATTGAGACTCGCACACTGAAGCAAAAGTTATTGTTCGTAGTTTGCTCCATGGATAACTATTCATAAGATAAATTCGGCCTCATAACAAAATCAAAGTGTAACTGACGGGATCAAAAGTGTTGTGATGTAGACATTATTTATTTTCTGTGAATCAGAGAATTATCTAAATGCGACAAGAATTTTGTTCATGAGTACAGAGGAAATGTATGCAGTTGTTGAATGCGACACACCACATCTTCCTCATTCACATTCAGGGAAATTACAAATAAGACCTATTTAACATTGGAGGAATTTCTTCTAGTTCTAGTAAGTAATCACAGATATGATGTATTCCATTTCATGTTCCATTTCATCAAACCATTCCCACCAAAATGTAGACGAATTGCGAAGACGATTATCCTAATATTCAGATAAATCAGATAGATATATGATAACAGTATTAACCGAAATAAGAATAAAGGTGATTACTAGGATGCACTCATCCTCAAAGTTGGTAAATGACTTTGTAATTATTAATGTTTATTTGCTAATATCCTCAATGAATTTGCAGTACGTTACCTAATCCGACAATGAACGAGTATTCGGAAATTATTGAGACTGATGTAAGATAATTAGTTGACACCATTCCTGTCTGAGAATGTCTTCCACAGAAAAAATCCAACAGAATTTCGTCTGTGTGCCATAAGGTATAGAGTATGAGCATGACTAGCTTCCTGATCTATCATGCTAGTAGCTGTCGGTCACGGATGAAAGCAGGAAGTATTTCGAAATGTCACTGAAATTTTCCAGCTCCGGACGGGGTAGATATTATTGGATATTCCGTGTGATCATATATCAGGAGCTGTGGAGACATATCCAGCGTTAAACTGATAAAGTACATGTGCAATTCTAGTATGTTATAGAAATAAGTTCATCTGGATATAGTTTTCATATCGCAGTAAGGATGCTTGCCCCTATAAGTCGAGTGAAATAAACATTTTTAGATCTCACGGACAATATCCATCCACACATGAATATAGGAACAACAAAGTTCATCGAAGAGTTGCTTTTTGCGCCAGATTAGCCCGGCAGTAACTAGGCATTCATGTTATGCATTAATTAATTATTTTTTCTATTTAGTGCTTGGCTTCTACAGCTCTCTTTGTAATGTCACACTGTCTTACAGTGTTTTCAGAATCTTGACGAAGACAGTAGACGCCAAGGAAGATTTGGTGGAATATTGCCATAGAAGCATTAAAAATTAGTGATCGATGGAACGATGAATCAGCTTACTCTTGGAACTACTCAGCGGTGGCCGCGTTGATCCAGCCACGTGTCACTACCTCTCCTGTGAGATTATGTGTCATGGATAATACCATTCTCTCGGTCGGTTGATAGGCACTTCTCAACAAACCTCACGTTGTAATCTTTGAATCGATAAACCTACAGATGTGATGAAGGTTGAAAATTCACATAATCGCAATTATCGTCATTCATCTTTTGTAGGTCATCTCTTGTATCAAGCCAAAACAGACAGCCTTACTGACTTCCTCATCTTATATTTAACCGTGAGAATGGTGGCCGTCAATGAGAACATATGTCGGTGCTTCATGAATAAGTGTATTATGAGCTGTTCTAGCAGTCCTTTCGGAATACAAATGCTTGGTTTCGGATGAGAGCAGTATTCAACAGCGATACCCATTCAGAAGACATCCTGTGGAATGCTCTTCAAGGAATTTCAAAACAACGGACACAAATGCATCATTCATCTGTATAAATCGAGCAGTTGAGTGGTGCGTTAAATTCAGAACAGATTATATATGTATGTTTCTCTAATATAAGTAAAAAGTTAACCTGAGTTGAAATCCCCAGTTGGTAAGATATCTAGAGATAATGACCTTTAAAAGCACACTCTAGCCGCCACATATGAATCGACACAGTTGGCAGGAGACAAGGTGGTAATTTTACCAGTGAGGAGAACTGGTTTAGGCTGCACAAAGTTCGAGATTAATTGAGTTAGGAGAACACGATTGAAAGACAACAACTAAAATTTGTTTGTGAGATCATCATCACCATATGCGCAATTGAATACTGAGATAGTGAAAGGGATTAGGTATTTCAAGAATGGAATGAGGCAGTGGGAAAGCGTATGAATCTACCATGGACTAACTGACCTATTGATGGAATAAAATGAGACTCAAATCTACAGGAATGAACATTTATGCCAATAGATTGGTGAAATAATCAGTAATGCATCCTCATATTCTGTTTACTACTAGTAAGTAGTATAAGGATATAGAAGCAGGAAAAACCCGCGATAGCTGAATAGAGTTTATCAGTAAATGAATCAAAAGGTTATATAATGGATTGTAACCACTGCGAATTGGCAACATGGAATCAAATGGGAATGTGTTAATCACCAAGATAATACTACCTTTGTCAATGGTCTACAGAGATGATGGTAAATCTACTCATAAACACAAATAACACAAAGCAAAGGAAAACTATGAAAATATCTGAGTTTGTTAACACATTCATTTCGTGTGAATGCTTTCGAAAATTCCACGATGCTGCATTCTCGAGCAGTCATCCTTTCGGAAAACTGCTGTGTAAAGTAATGCCAGTGGAATCCTTCTACTGGTCGTGGATATGAAACATTATTATAAATAAAAGGAAGCATACGTATTCAATGCTGAATCTATGAGGAAAATATATATTTCAAATGAGAAGTATCTATCAGTGATTTCAATTTGTCTAGAGCAATTGGATGCGTTGCTTGTAAATTGGATTAGTGCAAATTATTCCTGTTGGTTGTGAGGAGAAGTAATGCCATATCATACGTGATACATCAGGAGGAAATTTATATCCGGAGACGTTTATGAAGGTGAGTATGAGCTATAAGAGTTACAAACATGAACTGTCAAATTCAGACGTCATCATCATAGCAGATTATACCTACGTCTTATACAGAGTGGTAAAGAAAATTCGATAGTACCGAATGGACTAGAAGTAAACTTCTGATTTATTTACTGATAACCTCTATTCAGCTATCGCGGGTTTTTCGTACTTCTATATCTTTATACTACTTACTAGTAGTAAGCAGTATATGAGGATGCATTACTAATTATTTCACCACCCAATTGGCCTGAATGTTCTTGTTGTTTCCTCTGTCTAATATTTGAACGTTATCCGTGATTGTCTGTGTGTAGTGAAATGAGGGGGTAGATATCATGTCTTTTGACGGCTAGCTTATTATCGTAAATACGAAGACGAAGTGGATGTCCACTTTGGTCAAAGTAGTGTTCGTCGCATTAGTTACAAAGTATTTTGTGGATGGTGTTGGTTTTATCTTCTTTCGCTGTTGAGTCTTTTGGTTGACATAGAATTGAGTGAAGCGACTTTATTGGTTTGTGAAGGACGTCAATTCCTGAAGGTTTGAAGAGTCTTGTAGTGATTTCTGAGATATCTTTTATATATGGTAAGGCAATTTTCTTTGTGTTCTCCTTGGTGGCTTTTGCTTTGATAGGTTGTCTTGGGGGTATATGTCTTTTGATGAAATTCCGCGGATATCCATTATTTTGGAAGACGTCCATGAGATACTTTTCTTCAATTTCAATATGGAAAAATTTTGATCAAATAACTATTAATAATTCAGCATCTGACGCGAATCTTTGTAAGACGCATAGTACAATAGAAATGAATTGCATAAATTCTGGAAAAATTGTGCTAGATAAAGAACCTGAATTTTTACGCCGCAAAGGGAGTATATGGATAATAACCGAGAAACGGTTGTTGCAAATATCAGTAGATAGTTGTCACTATGCAAATACAAATATGCAGCTGATAAAATGAAAATGGCCAGCACTAACTTGTGCGCACCATTTAACATGTACATAAATAATAATTTTATCATACTGAAAATGAGTCTAAATACTCTTTCATCTCCATGAATATAGTATCGAAGTACATTCTTTCGAAATGTGTTGACCAGGTATATCTAGAAATATCACAGAAAGTCAAGTGACATTCTCGAGAAAATGTTTCAACCCACGTGATATAAACACATCGATGGATACTGACACGAGTAAATGGAACGAATGGATAAAGTAAAGTAGGGCAGATGCAACAGAAATAGACATCACAGTGTCAAACTTTCAATATGTTGAATATGGGGGAGACAGATAAGATGTGAAATAACATTCGCCACATCCTGAGTGAATTCAAAATGTGGCTTCCGTAATAGATCGGAGAAGTGTTAATCGCTGCGCCTCCAACGGAACACCTGATCTCTCTGTAGATCGCAATGCAGTTGATTTGTGGAGTTCAACTCGGTGGAGACCAGAATTCAAATGTATCCGCACCATAGACTGAGCAGAAACCAGTGTCTCACTGTGGAGTGAGTATACTGTCAGACATGGTTGTAATCACTGCTGGATTGTCGTGTATTTCTCAAGCACAGACGTCACCTCCTTCAGTCGAGAAATACGCTTCCTCACTCTCTCGTTCACTTTGTTAGTAGGCAATCACGCTGATTAGAAATACATCCAATCATCACAATGACTGTTGAAAAGCATCTGTAACTTCATGGAAATGCCTTTCCTGACATGCCTGACAAGTTTCTGTCCCGCATGATAGGACAGAATTTTAAATGGTTTGAAAATTCGGCTCTTTTCTTCATTCTGAGTGACAGCAGATTTGAAAAAAATTTCGAGTTGATGAAGCTGTATCTAGATTTCCTGAGAATGACCGGCTTTCACATCTTCCTCCATTCTATCATCCACTGTTGAAACGATGCTTCTTAAATAGTTGAGGGGTGTAACCTTTGTATAATCTCTCCCGTTGATGGTGATTGGTGCCGGTTGCTGAGGCTGTTAGTGTTGTTTAGTCATCTCAGTCACCACCCTTCTCCGTGTGCTCACCTGAAGGCCTGTCCTCGCTGTCTGAGTATTCGGCCAGTTTACTCGCCTGCAATTCTTCAAGTTCGTGGGATATTGGACACATATAATCCCTGAAATTCATATCTTCTAGAGTCTTCTCATCGGTCAGCGCAGCGTACTTCCCTCTTCTCACTCCCAAGCACAGTGTGACGCATAATTCATTCCACTACAATTCACAATATCATCGCTGATAATAGACAGGCATCCAGCCAGCCTTATCCTTTTTATGTCTTCAGTTCAAGCGCCTCACTGAGTTTTCCGCTGTGGATCACCTGACTGGTGGCGCTGTCATATAGCCAGCCAGCTGTTGAACGAGGTTGATAAACAGGTTAAGGCACTGCACTCTACAAATTACTTCTCGGTCATTATTGTCCGTCAAAGGTGGTTTCAAAGTCGATGTAATGGAGTTAGAGAGAGGCTTGACTGCCATTCTATCCTGCGTTCGATAAGATGCATAGAGTTGCTATTTGCCTTTCACTGAATTCAGCCTGTCCAGGTGAGGTGGAGTTCTGCATCCAGTGTATCTTTTATCTTCTCAATGTTGATGCGACTTAATATTTCATTTGTGGTGGGCAGTGACATGGTTCCACACCAGTACTTGGAAAGGCCTAGGTTGCCTTTCTTCGGTAGTTTGGTGAGGTAGACAAAAATTTAACAATCGATAAGCAGAAATTTCTTATACAAGGGGTCAAATTTAAATTCAAGAAAACATTTTACACCAGTGCTAATACAAGTAGCCTAGAGTGTGTGAAACACACATAAACAACCAGTCACGTCTAAGATGAACGCCAGGAGAGATGACTAATAAACTCGTGTAGAAATTTAAAAGTTCACCTCAAATTGAAGTGTATGCGCTGAAGATTTAGCCTAGTTAGTAGGGAAATGAAAGCTTCGAAAATTAACTATCCAGCTCAGAGAACACAGCCACATCAAAATATCACAAAACTGTAAGAGCCTAAAAACATACATATGCTCCATATAAGTAAGAAATTCAGAATATTAGGTAGCTGGAAGCAGTCGGCAGAAAACCTTAAACCTAGGTTTTGAATCTACAATTGACTAGACGTATGACACCAGCTACTAGCTGGTGTCCAACTCGAGTATCCAGTACACTCCTACAGGTGATTACCCACGAAACTGAACAGCTCAGTAGTAACACTTCTGACTCCAGCACAGCGTGATTTGCCTTTTAATTTCAGTAGGGACACAAGGTTCTTTAAGACAATACAAACGCCTTACTGATCGGTGAATGCCAACAAGCATGAAACTAAGGTCCGAAGCTTCCTGTCACTTGCTTACAATCATTTATTAACAACAACTCAAGGTTCACCATGATGGAGATCAACCTAATCTGGTGACCAAATCACAGGCTAGACTGATAGAATCCAGTCTACACCAAACAAAGAACTAGACGCATAACACTAGTTACCACCTGGTGTCTAATCAAAGATTCTTTAATATTTCTAAAGTATATTTTAGAGTCAAGAATGTGAAAAGTTATGGAGGAAGAAACGAATAACGATCGATTACACAACATATTGATGTACAGTATTGAAGAGAAAAGGCTATAGATCACCATATTAACGAGAACTGGTCGATCAGCTTCTGTATACGCATGTCAAGATTACCCTTCTTTAAAACAGAAACGTCTTCTGTCGACAGAAGATTTAGGCAGAAAGCATTCAACTGACTTGATCTTTTCGCATATATCACTATGTATGAGAAGCCAAATGTTGCTGAAAATTAGAAGGGCTACTTTGATGATAACGGTAATGAAGGTGAAGATGAAGTGAGGTTGATTGAAAGGGATTTAATGAAACATATGGAATACATAAAATTATTTTACTCAATTTGAATTGTCTCATTGACTGATTAGACATGTCGGCTCCTTGTGACGATGCTTTGACGATGTCTGAGAATTTAATTTGAGATGATTTTGGTAGATGATGAATAACACTGGAATCCATCCACCAAATTACTTTGAAATGCATAGTTTAGCATTTTTCCACTTATAGCTTTTGCTTGAGCTACCCAGCAGTGGTAGAAAAAACAACATTTCAGAGTGGCTAAATTTAGCCCTATAAATGAATTTCAAGTATAAATAGCGTGGAGTTGAATGACTTCACACAAGACGGTATTCACAGATGGAAGGCTTCTTCGTCTCATGATGATATTTCATCCGGACAATACCGGAAAATTTATTTTATTTTTTATTTTTTTTATTTTTATTTTTATTTTTTTTTTGCACGTACAGCATTTAGTTTAGTCAGCTTCACAGAAACATGCAAAAGAATAGGTCTCTACACTGGTAGACATTAGCCGTAGTTTATTCCTCACTCATTGTGGATGCATACATCCACTCAAGGATACCAGGTGTAAGGCGACGTCATGAGAGAGTATCTTATTGACCTGCATGGACAACTTTTCATTAACGAGGCCATTGTGTCATCTTTGAATGTCATACTGGTTACTAATGTCTTCCCTTATCATAAGATTTGGTTAGAGGTCATTTTGGTGCGTATTTCTTCCAGTAAACTTCCTTTGGTGTTCATTGTTTAAGTGTTGTGCGAAAGTGTTCAAGATTTCATTGCTCGCACACTTAGAACAGATTCTTAGATTTCTATAAGATAAACGTAAATAAACTTCAAAATTAACGTACTGTCCTGCTTAGATCAGCTTTGGGTAAATCAGACTAATTTATCCATCATTTCACGTGTCAAACATAAGAAGCAAAATGTGAAATTCAGCTGATTTTCGATAGCGAAAAGCAAAGATGAGTGACAGCCATCAAATTATCTGAGGGAGACGACAGATAAACAGTTACCATCACAAACAATAAATTTATCATCAAAATTTCTTTTATACAAATGTCAGATAATTTATTATGGTGAACCATTCTCTAAGTACTTCATGAAGTCGCCGGCCAAAAGGGTCATAAAGGAGACAGAAGGGCAACTCCACTTCTTTGAATAAAATTCACATCATTGATTCTAAACTACAAACTGAATGTTCATCTTCACAATAGTTCATTTAAGTAATGCGTGAGCATTCCATTTTTATGCAGTTCAAATCAATACCATCACATAGATAACAGGTAATTTCTATTAGTGATAAATTTCTAAACAAGCAAGATAATCTAATAATTTTATATGCTTACCGGTCACTTCAAATCCAACAATATAAATATCTGAGTTGATGGCGTCTTAAAAACTTTGTGTAAAGAGATTTAATCTCACTGATTCAAGACGCTTAGAAGGCTATTTTGTCGTATAATGATATGATGACTTCAGCATATCCAGTTCAGGTTGCAGAGGGATATCACTTTTGTGCATATAAGAAAGAATATACAAATGAAGAAACTGGTTAACTGGATTGCTTATCATGCTCATACATATTAGGAGTAATACTAAAATAATATAACCACTTTATGCATGACGTGACAGTTAGTGTAACGGATGGAGTGGAATGCAGTCGAAATGTAAATGCAAAGAACGTGAATTTCTTTCTCCATAATTTGATGTAGTATGTCCAATTATATATCATTTATCGTTCGTGATTGGGACACTTCAATTTCTGTAAGAGCATATTGGAATAATAGAAGTATGTATTACGAACAACTTCTCAATGTAATAGTCATAAATCCTCTGATCCAGAAGCACACGTCAGTGAATACTGATATGAAGAAGTTGAAATTCGTGCTGGTAGGTGTAAACCAGCCAGACAGATGTGTTTGATGAAGTCATCGTTGAACTACGCAGACATTGTGTGTTCCAGTTTTATACTTGATGGTGTTTCCCACTCTGGTATTCTCATAGTAATATTTGTCGAATGCAAACTGAGAAATCAATTACTTGTTTCACCAGCCATCTGATCTATTTCAAATGAAATAATATTTAAGTAATGAGAAGTACACGAAAGAAAAATATATTCAATCACCAGAATTTTTGTATATTGATTTATACTAAATCTAAAGATGCAGAGAATCACTGATTCAAGGGAGCATACACCAAATTGTTACGGCAGCATAATTTCTTTCTTTAACGACTGAAATTCCAACGTTTTATCCCCAGCTCAGATAACTGCCGAACGATATCTTGTCCACTTCTATAGGCTTGATCACTACTGTAACATAGCTGTGTTTCTTTGAGTCTCCTGCAGTCTAACAAATACACCTTGATGAACTGGATAGCTAACCGTTCGGAATACAATATCATCAATCTCATTTTTCGACGTTTTATTTAATGTATTTATTAGACAATGATCATTTCTTGGAGTTTATAAACCAGAACTACAGTGAATAATGTTTCGCTCGATCACCGAGTCCGTTTAAAAGTCGCGTATGAAGTCAACTCATTGTTAACTGTATTCAATTAGTCACTGGCAGGTGTTCACACCGAATTCTATCGGTGGTCTTTTAAAATAGCTTCGAAATAGAAACGCAAATCATACACATCACAGACAGATTATTTTACGTCGAATTCGATAGTATTAGCTATATGCTTTTGACACCATTGAGATGAATTTCTGAAATTCAGCCCAATAAACACGTTCTTCATTTTTAGTTTTGTTAATGCCCATATATGTGCACGTGACAACACAGTCTGAAGCTGATTGTCATTTCAAACATCCCGTAATTATTCTTTTAAATCACGATTACTATGCTAAATCGCGTGTATCTCTGGGACGGAAGAATATACAAATAGAGAACAAATAACTGAAGTTTGTCAAAATTCGCGATTCTTTTGGTCATTCTGTCTTTACAAATGTCTACATCGTATGTTACTAGTAAGTGTTTACTCAAGTACTTCTTTTCAGTAAGATATGCACTAATAATTAGGAGCGCAATCTTTGTGGAATTGTCTGAAATGCATTAAATGTGGACAGTTTATTCGCTTTGACTGTAATTTATACAAAGGATTGTTTTTTTTCATTTCAGAACGTTGCTTTTATTATGCATATTGAGGTGATGGAGACAAGTACCTCAATATGTGGTTTTATTATGGGACTGAAGAAATGTATCTCGAATTCTTGTATAGTGGATCTGGAAGTGATAAGAATCGTTTCAAGCACTTGTGGAATGTCTATTATCGTGTACACACTAGTAAGAGAATGCAACATTGAAATGTCTTTTTAAAATGATGTTGACCGACACAAAACAATTTTCCTATATTTCACCCTGATATGTTTGCAACAAATCAGAACGTTTTGATTCTTCATCTGGTTCCCACGCAGATATTTTCACTAAAATCACTACGTACTACTGATAGAATATAAAATGATTTACTAAGCTCTATTCTACTGAAATATATTTGCGCAAGTTGAGGAAAAGTGACTTGAAGATTTAATTGGTAATACTGAAGGAAAACGTCGGTCTCTGAATGGGTCTGCTGAGGACACATACATCATTGGCTGTGTTCCAATAACATTTTGGATATAAGTTGATACGCAGAACTGACGTCTCTGTAAATTCACATTTTCATTAAAAATGTAAAACAGGAGGGGTTGGCTGTTTCAACAGTAGGATTCGTCACAAACTCCTTCCCATATGACGTAATCTACACTTAGAAATAATCGCCGTATGATTCCAACAAATGCCAACCCACACTGGACTTATTCATAATTGATTAGGCCTCTAGATTCAGTGACAAATTCGATGGAAGTAAGTTGTTGTCAGTAGAACTCTAGTGGCCATTTATTTCGCAGGTGAGCAATTTTAATTTGCATTCGTGATATCGTCCTTTATTACTGAGTATCATTTGCAATTTCATTCTCCCTTACTCAACAAACCTCGACAGATAATAGCTTGCTAGGCTGCTAGCTTACTAGTTTTCTCGCCGATCCCAAACCCGGGTAAAGAGGGAGAGTTGGGGCGTGGTGCTAGCAACTCCACCCCTGTAAAACAACCAAATCGCTACAGAAACTTCAACGAATAAATATATTAAAAATTCTAAAAACATAAGCAATAGCCTTACTTTTCGCTGGAATCGGGAAGTGAAATGACGCAGGCTGGTGAAAGCCTTCGGGAAGCCAGTCAGCCGATGTGCCTTCTTTCGATGAAAGCAAAAGTAAGGATGGGTACCTGGAATGTTCGTACAATGTACGAAACTGGAAAGGCTGCCCAGATAGCCGCTGAAATGAGAAGGTACAGAATAGAAGTGTTGGGAATCTGCGAAAGCAGATGGAACGGAACTGGAAGGTGCCAACTACCTACTGGAGAGACAGTAATCTATTCCGGCCACCTAGAGGACAACCATGAGCACACCGAGGGAGTGGCCATCATGATGTCACCAACAGCAACCAAAGCTCTCATGCAGTGGGAACCAATCTCCTCCAGGATAATGACAGCCAGGTTCAACTCAAAAGGAAGGAAAGTTACAGTCATTCAATGCTTTGCGCCTACAAACGTCTCAGAACAAGAGAAGAAGGAGGCGTTCTACAGACAACTACAAGCAATAATGGACAACGTCCCAAATGGCGATATCAAAATCCATGATGACATGAATGCGAAGCTGGGAGGAGACAACACAGGAAGAGAACTCACCATGGGTCGTGAGGCCCTCGGAAATGAACGACAATGGTGAACTCTTCTCAGACTTCTGCGCCTTCAATGATTTGGTGATTGGCGGTAGTGTGTTCAAACACAAGGATATACACAAGACGACATGGATTTCACCAGATGGAAACACCAAAAAAAATAGACTTCATCTCAATTTCAAGAAAGTGGAGACGGAGCCTACTGGACACAAGGTCAAGGAGAGGAGCAGATGTGGGTTCAGACCACTATCTAGTAGAAGGGACTTTCAAGGTGAAACTAAAAGCCTCGAGGATAGCTGGGGATAGGCCACAATGCAAGTTCAACACTCAATTACTGAAGGACACAACCACAAAAGACACTTTCACTGCAACTGTCAGAGCAAAGCAGGAAACACTACGCGACAGCACTGAAGAATCATGCGTGGAAGAACATTGGAAGTCTCTGAAGGCGATTCTCAACGAAACGTGTTCAACGGTTCTAGGAAGAAAGAAGAGACAAGACAAGGAATGGCTCTCAACGGACACTTGGAAATTAATAGAAGAGAGGAGAATGGTGAAAGAGAAAGAGAAAATGATTCAATGCAAGGACGGACAAGAGAAAAGACGCTGAGCTCAACTTACACAGCACTGGACAAAGAAGTGAAGAAGAGTGCTAGGAAGGACAAAAGACGATTCTACGACAATCTGGCCACTGAAGCTGAAAAGGCAGCAGGCAAAAGGGACCTGAGGACACTATATCAGATAACCAAATCTCTATCCGGGAAGAGATCAACACAAGCGAAACCTATAAAAGACAGCCAAGGGAACCCATTACCAAGGAAGAAAAACAGATTAAACAATGGGCGGATCACTTCAAAGGACTCTTGAACCGACCATCACCTGCAACCCGTCCAGAAATACCAACAACAGCGCGCACACAACTGCAAGTTGACACCAATCCTCCAACGAGAGCTGAAGTCTTGAACGCAATCAAGCTTCTGAAAGCTGGAAAAGCAGCCGGACCAGATGGAATACCCCCTGAAGCACTGAAAGGGACCCAGAGACGACAGCAGACATGCTGACTCCATTATTGCAAAAGGTCTGGAAGGAGGGAAAGGTGCCTACTGACTGGAGGAAAGGTTACCTCGTGAAACTACCAAAGAAGGGCGACTTTGGACTCTGCAAGAACTGGCGAGGAATCATGCTCCTATCGACGCCAAGTAAAATCCTGAGTCGCATCATCCTGGAGAGATTAAAGGACGCACTGGAGACAGAACTCCGACCAGAACAAGCTGGATTCAGGAAAGGCAAATCATGTACTGACCAAATTGCAACTCTACGCATCATCATCACAGAACAAAGCATGGAATGGCAATCAAACCTCTACCTCAACTTTATAGACTTTGAGAAGGCCTTCGACAGACAGCGTTGACGTGAAGTAATTTGGAAATTACTCGAGTACTACGACCTACCCCAAATATTCATCAACCTTATTCAACAGCTGTACGACAACAACACATGTCAAGTGATCCACAACGGAAAACTCAGCGAGGCGTTTGGAGTAAACACAGGAGTCAGACAAGGGTGCTTACTATCACCAATGATATTCCTAATTGTGGTGGACTGGATTATGCGTCAGACAGTGGTGGGAAACGAGAAGACAGGATATCCTGGACCGACGTGAAGAACCTAGAAGACCTGGATTTCGCGCGTGGATGATTTATGTTTGATGTCACACACAATCGAAGACTTACAAGCGAAAACCGACAAACTGGTCGAAGAAGCAGCCGGCGAAGACAGGACTCCAGGTGAACATAGACAAGACGGAGGTTATGAAAATAACCAACCAACAACAACAACAACATCCAACGTCAATCACCATCAACGGGAGGGATTTGAAAGAGGTTACTTCATTCACTTATCTAGGGAGCATTGTCTCAACTACAGGAGGAACGGACGAGGATGTCAAATCGAGCGAGAATCGGGAAGGCGAGAAACACATTCATCAGCCTGAAATCAATCTGGAAATCTTCGTCACTCAGCATCACCAACAAAATTCGGATTTTCAATACAAACGTAAAGTCAGTTCTTCTATACGGATCAGAAACTTGGTGGGCGGGTCACAAAGAATATTTCCAAAAGCTGCAGACCTTTATTAACAACTGTCTTCGCTCAATACTGAAGATCAGATGGCCGGAAAGAATCACCAACAAGGAATTATGGGAACAAACAAAGCAAGAACCAATCGCCACCAACAAATATGCAGGAGAAAGTGGAGATGGATCGGACACTCGCTGAGGAGACCGCTGGGTGACATTGCGCGTCAAGCCTTCGAGTGGAACCTGAAAGGGAAGCGGCGTGTGGGACGTCCAAGGGTGACATGGGGGAGATCATGTGAAGAGGAGTTGAAAGAATATGGACGAACATGGATGCAGGCGAAAAGTACAGCAGAAGACAGAAGCAAATTGAGACGTGCAGTTGAAACCCTATGTTCCACTAGAGACCCAAGGGAGCATTAATAAAAAAAATAATAATACTCAACAAAAAGATTCCCTCTCACAATTTTTATAGGGTGGGATGACCAATTTTTAAGATTTTCAATCTAGTAAATCAATTTAGTAGAGAAACATTATTTCACAAAGGCATTCACTGAGAATTACCTAAAACTGATAATATGTCTGCACTCTACTTCGGGGAAGACGAAAGGAAGCAGAAGAAAAGAAGTTGAAGAAGTCGACTCTTTCAGGTCAACCGAATGACAGTTTTCCACTGGCATTATCTAATCTATCTGCAACAGAACAAGCAGAAATTTTATTCTTGGATTACACGTTCTGGGTTCCAATGAAGAAAGTGTAGCAAATTGATATTGAACGTCAATTCGAAAATCTGTTTGATCAGTTTGTGTGGAGATTTACTGCGTCATGTGACAGCAAAAGCTGTTTTGAATCAAAGATGGTTGACGTTGCTCATCAGTTTCAAATTATCCCGATCAGTCAAAAGTCACACGTTACCAAAGAACTCGGGAGATCTTAACATTAGCTGAAAAGAGGAAACAATGTTGTTACTTCACAATCTGATAAAGCAGAGAGAGTGTGGTACTGATGAACAAGATGGATTATATAGGAAAAATACATCAAATTCTCTTTGATGAACCTTAATTCAAAGTGGATAATCATGCTAAAGATCAAACACTGCCAGCCGATAGAAACGTTGTGCAACATTTACAAAAACTTTTCGAAAAGAAATACATTGACTAGAATACATATACGAATATCTAACCGACTGGATCACAGATCCCAAAATTATACGATCTCGTCAAAAAAAGACGAAAAACGGAAGCGCCATTGAGACCTACAGTCTCAATGATAAATTATCCATGTCACAAATTAGCAATTGAGTTGCTTCGTGTATTATTGCAGCCTTTGTGGAAACGCTTTGCAACGTATACAGTTCTGCATTACTTCCAGTTTGTCAAGCAAAACAATGATGTCGATGTATCTGATAAGCACCTAGTCTTTCTATAAGTTACCTCCGTTTTCGCAAATGTGCGAGTCATTGAGGTACTTGACTTTACGTGTGGGGAAGCTGAAGACATATCCATCCCAACATCGGAATAGAGGAAGGTGATGCTATATGAACTAAAATTGTCTAATTGCAATTCGATCGGCGTCTATTCCATCAAGTTTATGGTATTGCAATGGGAAGCGTCTTGCGACCACGTTTCACATATTTATTCTTATCAAGTCAAGAAGCCAGTATTTCACAACCACATATACAACAAGTTGAAGTGATATTTTTATTGTCTGTGAAAGCAGATCGAAAGCTGCAGACCCGCTGATTAAATTCAACTCTTGCTAACTGAATCTCAACTTCACAACAAAACACTTGGAGAATGGTACTATTGACTTCATAAACGTTTATCTAGTGAAAATGGTTGAAGGAACAATCGAAAAATTCATATTTCGAAAGTCTTCACGGACAGAGCAGTACACACATTTCAAACGTTTTGTTCCAATCCAGTATAGAAAGATATGAGTCAGAGCACTGTTCAATAGAGCACCAAAAATTAGTTCTGACAGTTGAAATGATCATGAAATAAAGGCTCTGTAGGATATTTTATCTAGGAATGGATATCCTGAGAAGTTCATCAATTATTATCTTAGGGAAATGATCGCCTGCAAAACCATCAAAACAGCTACCAAGAATTCCGTCTTTATCTATTTGGCATTCAAAGGAGTTGATGTACAAGAGGTAGTAAAACTAAGACCTTCTTACTCTCCAAATCTTGCTTTCATAAACACCATCAAGTGTGATTGCTTGAAAAGCACCACCAAGTATGACTAATTCAAAACTCTGAGAAAGACCAGTAGCCAGTCTTAGACACTTCAGACTGCGTATGTCAGTTTAAGGTGTGTTTGTAGATGCAAATACATAGATAGGAGAGGTAGGCGATTGTCTCCTAGCCTGATGGACCATTTGCCAAAGTGGCTGAGGACAAATGAATGTTGACTAAAGGAGTACCTTGTGAACTACGAACATGATATCGACGCTACCAAGTCATTCTTCGTTGTTAAAATAAAGGGAGGAATATGCTTGCAACTCCAGGGGCTTGTGCAATTAGGTGTATTAACCAGGTCTCTGCGTACAATAGGAAATGATAGTCACTCTGAATTCTAACATGGTAATGCGTTTCACTTATTAACTAATAATATTATCAATAGTAATATTGTTAACACTTCGTTATAACATTTGTCATTATTCCTGATTCATTTGGAAATTTCATTTTATCATTAGCAATATTCTTACTCATTTCGAAATGTTTATGATACCTATTAAATCGATATTACTCATTTCACAAATATTGATATATTTAAGTTCTTACTCTGATGATAATTGGTTTACCTAGGTGGTGTAATGTGACTTGCAGCAAAGAAATTCTCGCATGAATTGTACTATAGAGTAATCCAAGTAACTGAACATAGATGAATTTCTATTTCATTGGGGTTCCTTTTCATTGCACTACAGCTTGTCTCTTAAATAAAGATAGATGAGTCCGCGAATAAAGGGTGCCAATTAATATTTTATTCCGAAATAGCACCGTTGCAGTCTACCACAGTACAAACATTTCCTTTGATACAAAAGAATAAGTACCGTCCTGTAACTGTTAGTGATATGATCGTGGAGAGTTTTGCCGTTTTGATTGAAAATGTTCAGATTTTGTGTTCGCTGATGAATTTTGATGCTCAGCAGATAATTTCAGGTAACAAACTAATCTCTTTCAGACCGATAATTTCCCGTTAATGTTGACCGAAGCGAGTAAGTAAAATTCGTAAAATTCGAACACAAGATTGCCTTCTTATTCAAATAAATTAGTGAAATTTACCATTGACAACATGAGGCCTATTATCTGCACATGCAAACAGATAGCTGGAAAATGAAAGCGTCTTCAACAAATACTGATGTAAATATTTGTTGAGTGCAGGCAGATCTCCACTGTTCGGCTTCAAAATTACTTTCTCTAGTGGGGAGTTTGCACCACAATCATCAAGTTGACACAAAGAATCCCATTAAAAAAGTCGACACACTGAAACCGTCTATCAGCAAATTCAAATCAGTCATAGAATGACAAATGCACGAAGACGGAAGAATAAAGTTGGATTGTGAAATATTGTGATTTATTAGTTAACTTTGAAAAGAAATTTATTGAACATTTAAAATTACAGAAACTACAACTACATGGTTTAAAAGAAATTGAAAACATTTGTATTAATTTGTTGTGTAAAAGAACTTATGAGTGTATTTCTCCTTCGGCATAATGCAAGAAACTGAGTGAATCAGTAATTGCAACGCAGAGATAAAACGAAGCCACTCTCAACGGATTTCTACAAATAAAACAAGATATGAATGTAGATAAAGCCGCATTAATTTGATAATAGATGAAGCAGTTAAACAAGCCTATATAGAACCCACACATGTAGAGTTACTGAATTCACGAATGGTGAAATAAAACTGAAATATTCAATGACATAAATATTGCGTGGATACGTGACAAATAGTTAGAAAAAAAAATCACTTCAGTTATAAAATGAAAAGAAAAGAGCGAGAAAAGCTAAGAAATTGTGAAATAAGAAAAAAGCAATAAAACGTAAAAATAAGAGTATGAAACAAAGCAAAAGAAATCAAAAAAATATTTTATCATGGAATACAAAAATAATTAATCAATGGTAAATATAAAAGAAAGATGCGGAAATAACTATACGATTAAGGAAGCCATCAGAGACAAACGAAATAATAAAGCCAAGAATGAGCGTATAACGAACATGCAGTGCAGAACTGGGTTCTGCTCAGACCATGTGGCAGATACATTTGAATTCTGGTCTCCACCGAGTTGAACTCCACAAATCAACTGCATTGCGATCTACAGACAGATCAAGTGTTCCGTTATAGGCGCGGCGATTAACACTTCTCCGATCTACTATGAAAGACACATCTGAATTCACTCAGGATGTGGCGAATGTTATTTCACATCTTATCTGTCTCCCCCATATTCAACATATTGAAAGTTTGACACTGTGATGTCTATTTCTGTTGCATCTGCCCTACTTTACTTTATCCATTCGTTCCATTTACTCGTGTTAGTATCCATCGATGTGTTTATATCACGTGGGTTGAAACATTTTCTCGAGAATGTCACTTGACTTTCTGTGATATTTCTAGATATACCTGGTCAACACATTTCGAAAGAATGTACTTCGATACTATATTCATGGAGATGAAAGAGTATTTAGACTCATTTTCAGTATGATAAAATTATTATTTATGTACATGTTAAATGGTGCGCACAAGTTAGTGCTGGCCATTTTCATTTTATCAGCTGCATATTTGTATTTGCTTGGTGACACTTGTCTACTCATATTTTCTGCAAGCCTTTCTCGGTTGCTATCCACAATAACGTTGTTCAACGACAAACAATCAAGTACATGTTCACACACCATGTGACAGACACTACATTTTCAAATTATAAAGATGCTAGTTCTTAGACAATATTGACGACAGCAGATTTTCAACTTTAGAGTAAGTAGACAAAAATGTGTAATATGTAACTCACATTAGGGATTGGGACTAGTAATAAAATCACAAAAAGTTATTGGAATGAACGAAATAAGATTTTAAAGATTCGTAGAAAGAGAAAACATTTTTGTATATGTTAAATAGTGCGCACAAGTTAGTGCTGGCCATTTTCATTTTATCAGCTGCATATTTGTATTTGCTTGGTGACACTTGTCTACTCATATTTTCTGCAAGCCTTTCTCGGTTGCTATCCACAATAACGTTGTTCAACGACAAACAATCAAGTACATGTTCACACACCATGTGACAGACACTACATTTTCAAATTATAAAGATGCTAGTTCTTAGACAATATTGACGACAGCAGATTTTCAACTTTAGAGTAGATATAATAAATTAATTATAAAAATATCTCACATTTTCTTCTTGCACTTGTAAGAATAGTAAAATGTAGGGTCGAACGTTAAAAGGCGCAAAAGATTCGTAAAACTACAAATCATTTGAAAGATTACTGAAAACTCAACGGTTGAGATATACTTCTTGATAACAAAATCAAACAGCTAAAGTCACCTATTCACAATGCTAGTTTGGATCACTCCACAACCATGTCATCATTTGTTGTGCCTATGCAGATTGATTCTGAACATGTATTGAATTTCATTTATGAATGGCGAATTATTAAATCAGTTCAGAAAAAATACTTTTCTGAGTCATTCTGATGACATTTTGTCGTGAATATCACTTGACTTTCTATAATATTTTTACGTATTCTTAGTCAACACATTTCGAAGGAATACACTTCGATACTATATTCATGGAGATGAAAGCGTATTAAGACTCATTTTCAATATGATAAGATTATTATTTATGTACATGTTAAATCGTGCGCGCAAGTTAGTGCTGGGCATTTTCATTTTATCAGCTGCATATTTGTAATTGCATGGTGACACCTGTCTACTCATATTTTCGCCTAGAGTTTCTCGGTTATCATCCACGATAACTATGTTGAACGAAAAGGAATCAAGTGAATGATCGCACAGAATGTCACAGGAAATACAGTGTCATATAATATAGATGCTTTATCAGAAAAAATAACAACAACAAATTATCAGTTTTATTCAGAACACCATAAATTCTATTAAATAAATTACTTACTGCAAGCAAGAACTTGAATTATTATTGTATAATTATTTTCATGAAAATGTTAGATATTTAAAAATTTTGTAAAAACAATACATGAACAATTGAAAAGATTTATTTCCCGATACTAATTTAAAGCAAGCAGGATTTAATGAATTCATCAAATTTCGGTAGAATTCGTCAGCTGAATAATCTACATACACGGATATATATACTTTTGAAATTACATTGGGAGATAAAAGACTGATAAGCAAACAAACTACATTGAATTAATCATGCCGAAATACACGTGCGAATGTTTTCCAGGTCATTTTCAAAAAGATGATTCGAGAGAGAGAATTAGAGATCAAAATTATGATAAATTGCATTACGCTTCAATTACATCACTTAGATAAACAATTGGTCATTAAGGAATATAACGCAAATTGAAAACAGACTAATATCAATTGTAATAGTTATAATAATAATAATAGTGTTGAAGTGAGTTAAGACAATCTTATTGATAAAGCAGAGTTTTAAATGAATCAAGAATAATAATAATCATAATAATAACAATAATTCATTTGAAGCTCTGATTTTTCAGTAAGATTATCTTAACTCACTTCAACACTATTATTATTATGACTATTACAATTGATATTAGTCTGTTTGCAATTCGCGTTATATTCCCTAATAAATAATTGCATATCCAAGTGATGTAATTGAAGCGTAATTCAATTTATCATAATTTTGATCTCTCATAATCTCTCCCGTCTCACTTTGGAGAACACGACCTGGAAAATATTCACACCTGACAATCTGCATGACTATTCAGTGTAGTTTGTTTATTCATCAGTCATATATCTTCCAATGTAATTTCAAAAGAATATATGTAGGCGTAAGTAGAAAATTTAGCAGTCGAGATCTACCAAAATTAGATGAATTCCATGACACCAACTTTAAAAAAATTTAATCCATGATCAAGATACAATAACAAGCTGAATGAGAAAATGTCAAATGATAATTATTCGCTGAAGGAATAACCAAAAATCGAATGTAAAGAATTCACAAATTTCCTATGTGTCCAAGCACAATCAAAAAACAAATTGTTCCGAAAATACAGATCGGTTACGTAAACGAATACCATTTCATTTATGAAAGACGAAATCAAACACACACTTCAGAAACCAATGCCGTTCTAACAGTCATTGTGATGATTGGATGTATTTCTAATCAGCGTGATTGCCTACTAACAAAGTGAACGAGAGAGTGAGGAAGCGTATTTCTCGACTGCAGGAGGTGACGTCTGTGCTTGAGAAATACACGACAATCAAGCAGTGACCACAACCATGTCTGACAGTATGCTGACTGTGCAGTGCAACACGGGTTTCTGCTCAGGCTATGTGGCGGATGCATTTGAATTCTGCTATCCACCGAATTGACTTCCACTAATCAACTGCATCGCAATCAAAACGGAGATCAGGTGTTCCGTTATAGGCACAGTGATTATTGCTTCGCCGCTATATTTCGAAAAGCACATTTTGAATTTAGTCAGGATGTGGCGAATGTTATTTCACATGTTGTCTGTACCCTCATGTTGAACATATGAAAAATTTGACACTGTGATGCCTATTTCTGTTGCATGTGTCCTACTTTACTTCATTTATTCCTTCCAAAGCCTCAGGATGGTCGGGGGTGGGTGCCTTGCGCTGCGGGTTGGCCACCCCTCCGCACACCTCTTGAAATGCTCCCATATGACCGGGCGTCTTACATAGCCTCTCTTGAGGAAGTCCTACTCACTGCCTTCACGTGGCGGAGGTGTTTCTCACCAAAGTGAGAGGGCGAAAGCGGATGCCCGGCGCTCTCCACCGGGTTGACTGTCCATTGGATGACAGTCTAGGGGAGATGGCTAAACCCTGATTCCAAACCTCCAACGACTGGCGTATGAAGCTCACTGGAGCTCACCGGCAGACGTATGGACAAAGGGCTTGTTGGATGTCCTGGATGTCTGGCCCCATTCAAAAAGGCGTATGAACCAAACTCCGGTCACCGGCTGCCAATGAATAGTGGACTCCTTACTCCACTCCTACTGTCTTGTAGGTCACACTTGGTTGTGTAAAGGCTAGAGCTGCACTCTCAAACAAAAGGCCGAGCGATGCTGGGGTCATCACTCGTACCAAATTCCCATGAAACTTCATGAACTCTCTTACAAATTGCCGCGCCTGAGCAGTGATGATTCGAGACATTCGTGAAGCCGGCTCATCCTCCCGTAGGAGATAGCCGAAGTAAAGCAAGCAAGCATTTACTCGTGTCAGAATCCATCAAGTTGTTTATCTCGCGTGAATTGAAACATCTTCTCGTGAATGTAACTTGACTCTCTCTGATATATTTTGCACATACTTAGTCAACACATTTCGAAGGAATACACTTCGATACTATATTCATGGAGACGAATGCGTATTTAGACTCATTTTCAATATGATAAAATTATTATTAATGCACATGTTAAATCGTGCGCGCCAGTTAGTGCTGGCATTTTCATTTTATCAGCTGCATATTTGTAATTGCATGGTGACACCTGACTTCTAATATTTTCACCATCAGTTGTTCGATTGTGATCCAGATAATTATTGTTGGGTCTGAAAATTTCATTGGCGTGTTGACACCCCTAATGTGGAACGCCCAACATCGTCAATTTGTGAACACCCTTGATCGTAGTGAATATAGACAAAATCAGAAATTAAATGGTTAAATGAAAACGCAAAAGTAATAATTTAAATCTCACTTCTTTTAGTTCCTACATCAAGTTCAAATGTATGATTTTGAGGAAAAAAAACATTATTGTACGAAATCTTCAAGAAAAATGATATTCAAAGGACCACTGAGAAATAGAGACGGCTAATTTTTTGATAAAGTCATAAATAAAGGGAGAATGTCACATAATAAAACTGCAAACTGATGTCAATCCAAAAACAACTCAAATATTGTTGTGAAAACGCAGATCGGTGGTGAAATCGTATTTAATTTCATTTATGAATGACTAATTCAAAAACTCCCTTCAGAAACCAATGCCGTCCAACAGTCATTGTGATGATTGGATGTATTTCAAATCAGCGTGATTGCCTACTAACAAAGTGAGCGAGAGAGTGAGGACGAAAGAAGGCAGGAAGCGTTATTCTCGACTGCAGGAGGTGACGTCTGTGCTTGAGAAATACACGACAATCAAGCAGTGACCACAACCATGTCTGACAGTATGCTGACTGTGCAGTGCAACACGGGTTTCTGCTCAGGCTATGTGGCGGATGCATTTGAATTCTGCTATCCACCGATTGACTTCCACTAATCAACTGCATCGCAATCAAAACAGAGATCAGGTGTTCCGTTATAGGCACAGTGATTATCGTTTCGCCGCTATATTTCGAAAGCACATTTTGAATTTTGGTCAGGATGTGGCGAATGTTATTTCACATGTTGTCTGTATCCTCATATTGAACATATGAAAAAATTTGACACTGTGATGCCTATTTCTGTTGCATGTGTCCTACTTTACTTCATTTATTCCTTCCATTTACTCGTGTCAGAATCCATCAAGTTGTTTATCTCGCGTGAATTGAAACATCTTCTCGTGAATGTAACTTGACTCTCTCTGATATATTTTGCATATACTTAGTCAACACATTTCGAAGGAATACACTTCGATACTATATTCATGGAGACGAATGCGTATTTAGACTAATTTTCAATATGATAAAATTATTATTAATGCACATGTTAAATCGTGCGCGCCAGTTAGTGCTGGGCATTTTCATTTTGTTAGCTGCGTATTTTAATTACATGATGATATTTTTCTACTCATTTTTTCGCAAGAGGTTTTCGGTTGTTTTCCGAAATATGTTTGTTGACTGAATACATTTATATGAATTTGCATGCACAATATAACAGTCGCTGCTTTTTCCCCTGGTTTAGATACTGAAACCTCAATGATTTTGAGGAAATTGGTTTGCAATACTACTTGAGAATATATGGAAATATATGAAATTATCCACTCACGGGTGTGAACTTATATATAGATTAATTTGAATGTGAATAAATATGGTTAGAAAAATATTAAAATTCGACGGAACCAAAAAACAGGTTATTCTCGGAAGATTCGACAGAAAGGATAATTACCAAGTTAATTAGTCAAGTTAAAAGCAAATAATGAAAGCACATATATCAAAATGCAACTGTGTGTCGATAGGCAAAACTAAAATAATTTCTAGTGATAAGAGGCAACGCTTCTGAACATGTATTGCATTTCATTTATCAATGATGGATTCAAACACTCATTTCAGAAACCAATGCCGTTCTAACAGTCATTGTGATGATTGGATGTATTTCTAATCAGCGTGATTGCCTACTAACAAAGTGAGCGAGGGAGTGAGGACGAAAGGAGGCAGGAAGCGTTATTCTCGACTGCAGGAGGTGACGTCTGTGCTTGAGAAATACACGACAATCAAGCAGTGACCACAACCATGTCTGACAGTATGCTGACTGTGCAGTGCAACACGGGTTTCTGCTCAGGCTATGTGGCGGATGCATTTGAATTCTGCTATCCACCGAATTGACTTCCACTAATCAACTGCATCGCAATCAAAACAGAGATCAGGTGTTCCGTTATAGGCACAGTGATTATCGTTTCGCCGCTATATTTCGAAAAGCACATTTTGAATTTAGTCAGGATGTGGCGAATGTTATTTCACATGTTGTCTGTACCCTCATGTTGAACATATGAAAAAATTTGACACTGTGATGCCTATTTCTGTTGCATGTGTCCTACTTTACTTCATTTATTCCTTCCATTTACTCGTGTCAGAATCCATCAAGTTGTTTATCTCGCGTGAATTGAAACATCTTCTCGTGAATGTAACTTGACTCTCTCTGATATATTTTGCACATACTTAGTCAACACATTTCGAAGGAATACACTCCGATACTATATTCATGGAGACGAATGCATATTTAGACTAATTTTCAATATGATAAAATTATTATTCATGCACATATTTAAATCGTGCGCGCCAGTTAGTGCTGGGCATTTTCATTTTATCAGCTGCATATTTGTAATTGCATGGTGACACCTGTCTACTCATATTTTCAACATTAGTTGTTCGTTTGTTATCCACAATGACAAAACTTTTGATATCAATTCATCAGCGTGTTCACACACAAATCTCAAGCTAGTCGGTGTGACCTTAGTGATATGCTGAGAATCAGTCAGCCATTTCGAAATATAATTCAAATACAAAGCGGCAATTTTTTAACAGGTGAATATAGTAACATACCTTCCTCCAAATCTATGATACATAAGGTGATTATTCGATTTATAGAAAGGTATGTTTAAATGGATAATCGTTCAGCCAAAATAATATGCAATTGACGCATGGACTTTGTAAGATAATTTGAGATACTTGAAAGGAAAATCAAAAAACTTACTAAAAAATTACAAAAGGATAGCTTGTGACAATGCAAAATCTTTTCGAAATTTCTTGTGAAAATGCAGATCGGTTGTGAAGTTGAATTTAATTTCATTTATGAATGACTAATTCAAAAACTCCCTTCAGAAACCAATGCCGTCCAACAGTCATTGTGATGAATGGATGTATTTCTAATCAGCGTGATTGCCTACTAACAAAGTGAGCGAGAGAGTGAGGACGAAAGAAGGCAGGAAGCGTTATTCTCGACTGCAGGAGGTGACGTCTGTGCTTGAGAAATACACGACAATCAAGCAGTGACCACAACCATGTCTGACAGTATGCTGACTGTGCAGTGCAACACGGGTTTCTGCTCAGGCTATGTGGCGGATGCATTTGAATTCTGCTATCCACCGAATTGACTTCCACTAATCAACTGCATCGCAATCAAAACAGAGATCAGGTGTTCCGTTATAGGCACAGTGATTATTGCTTCGCCGCTATATTTCGAAAAGCACATTTTGAATTTAGTCAGGATGTGGCGAATGTTATTTCACATGTTGTCTGTACCCTCATATTGAACATATGAAAAAATTTGACACTGTGATGCCTATTTCTGTTGCATGTGTCCTACTTTACTTCATTTATTCCTTCCATTTACTCGTGTCAGAATCCATCAAGTTGTTTATCTCGCGTGAATTGAAACATCTTCTCGTGAATGTAACTTGACTCTCTCTGATATATTTTGCATATACTTAGTCAACACATTTCGAAGGAATACACTTCGATACTATATTCATGGAGACGAATGCGTATTTAGACTAATTTTCAATATGATAAAATTATTATTAATGCACATGTTAAATCGTGCGCGCCAGTTAGTGCTAGGCATTTTCATTTTATCAGCTCCATATTTTTAATTGCATTGTGACATTAATCAACTCATTTGATCATTAAGTTTTCAGCAGCACTGATGCCCATCAACTCAATTATATTTTATGTTCCTAACTGCATTTTCATGCACATGGAATATATCACCATTGAATTGAATTACTGATACCTTAACCGTCGTCCTATATTTAAACAATGAAATCTAATTATTTCGACATACACAGTACAGTAACATCATAAAATTACTTACGTTTCCATACTTTATTCAATAATAATAATAATCATTTAGAATCTAAAAATTTATTTATTCAATAAATTGTATAATTTTCAAAGCAACAGGTGAAAAGACTAACATAAAACAGACCAGTGAAATTCATGAAACTTAATGAATAATCAAAGAAGACATTTCAATTATTAACATTGCTAGTTTCTGTCAATCCACAAAAACTTCTTCTTTCGTAGTGACTATGCAGATCGGCTCTGAACAAGTTTTGATTTTCATTCATCAATGACGAATTCAAACACTCCCTTCTGAAACCAATGCCGTCCAACAGTCATTGTGATGATTGGATGTATTTCAAATCAGCGTGATTGCCTACTAACAAAGTGAGCGAGAGAGTGAGGACGAGAGAAGGCAGGAAGCGTTATTCTCGACTGCAGGAGGTGACGTCTGTGCTTGAGAAATACACGACAATCAAGCAGTGACCACAACCATGTCTGACAGTATGCTGACTGTGCAGTGCAACACGGGTTTCTGCTCAGGCTATGTTGCGGATGCATTTGAATTCTGCTATCCACCGAAGTGACTTACACTATTCAACTGCATCACTCAACATATACGAGGCTTTTGAATATCACTTTCATTTATGCCCGATATACTTTATTATTACCATGAATATTTATCAGATTTCGTGTTATATCAAAGGAACGAATCGTAAGTTTTCAAAGCTCACCTCAAATGTACGAGATAAAACTGAAATTATTCAGCATAAGCGTTTGAGATTACTAAATATCAATTACTTTTCAATATACAAAATGTTATTCTGTTAAGTGGTCACGTCCAAAACCATAGTTAACCTTCAATTGTACAACAAATATCTAATGTAAAATACACCAAAATCTAGTATGTGACAAAGCTGGATATTTTCGGAATTTTTCGCAAATATCCAAATCGGTTATGAACACGTATTGCATAACATTTATCAATGATGAATTCAAACACTCATTTCAGAAACCAATGCCGTCCAACAGTCATTGTGATGATTGGATGTATTTCAAATCAGCGTGATTGCCTACTAACAAAGTGAGCGAGAGAGTGAGGACGAGAGAAGGCAGGAAGCGTTATTCTCGACTGCAGGAGGTGACGTCTGTGCTTGAGAAATACACGACAATCAAGCAGTGACCACAACCATGTTTGACAGTATGCTGACTGTGCAGTGCAACACGGGTTTCTGCTCAGGCTATGTGGCGGATGCATTTGAATTCTGCTATCCACCGAATTGACTTCCACTAATCAACTGCATCGCAATCAAAACAGAGATCAGGTGTTCCGTTATAGGCACAGTGATTATCGTTTCGCCGCTATATTTCGAAAAGCACATTTTGAATTTAGTCAGGATGTGGCGAATGTTATTTCACATGTTGTCTGTACCCTCATGTTGAACATATGAAAAAATTTGACACTGTGATGCCTATTTCTGTTGCATGTGTCTTACTTTACTTCATTTATTCCTTCCATTTACTCGTGTCAGAATCCATCAAGTTGTTTATCTCGCGTGAATTGAAACATCTTCTCGTGAATGTAACTTGACTCTCTCTGATATATTTTGCACATACTTAGTCAACACATTTCGAAGGAATACACTTCGATACTATATTCATGGAGACGAATGCGTATTTAGACTAATTTTCAATATGATAAAATTATTATTAATGTACATGTTAAATGGTCCTCGGAAATTAGTGCGGGCAATTCGAAATTTTTCAGCTTCATTGTTGAAATTTCATGGTTACTCTAATGAACTTTGCTATTTCCAAACCGTTTTTTGTTATAGCTTTAGGGTTTTCCTTTCTCTTCGAATGCGATATTTCAACATGAGACCGACCACTTCGGTGCAATCATTCGACGGGAAAGTCAAATTCTCATTTCAATAACATAATATGACCCGTTGTCCAAGAGTTGGCTCTCGTTGCCCAAGTGGCCTAGTGGTAACGCTTTGGCGTTTGAAACTGTGGGCACTGGGTTCAAGCCTCGGTGGCAACATCATCACTCACTGAGAAATGCAGGTACATCTAGCTGAGGATTCCCAGCTATTAGGCTAGCGCACTGATAGCCACCATCCACCAATAGTATACTAATTTTCTCTGTTGTTAACCACAATAACTTTTTTCAATGAAAAGTATAGATTTGCATGCGCACACACCATTTTTCCTGCTTATATTCTGGCTTTCAAAATTTTTATTGCTTTCGCTAAATTTACAATAATACGTTTTGGTTATTTCTTGAGTGAAATCGGAAAAATACTTATATTTTGCTTACAATCGAGATTCTCTGGTAATTGAACTATAAAAAATAATATTATATGGAAGAAATCACAATTAGCATAATGCCTAATTGCAAAATAATTTAAAGCCTTTGAGAACATCATAGTTGGTTTAAACCTTTTGCAGACAAAATCAATAAGCGATAGTATTTGCCAGGCATGCTTTATTCAAGAAGCAAAATTGAATACAAAAATTTCTTAAGCCGATGAAGATAGGTTAAAAACACGGATACAAATTTTCTCACGAATGACGAATTCAAAAACTCCCTTCAGAAACCAATGCCGTCCAACAGTCATTGTGATGATTGGATGTATTTCTAATCAGCGTGATTGCCTACTAACAAAGTGAGCGAGAGAGTGAGGACGAAAGAAGGCAGGAAGCGTTATTCTCGACTGCAGGAGGTGACGTCTGTGCTTGAGAAATACACGACAATCAAGCAGTGACCACAACCATGTCTGACAGTATGCTGACTGTGCAGTGCAACACGGGTTTCTGCTCAGGCTATGTGGCGGATGCATTTGAATTCTGCTATCCACCGAATTGACTTCCACTAATCAACTGCATCGCAATCAAAACAGAGATCAGGTGTTCCGTTATAGGCACAGTGATTATTGCTTCGCCGCTATATTTCGAAAAGCACATTTTGAATTTAGTCAGGATGTGGCGAATGTTATTTCACATGTTGTCTGTACCCTCATATTGAACATATGAAAAAATTTGACACTGTGATGCCTATTTCTGTTGCATGTGTCTTACTTTACTTCATTTATTCCTTCCATTTACTCGTGTCAGAATCCATCAAGTTGTTTATCTCGCGTGAATTGAAACATCTTCTCGTGAATGTAACTTGACTCTCTCTGATATATTTTGCACATACTTAGTCAACACATTTCGAAGGAATACACTTCGATACTATATTCATGGAGACGAATGCATATTAAGACTAATTTTCAATATGATAAAATTATTAATAATGCACATGTTAAATCGTGCGCGCCAGTTAGTGCTGGGCATTTTCATTTTATCAGCTGCATATTTGTTATTGCATGGTGACACTTGTCTGCTCATATTTTCACAAGATTTTCTCGGTTTTAAGCCACAATCTAGTTTTCGGATGTAACTTATTCAATTGCATTTTATGACTCTTTGTTTCCTTCCTTTCCCAGTCAATTTATATAGGAAATTGTTCATGGATTTTAGCGTCTCAAAAATAATTTTAAATTCCAGAATTTATTTGAAGGTTATTTTCATATGATCCATTGATCGATTTTTTACGTCAACTTTAATTCCTAAAAGTTACTCACCCCCTTCTTCGTTGGTAAAGCCTGTTTTGTGCACATTGTGTAAAATTAAATTGGTCAGTTGACGTAATTTTCAGTTAATTTTCACTTACTGATAAGTTGCCAGGACAAAACTTTCATTCGAAGGAATGAACAATCAACGAATTTCAATACATCACATTGCTAGTTTGTGTCAGTACACAACACTTTCTTCTTTTCTAGTGACTATGCAGATCGGCTCTGAACAAGTTTTGATTTTCATTCATCAATGACGAATTCAAACACTCATTTCAGAAACCAATGCCGTTCTAACAGTCATTGTGATGATTGGATGTATTTCTAATCAGCGTGATTGCCTACTAACAAAGTGAGCGAGAGAGTGAGGACGAAAGAAGGCAGGAAGCGTTATTCTCGACTGCAGGAGGTGACGTCTGTGCTTGAGAAATACACGACAATCAAGCAGTGACCACAACCATGTCTGACAGTATGCTGACTGTGCAGTGCAACACGGGTTTCTGCTCAGGCTATGTGGCGGATGCATTTGAATTCTGCTATCCACCGAATTGACTTCCACTAATCAACTGCATCGCAATCAAAACGGAGATCAGGTGTTCCGTTATAGGCACAGTGATTATTGCTTCGCCGCTATATTTCGAAAAGCACATTTTGAATTTAGTCAGGATGTGGCGAATGTTATTTCACATGTTGTCTGTACCCTCATATTGAACATATGAAAAAATTTGACACTGTGATGCCTATTTCTGTTGCATGTGTCCTACTTTACTTCATTTATTCCTTCCATTTACTCGTGTCAGAATCCATCAAGTTGTTTATCTCGCGTGAATTGAAACATCTTCTCGTGAATGTAACTTGACTCTCTCTGATATATTTTGCACATACTTAGTCAACACATTTCGAAGGAATACACTTCGATACTATATTCATGGAGACGAATGCGTATTTAGACTAATTTTCAATATGATAAAATTATTATTAATGCACATGTTAAATCGTGCGCGCCAGTTAGTGCTAGGCATTTTCATTTTATCAGCTGCATATTTGTAATTGCATGGTGACACCTTTCTCCTCATATTTTCGCCGGAGTTTCTGTGTTTTTATCCACATTATTTTTGTTCATTTATATATATGTATATGCATATTTACACGCTGTGTATTAGGGCGTTCAGAGTTCTAGATGCCATATTTTAGTCGACATGTCGGCTATCTCTTTTTTTTATGTTGCATTTTGACTGCAATAGTTTATATGAATAACTTACTGTATGAATAATCTGGAATAATATTTTAATAACGAATGTTTATTTTATGGAATTTTATTTAACATATTAGTTAAAACATTAAACGTTTGCATGCTGAGTCCGAAGTTGGTAGTTCATATTTGCTCTTAGACTTCTTTACCAAACACCGAACGTCACTTCTTCACATTGCTAGTTTGTTTCACTGCGCAACCTGTTCATTTTTTTTTTTTGTGACTACATTTTGCCATGTCTCCTTCTTTTCGCTAGAAGCTTTTCATCTATTGATTTCTTTGAGTATTTTTGATGTCATTCCTTATCTCTTCCTCACACATTGGAATATGTTTTGTGTGTGAATTTGTTTTAACTTTATTCTTGCAATATGAATATTCACACTCCATTAAATACTTTCATTCATATTTTGATTCTGTTCGCAGTGGATCCTTCTTTTATGTGAACAATATGAAGTACAGATTTTGAATATCATACTGTAGTTTCACTATTCACATAACTATTATTTCTGGTAAAGTTGACTATTTGCACAGCCTTGTGTGAAGTTTGTGCACATTATATATGTGCAGTGGTTTCAACACTAATTTACGTCTTTTTCTTATGACTCAATATGGTAGTGTTTCGTAAATTTTAACTACACATTAAAATACGTAAATTTATGGCTGCATGTGATTTCAGAGAGAAGCGGATGAAAATATGTGTGATATTATCTACGGCCTGGTATCGATAAGTGGAAAACGATGTATAAAATGTTTTCAGTCATTCAAACCACGCAGTGTGGTAGTCTTTAGTTTACTGTTGCATCGCTGTGCTTAAGCTGGACATCAGTAGTATAGCATTTCATTTGACTAAGTGTTAGGACGAATGAAGTCCGAAATCACCATGAATCTGCATACTGTCATTAGCAAACGAGTTATATTCCTAAAACCAAACGTTTTCAGCCACAAATAATTTGCTGGAGTGAAAGTCACTACATATCTGCATCAGAAGGTTTGACATCATCATAGAAATGTATAGAGTTGTCCGTTTTTATTTCATACTAAACCAAATAATAACAGGACTAAAATCACACTAGTATTAACAGTGTTATTTGTGCACTCAAGAATAACACCTTCACCTAATTAGAGTGTTAGATTAGTGTCCAAGCAATGATTTAGACGGTTTCAGTTGCACTTTTCCCTCCTCTTCACAATTTTAGTGGTAATACCTATAAAAAATTGCAGTATTTATAGAAGAAAATTTGTCTAACGTGAAAACGTTTTAATCATTCTCTGATCAGTGCATTTATAAATATATATTCATGAGATCTAGATTAATCAGTGGAATATTTTAAGTTTTCTTGAATTGTTTCCATCTGAGTATTTCTATAGTCTACAATGTGGGCTGTTGACATAATCAACCAATTTCATAGAATAAATCAGAAACACATATGCGTAAATTCAAATTACACAGCTCAATATAACTTATGTGAATCCGTTTAACTTAAACATCATCGTGAATTCAATAAAGTGATAAGTAAAAATTTGAAATGTGATACACCAATGAGAAAAACCAGCTTTGAAATATGTCAAATTCTACTTGAAACAATAATAGTCACACCAAATTGTACTTACCTCCTTCGCTTGGCTTGATGAACATTGTGAACACTTGGACAATAAACAGCAGTACGCAGAACTTCATCATCATAACCTTCTTCTTCTTCTTTTTTACCGTAAACGTGTGAGCAAATAAGAATGAGTATTTATATAGTTTTTTCACTGAATTAGTTTACACTTGCCACGTGTAAGATCATAAAGATTTCTAAAAATAATCCAAAGTATCACTTCATTTCTTTTTGAAAGAATGTGGCGTGATAATAATTACAATTATAATCACATATCTGTTTATGATGTACTTTATTTACAAGGTCACCGGAATCAAAGAACACTAGCCTAACAAAAATAAAGTTAACTGATTCCAAGCATCGTACATTAGGAATTTTACCTAATTTTCTAGCGGGATATAAATTATTTTCGATAACATACACATATCAAAATATCACTCCCAACAAGGAAACGCTGAAGCGGAATGGATTTGTCAAAGAAAATGGTTGGGAGCATATCAATTTCTCATATGATCCAGAGGATGGATAAAATAATAAGATCTGAAATTTGAAAAATTCACGGTTTTATTCGGAGAAGATTCTTTTCTTTTATACAGATGTCAGATCTCTTTGTCAATGCGCAAATATTTTATCATATCATTGAAGGCAAACAAAATTATGAATGAGTAACATCGCTCATTGTCATTCACCCAGAAAATCACTCAAGAATTTAGCTTAATTGACAATTAATTCAGATAAATCATATCTGAACACCAAGTTCCAAGTTTAGACGGTTGAGTGACTTCAGCATTCCGCAACATATGTGCATACCGATTCTTGTATAAAAGTTGCGTTGACGCATGCATGCAGGAGACAGCAAATCAGCACTTAATGTCGTTCATCCATTTCGATGTAGTCGAAATTCACACACAGATCCTCAGTGATAAGCGAATATTGACAGCAAATATGAGTATCTTAAATACAAATGTAAACCAAAAATTATATCTAAACCTCTTCGAACACCTTGAAATCAGTGGTGCGGCATCACATTGAAACTTTCTTTATCCGACACGCGAAATTCTGCTCAACACTGATTCGGCTTTCAGAAACCGACTTTTTTATCAAATTATTTGTTTATGTTGGTGACCAGCAACTCGTGATATCGAAGAAGATGTTTGTTATTCATGAAGATTTACTTTCGCAATCACGGTACAAGGCCAGTGATTTGGGGGGAGAGCGAAACCAAGTCAGGCGAACTGAATAGCATTCATCATTCAGTGGATAAAGAAAGCCTTACAGGTCGTAAACAAAACACAGTTCCCACTTTGTTACTCGTCTTTTCCTTCTGAATTCCTCACGTATCGACTGAAGAGACCACTTATATTTGCTTATATAACCTTTCACTCTTTTCATTACTGGAATATTCTTGCTATTATCTACGCCCCAAACATGTCTACTTGATTTATTATTTATCTTTGATGTTTGCAGAGAAAAGCTTAACACGTCATCCATCGAACCAGTTCAGTGATGTTTGAAACATGCTGCATCTCATTATATCTTCGTCATTTCGTTATGTTCTTAACTCTACTGAAAACAATGGAAAATCTTGTTCGCCTAGTTTCACTATTTCAATGTGCCTCACGACTGATGCTCATATCTGGTATCCTGAATGCCTCATCGCCTTTGTTGCGGCTTGGACAATCTTAGACGATTGTTCAGCTCCGGTGTAAACTTATGATTTCAGTTAGACTCTATATATTGAATTCAAGTTGTTATAATGGCAATTCTCCTCCAGTCTCCAAGTCTGTATTTATCCCTCTACCAAAGGTTCATGTCAAGTAATTAACTCAGGCTTGTAACGCTCAGATGAAATATTTAAGATGCCACAATCAAACACTTTACCACAAAACTAGCTAGCGATAGGACGCAGACACTTATTAGGAGTTTCAGAACACAACATTCAGCAGAGAGACACATTTCAAGTAGTTTATTATCGAACTGTACTATCGTACATAGTTATGATTTGACAAAAGTATCCCGCAGTGAATAAAAACCAAAAGAATTGACCAACATTACCACTGCCTCTCCTACCGCCACTACTACTCGTCGTAGTGATGCTGTGAATCCTGTTGGCAATCACAGTTGGTGGCGATGCGATAAATCATGTCATTCATTATATAAGATAATTCATAGTGTGAGTGTAGATCTTGAGGATGTTTGTATGTTTAATAGAACCTGTTTTTAAAACCATCTGCCGCAATCCTCGTTTCACCTGCTCTTCTTTAGCATGTTACTGTAGCCGAAGAAAAAGTGCTTCCCACATGAATAAGGTGGCACAGTGTAGTATGGCTTTACAAGGCATAAGGGTGGTTGTGTTAAGCACTATTGTAGTACACTCAATCGACCTCTGGCATCCAAACAGAATGAATAAGTGCTTCATCAGTCAGTTTACGAGTTTGATTTGGTATATTTTTCACGGCATCAAACTCTGAGTAACCAAACTTGTCACCCTGCTATGTGGTGTCTTATTTACCATATAATTTTACACCCTTTTCCAGGATCCAAACAATCTACGAATTATTTTATATGTTGAATAATACGTTTTACCGCATCGCCCTCAAATATGATGTATACCATCACAACTCACAGCATCACTACTATTATTATTAGTGGCAGCAGCAGTTGTACTGTTGTTCAAATCTACTGTTTTCATTTCACTACGGGATATGTTTTCTCATAATTATCATTACATGCGATAGTACAATTTGCTAATAAACTGCTTGAAAAGTGTTTCTTGGCTAAGTATCGTGTTCTTAGTGTTTGAATGACAAATACTAAATAATTTTGAGGTGTATACAGGCTATTAGGACATTATCAACTCACAACCTTCTGCTATTTTATTCAGGTTAATTGGCTTGTTTCCCAGCCAACGGTGGCCAGATCATCGGATGAGTAGAAGGCATATTTCATGCTCATACGCATATCCTCAGAATAACAAATTGCTATTTGGATGGTAGTGTATAAAACAGTCACACATATACAAGGCTTTTATTGTTCCTGGCTGCTAATATTACGACACGCTTATGGTTCCAAACACATCGTTTTGACTGAGACTACAGGAATCCAATTGTTTGCTGAGTGCGCTCCTTCTCTTTACCTCTGTTCTAGAAGTGATATTTGAATAAATCACTTCAACGCAATACTGTGTAGTAGATCATTCCTGTTATTGATGTGAAGATGCTACTGTATAAATTTTGCTTCAATATAGATTTCAGGTATTGTGGAGTGGACTGTCAGTCAAGTAAGATGTTCTGAGAAATAAACAGAATGGACTGAGAATTTATACCACATTCATGCTTATCCTTGCTTCAAAAGATTCTGTATCGGAACTAAACAAAGAATATCTGGGGATATTGGAGATTTCAGGATTTACACACGGAGCGTATTATTTTAACTCATTGATAGTGTTTGTGATATGAACTACATACGCATTTAAATGTAAAGGGAAAGTTACACGATTTCCACTTTATGGGAATTACTTTAAAGTGGATTGTTTGAAGTAGTGATTTGATTGGAACTATCAAAGACAATCACATTTTTCCGACGCGTATGCTCATTGTATACCGGTAAAAAAGACATTCAGTTCAGTGAGGTGTTCAATATCTAACCCTAAAAACCATTGACGAACAGGAGATATTTGTAAGCATGTTGTCCTGCGTCCACTCAGATGAAGCAGGCAAGTGAGGAATTCAGAAGAAAACAACGAGTAACAAAGTATGAACTATGTTCTATTTGTGATGTGTAAAGCTTTCTTTATCCACTGAATGATGAATGCTCTTCAGTTTGCTTGACCAGGTTTACCCACCATCCGATTTACTGTCCCTCTGCCGTAATTCCGAAAGTAAAGTTTCATGAATAACACACATATTCTTCAGTATCACGAGTTGCTGTTAGTCAATTTAAACAAATAATTTCATAGAAACATTGGTTTCTGAAAGCCAAATCGGATGAGGAAATTTTGAATGTGATGCTCTATCACAGATTTCGTGCAGTAGGAAAACTTAAAATCAAGAAACACGGAAGACAGGAGAATTTGTTGATGATGATTCGTTTCATATCTGAGATGTAATATAGGAATGTATTGGTAATTGTTTCTGCTGAGGATGATTTCCTTTGATGAACGAAGAACGAAGATCAAATCAAACCAATGTCCAGGGAAATCCTTGTCTATCATTCTCATTTTGTTCTGTCGAGCTTGTAGTCCGTAATCTTCCACCCAAACGTACCAAGAGTTTCTTGATCCAGTAACATATATTCTTATGTGTTATCTGTATGCTGATTTAGATTTATGACTGCACTGCCAGTATCTTCTTTTCATGATTGTTAAAAGTCAAACGAATCTGACTTGTCTCTTGAAATCTCGGATTATCCAGTGTCAATATAACCGCTGAATTGTCTGACAAACCTAAAACGTTCTGTGTACCTAACTTTCACATTACTGAAGATACTGAGCACCCTACATTAGAAAATCACATTTTCTCAAGTGACAGATTATGCTTGCTGAATTTATTTGGAAAATGATGAGTTAATTGCTTTCCACCTCATGTGCGATAACACTATACACTGGAAGCCATCATACCCATCGATGTCACGATCACCACATTACTGTGGATCACAACGATGTGTGTAAGCAACGGATATGATGGAATTACTTATCAGTTAGAAGTGTATTGTTTTCTGTACTTTTAATTCTGTAATTCTTATACACACACACATACACAATAAGGCATAATAGTTTGTTGGCAAATTACGTGACCTTATACATAAAATAAAGTAAGCATAATCACGGCAAGAAATACTCTTAGTTCTTAGAATAATATGTAATGAGCTTCATATCTTTGAGTGTAAATATATTCTGAATATGTTTGTAGAGAAAGAGAGTATGTCATATGTTGTTTATCATTTTAGCTGTTAATGAGAAAATAACCAAAAATAAATTTAATTAATGATATATTCAAGATATTTTACCTCATTAGTGATTAACAGTAACACGTAAAATCACAGAAACAAGAATAACGAAAATATGTATCTCTAAATATATTTTGCTAAAGTGATAAACAACATATGACATACTCTCTTTCTCTACAAACATATTCAGAATATATTTACACTCAAAGATATGAAGCTCATTACATATTATTCTAAGAACTAAGAGTATTTCTTGCCGTGATTATGCTTACTTTATTTTATGTATAAGGTCACGTAATTTGCCAACAAACTATTATGCCTTATTGTGTATGTGTGTGTGTATAAGAATTACAGAATTAAAAGTACAGAAAACAATACACTTCTAACTGATAAGTAATTCCATCATATCCGTTGCTTACACACATCGTTGTGATCCACAGTAATGTGGTGATCGTGACATCGATGGGTATGATGGCTTCCAGTGTATAGTGTTATCGCACATGAGGTGGAAAGCAATTAACTCTTCAATCTCCAAATGAGTTCAGCAAGCATATTCTGTCACCTGGCAGAATGAGATTCAGGATTATGATGTGTAGTGAATGTTGCTTTGAAGTAAATAAAAAATGATTTCATCCATGATCATTTGCTTTTTCGATCAAATCATCTTTGCAGTCTGTGCACAGTAATTATATTAACCAAAAATACATAGTAGTCTATTATTGATTAATAGGGAGCGAAATATTTGATATACCTACTCGGAAGTGGCTTTAGAAGAAAAAAATGAAATTGTAAGTTACGTGGTACTCAACATCACAAAGATAGAAATTAGATAAGGTTAAAATTGTTAGTAAGTGAAAATAAAGGTACTTGAGTGTCAAATTAATAAGTGTGAATGGGGTGTGAAAATGTACAAGATTTTTTCTGATAGCTAGGAGAATGTCTGCGAGTCATTTGGCAGTAGCATGATATGGGAAATTTGTCATATCAAAGATTGGACGTAGTGGCACGTTCTCTTTGTGCACTTTGGCAGACCATATAGACAGGGAATCACTGAACCTGTGAGTCGTATTTGCTCAAATAATTCAGAGCTGATAATCGATTCGTTCTTCATCCTCTTCAGCATTTGTGTTATCTTTCCTTCAGTTCGCTCCGTCTGGTCTTTCTGCCCACTTTCTTTGAAAATTTGTTTTCATCTGACATGAGGGACACTATTTCATCGATACTTTGACGATCTCTGGACGTTTAATTAGAATTTATTTGGTGAATGGTGACTAGCAATGAAATCATGGACGAAATGTACATCCAGGATTCCACTACCAGTCACCATCCACCAGTCAAATTCTAATTAAATACTCAGACATCGTCGAACCATCTGAATAAGAAGCCGACATGTCAACCTGAGATTGAGCACGTCGCTCAAATCCATCGACAGGAAAATTTTAAATTCAGTTAAACCGATATGAACCATTGCAAGGGAGATGGCTCTGGTGGCCCGAAACTTCTAGTGGAAAACACTTTGGCGCTTGAAACTATGGGCACTTGGTTCGAGGCTCGCTGAGAACATCATCACTCACTGGAAGATGCAGGTACATCCAGATGACGAGTCACAAATAGGAAAATTGCGCATCCTGGCGTCCACAGCCAGTCATCATCCACCAAATGAAAGACAGACATTTTACAAACATGAAAATAAGACACTGATAGAGCAGTCATAATTCCAAATAAGCATACAGATCACACAATAGAATATATGTTACTGGTCGAGATAACTCTTGGTACGTTTAGTTGGAAGACTACGGACTCCGAGGGCCCTATTTGTACGAAACCAGCGAAAATCAGATTACACAGACCACTGTATTCCATTCAGAAAGGCTCGATTCGTCTGCGGTTCAATTCTAGGGTAGGAACAAATAATTCTTCAGGAATAGAAGGTACTCAGTAATCTCGTATCAAATGTCGATTAGTGATTTAACTTGAAAACATGGCTTCCCATTGAAGCCACAGGAAACTGTCTACATGAATAAGGTCAGTCACTAGTGAGCATAAGATTAATTAACTTTCGAGTATTGGTGTTTTTGTAGGAATTTTGTTTTTTGATGGTGACCGGGACCAGTAATTCTTTCCCTCACGGAAATATTAAATCAGTTTACCTAATGCTAAACAGTGCGCTGAAAGAGGATATTGTCTAGAAGAGGAACGATTTTGAATTAAGTCAACTACATAGTTCAGGAGTGAGATTATCGGAACGGTAGAATTTGGCTAAGGTTAGAATTAGTGAGAGAATCTCACGCGCGCTTTTCGACTACTGCGCTACATTTCCCTACTTTCATAAAAAGTCTCGTCTCTGTAGAATTTCATGTCAGGAGTTTGTGGAAATTATTACAATTATTTACCTTTCGAACACTAAATCTGTGGATAGAATCTTATTAACAGATAATACCCATGACTAACTGTTTGGATTTGGGAAATTTCTAAACATTAACTCATATCTATAAGTGTATATATTGTTGGATTTATATGTTCACGTTGTTCCAAGGCAGTGAGTCTATGGTTTTGGTATCATTTTAGTTAACTGTGCTGAACTAAATTGCATGTTGTTCTATTGTATCGTTGTTGTCACTTTTTGACCTTTTTGCTGTGAATTGTCTTCCTTTTGCTGGTGCTGTTCTGATTGTTTTATCTCTTGTTATCCGATTTTAAGGGGAGCAACCCAAAAGTTCGCTCTCTCTAAACTTTATCTAAATGTAACCATTCCTTTCTCAGGCGTGAGGCTACCAACCCCACCCTGTAAACAAAATTGGTTCAGAAACTTCAGCACGATGAACCTCTTTGCACAAAAAGAAAAAGCCTGTGTGGGGACATGGAACGTCCGCACTGTGTACGAGACTGGAAAAGTTGCCCAGATCGCAAACGAAATGAACAGATACGGAATCCAAGTGCTGGGAATATGTGAATGCAGATGGTATGGGATTGGACTCACCAAATTGTCAACGGGTGAGTCAGTGATCTACTCCGGTCACCCAGAAGATAACCACACGCACACCGAGGGCGTGGCTATCATGATGTCACCAACGGCAACGAAAGCCCTGATACAATAGGAGGCGATTTCGTCCAGGATAATGACCGCCAGGTTCAACTCCAAAGGAAGGAAAGTGTCAATCATACAATGTTATGCACCCACAAACAACGCAGACCTCGAGAAGAAAGAAGAATTCTACAGGCAACTACAGGCAACAATGGACAATACTCCAGCTGGCGACATCTAAATACTAATGAGAGACATGAACGCAAAACTGGGACCAGACAATACGGGAAGGGAACTCACCATGGGTAGAGAAGCTCTAGGAGAAATGATTGAAAACGGAGAACTCTTCGCCGACTTCTGCGCCTTCAACGAACTGGTGATTGGTGGCAGTGTATACAAGCACAAAGATATCCACAAGGCTACATGGGTGTCACCAGATGGGCAAACCAAAAACCAAATCGACTTGACATTAATACTGCTCAATGAAGTGGAGGCGCAGTCTACTGGACACAAAAGTGAAATGAGGAGCAGACGTCGGCTCGGACCACTATCTCGTACAAGGTACAATCCAAATCAAATTACAAGCTTTCAGGGAAACAGGAGCTGCAGATAGACCACAAGCCAAGTTCAACATTCCAGAGCTGAAGGACCAGGCTACAAAGGACATCTTCATTGCAAGCATAAAGGACAAAGCCGAGACACAAATCAACACCAACGAAAAGGTCAGCGTCAAAAAGCACTGGGAGAACTTGAAAACGGTGTGGAGTCAAACCTGCATGGAAGTTCTAAGCAGAAAGAAGGGACAGGACAAACAGTGGCTCACCACGGACACTTAGAAACTTTGCGCTGATGACTAGTGATCATCCGCTAGATATCTCCCGTTATGATAATAGGAAAAAGAAATAGAAAAAAAGCAATGGCAATTCACATATTAAATCCTGAACTCTGCATACAAAAGAAGTTTGCTCAGTCACTAAATCCACAATGGTCCTGATATATCTTAGCACCAAATACGTAATTTTGTCTTACCTCTTTCTTCTTTGTTTGTCTACTTCTTAATTGCATTATTTTCTACCCCCACCCTCTATTAAATCTCTACGCTCTTGACGACTGTTGCTAACTTGATTTTCGTTTATTTTTAAGTGAATTCTACTCAGATTATTACCTTGACTCCCATTCATTTTTTCATTGAACCCTATCAAATAGATTACGTCACCCAAAATACTTAAGTAACTTTATTTTAGTTTCTAACCGATTAACGCCTTCTAAATTACGTAATTTGTTTGTGTGTGTACTCGACATTTCATGCATGTTTTGTACAGTAGTTTGCTTTCGTTTTTTCATGTATCTGTCATGTCATGCTATACACCTGAATTCGTATTCCTCACATTATTCAACTGCATACAGTATTCATTGGAAATTCCCATTTCCACATAGAAAACATCAAAACAGGTGATTCAGCACCGAGATTCCTTTCAATGAATTCATTATCAACCTCTACGACTGTACGTAGCATAAATGGTCTCCAAGATATAATGTCTAACAAGCGAATTGAATCATACCTGTGAAAACATAACATCATAATAATAGTGTGAATTGTAACTCAAATGTTTGTGATTCTAATCATAGTGGAATATGAAGTGGCAAAACAATGAATATCTTATGTAGAAGAATTCATAGGATGGATAGACATAAATAAGAAGGAGTGAGAAAATGCAGTATTAGTAGTAGTTTGATAGTATATAAATTGATGGTGACTTAGATTATAATCCTTATATTTCAGATGCGTTCACCTTATAATGTTTTCTCTGTTACCTTTTAAACAATGAAGTATGAAATGTTATTATTTATAACCATTGAAATTTCAGGTAGTTTGCAGCTGATGAGAAGAGAAAATGGTTAATTTTGACATTGTCATTTTATATATAATAATAATGGTGTATAGGACTATGAGTCACTATTGATTAGATGTATGTTCACCTGCTCTTGCAGAGCCAGGTGCATAAAACTTTCGTCGAGAAACATACCACGCCGCCACGTTCGACAGTATCTCCCACTTTGGTTGAACAAAGAAGAACGTAGAGGTATTATTTCATCCATATTGCAATATATTGTAGATATTGACCGCGTAGCATCTGACACATCGTTCGATATGGTCTACATAGTTCGACAAAGTTTGTCGAAAGGGACATGAGTGCATTTGCTTTGTATAGTGAAAGCCTTAGTAGTACATAACTTGAATCCAGAACAGTGTATAAAAACAATTTGTACGATCTCTTTAGATACCATGGTATTGACTTTACTACTTCTTTATCCTTCTTTATTTCGTGTTCCATTTTCGTCTTATTTCCTTTTACTTTATTTTATCATATTCTAAAGTTGTTTTAATCTAGTCCACTATTTTGACAACATTTCACTCATTTCATTTCTCAAACGTAATATATTCACATATTCACACTTCACGCATGTTTATTGAACTTTAGTTTGACCTCTATCTATTTAGTTATTCATTCATACATCTAATCAATCATGACTGATAATTCTATACACCGATATCATACACCATTATCATCGGTGGGACATCCTCACATTTTTACTGGATGGACCTCACTGGTCACTAATTCTTACTAGAACTCCGGGAAACTCTCTTCTGTAGCAAGTCACTAGCGAGCATCAGATTGATTTTCAATAGTTGGCTTGTAACGATTAGGTTTGTTTGTACGAGTTGATCACGGATTGATATCAATAAGAAACCATTGAAAACCAGGGGGAACTCGACAGCTGTTAATTCCCAGTTTCGATGCTTACTGACGTTGATTCCGAAACTAGGCTGACGAAATAGCTGGCTGTCCAGTACTCTTTGGTTTCCAATGACTTTCTAACTGATATCAATCAGTGGTCAAACTCATACAAACGAATTTAATCCTTAACAACCAACCATTGAAAATCAATCTGATGCTCGCTAGTGACTTGCTGCAGGACAGAGTTTCCCAGAGTGATGTCCAGTGACGTCCATCCAGTCAAATGTGAGGATGGATGTCTAACCAATGACACTTGTTGGTGGTCAAGCTAAAACTGATCAAGATTTCATGAGCTCGCAACTGAGGACTCAGGTCCCACCTCGCCTTGCAACTTGATGATTTGGGGTTCGAAGCCTGGAGGTGAGTGCGTACTGCCGATGAATCTCAAGCAAAGACAACAGAAACAACTTGTCAGTACTTTTAGCTAGTTTTCAATGCTTCTCTAACTGAGATCAATCCATGATCAACTCATGAAAACAAATCTAATTCTTACAAACCAAGAATTGGAAATTTCTAATCACTTTCGAGCTTTAATACGCACGTACACACAAGATGACTGATTGTTACTGTCTATCGCAATTCCTATATGCAAATACAAGTGTACAGCTATGGAAAATGTATCTGCGGGAGCACTTACAGTCGAAGAACAGAAAGAAGAGTAACATAGCTCCGATTTTCTTAACACTTACTTAAAACTGAAGTCTCAAGGGAATATATGCTCTTAACAGTGCCATTGCTAGGCATTTCCTTGACATGGGTCATGAGGTGGATGCCGCGAAATTGATCAGAATTATCAATAGGTGAAACAGCTCAAATTTACTCAAGTTTGCCAGAGTCACCTCCATCAACCGCCTGAAACCTGATTTATGCGTTCAGACAGACGCCGTCGTCAGGCTTTTCTTGCCCTGGTAAATGTATATTTCCACCCTGTTTTTATCTGATTACGTAATGTTAAAAGTTTCCATTGTGTATGATCATTATTGTTAGGAATGGTGTTTAATATCATATGTATTACTGTATGCATATATTGATTGAATTTTGTTCAAAAATGAACTCTGTGCAAGTATTCCAAAACTGATGGGTGTGTATATTTAATAATGACTTTGGCGTGCAAGCAGCGGAGCTAATGAGAGGGCAACGATATAAGCAATGATGGTACCATTTTATTCTTCACAAACCACTGTTGTTCTTGCGTTATTCAAAAATGAATTTTTTGAAAAGAGTATGGTATTCGCTGAAATTCTGTGTTTGTTTCAATTCAAAATAACTTGAAGGAATTAATCCAACTAGGAACGAAGTGTCTGCGGCTAACCAAACTGATTATCCTTATTACGACGGGCTTTAACACGATTTTTAAATATTTGAGGAATATTCGTGAAAGCAAATTCATCATTTTGTAGCTAAAACGACTAGTTCATTCATTCTCCGAGTGACAAAATGTTGGAGGACTTGTGTGCTTGAAAAAAATTCAAAATTGTTTTTAATCTCAATATGAACAACGTGATAGTAAAATTCTGGTTCGATATTTTTGTGGTTGTTCAATACCACACACCTTTTTTACACTGTGGAATTCGACCGCGTATCCGTGTGGGAAGCAAACTGTAGCTACAGGCAATTTACATTTCGCTCTATAAAAGTAGGTAAACCGACAAATGCACACAGACACGGTCGAATAAATGAGCTAATTTATTAGTCAGTCGGATAACATCTTGGTGGATGTTGAAGGAGGAAAGAAGAAAAGTGTAAGGAATTCTTTTTCAAAACACTTGATCGAATCCAATCACTCAACTGATCCTGATGGTGACTTTTGGATTATTTGTTGAATTCATACAAACCCGCCGAGTTTTCTTTACTTAAAACTTGTATAAACGGCGGATATATATCTGGTTTCCCACAAACTGGAATATATGCAAGTGAAAAGCGACAAGTTGATAGCAGAAGCACTTTGTATGCTACTTCAGGTTAACATAGAGAAAACAGAGGTGATGAAGATTCCTGTCCAACAGCAACATCAACTACAACAGACAACAATCAGCATTAACTGAAGAAACCTGAACGAAGCGACCTCCTTTATCTACCTAACTCCGACTAACCTGGGAACCCTCGTTTCAACAACAGGCGGATTAAACTCGTGAGGATATCAAAGCGAGGATCGGGAAAGCAAGGCGGGCTTTCATCTCTCTCAAGTCTGTGTGGAGATCAATGGGACTGACTCAGAATGAGATTGAAAATGAAACCGGATTTTCAACTCTATTTTGAAGCCAGTGCTACTTTATGGATCAGAGACTCGGTGCATCATGGAGAGTACCTCAAACAAACTACAGGCCTTCATCAACAGCTGGTTTCTCTCATTATTTCGCTCAAGATCAAATTGTCTGCCAGAAGCGATCAGCAACAGGCAGAGATCTGTGACGGTGAGTGAACTAATCCAGCAAGAACCAATTGTGCAATAAATCTTCAGGAAGAAGTGGAGGTGGACTGAACATACTCTGAGAAAACAAACCACCAGGTGAGTGACATGACACGCCAGGCTATCGCTCAAGTGGAACCCGAACAAGAAGCGGCGAGTTAGTCATCGGTGCATGCGTGATATGGAGGAGGAGGAGGAGGAGGTCGTGCGAAGAGGAGATGAAAGTATGTCGGCAGACATGGAGCTAGGTGAAAACGTCGGGAGAGAACGGGAGGCGGTGGAAGCTCTTTGTTCCTCTAGAAACTAGTGAAAACAATAATAATAACGGCGGAAACCAGACTCTGATCCATTCTGTCCTTCTATCTTGGGCTTAAAGAGGAAATGAGGGATAGGAGAGGATAAGTGGTAACAATATGCACACTATATGCAAATTTTACTTGGTTTAATTATTATCAGTTTGGAATACCATAATTACTAATATTGTGATCAGTATAAAAACATTCTTCTTTTTCGCTTCGCTAAAATATTCCGTGCATTCTTTTTGTGTTAACGTTATTATTAGTTGTCGGTAAAAGAATGGAGCTTGTACACTGCGGCAGAGAATAACTGTTTGTTAACAAACCGCGCTGCGTTGGTGGTACAGCGGTTAGGAGGCTCACCGACCTTGCACTTGGTCCGGGGTTCGATCCCCATCCGACGCCCATATGATGTCAATGGTCGGCCTTATAAGTTTGGGTTACCGATATCACATGCTGAAAATTCCATAATTGTACCAGAAAGTACTGTGTGGATTCAGGCTATAATCAAGGAACAAACTCCATCAAGTAAAAATAAACACCACTGCCACCGAAACTTCAAGCCTCCAGCCTTAAGCCCTTTGTCCAGCTGTGAACGCAAAGGAATAAAAAACCGAGCAGTAGCACTAAGTAGTACAAAATTACTGAATGATGAAATAAGACAGATGAAGTAAGAGGCGTTCCTCTTAAATAAGTATCCTTAAAAATTCATTAGTAATATCATAAGAAGGTCAAAGCAAAATAAAAATAAAGGGGGAACTAGTAATGATGAGCTGTCACCTCTAGTAATCCAACTCATATTTTCGCAATATAAAGCACAAAATTTCATCCAACTACTCCCTGCGTTACGTTGTCTTGCATGTGCATTAGTCCTATCCACTTTGCATTGCTTCCGCTAAGATTTCTACACTCCGTATAATATATCACGTGACCCCTTTTGTAACTCTTCACTATTTCAGTAGAGTTATTTTGTCATAATTGAGATGACGATTATTATTATTATTATTGACATCCATTGTTTTAGTTTGCTCACGGAATTCAGATTTCCGATACCATATATATAATATGTCACCAACAGTTTACAAGCTGAAATATTTCATATGATTAAGGTATGTAAATGTTTCCAAAAACCTATGAATAATCGATCGATGAATAGGATGGTAAGTACTGAAATGATTTTTATTAGATTACAGATTGCTTCTCCATGGAACAAGATTTCTTCGTGTTATAGGAAAGGCAATTATCTTTACAAACTTATTAGCTAGAGATATGCAATACATCTGTGAGCAAACAATCTCTGCTCAGAAAGCGATTCAGATAACAAAATTGTAACACAACTTGCAATATTGAATACAGTTTTTTTCTTGTAACCCGAATACTTAATCCGCCTTCTGGGCCCTGTAATATATATTCTAATTGTTTTGTTTTAGTAATAAGGCGAAATTGAAGGAATACCGGGTGGCCATTTGGGTAGTCATCCTACACATTTTTGTTCATTTCCACTGTCCTAATAATTTAAGAGATATTTTAACCTGTGCACAAAAGTTGGTCTTTTTTGAGGGACTTCGATAATGCGTAGACGACAACTGAGTAAGAATAGTGGTTTGTGTGTAGACAGCTGGTGATTCCTCACTCATGTGCACCCACTTGTGTTTGAACCAGACCATTTTGTCACTTCAGCTCATGAATTCCAGCCTCTACCATTTCCCCTTATAAACAGCACAACTGCCAGTCAATGTCATGCCTTGGTGGACCTCACTAGTTACGACTTCTCACTGAACTCTAGGTAACTCTACAAACAGAGATAGTCACTAGTAAGCATGACATAAATTACAAAGTGTTAGCTTGATGGGATTTGATTTGTCAGAGGTTTGATGACGAGTTCAACATCAGTTTGACAATCACTGGAACCGCACCCAATGTATACTGACAAAGTGTTCCAAACAACTATGAAGCAACTGTCCAGTACACTCCAATCTATCACTGGTTCTTCAGTCGATATTAACTCATTATACAATATAGAACATACCGAACGCCTGCAAACCAACGCTTCATTACATGTATACATTAATAATAAACTGTGGTGAGTGCTACTTATAATCGGATATAAGTAGTATGTCAGTGAACGAATTCAAAAAGCAACAATATGTTTCGGACACTGGAGAAAGGCAATTGAAGAGAAGAACAATGAGAAGAAAGTTACAAACACAATGAAAAATCCCAGAAGCTATCGAATGTGATAATATTCAACCAATTTGTGAATGATGTGCATATTGTTGCTGAGCGGTATGTATTTGATTGTCTCGTTCCTAGAATTTCTTGCTGCTAGTTCTTTCTGATCGACAATCTGGTCTTCAATGTGGAACCAGGAGAGGCAGCTGTTGATAAACGTCTTTAGCAGCCTGTTCGAAATGCTTTTCGTGACGCCAGCGCTAAGTTTATGACAGGTACTGACAGGCATTACGTCTCATGGCTGAGAGGATAGATCGCCAGCCTGGTATTTCGTGGGCCACGAGTTTGAATGCTTCCATGACCAAGATTTTCATTTCGCCTTTAATCGTCGAATAAAACATATAATTTCTGTCTGATAGTCACAGATCAGGAGGACACCTACAGATGAATGAACTTATTTGCGCAATATTACGTAAGTGGTCGTCAACGGTAGTGGAATATAGGAGTCAGATTTAGTTTTGTAAGGAACTCGTCATCTGATTTCGCTCTGAAATGAGTAGGCAGATTAGTTTGTGCAGTAAAAGATGGCACCATCATTCATTTTTCCAACTTCTCATCAGCTGCTTACAGCCTAAACAAATTACTAAGTTTACGTTGAGAACAATTTTAAAAATAGTTGCATGTGTTACATAATTTCAGTCGGAAGGGGATTTTAAACCCGTTAAATAGTGCTCAGAAATTATACTCATTTAGCTTACACTCAGAGAGTTAAAGTCTCAAGGAAAAACAGCGACTGCGTTCAATCGCTGAAGGGTTACGTAATAAGCACAACAGATGTATAATATGGTGAGTAACCAAGAAACTGATTAACGATATGATGGGTTGAAGTCAATCCGATGAAACAAGAGACAACTAAAGTTACACTATATCAAAGAGTGAATATATAATAGTCAAAGATTACGTAACCCATTGAAAGAGAGTGAGAATGAAGAAATGGAAAGACAAGGCATGGAAAGACTAATAAGTGCTTCATTTTGAACACAAAAATCATGTTTCTGGCGGTTGTTAGCGATCGCTTCAACAAACTTGAGGAGAATTGAGCTATTAGGTCTACTGATAAATTTAAAGCAAGTTCGTGATGTCCCTTCCTATTGACGAGATATCTGGCAGTAGCACTACAGTCAATTTTTTCCCTTGAGATTTAGGCCGCTTTTATGCATGTTCAGAAAACTGAAGGTGTACCGTCATTTCTGCCACCGCAGACATGCATACATTTGCATACACAGTTACAGTTGATATGAGAAGGGTATCTGTCAACCTACGTTTGATCGCTGTGCGGAATAACGCTCTCAGTGAATTCTGAGACAAACATCTGTTGTGGCATAACGAATAGATGTTATTCCCCGCCTACTGACATCTATTTAATTATAAACAAGCTTACTTCCTTGCTTCATTGCGACATTCCGACCAGTAACCGAAATACCAACAGAAACTGAATATTTTTGTCTGGTGAAATTAAACGATGAAAACTTCTCAGTTAACTGCCTACAGAATTTAGTAAAAAGGGAGACGCTGTACCTAGACAGAGCAATAAAACCAGTTTCGACATACAGCAAGCCAAACTTGGATGTTAGTTACACTAGGTGACAGAGAAGTTGATTCAGTCATTCATCCACTTAATCGATTCCAAAATTCAAAACAAAATGGCGGAGTAAACTTTCGTTTCTCAGTGAATGTCATAAATGAAGGAAAGTAAAGAAAGCGAATCATTATTAGGCTTTCGTTGCAGTCTGTACTAACGAAGACAATTTAAACGACGGCGCCAGTCACTACTGATATTGGTAATTATGTTTTACTAAGACTATTAGTGAATGGTGCGTCGGTGGTATAGCGGTTAGGACGTTTGCCGACCATGCATATGGTCCGGGGTTCGACTCCCGGCCGGCGCACTCCTTTACCTCACTGAGCCAGAAATAATGGTGGTAAAGAGGAAAGGTTGGGCATGAGGCTAGCAACCCCATCCTGTAAAAATTAAACACTGCTAAAGAAACTTCAAGCCACTAGCTTGGAGCCCTATGTTCCACTAGGAACGTGAAGGAAAACTTATTATATTATTAGTGAATGTGTGCATGTGTGTATGCATGAAAATACGACTTGGAATAGCAGTGCATTTTATCGTTAGCATACGCAAATCAAAAGCGATTAATTCGCTATTGTAGTCAGTTATAAATATATGATTACAAAGATACCCTGTTTGCTTTGTGAAATAATATTAATAGTGTCATAAAACTGTTGGATAAAAGGCTTCTGAAACTTTGTGTAGAAATTAAATTAGCATTCAAACTGATACAAATCACAGTAAAGGGAATTTTATTGCCTAAAAGACCTTATGGAAGCCACTCCGTCCTCCTTTATTGCTGGCTGTGAGACCCGGTCATTGAGAGTGGAAGACATGAAAAGGCCGGCTAACTGGCTTTGATCATCGGTACCTGCGTTCTATCTGCCGTGTGAAATTGTATAATAGAATGAGCAATATTGAGGTTAGGTATCGAGTGTCAGGTAAGGAGGAGAAACCAATAGACGAGGCTGTGAAGCTACATCGACTGAGATGGATGGTAAAGAGCCAGTGGTGGCCAAAGCAATACATGGCTTCATCAGTCAATGAAATCCACAACATTTGTTTAAAGCCAGCCAGTCAGGTATGAAGATGTAGACTTCCTGGTTGAGGTCCTCGGGATGGTAGAAACCAATGGCTGAAGACAATTGGTGATATGGCTAAAAATCGTTCTCAATGGCGCAGATGCATCCAATAAAACTATATTGTTCTTCAATATTACTATTCTTCATGGTTCATATCTCTATTCACTGTCACTATTTTGCGTTTCTTTTTAATTTCTTCTTCTCTGGGTTTGTGTGCTGAGTGAAGTCTGCCAACTCAAACTGCTTCACATCTGTGCAAAGTCTTATGTTTAAAACTGTAGTTGCCTGTTGGAAGTGATTTTCTTGACGCAAATGACAAGTTTCTGACCCATTTAGAGGAACTGGTGACCAAGTATTGGTGCTGAAAATCTGAATCTTTTTCTTTATGCTGCGAAGTACAGAAGAGTGATGAAGACTGTGTCATCTTTTCAATCCTGGTTTTGACACACCTGTGAAGTCGGCTGCAGCTCAAACGTTGCTGCCTAGATAAGTGATATCGGTTAGTACTTGTTATTGTCGTCGAATTTCGGGTTCGTTGGTTGTCTTTATCATCTCCGCCTTCTCTGTGCTCATCACCTGAAGTGTTAGCTTCAATGCTTCTTCTGTGAGTTTGTTTGTTTCCGCCTGTGGGTCTCTGAGTCTGTACGACATTAGATATAAGTCATCGGTGAAGTCCAGATCCTCCAAAGTCTTCGTGACGGTCAGTGCAGCGTATTTGTCTCTTCTCACTCCCGACAGTCGTCCGTATAATTCAATTCACTACATTTGGGAACTTACTATTCACCTTGTAATGACTGTGAGGTCAAATTCACAGATAAGAGTGCTACTTTGATGGAGGTCAAACAAGCAGTTGCAGCACGAAAAATCAGTAAATTTAAAGATAGTAGATCACACTAAGATAAGAAGTCTGGAAGAAAGCTCGCCTGTAACACAACCATGCAATAGGATGGGATAAGGTAAAAGTCTTATAATATAATTCGACAAGGTAGATGGAAGAATTGGTAACTGAAGTCTTATTTATCGAATCAAATGCGAATACATGTAGTGGGATTCATTCAGCAACACTGTTGGACATCTAGGAAATTCTGCTACCGTTCAGACAGATGAGTTACTTAGCATATGATAGAATTCACTCTGCCCCAAACATAGGACTAGACACACAGTCACACACACACGCTACACTAGTTGTTGACTAGTGTCCAATCAAAAATATCCAATACAGTCCTACAGGAAGTCAATCACGAGCCTGAATAGCTCATGAGCAACGTTCCGGTCTTCAGCACTGGGTGACTTGGGTTCAGATCTTAGAAGAGACATGAGTTCCTTCGAGGTTGCAGATACACCTTGTTGATGAGTGTAAACTAGCACTAGATCTCAGCATGTCAATTGCCTACAGCCAACTCATACAAATGAGAATATACCAGAACTTTATAAACCAGGTTTTATAGTTTTAAGTAATATAACCTTTGACTTTCGAAAATCCAAACTGCTTAATTGTACTCCTTTCATTGATTGATTTACATGCATAGTACTGATACAAATAAGTTGGACTACTTCTGTATGTTCACATCATCTTCATTACAGTTTTAGTCTATATTGTCGATAAATGAAACTTCATATCATCATGCCTACCTTCTATGCATTACTGTAAGCTATAGTAGTGTAACGGCAGAAGATAACAGCTTTGGTAGCGGATCTTTATTGAGGAAAAAACACATCATATTTACACATTCTCAGCCACAATAGAGTTTGAGTAGGTTGGAAGGGAATAAAATACTTTTGACTGATTGGCAGTTGGCTCTTGGCTACAGAAGCTGTTCAGTGGGATTATTTCATGACCACAACGCAAAAAGATCTGGTAGCTATTGTCCTAAAATGTCGATTTCAAGTTTTCGCGGGTTCCTATGAATCCGAATCTGTATACTGCTGATAAATCATGCCAGTAACATAGGCCAAAGTATAATCTTACAAATAGTTACTATTCATGCAAATATTCTTCAATTAAAGTACTCCCAGGTTTTCCAGTGCTTCTCTCACTGATATCAGCTCATGAAGAAATCCCCCAATCAATCAAAAAACAATTAATATCATTATATCCTTTAGTTCCTAGAGGAGCATAGGGCTACAGCTGCGCACCTCCATTGCCTTCTGTTTTATGCCAACTTTTTCATCCCGCTCCAAGTCTGTCGATATACTTTCATCTCCTACTCGCATGACCTCCTCCAAGTCACCTTCGCACGACCACCTCACCGCTTCCCTTCCGTGTTCCACTCGAGGGCTTGTCTAGTGATGTCACTTGATGGTTTCCTCAGCGTATGGCCAATCCATCTCCATTTCTTCCTGCCTATTTGTTTCACAATCGGTTCCTGATTGGTCCACTCCCAGAGATCTCTGTTGCTGATCTTTTCTGGCCATCTCATCTTGAGTTTTGATCGAAGATGTCTGTTGATGAAGGTCTGGAGTTTGTTTGAGGTGCTCTTTATGACTCGCCAAGTCTCTGATCCGTATAGTAGCACTGACTTCACATTGGAGTTGAAAATCCGGATCTTATTTTTGATGCTGAGTGCTGTTGACCTCCACACAGATTTGAGAGTAATGAAAGCTTGTCTTGCTTTTCCGATTCTGGCTTTGATATCATCATCAGTTCCGCCTGTAGTTGAAACGATGCTTCCCAGGTAGGTGAAGGAGGTTGTTTCTTTCAGGTTCTTCCCATTTATGCTGATTGTTGTCTGTTGTTGTTGTTGCTGTTGGTGTTGCAGGAATCTTCATCATCTCTGTTTTATCTATGTTCACGTGAAGTCCTATCTTTGATGCTTCTTCTGCCAACTTGTTACTTTTCACTTGCATATCTTCCAGTTTATGGGAAATTAGACATATATCATCGGCGAAATCCAGAACATCCAAGTCTTTTGTGTCAGTCCATTTTATGCCTGTTCCCTCGTTCGTTGCCGTTGTCTGTCGCATTATCCAATCAATTGCAATCAGGAAGATCATTGGTGATAGTAGACAGCCTTGCCTCACTCCCGTCCTCACTTCGAAGGCTTCCGTAAGTTTCCCGTTGTGGATTACTTGGCATGCAGCATTGTCGTATAACTGTTGGATGAGGTGTATAATTGTCGATGGGACCCCGTAGTAGCGAAGTAGTTTCCAAATGACCTCTCGATCGACGCTGTCGAAGGCCTTTTCAAAGTCGATGAAGTTGAGATAGAGAGGTGACTGCCATTCCAAGCTTTGTTCAATGATGATCCGTAGAGTGGCGATTTGATCAATACATGATTTGTTTCTCCTGAATCCAGCCTGTTCCGGACGAAGTTTTTCATCTAGGGCTTGTTTGATTCTCTCCAGGATGATGCGACTTAGTATCTTGCTTGGAATGGACAGAAGCATAATTCCACGCCAGTTTTTACATTGACTTAAGTCTCCTTTCTTTGGAAGTTTGAATAAGTAACTGTTCTTCCAATCCTCGGGTACTTTGCCCTCTTTCCACACCTTCTCCAGCAGTGGTGTCATCAAGTCCGCTGTTGTCTCTGGGTCTATTTTCAAAGCCTCTGCTGGGATTCCATCTGGTCCCGGTGTTTTCCCAGCTTTAAGCATCTTGATTGCATTCAGGACTTCTGATTTCGTCGGGGGGTCAGTGTTCACTGGTAGTTCTGCTTCCGTTGTTGGTATTGCTGGACGTGTTGTAGGTGGCGGACGATTTAGAAGTCTTTTGAAGTGTTCAACCCAGTGCTTTCTCTGTTCCACCTCTTTGGTGATTGACTTTCCATTGTCGTCCTTTATTGGCTTAATCTGTGTCGAACGTTTGCCCGAAAGGTTCCTAGTTGTTTGGTAGAGTGTGGCGAGGTCTCCTTTGCCTGCAGCTTGTTCTGCTTCGTTTGCCATGGTTTCATAATATTTTCTTTTGTCTTCCCTGGCACTTTTCTTCACTCTTTTGTTCAGTGTATTGTAGCTTGCATTCAGCTCCTGTTTTTGTTGCTCGTCAGTGCACTGGATAATCTTTTGCTTCACTGTCCTTCTCTCTTCTATTAGTTTCCAAGTGTCCGTAGTGAGCCACTGTTTGTCCTGTCTCTTTTTTCTGCCTAGAATTTCTATGCAGGTTTGGCTCCACACCGTTTTCAAGTTGTTCCAGTGCTTTTCACGCCGACCTTTCGCTGGTGTTGATTTGTGTCTCGGCTTTGTCCTTTATGCTTGCAATGAAGATGTCCTTTGTAGCCTGGTCCTTCAGCTTTTGAGTGTTGAACTTGGCTTGTGGTCTATCTGCAGCTCCTGATTCCCTGAAAGCTTTTAATTTGATTTGGATTGTCCCTTGTACGAGATAGTGGTCTGAGCCAACGTCTGCTCCTCTTCTTGCTTTTGTGTCCAGTAGGCTGCGCCTCCACTTCCTTGAGATTGAGATGAAGTCGATTTGGTTTTTGGTTTGCCCGTCTGGTGACACCCATGTAGCCTTGTGGATATCTTTGTGCTTGTATACACTGCCACCAATCACCAGTTCGTTGAAGGCGCAGAAGTCGGCGAAGAGTTCTCCGTTTTCATTCATTTCTCCTAGAGCTTCTCTACCCATGATGAGTTCCCTTCCCGTATTGTCTGGTCCCAGTTTGGCGTTCATGTCTCCCATTAGTATTTTCATGTCGCCAGCTGGAGTATTGTCCATTGTTGCCTGTAGTTGCCTGTAGAATTCTTCTTTCTTCTCGAGGTCTGCGTTGTTTGTGGGTGCATAACATTGTATGATTGACACTTTCCTTCCTTTGGAGTTGAACCTGGCGGTCATTATCCTGGACGAAATCGCCTCCCATTGTATCAGGGCTTTCGTTGCCGTTGGTGACATCATGATAGCCACGCCCTCGGTGTGCGTGTGGTTATCTTCTGGGTGACCGGAGTAGATCACTGACTCACCTGTTGACAATTTGGTGAGTCCACTCCCATTCCATCTGCTCTCACATATTCCCAGCACTTGTATTCCGTATCTTTTCATCTCGTTGGCGATCTGGGCAGCTTTCCCAGTCTCGTACATAGTTCGGACGTTCCATGTTCCTACACAGACTTTTTCTTTTGGTGCAAGGAGGTTCATCATACTGAAGTTTCTTTAGCAATTTTTGTTTACAGGGTGGGGTTGCTAGCCTCACGCCTGAGAAAAGAATGATTACATTAAGTAAAAGTTTAGAGAGAAGCAACTTTTTGGGTTGCTCCCCTCAAAATCAGAAAATAACGGACAAACAATGAGAACAACATCAACAAAGGAAACAGTTCACAGAAAAAAGGGCAAAAAGCGACGACAACTATACAATAAGACAACATGCAATATAGTTCAGTACAGTTAACTAAAATGATATCTTAACCATAAACTCACTGACTTGGAGCAACTTGAACATATAAATCCAACAATATATACAATTATAGATGTGTTTATGTTTAAAAATTCCACAAATCCAAACAGTGGGTTATGTGTATTATCTGTCAATAAGATTGTATTTTTTGGATTCAGTGTTCGAAAGGTTAATAATTGTGATAATTTCCGCAAACTCTTTGCATAAAATTTTAGAGTAATAAGAGATTTTATTTATGAGCAAAATGTAGCGTATTAGTTTAAAGAATGTGTATTTCTCTAAACAAGGTCGAAAGTTAATTAATCTTATGCTCACTAGTGACTCACCTTATTCATGTAGACAGTTTCCTGTGGCTTCAATGGGAAGCCATGACCAGTAGGGTACAGCAAGTTGAATTTGAGGCAATAACTCATCGAAAAAGCCATCGCTAAATGGTCGCGATACGTCATGATTTAGCGGAAGTTAGAATTCATCCGCTTGCCATTGGATCGGGTCCCAGTGGCTGACGAATGGTCTACAAGCTCAGCCGCCTTGTACCCGGAGGTCTTTGGTTCAAACCTCGCGGTGTGTGCGCGTACAGCTGGAGAGTCTCAAACTATGCTCATGAAACAGCTGGATGACCAGTACTCCCTGTGGTTGGTTTTCCAATGGTTCTTTAACTGATGTCGGCTGATGATCAAACTCTTCAACTAAAGAACCTCTGTCATACTTGCAGCTGTGTCGTCTTATACAACAAATTAAGAACTTCGGTTGAATAACTCAAAGTGATCTGATTAGTAAATTTAGCTACGGATCTACAATGGTAGTTATTTTGAAAAGATTCACTGTTTCCACTACCAGTTCCAAGTTAGACATATTGCAAATTTACATTGCACAGACTTAATTTCAGGCTTAATATTTACCATATATCCAGACTCATTTTCGGAAGGAAAAGTATTTCTGCTTTAAATAATTGACGGGAATTCCTCATATATATACGTACACATACGCTAGCCTAGTATTTGAAACAGACCAGTCGCTGACCTTTTCATTAATTGATTCATAAATAACATCTTTTCAAGCACACTCACTCCTAAAATGTAGATATGCAGATGATAGCTTTTTAGTGTGAAAACGAGATCTACACAGTTCATTGCTGGAGAAAAAAACAATCTATCTTCCAAAATGCAGTTTACCTCGAGAGTAGAATCAGACGTCCGTGAACTACCATTTCTAGATTGCATAGTTATCAGGGAGGGAAAAGGGCTATTATATATATATATATATATTCAGAGAGAAAATGCACTCCGAAAATATTTAGACTTCGGATCATCACAATCCATCAGCGCAAACGTATAATTTGTTTCAAGTCTCCTTGTAAGAACACTCTCTGATAACGGATAGGAAAGAAGGGGAGGAAGATATGTCTAACATCACTGAGACTCTCAAGCAAAACAACTGACTAAAACACTTCAACAACAAAAACAACACTGACATTCAGTATGTTTCGAAGTTCCCTCCTAGACTTCAGGCTGTCAACGCTAATCTACACATGCTGATGAATGAAAGTGAGAATGTGAAAGTTGTGCTGGATGAATGTCCTGCACTTTATAAGAAGAAGTGACTAGTGTCGATTGGATTCACCCAGATATACAACTGCCATTCACAAATATTGAAATAAATGCTAAGATGATTCAGTCTCCAAATTCCCTCCTCTGGTTATGATAGTCATCAACAACCCTGTGAAGAAGCAGGTTCACTTTTTCAATTACATCTAGGTCGATGAATGTCGAGGTCAGTGTGTTCGGCACGAAGCTGTACAATGGGACCAACAAGCAAAGTAGTAGGACGAACATTTGAGGATTGTGCTATTATGAGAAATCAATTTTCTAAACACTTCTTATCACTTCTCTTGATAATCCATGCGCGTAAGTGAAAAGGGAAGTCTGATGTAATCATCTCCCAGAGGTTTGAGTCTGTTTTTATTCGGCGTTGGAGTGTGTGCATGAAGTCGTCTTTGTCGTATCTACAGTGAATTAAATTTCTCGAACGTATTCCCGATAGCCGGAAGCACAATTATTCATAGTTCCTCGATAGTGCGATCAGTCGACATGTGATACAACTTAGTGTAAGACAGACAACGCGTTTCCTCAACGCATAGAATACTGTAGGTTGGACTACTCGATTGATGATTGATACCATAATCCCAGTCCTATTCAGATAGCTGCTCATGGATTTTGATGATATTTCCGTTTCCTGGAGTCGTTGGGATATCTGGGGATATCTTGTTTTTCATTCTCATTTTGTGTTGTCGCCCACGTTGTCCGTAATCCTCCACCCACACGTGCCAAGAGTTATCTCGTCCAGTAACATATATTCCATTGTGTGATCTGTATGCGCAATTGGATTTACGACTGCTCTATCAGTATCTTCTTTTCATGTGCCATTTTCCTATTTGTGACTCGTCATATGGATGTACCTGCATCTTCCAGTGAGTGATGATGTTCTCAGCAAGCCTCGAACCAAGTGCCCATAGTTTCAAGCGCCAAAGTGTTTTCCACTAGAAGTTTCGGGCCACCAGAGCCATCTCCCTTGCAATGGTTCATATCGGTTTAACTGAATTTAAAATTTTCCTGTCGATGGATTTGAGCGACGTGCTCAATCTCAGGTTGACATGTCGGCTTCTTATTCAGATGGTTCGACGATGTCTGAGTATTTAATTAGAATTTGACTGGTGGATGGTGACTGGTAGTGGAATCCTGGATGTACATTTCGTCCATGATTTCATTGCTAGTCACCATTCACCAAATAAATTCTAATTAAACGTCCAGAGATCGTCAAAGTATCGATGAAATAGTGTCCCTCATGTCAGATGAAAACAAATTTTCAAAGAAAGTGGGCAGAAAGACCAGACGGAGCGAACTGAAGGAAAGATAACACAAATGCTGAAGAGGATGAAGAACGAATCGATTATCAGCTCTGAATTATTTGAGCAAATACGACTCACAGGTTCAGTGATTCCCTGTCTATATGGTCTGCCAAAGTGCACAAAGAGAACGTGCCACTACGTCCAATCTTTGATATGACAAATTTCCCATATCATGCTACTGCCAAATGACTCGCAGACATTCTCCTAGCTATCAGAAAAAATCTTGTACATTTTCACACCCCATTCACACTTATTAATTTGACACTCAAGTACCTTTATTTTCACTTACTAACAATTTTAACCTTATCTAATTTCTATCTTTGTGATGTTGAGTACCACGTAACTTACAATTTCATTTTTTTCTTCTAAAGCCACTTCCGAGTAGGTATATCAAATATTTCGCTCCCTATTAATCAATAATAGACTACTATGTATTTTTGGTTAATATAATTACTGTGCACAGACTGCAAAGATGATTTGATCGAAAAAGCAAATGATCATGGATGAAATCATTTTTTATTTACTTCAAAGCAACATTCACTACACATCATAATCCTGAATCTCATTCTGCCAGGTGACAGAATATGCTTGCTGAACTCATTTGGAGATTGAAGAGTTAATTGCTTTCCACCTCATGTGCGATAACACTATACACTGGAAGCCATCATACCCATCGATGTCACGATCACCACATTACTGTGGATCACAACGATGTGTGTAAGCAACGGATATGATGGAATTACTTATCAGTTAGAAGTGTATTGTTTTCTGTACTTTTAATTCTGTAATTCTTATACACACACACATACACAATAAGGCATAATAGTTTGTTGGCAAATTACGTGACCTTATACATAAAATAAAGTAAGCATAATCACGGCAAGAAATACTCTTAGTTCTTAGAATAATATGTAATGAGCTTCATATCTTTGAGTGTAAATATATTCTGAATATGTTTGTAGAGAAAGAGAGTATGTCATATGTTGTTTATCACTTTAGCAAAATATATTTAGAGATACATATTTTCGTTATTCTTGTTTCTGTGATTTTACGTGTTACTGTTAATCACTAATGAGGTAAAATATCTTGAATATATCATTAATTAAATTTATTTTTGGTTATTTTCTCATTAACAGCTAAAATGATAAACAACATATGACATACTCTCTTTCTCTACAAACATATTCAGAATATATTTACACTCAAAGATATGAAGCTCATTACATATTATTCTAAGAACTAAGAGTATTTCTTGCCGTGATTATGCTTACTTTATTTTATGTATAAGGTCACGTAATTTGCCAACAAACTATTATGCCTTATTGTGTATGTGTGTGTGTATAAGAATTACAGAATTAAAAGTACAGAAAACAATACACTTCTAACTGATAAGTAATTCCATCATATCCGTTGCTTACACACATCGTTGTGATCCACAGTAATGTGGTGATCGTGACATCGATGGGTATGATGGCTTCCAGTGTATAGTGTTATCGCACATGAGGTGGAAAGCAATTAACTCATCATTTTCCAAATAAATTCAGCAAGCATAATCTGTCACTTGAGAAAATGTGATTTTCTAATGTAGGGTGCTCAGTATCTTCAGTAATGTGAAAGTTAGGTACACAGAACGTTTTAGGTTTGTCAGACAATTCAGCGGTTATATTGACACTGGATAATCCGAGATTTCAAGAGACAAGTCAGATTCGTTTGACTTTTAACAATCATGAAAAGAAGATACTGGCAGTGCAGTCATAAATCTAAATCAGCATACAGATAACACATAAGAATATATGTTACTGGATCAAGAAACTCTTGGTACGTTTGGGTGGAAGATTACGGACTACAAGCTCGACAGAACAAAATGAGAATGATAGACAAGGATTTCCCTGGACATTGGTTTGATTTGATCTTCGTTCTTCGTTCATCAAAGGAAATCATCCTCAGCAGAAACAATTACCAATACATTCCTATATTACATCTCAGATATGAAACGAATCATCATCAACAAATTCTCCTGTCTTCCGTGTTTCTTGATTTTAAGTTTTCCTACTGCACGAAATCTGTGATAGAGCATCACATTCAAAATTTCCTCATCCGATTTGGCTTTCAGAAACCAATGTTTCTATGAAATTATTTGTTTAAATTGACTAACAGCAACTCGTGATACTGAAGAATATGTGTGTTATTCATGAAACTTTACTTTCGGAATTACGGCAGAGGGACAGTAAATCGGATGGTGGGTAAACCTGGTCAAGCAAACTGAAGAGCATTCATCATTCAGTGGATAAAGAAAGCTTTACACATCACAAATAGAACATAGTTCATACTTTGTTACTCGTTGTTTTCTTCTGAATTCCTCACTTGCCTGCTTCATCTGAGTGGACGCAGGACAACATGCTTACAAATATCTCCTGTTCGTCAATGGTTTTTAGGGTTAGATATTGAACACCTCACTGAACTGAATGTCTTTTTTACCGGTATACAATGAGCATACGCGTCGGAAAAATGTGATTGTCTTTGATAGTTCCAATCAAATCACTACTTCAAACAATCCACTTTAAAGTAATTCCCATAAAGTGGAAATCGTGTAACTTTCCCTTTACATTTAAATGCGTATGTAGTTCATATCACAAACACTATCAATGAGTTAAAATAATACGCTCCGTGTGTAAATCCTGAAATCTCCAATATCCCCAGATATTCTTTGTTTAGTTCCGATACAGAATCTTTTGAAGCAAGGATAAGCATGAATGTGGTATAAATTCTCAGTCCATTCTGTTTATTTCTCAGAACATCTTACTTGACTGACAGTCCACTCCACAATACCTGAAATCTATATTGAAGCAAAATTTATACAGTAGCATCTTCACATCAATAACAGGAATGATCTACTACACAGTATTGCGTTGAAGTGATTTATTCAAATATCACTTCTAGAACAGAGGTAAAGAGAAGGAGCGCACTCAGCAAACAATTGGATTCCTGTAGTCTCAGTCAAAACGATGTGTTTGGAACCATAAGCGTGTCGTAATATTAGCAGCCAGGAACAATAAAAGCCTTGTATATGTGTGACTGTTTTATACACTACCATCCAAATAGCAATTTGTTATTCTGAGGATATGCGTATGAGCATGAAATATGCCTTCTACTCATCCGATGATCTGGCCACCGTTGGCTGGGAAACAAGCCAATTAACCTGAATAAAATAGCAGAAGGTTGTGAGTTGATAATGTCCTAATAGCCTGTATACACCTCAAAATTATTTAGTATTTGTCATTCAAACACTAAGAACACGATACTTAGCCAAGAAACACTTTTCAAGCAGTTTATTAGCAAATTGTACTATCGCATGTAATGATAATTATGAGAAAACATATCCCGTAGTGAAATGAAAACAGTAGATTTGAACAACAGTACAACTGCTGCTGCCACTAATAATAATAGTAGTGATGCTGTGAGTTGTGATGGTATACATCATATTTGAGGGCGATGCGGTAAAACGTATTATTCAACATATAAAATAATTCGTAGATTGTTTGGATCCTGGAAAAGGGTGTAAAATTATATGGTAAATAAGACACCACATAGCAGGGTGACAAGTTTGGTTACTCAGAGTTTGATGCCGTGAAAAATATACCAAATCAAACTCGTAAACTGACTGATGAAGCACTTATTCATTCTGTTTGGATGCCAGAGGTCGATTGAGTGTACTACAATAGTGCTTAACACAACCACCCTTATGCCTTGTAAAGCCATACTACACTGTGCCACCTTATTCATGTGGGAAGCACTTTTTCTTCGGCTACAGTAACATGCTAAAGAAGAGCAGGTGAAACGAGGATTGCGGCAGATGGTTTTAAAAACAGGTTCTATTAAACATACAAACATCCTCAAGATCTACACTCACACTATGAATTATCTTATATAATGAATGACATGATTTATCGCATCGCCACCAACTGTGATTGCCAACAGGATTCACAGCATCACTACGACGAGTAGTAGTGGCGGTAGGAGAGGCAGTGGTAATGTTGGTCAATTCTTTTGGTTTTTATTCACTGCGGGATACTTTTGTCAAATCATAACTATGTACGATAGTACAGTTCGATAATAAACTACTTGAAATGCGTCTCTCTGCTGAATGTTGTGTTCTGAAACTCCTAATAAGTGTCTGCGTCCTATCGCTAGCTAGTTTTGTGGTAAAGTGTTTGATTGTGGCATCTTAAATATTTCATCTGAGCGTTACAAGCCTGAGTTAATTACTTGACATGAACCTTTGGTAGAGGGATAAATACAGACTTGGAGACTGGAGGAGAATTGCCATTATAACAACTTGAATTCAATATATAGAGTCTAACTGAAATCATAAGTTTACACCGGAGCTGAACAATCGTCTAAGATTGTCCAAGCCGCAACAAAGGCGATGAGGCATTCAGGATACCAGATATGAGCATCAGTCGTGAGGCACATTGAAATAGTGAAACTAGGCGAACAAGATTTTCCATTGTTTTCAGTAGAGTTAAGAACATAACGAAATGACGAAGATATAATGAGATGCAGCATGTTTCAAACATCACTGAACTGGTTCGATGGATGACGTGTTAAGCTTTTCTCTGCAAACATCAAAGATAAATAATAAATCAAGTAGACATGTTTGGGGCGTAGATAATAGCAAGAATATTCCAGTAATGAAAAGAGTGAAAGGTTATATAAGCAAATATAAGTGGTCTCTTCAGTCGATACGTGAGGAATTCAGAAGGAAAAGACGAGTAACAAAGTGGGAACTGTGTTTTGTTTACGACCTGTAAGGCTTTCTTTATCCACTGAATGATGAATGCTATTCAGTTCGCCTGACTTGGTTTCGCTCTCCCCCCAAATCACTGGCCTTGTACCGTGATTGCGAAAGTAAATCTTCATGAATAACAAACATCTTCTTCGATATCACGAGTTGCTGGTCACCAACATAAACAAATAATTTGATAAAAAAGTCGGTTTCTGAAAGCCGAATCAGTGTTGAGCAGAATTTCGCGTGTCGGATAAAGAAAGTTTCAATGTGATGCCGCACCACTGATTTCAAGGTGTTCGAAGAGGTTTAGATATAATTTTTGGTTTACATTTGTATTTAAGATACTCATATTTGCTGTCAATATTCGCTTATCACTGAGGATCTGTGTGTGAATTTCGACTACATCGAAATGGATGAACGACATTAAGTGCTGATTTGCTGTCTCCTGCATGCATGCGTCAACGCAACTTTTATACAAGAATCGGTATGCACATATGTTGCGGAATGCTGAAGTCACTCAACCGTCTAAACTTGGAACTTGGTGTTCAGATATGATTTATCTGAATTAATTGTCAATTAAGCTAAATTCTTGAGTGATTTTCTGGGTGAATGACAATGAGCGATGTTACTCATTCATAATTTTGTTTGCCTTCAATGATATGATAAAATATTTGCGCATTGACAAAGAGATCTGACATCTGTATAAAAGAAAAGAATCTTCTCCGAATAAAACCGTGAATTTTTCAAATTTCAGATCTTATTATTTTATCCATCCTCTGGATCATATGAGAAATTGATATGCTCCCAACCATTTTCTTTGACAAATCCATTCCGCTTCAGCGTTTCCTTGTTGGGAGTGATATTTTGATATGTGTATGTTATCGAAAATAATTTATATCCCGCTAGAAAATTAGGTAAAATTCCTAATGTACGATGCTTGGAATCAGTTAACTTTATTTTTGTTAGGCTAGTGTTCTTTGATTCCGGTGACCTTGTAAATAAAGTACATCATAAACAGATATGTGATTATAATTGTAATTATTATCACGCCACATTCTTTCAAAAAGAAATGAAGTGATACTTTGGATTATTTTTAGAAATCTTTATGATCTTACACGTGGCAAGTGTAAACTAATTCAGTGAAAAAACTATATAAATACTCATTCTTATTTGCTCACACGTTTACGGTAAAAAAGAAGAAGAAGAAGGTTATGATGATGAAGTTCTGCGTACTGCTGTTTATTGTCCAAGTGTTCACAATGTTCATCAAGCCAAGCGAAGGAGGTAAGTACAATTTGGTGTGACTATTATTGTTTCAAGTAGAATTTGACATATTTCAAAGCTGGTTTTTCTCATTGGTGTATCACATTTCAAATTTTTACTTATCACTTTATTGAATTCACGATGATGTTTAAGTTAAACGGATTCACATAAGTTATATTGAGCTGTGTAATTTGAATTTACGCATATGTGTTTCTGATTTATTCTATGAAATTGGTTGATTATGTCAACAGCCCACATTGTAGACTATAGAAATACTCAGATGGAAACAATTCAAGAAAACTTAAAATATTCCACTGATTAATCTAGATCTCATGAATATATATTTATAAATGCACTGATCAGAGAATGATTAAAACGTTTTCACGTTAGACAAATTTTCTTCTATAAATACTGCAATTTTTTATAGGTATTACCACTAAAATTGTGAAGAGGAGGGAAAAGTGCAACTGAAACCGTCTAAATCATTGCTTGGACACTAATCTAACACTCTAATTAGGTGAAGGTGTTATTCTTGAGTGCACAAATAACACTGTTAATACTAGTGTGATTTTAGTCCTGTTATTATTTGGTTTAGTATGAAATAAAAACGGACAACTCTATACATTTCTATGATGATGTCAAACCTTCTGATGCAGATATGTAGTGACTTTCACTCCAGCAAATTATTTGTGGCTGAAAACGTTTGGTTTTAGGAATATAACTCGTTTGCTAATGACAGTATGCAGATTCATGGTGATTTCGGACTTCATTCGTCCTAACACTTAGTCAAATGAAATGCTATACTACTGATGTCCAGCTTAAGCACAGCGATGCAACAGTAAACTAAAGACTACCACACTGCGTGGTTTGAATGACTGAAAACATTTTATACATCGTTTTCCACTTATCGATACCAGGCCGTAGATAATATCACACATATTTTCATCCGCTTCTCTCTGAAATCACATGCAGCCATAAATTTACGTATTTTAATGTGTAGTTAAAATTTACGAAACACTACCATATTGAGTCATAAGAAAAAGACGTAAATTAGTGTTGAAACCACTGCACATATATAATGTGCACAAACTTCACACAAGGCTGTGCAAATAGTCAACTTTACCAGAAATAATAGTTATGTGAATAGTGAAACTACAGTATGATATTCAAAATCTGTACTTCATATTGTTCACATAAAAGAAGGATCCACTGCGAACAGAATCAAAATATGAATGGAAGTATTTGCGGGATGAATATCCTCAACATTTTTATTATTCAAAATGCACATAAAAGATACATGGTTTTCTCCTCAGTTGAACACTAAACCAAATCTCAAAAGCAAGATGGTTTTTACAATGGGGAGTGAATATTGATATTGCGACCATAAAGTTAAAACAAATTCACACACATAACATATTTCTGTGTGTGAGGAAGAGATGCTGTATGTCGTTTAAGTTATTCATAGAAATCACAAGCTGAAGGCAAGGAGGAGGAGATATGGAGAAATGTGGATGGCACAAAACAGTGAGGAGAGATCAACATGAAGAAACTACATAAACAGCGAAAACAAACAAAATAAATTTTTAAAAATATTGTCAAAAAAACAAAACAGTAAAATAGAAAAAGAGATGAATAAAAAGTTTCAAAAAAACAATGACAGTTAGAATTTTATTGATTTCTGAACTGAATGTTTGAATTCGCCATAAATAAATGAAATTCATTACGTGTTCAGAGCCGATCTGCATCGGCACAACAAAGTATGAAAACATTGTGCAGTGACACAAAGTAGCACTGTGAAGAAGTGATACTCGCTATTTAGGTATGTATTCTCAGATAAAATAATGAAACAGCAACTTCACTGGGAGATTGTGAATCTCTTAAATATCATTATTAAATTAAACGTAATTCACTCCAATGAAAATTGTAAAACAGGTGGAGAAAGCGACAAAAACAGTGAGTTAGACACATCAAAAATAGCCAATTTAAAAAATTCCTCTTATATTATATGCGAAAAAATTTGAGAATAACTTGACAAAATTGAAGCTTGATGACATCAAAATATATAAGGTACAAGAATCTGTAGAAAAGAACAGTGAAAGGAAGAAATTTTTCATGCAAACATGCACAAAAATACGATATAAAAAAAATGTTATCGCATAAAACAACCAAGAAATTATTGGTGAATATATGAGTAGAAAAGTGTCACCATGCAACTACAAATATGCAGCTGATAAAATGAAAATAGACAGGATTATCTTGTGCGCACTATTTAACATGTACTTAAATAATAATTTTATCATTTTGAAAATAAGTCAAAATATGCTTTCATCTCAATGAATGTAGTGTCAAAGTGTATTCTATCGAAATGTGTTGACTAAGTATATTTGAATATATTACAGAGAGTGAAGTTACATTCACGCGATAATGTTTCAACCCACGTGACATCAACAAATTGATGGATACTGACACGAGTAAATGGAAAGAATAAATAAAGTAAAGTAGGGCAGATGCAACAGAAATAGGCATCACAGTGTGACAACTTTCATATGTTCAATATGAGAATACAGGTAAGATGTGAAATAACTTTCACCACCTCCCGACTGAATTCAAAATGTGGCTTTCGGAATAGATGGGAGAAGCGCTAATCACTGCGCCTAGAACGGAACACCTGATCTCTGTGTTGATTGCGATGCAGTTGATTTGTGGAAGTCAATTCGCTGGAGACCAGAATTCAAATGCATCTGCCATATGGTCTGACCAGAAACCCGTGTTGCACTCCACAGTCAGCATACTGTCAGACGTGATTGTAATCACTGCTGGATTGTCATGTATTTCTCAAGCACAGACGTCACCTCCTGCAGTCGAGAATAACGCTTCCTGTCTTCTTTCATGCTCACTCTCTCGTTCACTTTGTTAGTAGGCAATCGCGCTGATTGGAAATATATGCAATCATCACAATGACTGTTAGCGTCGTATTGGTTTCTGAACAGACTGTTTGAATTCACCATTCATAAATGAAATTCAATACTTGTTCGGTATCTATCTCCATCGGTTCAACAATTTAAGCAACCGCGCTTCAGTTTCACAAACTAGCCGTGAGGAAAGATTTGTTCACATTTTTGAGATATAATTTTCAATGAGAATATATTAACTGACATTTTTCAGTGAAATATGGTATTTTATGAAATCATAACTATCGGTTAATGGCTCTTAATTTCAATAAATATATTTACAGCATTATCCATACCAAAAGGACCACAATGTGAGTCATATATATAAAAAATTATTATATGTATTATATATAATATTACATATACTCTTTAAAAATTATGCCTCCATCAATATGTTTTCGAAATTCGTTTCTTAAGAAAATGACACAGTAGTGCTTATCACATGGTCTGTGCATTTAAAAAAAGGAATTCCATTAACGCAGCAATGTTATCATGGATGAAATCCGAGAAAATGTTGGTGAATATATGAGTAGACAAGTGTCACCATGCAACTACAAATATGCAGCTGATAAAATGAAAATAGACAGGATTATCTTGTGCGCACTATTTAACATGTACTTAAATAATAATTTTATCATTTTGAAAATAAGTCAAAATATGCTTTCATCTCCATGAATGTAGTGTCAAAGTGTATTATATCGAAATGTGTTGACTAAGTATATTTGAATATATTACAGCAGGTAAAGTCAATCGCTGTGCAGTGACAGTAAATATAATTTACAATAATTGACAATCGCTGTTTTGATCTTTCCTATTGAAAATGCTACGGAGTGTTCATATACTGGACAGCTCAAAAATTGTCGACGCCACAACGTCTCGAATAAGCGTAAATTAATAATCAGAATTATATTCAATCTCTCAGATTTCAAAAGTAAAAACCATGTGAGTGAAAATCAAATCTTAACCTAAAAAACAATTGAAAATTGAAAATATTCTAAAAAACTATTATGAAAATGAACGCATTGACAATAATCTACTGGAAAAATTAGTATATACCGCGTCAAAAATCAAAAATCCATAAAAGGAGAAATGCCAACGATGAAAAAAACCCAGAAACTGTTGGTGAATATATGAGTAGAAAAGTGTCACCATGCAACTACAAATATGCAGCTGATAAAATGAAAATAGACAGGATTATCTTGTGCGCACTATTTAACATGTACATAAATAATAATTTTATCATTTTGAAAATAAGTCAAAATATGCTTTCATCTCCATGAATGTAGTGTCAAAGTGTATTCTATCGAAATGTGTTGACTAAGTATATTTGAATATATTACAGAGAGTGAAGTTACATTCACGCGATAATGTTTCAACCCACGTGACATCAACAAATTGATGGATACTGACACGAGTAAATGGAAAGAATAAATAAAGTAAAGTAGGGCAGATGCAACAGAAATAGGCATCACAGTGTGACAACTTTCATATGTTCAATATGAGAATACAGGTACGATGTGAAATAACATTCACCACCTCCCGACTGAATTCAAAGTGTGGCTTTCGGAATAGATGGGAGAAGCGCTAATCACTGCGCCTAGAACGGAACACCTGATCTCTGTGTTGATTGCGATGCAGTTGATTTGTGGAAGTCAATTCGCTGGAGACCAGAATTCAAATGCATCTGCCACATGGTCTGACCAGAAACCCGTGTTGCACTCCACAGTCAGCATACTGTCAGACGTGATTGTAATCACTGCTGGATTGTCATGTATTTCTCTATCACAGACGTCACCTCCTGCAGTCGAGAATAACGCTTCCTGTCTTCTTTCATGCTCACTCTCTCGTTCACTTTGTTAGTAGGCAGTCGCGCTGATTGGAAATATATGCAATCATCACAATGACTGTTAGCGTCGTATTGGTTTCTGAACAGACTGTTTGATTTCACCATTCATGGATGAATTTCATTACGTTTACGGAAACGATCTGCATCGGCACAACAAATTAAACATGCACTGTGCAATGAAGCAAACCGGTCATGTGACATTTACAATAACTCATCAAATTTTAATTATTCATCGTATTATAAAATTACAATTTTAAAGTGATTGAAAATGCTGTCATTTCAAATGAATAACTTACTTGCATTCATTTTATTTCAAATTCATGTAACAAACACTCCAAAAGGAATATGATGCGGTAAGGAAAAAATTTTCAATTAATAAATTTTCAACTATCATCATTATTCTGCTTTCAAAAATTAAGTTCAGGCATCAGACTATTGAAATAATCACAAAGTAATAACATTGAAATACACAGGAGCACACGATATGCTATCCTATGAACACTACAGTGATGACGTGGATAAAAACAGAAAAATTGGCGGTGAAAATATGAGTAAACAAGTGTCACCATGCAACTACAAATATGCAGCTGATAAAATGAAAATAGACAGGATTATCTTGTGCGCACTATTTAACATGTACTTAAATAATAATTTTATCATTTTGAAAATAAGTCAAAATATGCTTTCATCTCCATGAATGTAGTGTCAAAGTGTATTCTATCGAAATGTGTTGACTAAGTATATTTGAATATATTACAGAGAGTGAAGTTACATTCACGCGATAATGTTTCAACCCACGTGACATCAACAAATTGATGGATACTGACACGAGTAAATGGAAAGAATAAATAAAGTAAAGTAGGGCAGATGCAACAGAAATAGGCATCACAGTGTGACAACTTTCATATGTTCAATATGAGAATACAGGTAAGATGTGAAATAACATTCACCACCTCCCGACTGAATTCAAAATGTGGCTTTCGGAATAGATGGGAGAAGCGCTAATCACTGCGCCTAGAACGGAACACCTGATCTCTGTGTTGATTGCGATGCAGTTGATTTGTGGAAGTCAATTCGCTGGAGACCAGAATTCAAATGCATCTGTCACATGGTCTGACCAGAAACCCGTGTTGCACTCCACAGTCAGCATACTGTCAGACGTGATTGTAATCACTGCTGGATTGTCATGTATTTCTCAAGCACAGACGTCACATCCTGCAGTCGAGAATAACGCTTCCTGTCTTCTTTCGTGCTCACTCTCTCGTTCACTTTGTTAGTAGGCAATCGCGCTGATGGGAAATATATGCAATCATCACAATGTTTGTGAGAGTTATATTGGATTTTGAACAGACGTTTTGAATACACCATTCGGATTTGAAATTGTATTCATCGACATTAGAATTTTGCTAATGGACGACGAAATATATAGACGTTTTTACTGACACAAATAAGCATTTTAATGCTGTGAATTTTGGTTTATTTATGACGGTAGATGATTTCGCGGCCTGTGTTTTTGCCTGTTACTTTGGAAATTGAACTTATTCTACCAATAATTCAACCGTCTAAGTTTCATTTTCTATATTGATGTTTTCCCATTAAATAAAGATATATTATATTGTGAGTTGAATTTTATCGAAATTTTCCTAAATATTCCTCATACAACACAATATTTTTACGCGAATATTTAGAAAGTATTACAATCTTATTTCATATATATATAAAAAAGACTGAAAGGCCATGACTACATGGAAATAAATAGTTTATTAATGACATTATTATCGAGGACAACAACTGAGAAACTGCTGGTGAATATATGACGAGACAAGTGTCACCATACAACTACAAATATGCAGCTGATAAAATGAAAATAGACAGGATTATCTTGTGCGCACTATTTAACATGTACTTAAATAATAATTTTATCATTTTGAAAATAAGTCAAAATATGCTTTCATCTCCATGAATGTAGTGTCAAAGTGTATTCTATCGAAATGTGTTGACTAAGTATATTTGAATATATTACAGAGAGTGAAGTTACATTCACGCGATAATGTTTCAACCCACGTGACATCAACAAATTGATGGATACTGACACGAGTAAATGGAAAGAATAAATAAAGTAAAGTAGGGCAGATGCAACAGAAATAGGCATCACAGTGTGACAACTTTCATATGTTCAATATGAGAATACAGGTAAGATGTGAAATAACTTTCACCACCTCCCGACTGAATTCAAAATGTGGCTTTCGGAATAGATGGGAGAAGCGCTAATCACTGCGCCTAGAACGGAACACCTGATCTCTGTGTTGATTGCGATGCAGTTGATTTGTGGAAGTCAATTCGCTGGAGACCAGAATTCAAATGCATCTGCCATATGGTCTGACCAGAAACCCGTGTTGCACTCCACAGTCAGCATACTGTCAGACGTGATTGTAATCACTGCTGGATTGTCATGTATTTCTCAAGCACAGACGTCACCTCCTGCAGTCGAGAATAACGCTTCCTGTCTTCTTTCATGCTCACTCTCTCGTTCACTTTGTTAGTGGGCAATCGCGCTGATTGGAAATATATGCAATCATCACAATGACAGTTAGCGTCGTATTGGTTTCTCAACAGACTGTTTGAATTCACCGTTCATAAATATATTTTGAGACGTTTTCTTTGCCCATCTTCATATTGAATATGTGTATGCATTCATGTTGCATCAACAATTTGCCTAATTTTTCAAGTTAAATTTTTCTTATTTCCATCCCTTTTTTTTGCATATCGTATTTTATATCATGCCATGGAAGTTTTTATCTATTTAATGTGTCTTAGTAGTTTATTGCTCATTAGATTTTCTCTATTATTGCAATTGATATTCTTTATACAGCTAAACGATGTGAGTAGAATCATCGTAATAATCAATCTTTATATGCACAATTATAAATACTAATTTCGTGATTACTGTTGCAGTCACATAATATTTATCAAGATTAACGCAAACAAACACCAGAGTATAAAGGAACATACTACCAAATAATTAAAAAACAATAATGTTAGCATGTATGTAACCAAAAAAATTGCAAACAAATATATGAAAAGTAAAGTGTCACCATGAAATTAGAAACATTCAGTTAATAAAATGAAAATAGACAGGATTATCTTGTGCGCACTATTTAACATGTACTTAAATAATAATTTTATCATTTTGAAAATAAGTCAAAATATGCTTTCATCTCCATGAATGTAGTGTCAAAGTGTATTCTATCGAAATGTGTTGACTAAGTATATTTGAATATATTACAGAGAGTGAAGTTACATTCACGCGATAATGTTTCAACCCACGTGACATCAACAAATTGATGGATACTGACACGAGTAAATGGAAAGAATAAATAAAGTAAAGTAGGGCAGATGCAACAGAAATAGGCATCACAGTGTGACAACTTTCATATGTTCAATATGAGAATACAGGTAAGATGTGAAATAACATTCACCACCTCCCGACTGAATTCAAAATGTGGCTTTCGGAATAGATGGGAGAAGCGCTAATCACTGCGCCTAGAACGGAACACCTGATCTCTGTGTTGATTGCGATGCAGTTGATTTGTGGAAGTCAATTCGCTGGAGACCAGAATTCAAATGCATCTGTCACATGGTCTGACCAGAAACCCGTGTTGCACTCCACAGTCAGCATACTGTCAGACGTGATTGTAATCACTGCTGGATTGTCATGTATTTCTCAAGCACAGACGTCACCTCCTGCAGTCGAGAATAACGCTTCCTGTCTTCTTTCGTGCTCACTCTCTCGTTCACTTTGTTAGTAGGCAGTCGCGCTGATTGGAAATATATGCAATCATCACAATGACTGTTAGCGTCGTATTGGTTTCTGAACAGACTGTTTGAATTTAACATATATATATTGAAATCGATATGCCTTCCTCACCCATCACTAGATGGACGATATTTTGGACTTTTGTTTTTGTTTCGGCAGAAATATTCATTTTATTTTTAGATGTATGTGCATATAGATCTTTTGCTGTCAATTTTTTCAACCATCGGAAATTTTTTCAACTTAATAATTCACAGTAATTCGATTCATTGATATATTATTTATGGTGAACGAAATTGTCAGTAATATCATTCATTCAAACCATTTCAAATCCAGAATTGGAAGCCGGTTAGTTTCAAAAAATTCATAAAACAGTACCGAAATTCCATATCATTATATAATAATAAAGCTAACAAAAATCAGTCGAAATCGAGACGTTGCGTATGAGAGAAACAGGTCCATTTGAAACAGAATCTTATACAGAAGAAAAGTTCCCGTAAAAAAACCAACAAAATGAAGTTGAATATACGGGGAGACAAGAGTCACCATGCAACTACAAATATGCAGCTGATAAAATGAAAATAGACAGGATTATCTTGTGCGCACTATTTAACATGTACTTAAATAATAATTTTATCATTTTGAAAATAAGTCAAAATATGCTTTCATCTCCATGAATGTAGTGTCAAAGTGTATTCTATCGAAATGTGTTGACTAAGTATATTTGAATATATTACAGAGAGTGAAGTTACATTCACGCGATAATGTTTCAACCCACGTGACATCAACAAATTGATGGATACTGACACGAGTAAATGGAAAGAATAAATAAAGTAAAGTAGGGCAGATGCAACAGAAATAGGCATCACAGTGTGACAACTTTCATATGTTCAATATGAGAATACAGGTAAGATGTGAAATAACATTCACCACCTCCCGACTGAATTCAAAATGTGGCTTTCGGAATAGATGGGAGAAGCGCTAATCACTGCGCCTAGAACGGAACACCTGATCTCTGTGTTGATTGCGATGCAGTTGATTTGTGGAAGTCAATTCGCTGGAGACCTGAATTCAAATGCATCTGCCACATGGTCTGACCAGAAACCCGTGTTGCACTCCACAGTCAGCATACTGTCAGACGTGATTGTAATCACTGCTGGATTGTCATGTATTTCTCAAGCACAGACGTCACCTCCTGCAGTCGAGAATAACGCTTCCTGTCTTCTTTCATGCTCACTCTCTCGTTCACTTTGTTAGTGGGCAATCGCGCTTATTGGAAATATTTGCAATCATCACAATGACTGTTAGCGTCGTTTTGGTTTCTGAACAGACTGTTTGAATTCACCATTCATAAATCAATTCAATATGTGTTCAGAACCCGTCTGCATATGCACAAGAAATTGAACAAACCTTTTGCTATGACACCAGTTACCGTTCATATGACGTGGTCTTCACTCTACTGGTTTGACCTCCTGAAGTCTCTGTGTAATCTCTTCTTCCTCGATCGTAGGAATATTTTTGTAATTTCGTCGATTCTATTTTTGTATTTCAAGTTTTCCTCAAAAATGTGCTTCTCGCTGTCTTTCTCCAGTTCAGTAAAGTGAGTGAAATTAAGTGTATCTATATTACGCCAGTTCTCTTAGGCTTAAATTCAGAGGAAACAATTTGATCTAAGTAAAAACATAGCATGAAAGGGCCACATTATTTCCTCCAATTACTTTGTGAACAAACACGTGAATAACATGCAGGCAAATATACCACATTCGAAAACAATCAGAGAAACTGTTGGTGAATATATGAGTAGACAAGTGTCACCATGCAACTACAAATATGCAGCTGATAAAATGAAAATAGACAGGATTATCTTGTGCGCACTATTTAACATGTACTTAAATAATAATTTTATCATTTTGAAAATAAGTCAAAATATGCTTTCATCTCCATGAATGTAGTGTCAAAGTGTATTCTATCGAAATGTGTTGACTAAGTATATTTGAATATATTACAGAGAGTGAAGTTACATTCACGCGATAATGTTTCAACCCACGTGACATCAACAAATTGATGGATACTGACACGAGTAAATGGAAAGAATAAATAAAGTAAAGTAGGGCAGATGCAACAGAAATAGGCATCACAGTGTGACAACTTTCATATGTTCAATATGAGAATACAGGTAAGATGTGAAATAACATTCACCACCTCCCGACTGAATTCAAAATGTGGCTTTCGGAATAGATGGGAGAAGCGCTAATCACTGCGCCTAGAACGGAACACCTGATCTCTGTGTTGATTGCGATGCAGTTGATTTGTGGAAGTCAATTCGCTGGAGACCAGAATTCAAATGCATCTGTCACATGGTCTGACCAGAAACCCGTGTTGCACTCCACAGTCAGCATACTGTCAGACGTGATTGTAATCACTGCTGGATTGTCATGTATTTCTCAAGCACAGACGTCACCTCCTGCAGTCGAGAATAACGCATCCTGTCTTCTTTCATGCTCACTCTCTCGTTCAGTTTGTTAGTGGGCAATCGCGCTTATTGGAAATATATGCAATCATCACAATGACAGTTAGCGTCGTATTGGTTTCTGAACAGACTGTTTGAATTCACCATTCGTAAATGAAAGCCATATATGTTTGCAATTTTTTTGAATCTTCACATCAATATAGGCTTTCCATTGCTATACGCATTATTTCTTACCTCATGCTTGTCTTTTCTCTGATGTAGTTCACATTTATGCCTATTTTGGGTTTTATGTTGTGCTATATATCATCAATATATACTATGTTTAATACAAATTAGTCTACAGAAATTTATTTCTATCCCATTTTTTAAAATATGTGTGTCAGAATTTCAGGAATGTGAGTAATTTCCACAAACATTTAGAATATAATTAGAATAATATAAATAACAAACCATGAATATAAGTAAAAAAAATTATATTCAGAAATTAATCCTCAAATACAAACATTTGCTTTCTCTTGATGATCATAAATTAATATTATCATTCCTAACTTTAATAAAAACAAAAAACATCTCGGTGAATAAATGAGAAGACTAGTGTCACCATGCAACTACAAATATGCAGCTGATAAAATGAAAATAGACAGGATTATCTTTTGCGCACTATTTAACATGTACATAAATAATAATTTTATCATTTTGAAAATAAGTCAAAATATGCTTTCATCTCCATGAATGTAGTGTCAAAGTGTATTCTATCGAAATGTGTTGACTAAGTATATTTGAATATATTACAGAGAGTGAAGTTACATTCACGCGATAATGTTTCAACCCACGTGACATCAACAAATTGATGGATACTGACACGAGTAAATGGAAAGAATAAATAAAGTAAAGTAGGGCAGATGCAACAGAAATAGGCATCACAGTGTGACAACTTTCATATGTTCAATATGAGAATACAGGTAAGATGTGAAATAACATTCACCACCTCCCGACTGAATTCAAAATGTGGCTTTCGGAATAGATGGGAGAAGCGCTAATCACTGCGCCTAGAACGGAACACCTGATCTCTGTGTTGATTGCGATGCAGTTGATTTGTGGAAGTCAATTCGCTGGAGACCAGAATTCAAATGCATCTGCCACATGGTCTGACCAGAAACCCGTGTTGCACTCCACAGTCAGCATACTGTCAGACGTGATTGTAATCACTGCTGGATTGTCATGTATTTCTCAAGCACAGACGTCACATCCTGCAGTCGAGAATAACGCTTCCTGTCTTCTTTCGTGCTCACTCTCTCGTTCACTTTGTTAGTAGGCAATCGCGATTATTGGAAATATATGCAATCATCACAATGACTGTTAGCGTCGTATTGGTTTCTTAACAGGTTTTTTGAAATTACCATTGATAAATTGAAACAAATACGTGTTGTAAACCTATTTGTTTATTTACTACATACGGAGAAATTTCTTTCGATTGAGTTTTACCTGCATTGTGAATATTTGATATTTGCTCATATTTTGCGAACTCATGTTTTTATGGGAATGATTCTATGGAAATAAGACTATAATAAATTTTTGATTATTATCACCATTTCAGTAAAGCTTTGTTCATTCCACATTATTTTCAAAAAATTTTCAGTATTTAGAAAAGGTGATATACAAATTCTCAATTTACAATCAAATATTAAAAAAAAATATAAACGCTTTCACTAAATAAAATTTGCCAAACCAAATTTCATAAATGTGATATATTACAGATGGCAAATAAGAGTGAAAAAATGCACCCAAATAATTCAAAAGCAACAACACTAACGAGTAAAAATACTGAGAAATTTCGGTGAATATATGAGTAGAAAAGTGTCACCATGCAACTACAAATATGCAGCTGATAAAATGAAAATAGACAGGATTATCTTGTGCGCACTATTTAACATGTACTTAAATAATAATTTTATCATTTTGAAAATAAGTCAAAATATGCTTTCATCTCCATGAATGTAGTGTCAAAGTGTATTCTATCGAAATGTGTTGACTAAGTATATTTGAATATATTACAGAGAGTGAAGTTACATTCACGCGATAATGTTTCAACCCACGTGACATCAACAAATTGATGGATACTGACACGAGTAAATGGAAAGAATAAATAAAGTAAAGTAGGGCAGATGCAACAGAAATAGGCATCACAGTGTGACAACTTTCATATGTTCAATATGAGAATACAGGTAAGATGTGAAATAACATTCACCACCTCCCGACTGAATTCAAAATGTGGCTTTCGGAATAGATGGGAGAAGCGCTAATCACTGCGCCTAGAACGGAACACCTGATCTCTGTGTTGATTGCGATGCAGTTGATTTGTGGAAGTCAATTCGCTGGAGACCAGAATTCAAATGCATCTGTCACATGGTCTGACCAGAAACCCGTGTTGCACTCCACAGTCAGCATACTGTCAGACGTGATTGTAATCACTGCTGGATTGTCATGTATTTCTCAAGCACAGACGTCACCTCCTGCAGTCGAGAATAACGCTTCCTGTCTTCTTTCATGCTCACTCTCTCGTTCAGTTTGTTAGTGGGCAATCGCGCTTATTGGAAATATATGCAATCATCACAATGACAGTTAGCGTCGTTTTGGTTTCTGAACAGACTGTTTGAATTCACTATTCATAAATCAATTCAATACGTGTTTTCAAAGGATTTGGATTTGTACATCAAATAAATGTAACTTTTATCGCCTTCAGCGACTGACTTTGTGAACTGAACTTTAGTTTATGAGTATCTTCTCTTGGAATATTTGAAATTTTTATGTATTTATTTGAGTGGCGGTTTTGTTTTTATTTTCAATATGTCTCCAGTTAAATTACTTTTCAATGTACTTAATATTGCTTTTCCATTTTTAGTGCAAAGTTGCACTCGGAGGTAAATTATATATTTGCATATTCATATCGATAGTGAAAAATTGAATTTTCTTTTACCAATATATTCATATTAATACCAGTGTTCGAATGAGATAATGAATATCTTGCAAACAGTTTTACACAAAATAACATTAATCCTTGTACGCTGACGACTTAACATGGATAAAAACAGACGACATTTTGGTGAATATATGAGTAGAAAAGTGTCACCATGCAACTACAAATATGCGGCTGATAAAATAAAAATAGACAGGATTATCTTGTGCGCACTATTTAACATGTACTTAAATAATAATTTTATCATTTTGAAAATAAGTCAAAATATGCTTTCATCTCCATGTATCTGGTATCAAAGTGTAATCTATCGAAATGTGTTGACTAAGTATATTTGAATATATTACAGAGAGTGAAGTTACATTCACGCGATAATGTTTCAACCCACGTGACATCAACAAATTGATGGATACTGACACGAGTAAATGGAAAGAATAAATAAAGTAAAGTAGGGCAGATGCAACAGAAATAGGCATCACAGTGTGACAACTTTCATATGTTCAATATGAGAATACAGGTAAGATGTGAAATAACATTCACCACCTCCCGACTGAATTCAAAATGTGGCTTTCGGAATAGATGGGAGAAGCGCTAATCACTGCGCCTAGAACGGAACACCTGATCTCTGTGTTGATTACGATGCAGTTGATTTGTGGAAGTCAATTCGCTGGAGACCAGAATTCAAATGCATCTGCCACATGGTCTGACCAGAAACCCGTGTTGCACTCCACAGTCAGCATACTGTCAGACGTGATTGTAATCACTGCTGGATTGTCATGTATTTCTCAAGCACAGACGTCACCTCCTGCAGTCGAGAATAACGCTTCCTGTCTTCTTTCATGCTCACTCTCTCGTTCAGTTTGTTAGTGGGCAATCGCGCTTATTGGAAATATTTGCAATCATCACAATGACTGTTAGCGTCGTTTTGGTTTCTGAACAGACTGTTTGAATTCACCATTCATAAATCAATTCAATATGTGTTCAGAACCCGTCTGCATATGCACAAGAAATTGAACAAACCTTTTGCTATGACACCAGTTACCGTTCATATGACGTGGTCTTCACTCTACTGGTTTGACCTCCTGAAGTCTCTGTGTAATCTCTTCTTCCTCGATCGTAGGAATATTTTTGTAATTTCGTCGATTCTATTTTTGTATTTCAAGTTTTCCTCAAAAATGTGCTTCTCGCTGTCTTTCTCCAGTTCAGTAAAGTGAGTGAAATTAAGTGTATCTATATTACGCCAGTTCTCTTAGGCTTAAATTCAGAGGAAACAATTTGATCTAAGTAAAACATAGCATGAAAGGGCCACATTATTTCCTCCAATTACTTTGTGAACAAACACGTGAATAACATGCAGGCAAATATACCACATTCGAAAACAATCAGAGAAACTGTTGGTGAATATATGAGTAGACAAGTGTCACCATGCAACTACAAATATGCAGCTGATAAAATGAAAATAGACAGGATTATCTTGTGCGCACTATTTAACATGTACATAAATAATAATTTTATCATTTTGAAAATAAGTCAAAATATGCTTTCATCTCCATGAATGTAGTGTCAAAGTGTATTCTATCGAAATGTGTTGACTAAGTATATTTGAATATATTACAGAGAGTGAAGTTACATTCACGCGATAATGTTTCAACCCACGTGACATCAACAAATTGATGGATACTGACACGAGTAAATGGAAAGAATAAATAAAGTAAAGTAGGGCAGATGCAACAGAAATAGGCATCACAGTGTGACAACTTTCATATGTTCAATATGAGAATACAGGTAAGATGTGAAATAACATTCACCACCTCCCGACTGAATTCAAAATGTGGCTTTCGGAATAGATGGGAGAAGCGCTAATCACTGCGCCTAGAACGGAACACCTGATCTCTGTGTTGATTGCGATGCAGTTGATTTGTGGAAGTCAATTCGCTGGAGACCAGAATTCAAATGCATCTGCCACATAGTCTGACCAGAAACCCGTGTTGCACTCCACAGTCAGCATACTGTCAGACGTGATTGTAATCACTGCTGGATTGTCATGTATTTCTCAAGCACAGACGTCACCTCCTGCAGTCGAGAATAACGCTTTCTGTCTTCTTTCATGCTCACTCTCTCGTTCAGTTTGTTAGTGGGCAATCGCGCTTATTGGAAATATTTGCAATCATCACAATGACTGTTAGCGTCGTATTGGTTTCTGAACAGACTGTTTGAATTCACCATTCATAAATCAATTCAATATGTGTTCAGAACCCGTCTGCATATGCACAAGAAATTGAACAAACCTTTTGCTATGACACCAGTTACCGTTCATATGACGTGGTCTTCACTCTACTGGTTTGACCTCCTGAAGTCTCTGTGTAATCTCTTCTTCCTCGATCGTAGGAATATTTTTGTAATTTCGTCGATTCTATTTTTGTATTTCAAGTTTTCCTCAAAAATGTGCTTCTCGCTGTCTTTCTCCAGTTCAGTAAAGTGAGTGAAATTAAGTGTATCTATATTACGCCAGTTCTCTTAGGCTTAAATTCGGAGGAAACAATTTGATCTAAGTAAAAACATAGCATGAAAGGGCCACATTATTTCCTCCAATTACTTTGTGAACAAACACGTGAATAACATGCAGGCAAATATACCACATTCGAAAACAATCAGAGAAACTGTTGGTGAATATATGAGTAGACAAGTGTCACCATGCAACTACAAATATGCAGCTGATAAAATGAAAATAGACAGGATTATCTTGTGCGCACTATTTAACATGTACATAAATAATAATTTTATCATTTTGAAAATAAGTCAAAATATGCTTTCATCTCCATGAATGTAGTGTCAAAGTGTATTCTATCGAAATGTGTTGACTAAGTATATTTGAATATATTACAGAGAGTGAAGTTACATTCACGCGATAATGTTTCAACCCACGTGACATCAACAAATTGATGGATACTGACACGAGTAAATGGAAAGAATAAATAAAGTAAAGTAGGGCAGATGCAACAGAAATAGGCATCACAGTGTGACAACTTTCATATGTTCAATATGAGAATACAGGTAAGATGTGAAATAACATTCACCACCTCCCGACTGAATTCAAAATGTGGCTTTCGGAATAGATGGGAGAAGCGCTAATCACTGCGCCTAGAACGGAACACCTGATCTCTGTGTTGATTGCGATGCAGTTGATTTGTGGAAGTCAATTCGCTGGAGACCAGAATTCAAATGCATCTGCCACATAGTCTGACCAGAAACCCGTGTTGCACTCCACAGTCAGCATACTGTCAGACGTGATTGTAATCACTGCTGGATTGTCATGTATTTCTCAAGCACAGACGTCACCTCCTGCAGTCGAGAATAACGCTTTCTGTCTTCTTTCATGCTCACTCTCTCGTTCAGTTTGTTAGTGGGCAATCGCGCTTATTGGAAATATTTGCAATCATCACAATGACTGTTAGCGTCGTATTGGTTTCTGAACAGACTGTTTGAATTCACCATTCATAAATCAATTCAATATGTGTTCAGAACCCGTCTGCATATGCACAAGAAATTGAACAAACCTTTTGCTATGACACCAGTTACCGTTCATATGACGTGGTCTTCACTCTACTGGTTTGACCTCCTGAAGTCTCTGTGTAATCTCTTCTTCCTCGATCGTAGGAATATTTTTGTAATTTCGTCGATTCTATTTTTGTATTTCAAGTTTTCCTCAAAAATGTGCTTCTCGCTGTCTTTCTCCAGTTCAGTAAAGTGAGTGAAATTAAGTGTATCTATATTACGCCAGTTCTCTTAGGCTTAAATTCGGAGGAAACAATTTGATCTAAGTAAAAACATAGCATGAAAGGGCCACATTATTTCCTCCAATTACTTTGTGAACAAACACGTGAATAACATGCAGGCAAATATACCACATTCGAAAACAATCAGAGAAACTGTTGGTGAATATATGAGTAGACAAGTGTCACCATGCAACTACAAATATGCAGCTGATAAAATGAAAATAGACAGGATTATCTTGTGCGCACTATTTAACATGTACATAAATAATAATTTTATCATTTTGAAAATAAGTCAAAATATGCTTTCATCTCCATGAATGTAGTGTCAAAGTGTATTCTATCGAAATGTGTTGACTAAGTATATTTGAATATATTACAGAGAGTGAAGTTACATTCACGCGATAATGTTTCAACCCACGTGACATCAACAAATTGATGGATACTGACACGAGTAAATGGAAAGAATAAATAAAGTAAAGTAGGGCAGATGCAACAGAAATAGGCATCACAGTGTGACAACTTTCATATGTTCAATATGAGAATACAGGTAAGATGTGAAATAACATTCACCACCTCCCGACTGAATTCAAAATGTGGCTTTCGGAATAGATGGGAGAAGCGCTAATCACTGCGCCTAGAACGGAACACCTGATCTCTGTGTTGATTGCGATGCAGTTGATTTGTGGAAGTCAATTCGCTGGAGACCAGAATTCAAATGCATCTGCCACATAGTCTGACCAGAAACCCGTGTTGCACTCCACAGTCAGCATACTGTCAGACGTGATTGTAATCACTGCTGGATTGTCATGTATTTCTCAAGCACAGACGTCACCTCCTGCAGTCGAGAATAACGCTTCCTGTCTTCTTTCATGCTCACTCTCTCGTTCAGTTTGTTAGTGGGCAATCGCGCTTATTGGAAATATTTGCAATCATCACAATGACTGTTAGCGTCGTTTTGGTTTCTGAACAGACTGTTTGAATTCACCATTCATAAATCAATTCAATATGTGTTCAGAACCCGTCTGCATATGCACAAGAAATTGAACAAACCTTTTGCTATGACCCCAGTTACCGTTCATATGACGTGGTCTTCACTCTACTGGTTTGACCTCCTGAAGTCTCTGTGTAATCTCTTCTTCCTCGATCGTAGGAATATTTTTGTAATTTCGTCGATTCTATTTTTGTATTTCAAGTTTTCCTCAAAAATGTGCTTCTCGCTGTCTTTCTCCAGTTCAGTAAAGTGAGTGAAATTAAGTGTATCTATATTACGCCAGTTCTCTTAGGCTTAAATTCGGAGGAAACAATTTGATCTAAGTAAAAACATAGCATGAAAGGGCCACATTATTTCCTCCAATTACTTTGTGAACAAACACGTGAATAACATGCAGGCAAATATACCACATTCGAAAACAATCAGAGAAACTGTTGGTGAATATATGAGTAGACAAGTGTCACCATGCAACTACAAATATGCAGCTGATAAAATGAAAATAGACAGGATTATCTTGTGCGCACTATTTAACATGTACATAAATAATAATTTTATCATTTTGAAAATAAGTCAAAATATGCTTTCATCTCCATGAATGTAGTGTCAAAGTGTATTCTATCGAAATGTGTTGACTAAGTATATTTGAATATATTACAGAGAGTGAAGTTACATTCACGCGATAATGTTTCAACCCACGTGACATCAACAAATTGATGGATACTGACACGAGTAAATGGAAAGAATAAATAAAGTAAAGTAGGGCAGATGCAACAGAAATATGCATCACAGTGTGACAACTTTCATATGTTCAATATGAGAATACAGGTAAGATGTGAAATAACATTCACCACCTCCCGACTGAATTCAAAATGTGGCTTTCGGAATAGATGGGAGAAGCGCTAATCACTGCGCCTAGAACGGAACACCTGATCTCTGTGTTGATTACGATGCAGTTGATTTGTGGAAGTCAATTCGCTGGAGACCAGTATTCTGATGCCTCTTTCACTTAGTTTGATTGGAAAACATTTTTTCATTTCGTGTTTTTGATTATTGTGATGTATATTTTCTTAGTGTTTGTCTTTTTTTTGGATATTTTCTTGATTATTTTGAATTTTGGTATTATTTCTGATTTGTTGTTTGCTCTTTGGGTTTTTCTATACGTAGTATTTTTAATATGTTTCGCTTATTCATCTTTTTTCGCTTTTCTTTTCGGATTTTGATTCTCAATTCTAATCTAAGATTATATTCATTCGTTTACTGTAATACTTTCCAACCATTCCATCAATTGTTGGTTTCATTGAATATTTCAATTATACTTCACTCTTCGGTGTATCAGAAACTTTACATGTGTAATTTTTTATTTAAGTTTGTTTAACTTCTTCATCTATTATCAAATTAATGCGGCTTTATCTACATTCATATCTTGTTTGATTTGTAGAAATCCGTTGGGAGTGGCTTCGTTTTATCTCCGCGTTGCAATTACTGATTCACTCAGTTTCTTGCATTATGCCGAAGGAGAAATACACTCATAAGTTCTTTTACACAACAAATTAATACAAATGTTTTCAATTTCTTTTAAACCATGTAGTTGTAGTTTCTGTAATTTTAAATGTTCAATAAATTTCTTTTCAAAGATAACTAATAAATCACAATATTTCACAATCCATCTTTATTCTTTCGTCTTCGTGCATTTGTCATTCTATGACTGATTTGAATTTGCTGATAGACGGTTTCAGTGTGTCGACTTTTTTATGGGATTCTTTGTGTCAACTTGATGATTGTGGTGCAAACTCCCCACTAGAGAAAGTAATTTTGAAGCCGAACAGTGGAGATCAGCCTACACTCAACAAATATTTACATCAGTATTTGTTAAAGACGCTTTCATTTTCCAGCTATCTGTTTGCATGTGCAGATAATAGGCCTCATATTGTCAACGGCGAATTTCACTAATTTATTTGAATAACAAGGCAATCTTGCGTTTCAATTTTCACGAATTTTACTCACTCGCTTCGGTCAACATTAACGGGAAATTATCGGTCTGAAAGAGATTAGTTTGTTACTTGAAATTATTTGCTGAGCATCAAAATTCACCAATGAACACAAGACATTATTGATTTTCAGTCGAGTCGTCGAAAATCTCCAAGATCATATCACTAATAATGCCAGGACAGTTCGCATTTTGTTGTATCTAGGGAAGTCTTTGAATTGCAGTTGAGTACAACAATGCTATGTCGAAATAATATAAAAAATTGGCGGTCCCAATCGGTTTTTTAAAAGATAAGATGTAGTGAAACGAAAAAAACCTTAGTGACACGGGAAATCAACTTGATAGCGTCGATATTATGTTCGTAGTTCACAAGGTACTCTTTTGGTTAACATTTCGGCACTGATTTTGTTTGTCCACAGCCACTTTGAGAAATGCTCCATCATGATAGGAGACAATAACCTACCTCTCCTATCTACGTATTTGCATCTACAAACAAACGCAAACTGACATACGCAGTCTGAAGTGTTGAAGACTGGCGACTGGTCTTTTTCAAGCTTTTCAAGCAATCACACTTGATGGTGTTTATGAAAGCAAGATTTGGAGAGTAAGAAGGTCTTAGTTTTACTACCTCTTGTACATCAACTCCTTTGAATGCCAAATAGATAATGACGGAATTCTTGGTAGCTGTTTTGATGGTTTTGCAGGCGATCATTTCCCTAAGATAATAATTGATGAACTTCTCAGGATATCCATTCCTAGATAAAATATCCTACAGAGCCTTTATTTCATGATCATTTCAACTGTCAGAACTAATTTTTGGTGCTCTATTGAACAGTGCTCTGACTCATATCTTTCTATACTGGATTGGAACAAAACGTTTGAAATGTGTGTACTGCTCTGTCCGTGAAGACTTTCGAAATATGAATTTTTCGATTGTTCCTTCAACCATTTTCACTAGATAAACGTTTATGAAGTCAATAGTACCATTCTCCAAGTGTTTTGTTGTAAAGTTGAGATTCAGTTAGCAAGAGTTGAATTTAATCAGCGGGTCTGCAGCTTTCGATCTGCTTTCACAGACAATAAAAATATCACTTCAACTTGTTGTATATGTGGTTGTGAAATACTGGCTTCTTGACTTGATAAGAATAAATATGTGAAACGTGGTCGCAAGACGCTTCCCATTGCAATACCATAAACTTGATGGAATAGACGCCGATCGAATTGCAATTAGACAATTTTAGTTCATATAGCATCACCTTCCTCTATTCCGATGTTGGGATGGATATGTCTTCAGCTTCCCCACACGTAAAGTCAAGTACCTCAATGACTCACACATTTGCGAAAACGGAGGTAACTTATAGAAAGACTAGGTGCTTATCAGATACATCGACATCATTGTTTTGCTTGACAAACTGGAAGTAATGCAGAACTGTATACGTTGCAGAGCGTTTCCACAAAGGCTGCAATGATTCATGAAGCAACTCAATTGCTAATTTGTGACATGGATAATTTATCATTGAGACTGTAGGTCTCAATGGCGCTTCCGTTTTTCGTCTTTTTTTGACGAGATCGTATAATTTTGGGATCTGTGATCCAGTCGGTTAGATATTCGTATATGTATTCTAGTCAATGTATTTCTTTTCGAAAAGTTTTTGTAAATGTTGCACAACGTTTCTATCGGCTGGCAGTGTTTGATCTTTAGCATGATTATCCACTTTGAATTAAGGTTCATCAAAGAGAATTTGATGTATTTTTCCTATATAATCCATCTTGTTCATCAGTACCACACTCTCTCTGCTTTATCAGATTGTGAAGTAACAACATTGTTTCCTCTTTTCAGCTAATGTTAAGATCTCCCGAGTTCTTTGGTAGCGTGTGACTTTTGACTGATCGGGATAATTTGAAACTAATGAGCAATATCAACCATCTTTGATTCAAAACAGATTTCGCTGTCACGTGACGCAGTATATCTCCACACAAACTGATCAAACAGATTTTAGAATTGGCGTGCAATATCAATTTGCTACAATTTCTTCATTGGAACCCAGAACGTGTAATCCAAGAATAAAATTTCTGCTTGTTCTGTTGCAGATAGATTAGATAATGCCAGTGGAAAACTGTCATTCGGTTGACCTGAAAGAGTCGACTTCTTCAACTTCTTTCCTTCTGCTTCCTTTCGTCTTCCTCGAAGTAGAGTGCAGACATATTATCAGTTTTAGGTAATTCTCAGTGAATGCCTTTGTGAAATAATGTTTCTCTACTAAATTGATTTACTAGATTGAAAATCTTAAAAATTGGTCATCTCACCCTATAAAAATTGTGAGAGGGAAGCTTTTTGTTGAGTAAGGGAGAAGGAAATTGCAAATGATACTCAGTAATAAAGGACGATATCACGAATGCAAATTAAAATTGCTCACCTGCGAAATAAATGGCCACTAGAGTTCTACTGACAACAACTTACTTCCATCGAATTTGTCACTGAATCTAGAGGCCTAATCAATTATGAATAAGTCCAGTGTGGGTTGGCATTTGTTGGAATCATACGGCGATTATTTCTAAGTGTAGATTACGTCATATGGGAAGGAGTTTGTGACGAATCCTACTGTTGAAACAGCCAACCCCTCCTGTTTTACATTTTTAATGAAAATGTGAATTTACAGAGACGTCAGTTCTGCGTATCAACTTATATCCAAAATGTTATTGGAACACAGCCAATGATGTATGTGTCCTCAGCAGACCCATTCAGAGACCGACGTTTTCCTTCAGTATTACCAATTAAATCTTCAAGTCACTTTTCCTCAACTTGCACAAATATATTTCAGTAGAATAGAGCTTAGTAAATCATTTTATATTCTATCAGTAGTACGTAGTGATTTTAGTGAAAATATCTGCGTGGGAACCAGATGAAGAATCAAAACGTTCTGATTTGTTGCAAACATATCAGGGTGAAATATAGGAAAATTGTTTTGTGTCGGTCAACATCATTTTAAAAAGACATTTCAATGTTGCATTCTCTTACTAGTGTGTACACGATAATAGACATTCCACAAGTGCTTGAAACGATTCTTATCACTTCCAGATCCACTATACAAGAATTCGAGATACATTTCTTCAGTCCCATAATAAAACCACATATTGAGGTACTTGTCTCCATCACCTCAATATGCATAATAAAAGCAACGTTCTGAAATGAAAAAAAACAATCCTTTGTATAAATTACAGTCAAAGCGAATAAACTGTCCACATTTAATGCATTTCAGACAATTCCACAAAGATTGCGCTCCTAATTATTAGTGCATATCTTACTGAAAAGAAGTACTTGAGTAAACACTTACTAGTAACATACGATGTAGACATTTGTAAAGACAGAATGACCAAAAGAATCGCGAATTTTGACAAACTTCAGTTATTTGTTCTCTATTTGTATATTCTTCCGTCCCAGAGATACACGCGATTTAGCATAGTAATCGTGATTTAAAAGAATAATTACGGGATGTTTGAAATGACAATCAGCTTCAGACTGTGTTGTCACGTGCACATATATGGGCATTAACAAAACTAAAAATGAAGAACGTGTTTATTGGGCTGAATTTCAGAAATTCATCTCAATGGTGTCAAAAGCATATAGCTAATACTATCGAATTCGACGTAAAATAATCTGTCTGTGATGTGTATGATTTGCGTTTCTATTTCGAAGCTATTTTAAAAGACCACCGATAGAATTCGGTGTGAACACCTGCCAGTGACTAATTGAATACAGTTAACAATGAGTTGACTTCATACGCGACTTTTAAACGGACTCGGTGATCGAGCGAAACATTATTCACTGTAGTTCTGGTTTATAAACTCCAAGAAATGATCATTGTCTAATAAATACATTAAATAAAACGTCGAAAAATGAGATTGATGATATTGTATTCCGAACGGTTAGCTATCCAGTTCATCAAGGTGTATTTGTTAGACTGCAGGAGACTCAAAGAAACACAGCTATGTTACAGTGGTGATCAAGCCTATAGAAGTGGACAAGATATCGTTCGGCAGTTATCTGAGCTGGGGATAAAACGTTGGAATTTCAGTCGTTAAAGAAAGAAATTATGCTGCCGTAACAATTTGGTGTATGCTCCCTTGAATCAGTGATTCTCTGCATCTTTAGATTTAGTATAAATCAATATACAAAAATTCTGGTGATTGAAAATATTTTTCTTTCGTGTACTTCTCATTACTTAAATATTATTTCATTTGAAATAGATCAGATGGCTGGTGAAACAAGTAATTGATTTCTCAGTTTGCATTCGACAAATATTACTATGAGAATACCAGAGTGGGAAACACCATCAAGTATAAAACTGGAACACACAATGTCTGCGTAGTTCAACGATGACTTCATCAAACACATCTGTCTGGCTGGTTTACACCTACCAGCACGAATTTCAACTTCTTCATATCAGTATTCACTGACGTGTGCTTCTGGATCAGAGGATTTATGACTATTACATTGAGAAGTTGTTCGTAATACATACTTCTATTATTCCAATATGCTCTTACAGAAATTGAAGTGTCCCAATCACGAACGATAAATGATATATAATTGGACATACTACATCAAATTATGGAGAAAGAAATTCACGTTCTTTGCATTTACATTTCGACTGTATTCCACTCCATCCGTTACACTAACTGTCACGTCATGCATAAAGTGGTTATATTATTTTAGTTCTAGCCCTAATATGTACGTGTATTTTCCGGTATTGTCCGGATGTTAGTAGTCACTCAACTCCACGCTATTTTTACTTGAAATTCATTTATAGTGCTAAATTTAGCCACTCTGAAAGGTTGTCTTTTCTACCACTCCTGGGTAGCTCAAGCATAAGCAATACGTGGACACATTCTAATCTATGCATTCCAAAAAAATTTGCTGGATGGATTCCAGTGTTATTCATCATCTACCAAAATCATCTCAAATTAAATACTCAGATATCGACAAAGCATCGTCCCAAGGAGTCCAAAAGTCTAATCAGTCAATAAATGAATTCAAATTGAGTAAAATAATTTTATGTATACCATATGATTCATTAAATACCTTCCATCAATTTTAGTTGTTGTGCTATCCATTATTATTATTGCTCCCTTGGGTTCCTAGTGGAACATAGGGCATCAACTGCACGTCTTCACTTGTTTCTATCTTCTCCTGTACTTTTCCCCTACATCCATGCTAGTCCATACTATTTCAACTCCTCTTCACACGATCTCCTCCATGTCTTATTTGGACGTCCCACTCGCCGCCTTACATTTCGAGTTCCACTCAAGGGCTTGACGCGCGATGTCACTCAGCGGTCTCCTCAGCGAATGTCTGATCCATCTCCACTTTCTTCTGAATATTTGTTGGGCGATTGCTTCTTGTTTTACTTGTTCCCATAGTTTCTTGTTGGTGATTCTTTCCGGCCCGGCCATCTGATCTTCAGTATAGAGCCAGCGAAGACAGTTGTTGTTGATAAAAATCTGCATCGCAACCTGTTCAAATATATTCTGATCCGTATGCAAGAACTGACTGGCTTGACGTTGTTTGTATTGAAAATCCTACCGAATTTTGTTGTTGATGCTGAGTGACGAAGATTTCCAGATAGATTTCAGGTTAATGAATGTGTTCCTCGCCTTCCGAATTCGCGCTCGATTTGACATCCTCGTCCGTTTCGACTGCCTGTAGTTGAGATAATGTTCCCTAGATAGGTGAGAGAATGAAGCGACCTCTTTCAAATCATTCCCGTTGATGGTGATTGGAGCTGGATGTTGCTGCTGCTGTTGTTGTTGGTTGGTCATTTTCATAACCTCCGTCTTGTCTATGCTCACTTGGAGTCCTGTCTTCGCCGGCTGCCCCTTCGACATGTTTGTCGGTTTTCGCGTGCAAGTTTTCGATTATGTGTGACATCAAACATAAATCATCCACGCGCGAAGTCCAGATCTTATAGGTTCTTCACGTCGGTCCAGGATATCCCTGTCTTCTCGTTTCCCGCTCACTGTCTGACGCATAATCCAGTCCACCACAATTAAGAATATCGTTGGTGATAATAAGCACCCTTGTCTCACTCCTGTGTTTACTCCAAACGCCTCGCTGAGTTTTCCGTTGTGGATGACTTGACATGTGCCGTTGTCGTAGCGCATGGGAATACGGTTGATGAATATTTGGGGTACGCCGTAGTACTCGAGTAGTTTCCAAACTACTTCGTGGTCAACGCTCTCTGTCGAAGGACGTCTCGAAATCTATAAAGTTGAGGTATTGGTTTGATTGTCATTCCATGCTTTGTTCTGTCATGATGATGCTTAGAGTTGCAATTTGGTCAGAACATGATTTGCCTTTCCTGAATCCAGCTTGTTCTGCTCGGAGTCTTGCATCCAGTGCGTCCTTTATTCTCCCCAGGATGATGCGACTCAGGACTTTACTTGGCGTCGACAGGAGCATGACTCCTCGCACTTCTTTGGTAGTTTCACGAGGTAACCTTTCCTCCAGTCAGTAGGCACCTTCCCCTCCTTCCCGACATTTTGCAATAATAGAGTCAGCATGTCTGCTGTAGTCTCTTGGTCCGCTTTCAGTGCTTCAGGGGGTATTCCATCTGGTCCAGCTGCTTTTCCAGCTTTCAGAAGCTTGACTGCACCCTAGACTTCAGCTTTCTTTGCAGGATTGGTGTCAACTTGCAGTTGTGTGCGCACTGTTATTGGTATTTCTGGACTAGTTCCAGGTGATGGTCGGTTCAAGAGTCCTCTAAAGTGACAGCCAGGTTCAACTCAAAAGGATGGAATGTTACAGTAATTCAATGCTTTGCGTCTACAAACGTCTCAGAACAAGAAAAGGAGGAGGCGTTCTACAGACAACTGTTAACAGTAGTGGACAACGTCCCAAATGCCGATATCAAAATCCTCATGAGTGACATGAATGCTAAGCTGCGAGGAGACAACACAGGAAGATAACTCACCATGAGTTGTGAAGCCATTGATGAAATGAACGACAATGGGGCACTCTTCTCAGACTTCTGCGCCTTCGATGATTTGGTGATTGGTGGAAGCGTTTCCAAACACAAGGATATAAACAAGACGACATGAATTTCACTAGATGGAAACACTAGAAACCACACAGACTTAATCTCAATTTCAACAAAGTGGAGACGGAGCCTACTGAATACAAAGTCGGGGAGAGCAGCATATGTGGGTTCAGACCACTATCTAGTACAAAGGGATTTCAAGGTGAATCTCAGAGCGGATCACATCAGAGGAATCTTGAACCGACCATCACCTGGAACTAGTCCAGAAATACCAATAACAGTGCGCACACAACTGCAAGTTGACACCAATCCTGCAAAGAAAGCTGAAGTCTAGGGTGCAGTCAAGCTTCTGAAAGCTGGAAAAGCAGCTGGACCAGATGGAATACCCCCTGAAGCACTGAAAGCGGACCAAGAGACTACAGCAGACATGCTGACTCTATTATTGCAAAATGTCGGGAAGGAGGGGAAGGTGCCTACTGACTGGAGGAAAGGTTACCTCGTGAAACTACCAAAGAAGTGCGAGGAGTCATGCTCCTGTCGACGCCAAGTAAAGTCCTGAGTCGCATCATCCTGGGGAGAATAAAGGACGCACTGGATGCAAGACTCCGAGCAGAACAAGCTGGATTCAGGAAAGGCAAATCATGTTCTGACCAAATTGCAACTCTAAGCATCATCATGACAGAACAAAGCATGGAATGACAATCAAACCAATACCTCAACTTTATAGATTTCGAGACGTCCTTCGACAGAGAGCGTTGACCACGAAGTAGTTTGGAAACTACTCGAGTACTACGGCGTACCCCAAATATTCATCAACCGTATTCCCATGCGCTACGACAACGGCACATGTCAAGTCATCCACAACGGAAAACTCAGCGAGGCGTTTGGAGTAAACACAGGAGTGAGACAAGGGTGCTTATTATCACCAACGATATTCTTAATTGTGGTGGACTGGATTATGCGTCAGACAGTGAGTGGGAAACGAGAAGACAGGGATATCCTGGACCGACGTGAAGAACCTATAAGATCTGGACTTCGCGCGTGGATGATTTATGTTCGAAAACTTGCACGCGAAAACCGACAAACATGTCGAAGGGGCAGCCGGCGAAGACAGGACTCCAAGTGAGCATAGACAAGACGGAGGTTATGAAAATGACCAACCAACAACAACAGCAGCAGCAACATCCAGCTCCAATCACCATCAACGGGAATGATTTGAAAGAGGTCGCTTCATTCTCTCACCTATCTAGGGAACATTATCTCAACTACAGGCAGTCGAAACGGACGAGGATGTCAAATCGAGCGCGAATTCGGAAGGCGAGGAACACATTCATTAACCTGAAATCTATCTGGAAATCTTCGTCACTCAGCATCAACAACAAAATTCGGTAGGATTTTCAATACAAACAACGTCAAGCCAGTCAGTTCTTGCATACGGATCAGAATATATTTGAACAGGTTGCGATGCAGATCTTTATCAACAACAACTGTCTTCGCTGGCTCTATACTGAAGATCAGATGGCCGGGCCGGAAAGAATCACCAACAAGAAACTATGGGAACAAGTAAAACAAGAAGCAATCGCCCAACAAATATTCAGAAGAAAGTGGAGATGGATCAGACATTCGCTGAGGAGACCGCTGAGTGACATCGCGCGTCAAGCCCTTGAGTGGAACTCGAAATGTAAGGCGGCGAGTGGGACGTCCAAATAAGACATGGAGGAGATCGTGTGAAGAGGAGTTGAAATAGTATGGACTAGCATGGATGTAGGGGAAAAGTACAGGAGAAGATAGAAACAAGTGAAGACGTGCAGTTGATGCCCTATGTTCCACTAGGAACCCAAGGGAGCAATAATAATAATGGATAGCCTAACAAGTAATGTTGATGATTTTATCAGTTGAATCAAACAAATAAATTAAATATTTCTAGCGAATAACTAACTACCCATCAGAATTTATATCGAAATATATGAAGAACCACAGGAAAATTAAGGCTATTTGTTAAATTGATGAGAAGAACGAAAATAATTTAGAATTCAAAACTTCTGGAGTATGAATGCGAAAAGCCTGACGTAGGATTCTCAATCAGGCTGGAATTAGGGCGACATTTAAACCAACCAACCGACCAACCACTTATCTCAGAGATAACTGTGTCGGCCTAAGGATCCAATGGATTCAATTAGGATAAATAATATAATTTTCGAAATATCATGCACTTAACGACTGTGATGTCAATTAAACAGGTCGTCAAACTAGTAGATCGGTGTTAACTAGATTATTTGAACATAAAAAAGGGCTTCGTTTATCGATTCAGCACCGCACTCGTGTAATGGAAATGACGCAGCGCGTATACCGGAGATATGGAGAGTGACAACAAACAACACGGTTAGGTAAAAGAGACAGAAAGAGAGAAAATATATGCATATGATCAGGACAAATTATGAAACCGTGTGACTAAATTTCTTATGATTATGAGTGGCGATGATTCATGCTGTAAATCTTTTCATCGAGTTGTTAATACTGCGTCATCATCACTGTGTGATATTTGAAATAAACTCATCTATTAGCGATTACATTCTACCACCACACTGCCCAAGTTCTGCACTTATATTAGTATTGCAAAGCACAGTCGTGTCGTCTCAGCATACTTGCAGTAAAAATTGATTCTCTCTATCTTCAGTTTCATTCATGTCTCTTAAAGATGAGCCATGAGTATATTCGCATGGAAAGGAACCTGGCAATGAAACTATCGCAACCGTGTCAATAAAAATATGCTTCCAACCATCTAATACCATCAAATAAATAGCAGCTGTTGACAAAGGTTTGCGGTGAACCCTTTGAAATGTTTTTGATGACTAGCTAAGCGTTTGAAGTATATAAAAGTGCTGATTTCATATTTGTGCTGAAGATTCCAATGTTGTTCGCTCTATTGAATTTCTTTAGAAATAAAGTTTCTAGGTAACTTGTTTTCACCACGAGTATTCTTTAAACTGCAGTTGAAAACACTCAGCCAAACAAAAAGTTTAAAACTACATTCATGTTTTTTATTTAATCTTTAGGCCAAGTTAAAATTTAATCACCACTAACTATGAATCAGCGAACGACGTCGAATGATCCAATGAGATTCATGAAGGTGCGTTCAAAGTTGTATAGCACTTGATTTGTTTCAAATGCGTACTCTTACGAAATCACGATTGCAGTTCGAGGAGGATAAGGTATTGCAGTATTGCCTGGATTTGAGGTTGCTTAAGAAGCAGAGTTTAAAAGATATAGCAGGTAGACTGATGGATAAGACCATCGAAGTGCAACTAGCTTGAGACGTTTTAGTATTAGAGGGGGTCAGCTAATGATTTTAATATTTCGTAGGAACATTTTTGCTAGGTCACATCTCTCACTGACGCACATATTGCATATTTGTAACTACTTGGTTTTGAAACAGCCTGTGAGAGGCGCACCTGCTCAGAGAGAAAAAAGTCCCGTGCCAATAGTTCAGTGGTACTAGCACTGCGGAGATATTGCATCATGGAAAACGGAGAGAATTACTCTCTTATTGGGCGGAGAAGGCATCGTTGTGCACGTGGATGAAACTGTGATACCGAAGAAAAAATACGACCGTGGTCGTGAGTGAGCCAACAATGTTTTAGTGGTTGTTTTATGTGACACCTGCCTACGGAAATGATTCGTGGAAAAAATGACAGAGAGGAAGTCAACTGCTTTAATACCTATTATTACCAGACTTGTGAAACAGGGACCCATAGTACATACTGATTAATGGGAAGGTTATAACTGGTTGTCATCTCTTGGATATATTCGTCACAGAGTGAAATATTCCAGTTATTTTGTGGATCCCATTACGAGGACACACACAAATTCTATAGAAGGATTTTGAGGAAAATTGAAAAATACGATTGACCTCAAAATGATCTCATTTACAGTCATTTGAATGAATATGTGTACAGAATGTGGTGTGACGTTTCTATTGATGCTTCTATGCTGAACTGGGAGATGTTTCTGTCACATGTTAGAGAAAGATAGCCTATGTACTAGTTTTATGCAGATTTTATGTTTTTTTCCATAAATGTACGTTTTCCTTTATCGAAATTCCCTCTTTCATGTGATTGGTCCATTGAAGGTCGTCCACTGATTGCTAGTTAGTGTTGCTTAAAGGTTCACTTTGCCCATCTTTAGATTACACTTGTTATTATTATAATCAATAAACCATAATACCCATAATGCGACCTAGTTAACTATGAGGTATACAAAGCTACTTTTCTATTGGAAACTATTCTGATCGCTAATCACAATGTCACTTAATGTGAGAAGAATACTAACGTTGATCAAAACTTAGAGGAGGGGAAGTCAAGGATGGTTTTACTTTTTGCAATAGTAGTCAGAACACTTGACTGTGATGGTAAATGTACACGGTTTAGATGACCCTGACAAAGAGTGCATTCAAATAATAAGTTTAAAACGATAGCGATCTTCATGAACAGCGGGAAACAGGAAAGTTGATATGTGTGCTCAATAATTGTGACGATGAACAAAAGTGAGTGATCTAAGTAGTGTAGTAGTGTTCAGCAAACAGTTCCTGTCAGAGTAGATTTTCTACGGATTGCATAAGAGTTATGGATTTGTTGAAAAGCAAAGAGGGCCGGATGGAAATATTACCCTACTGAATCAATTTTATTGCTCAATGTATCCATTTAACTAGTCTAACTGCCACATGCACCTCACTATTGAATTTGTTGGTTTCATACATAAATCTCCATAATCAACAAGAAAATTCATCATATTCAGTTCCAGTAATGAAAAACAACCCGGTACCTTCACTCTTCTTTTTATTTGAATACGTATTCTTCAGCCAACTTTTCTTTCCCTTTTCCTTTAATCTAATTTCACTTGTTTTTTTGTTACTATCGTTCGAGGTTAACTCATCACTGCGCTGCATTAATTGTTAGTTACTTATCACTTACTAATCCATCTTTTGTCTCTCTTACGCAACTCCTTTTCGACTGTATCCAAATATTTGTGACTCTTCTTTGCTTACGTTTTGTTAGAACTTGAATCCATTTGTAATGGAAATGCTCTCCTGAATGATCTAATCACAATATTGATACTTACTTGGATGTTCCAACCAATTCCGTATTTATTGTCCATTTTTCTACTAGACTGTACATCGTTGTTCTGACGTCTGTTAGTTATCTAATTTTGTTGCTTTTTCTTGTGGTTTTGTGATGTTTACATTGAAAATGTATTGTTTTACGACCGTGAGCTTGTTTGAGTAAGTGGAGGTCATACTGACGTTGCACTGCCTATGAGAATTTTTTCTGTGTGTGATTCTCGCGGACAGAGTTTTGATTCCACCTTATCTGGTTATATTCTGTTTGATTCTGAGGCATTTCTACGATAGATCTACTTAAAAAATTTGAATATAGCAAAGATGACTACATTGCAAAGATGAAGACTGCGTTAAATGACCCATTGAGGTTTGAAGTTGACAACTGCGAGAAAGGTAGGACAGATGCAGTTGAAAAACTTTTCAAAAAAGTATTGAGAGATCCTCTAAAGAAGACATTCATTGACAACAACACCTACAGAAATTTGAAACCCTGAGGATCCCGCTTGTCACACATGTATGGCTTTCCAAAGATACATAGAAAACAAGTCCTACTGAGAACTATACTTTCGATGATCAACTCGCCCCAACATAAGGTTCATGTCGGCTTGTGAAAAAGTTAGAACCTATTCGTCAACAGCTATCCATGCACACCATGAAAGACTCATTAAATTTTTCTGAGGATGTAAAACACATGAACGTTTTAAATAAGTTCATGGTGTTATTTGATGCAACCTCGTTCACAATGATACCAGTCATTGTTATGGAAAGTTCCCCTTCCTTGACACGTCCATGAAACGCCTAGAAGATGGTAGTCATCAGAAGTCAATTTACCGAAAGTCTACATGGAAGGGACAATAGTTTTGGTCCAAATAGCTTTAAACATGAACTAGTCAAATTTTTATACTATAGACGTAAGAGATTATGCTTTATAGAGAAATTAGAGGGCGAATTGTGTTTCCCGAAAAGATGTTAAAAAGCAACAGTTACCTTCAAATGCTCATTAACAAGTACGGAAAATCTGAAGTCTCAAATGTCAAACAAATCACAGTGAGAAAAACGCTTGTCTTCATTAAACTTCATTATAAAAGTGAAGATGTTACAGAGGTTGTCAGCAGAAGGTCGAGGATATTACTGGACAGAGTCTATCATGCAACTGGCTAAGTTAGTTCCCGTCTATCGGACAACATCCTCTTTGGTGTAACGATATGATGACAGCTATCCTTCTCATGTTAACTTCAACTATGTATACAAATTAGTATATATCTGCGGTGGCAATTACATTGGAGTTCGATTCTCTTCCAGTTTGCCGAAGCCATCTCTATCAACCTGATTTATGTTTTCGGAGAGAAGCAGTTATCTGTCTTTCTTTGCCGTTTGCGCTAACTGTATACTTTCGCTCTTTCTTTCATTTGATTACGTATTGTCGAAAGCTTTTGCATTGCGTATGATCATTATTGTTCAGAATGGTGTTTAACATTATATATATTATTACTGTATACATATATTGCTAGGTTGACTTTTGTTTAAGAGTGGAATCTGTGCAGGTATGTTCAAATTGTTTCTGTAGACAGATTTAATAATGAATTTTGCCTGTAAGCAGCAACACTCAAGATCAGATTGGTAATCAGATTAAGTCAGCAACAGAAACGGATCTATGGCAATGAGCGAACCAACCTTGATGGAACCGGTAAGGAAAAAAATATGCGGGAAGAAATGGAGGTAGATTGAAGGCAATACTCTGAGAAAACAAACCATCGAGTGACATCACACGCCAGACCGTCGCTCAAGGGGAACACAAACGGGAATTCGTTAGTTGGTTGTCAATGCGAGCGTAATATGGTGGAGGTCATATGAAGAGTATACGAGGAAAACATGTGTACAGATATGGAGTCAGGTGAAGGTGTTGGCGGTAAACCGAACGCAATGCAGACGTGCGCGTCTGAAACCCTATGTTCCTCTAGGAACTAAATGAAACAATAATAATAATAATAAAAGCTTAGTTAAAGAATAGAATGCAAGGATTGGTATCCTGTAATCAGACCAAAACACCTGAGATTTTCCTCCTGACACTAGTGGCTTTCAATTTTATAATTGTCTCCTCTTAGCTGCGTTTATTAATTTTGGAGTCTCCTGTTAACTTACATCATGTCACCTTTAAAAATACATTGACACTTCTCTGTACATAAACTGAAATGGTTTTCTAAGGTTGTACTCAACTGATCAGAAATTGATGAAATTGAACAAAAGGATGATGGGCAACTGACAACTTGCTTCGATCTTTTTAATTCAGAATAATAAGAATTACAAGAAGACCATCTATTGAAGGTGTCCAGTGTGATGATAAACGGCCAGCAGCTGCAAGTTCACCATCCAGTGTTGAATACAGTGAAAATGCTTACATGGTTAACATTTCAGTCTCGAGCGCTGACTTATGAAACGCCTGACTTACAATTCAAAAATCAATGGTTTCGATTCTTCAGTAACCCAGATTTTTATTTTATTTTTATTCGTCACCGAATTTATTGTCACCATAATTCTCATGGTTCCCAGGTGGAATATAAGGAATCGAAAACAACTTATAATTTCATACCCCTTTATAGGGGTCCTATTTGGCTGGCCCTGCAATTGCCGCAAAGCTCGTATGTTCTCCTCACACGGTTTCCTCCATATTAACCTCTGCCCAACATCCAGCTAGTGATTTCCTACGTGGATATCGCTTCGGAGTTTGCTTGCCTCACGCTGTCATCTGAGGGTTGCCTCGGCATGGATCTAATCTTTCTCAATTTCCTTCAGCATATTTGTTTGGTGACATGTTCTTGATCGGTCCTCTCACAGTGTTTCTGGTTGCTAATCCTTTCTGGCTGGCCGCCTTATCTTCACGATGGCTCCAGCGGAAGCAGCTGCTGGTAAATATCACGCATTAGATCAATAAAATAATTATCATTATTAGTTATTATTATTGTTTCCTTTAGGTCCTACAAAAATTTAGGGTTTCAGCCGCACGTCTCCATGTCTTGACACATGTTATCCTCTTCTACTCTTAACATAACCACCTCTATGTTACCCTCGCACTGATGACTAACTCGCCGCTTTCCATTCGGGTTCCATTCGAGAGATGGTCTGGCGTATCATGTCACTCACTTGATGGTGGTTTGTCTTCACCGCAATTTCTTTTTGCTTATTTGTTGCACACTCCGTTCCTACTGGGTTGGTTCGCCCATTGACAGAGATCCCTCTCTGTTTCTGATCATTTCTGGTCGGCCATCTGATTCTGAACAGATTATTGAGAAGAGTCATCAGTTGATGAAAGTGTATAGTTTGTTTGAAGTGCCCTTCGTTACGCGGCGCCAATCATCTGATTCATATAGTAGCACTGACTTCACATTAAAGTTGAAAACCTGGGACTTATTTTTCATGCTGAGTGCTGTTAATCTTCACACAGACTTGATAGAAATGAAAGTTAGCCTTGCCTTCCTAATTCTCGCAATTCAATCATCCAGCTCAGAGAAGACCAGTGTATTTCATGACCAGTAAGCATCAGCCATTTTGGCTGCAGCAAAAGCAATGAAGCGTTTGTCTACTTGGCCTTTTAACTCAGCTGGCAGATCACTGGACTGACATTTCAGAGACTTGTAGTTCATGTTCTAAGTCGATCGATGCTTTCATTTTGTCTTCAAACACATCAGATATTGTCATTCAATCGCCTGAAATACCTTCAAAATCGAAAGGAACAGATTTAGAATGTTGTCCACAAAACACTGTATTAACCCACTCCCTGAACTTGATCAATCTATATCCTGTCCATCAACGACTTTATACGAGAAGCATTTAGAAAAATACGCCGTTGATGATGGTGATAACAGTTTAATCCATGAGCTATCTGTTGAACTTATATCTCTTATTTCACTGAATGATGAACATTTATTACAAGAAATTCCTAGTTCTGTGTTGATTGAAGCAGCTTCACATTCTCCATAACTTTCACCGACTAGTGGGTCATGAGTAATTGGTTAAGAGTATAATGATAAATTGAAGCAAGCTATTACTAGTATATATAATAGCAGTCTCTATATAGTTGTTTTTGTCTTCACCAAGATATTGGTTCTTTTCATTGCACACTGCAATGGTTATTGATTTCTGTCAGCTGAGACACACACGCACATGGACACAAGCACATAAACACACACACAAACGCAAATGTAACGTATATATACATTATTCTGTTATAAAACATTTTCAGATTATTGGGTGTTTCACGGATTATGCTATACTTGAATAAGACGTCAGTTCTCTTCTGTTTTTCCAGCCCCATTTTTTGAGGGACGAGGGAGACGGGGGCCATAAATTTGTCTTATTCTTTTGTTGATTTCGCCATGAAGTGAAACCATTTAAGAGAATCATTACAAGATATTACAACTGAAAAGAAAACATAGTACGAATGAAGAGATAGAAAGAAGAATCTGGAATTCACCTGTCGAGTATTTCACAGGTGGGCACCTCTTTATACCAAACGAAACCTGATTTGTTCACTCAGCTACAGAGTTCGCAGAATCTGCACCTCGGATATCATTACAAACGAGATGGTCTTCCTCGACAAAGGTTATCCCGAAAGAATAATTGTGAAATCCATGATTCATAGACCGCAAAAGCCGTCCATGCTTATAGTCACGAAAAACTCCTCCACCTGAACCTTCAACTCAATGAAGATTCATCTACGCAAACACTGAAAAGTCGCCTGTCCGGTTCATCTAGGAAAACCCTTATCACAGGTAAACTACGGTTAAACTTCTCCACGAAACCTATGACTCGTATACACGTGAAGAATTAACTAAAACTGCTGACCTCATGAATGTGATTCTACCAAACCAACTAGGCGTATGGAGCCAGAAATGTCGACCGCACACAGATAAACTCGGCAGAATAGTACAAAGTAAGAAATGGTTCAGCAAAAACAACGGTTCACAAAGTACTCTCATTGGGTCATGAGTTCAACTGCCTGACTAAACAAATCGAGGTGAAACCACATACACTCAGTTCATTAAACAAGAGGGCTAGGCACCTTAGGCATGGATGATTGGGTTGAAACAACGCAAGCATGATCCAGGACAGGTTGACTTGTTTCAAGGATGGGAATTGAATTGATCTCACACTAGAGCTTCAAAATCCATGAGAAGTCAGTCATCAAAAACATTCACCCTAGATGTTTCCAGGTTCTTCTTTGATGACCACTGACCAACCATCAACAAGACATTTCACATTATGTCGGTAATTCGAATGTTACAATGGGGTTTGTGCTACTTTTACAGTTGTAAATATAAGTGGAATATAGATGGAAGTATTCTGAATATTTCCTGGAATAATGTTAACTACTCTTGAGTAGCCGCGGCCTATTGTTGATTTTGTACTTAAAAATGCCAAAGCACACCCACACGTTGTAATACAAAGTGATCATAGAGACTATAGTATATGTGTATACATTAAATTCCGTTAGTGCATAGTTTATGCCGGAACTACACGTTTTACATTCATACTACTCATTCAAGTTTTAGGCAGTATAACGAATGACAGGCATTTCATAGTTATCATCACGACGCATTTTGAAAGGAAAATGAAATATTCCGCCTCGACCTGATATGAAATTATCGAGAAATTCTTTTAAAATACGGTGATGATAACGTGACATTTTGGTTGGAATGTTGTTAGAAATCACTATGTCTATTTTGTAATTAAACTGAAGAAATATGTGATCGCATTATGGACAAGATTTGAAGCTCAGTTGAATGTCATTGAGTTGGTTGTGTTCTCTCAGCTGGTTGATTTAATTGTGAAGCTTTCGTCATCCCCCTTGTAGACAACATCTTCACAGCATGTTTTAGCGTGAAATGAACTTATTTGATTCTTCATGACTGATGTAATTCTTCTGCTCCTCGCGACCACCGTCGTGACCGGCTGTTAGTTTACGTCTGTGTTGGTAGTTTTCATTGACTAAGAATTCGAATTTTCTTGTCATGAGATTTACTTTTTGTCAGCTGGCGGCGAATTTGGTCTGTAGTAAAATGTGTTTGCTAATTGCTAGCTGATTGATTAGAGTAGCAGACTTCCAGGAATTCCCTGGCAGTATTTTTGGTCTTTCCTCTATTTAAAAATTCTACATAATCCTGATCATCGCATTGGTGTCCATAATTATCTGCATTCAGTGATATGAAAGAATACGTGCATCATGTCTTTTTACAGCTAATTTGTTTTCTTGTATTTGGATTTGAAGAGGACGCCAACTCTGACCGACGATGTTATGTTTATTGCAGTTCATGCAGTTTACTTTGTGAAAGGTGTCAATTTTATCTTCTTTCTCTGTTGAATGTTTCAGTTTGCACAATATCGGATAAATTGTGCTGGCTGGCTGCCTTGTGTGTACGGTTTTATTATTCAAGCTGTTATTTCATAGATATTTTTTATAAATAGTGTATTGAATTTACTTGTGGTCTTTGGTGATTTTTCTCGTGGGTGTTATGACTCGAGTTTAAACACCTTTCGATGAAACTGTGAAGATATCTATTCTACATTCCCTTCAACACAGAAGTGCTCCAGCGTCTTTCAGCTCTTTAAAAGAAACATCTGTCATCAACTGAGATTAAAACATAATCAGCTGATAAAATAGTTTCTCTTGAGATAGACTTCAGAATGAACCACTGAGAATTAGCTGATATCACTCTGACTTTTATATCAGGGTATAAATCCAAGCAAACCGTCCACAAGTAGAAATAAAACAAATGATCCTTTATTGCTGATACAACCCTCTAAATCGAGTAGAGTTGTGATGCCCAGTCAGCACTTTTACATGCATAACAGAAGTTAGTGTTCAATAGAGACCAGTTATGAGATTGATTTGAGGGAAATGCCTAGTAGAGCTAAAGACTCTATATACAGTCAGTCCATCCATCCATAAGGCGTAAATTTTCTGAATATCATTTAATGACGAAAGCTTTTCTTGGAAGCTAGCTGATTATAGAGAGGTCACATTTGAATAGTGTTACACTCACTTATAACTCTTATTCACGAGCAAATGACTATGAGGTGAACATCTTGTGATAGTTCAGAAATATTACTAGACAACAAAGCTCAATTCACCGTACGCTTGCAAAGGCGATCTCTATCAAATGCCTGAAACACAATTTATGTGTTCAGAAATAAGCAGTTGGCATCAGTCTTTCGTTGCCCTAACTGCTAATTGGATATTTTCGTCCTCTCTTTCATCTGATTACGCGATCCCAGAAGTTTCCATTGTGTATGATGATCATTTTTTGGGATGAACTGTTTATATTACCAGCGTTGTATGCATATGTTGATTGATTTTTGATTAAAAATGAATTCTGCGCAAGTATGCTTAAATTGTCACTTAGATATACAAAATAGCGTCTTTGGGCTGTAAGCAGCTGAACTGATGAGAAGCCAACGAAATCAACGATGAAGATCTCATTTTATTCTACAATAACTACTGATGTTCTGGCTTTATTCAGATAATAATAGTTATGTTGACCATTTCTGGCAAGGACTATTGGCTACAGTCACTTCAGATGATGACGCTTCACAAGCTTTTGTACGGTTACATGAATTCCGGAAGAATGTGGTGTTTATTATAATAAAATTATCCCGATGAGGATTGTGTCAACCTACATGAAGGGCTAGTTGCTCAGCTCCTTTATTTCAAATATTTGGTTGTCATCTTGAATTCTGCATTAAAATCAGGAATTATGAAACGACAAAAGACAAGGGTTAGGCAACAGATAGTCTATTGAGAAAATCCACAGATATTTATAGACTTTTATGTAAATTAATAATAACTAGAGAAACATTGAAAACCAGGGAGTACTGGACAGCTGCTGTTTCATCCTAGTTTGGGAATCATCGTCAGTACGCACCCACTGAGATTCGAACCCGGGACCTTCCGGTTACAAGGCAAGCTCGTATACCATTCAGCCACTGGGACCCGATTCAATGGCTCGTGAATTCTAACTTCTACTAATTCGTGATTTAGCGCGACCCCAACCATTGTCGTTGGTGGGACATCCATCCACACACGTGACATCTAATTGGACCTCACTGGTCACGACTTCTCACTAGAACTCAGGAAACTCCAACCTGTAGCAAGTCACTAGCGAGCATCAGATTAACTTTCTATAGTTTGGTTTGTAAGGATTAGTTATGTTTTACGGGTTGATCACGGATTGATATCAGTTAGAGAACCATTGAAAACCAGGGAGTACTGGACAGCTGCTGTTTCATCCTAGTTTGGGAATCATCGTCAGTACGCACCCACTGGGATTCGAACCCGGGACCTTCCGGTTACAAGGCAAGCTCGTATACCATTCAGCCACTGGGACCCGATTCAATGGCTCGTGAATTCTAACTTCTACTAATTCGTGATTTAGCGCGACCCCAACCATTGTCGTTGGTGGGACATCCATCCACACACGTGACATCTAATTGGACCTCACTGGTCACGACTTCTCACTAGAACTCAGGAAACTCCAACCTGTAGCAAGTCACTAGCGAGCATCAGATTAACTTTCTATAGTTTGGTTTGTAAGGATTAGTTATGTTTTACGGGTTGATCACGGATTGATATCAGTTAGAGAACCATTGAAAACCAGGGAGTACTGGACAGCTGCTGTTTCATCCTAGTTTGGGAATCATCGTCAGTACGCACCCACTGGGATTCGAACCCGGGACCTTCCGGTTACAAGGCAAGCTCGTATACCATTCAGCCACTGGGACCCGATTCAATGGCTCGTGAATTCTAACTTCTACTAATTCGTGATTTAGCGCGACCCCAACCATTGTCGTTGGTGGGACATCCATCCACACACGTGACATCTAATTGGACCTCACTGGTCACGACTTCTCACTAGAACTCAGGAAACTCCAACCTGTAGCAAGTCACTAGCGAGCATCAGATTAACTTTCTATAGTTTGGTTTGTAAGGATTAGTTATGTTTTACGGGTTGATCACGGATTGATATCAGTTAGAGAACCATTGAAAACCAGGGAGTACTGGACAGCTGCTGTTTCATCCTAGTTTGGGAATCATCGTCAGTACGCACCCACTGGGATTCGAACCCGGGACCTTCCGGTTACAAGGCAAGCTCGTATACCATTCAGCCACTGGGACCCGATTCAATGGCTCGTGAATTCTAACTTCTACTAATTCGTGATTTAGCGCGACCCCAACCATTGTCGTTGGTGGGACATCCATCCACACACGTGACATCTAATTGGACCTCACTGGTCACGACTTCTCACTAGAACTCAGGAAACTCCAACCTGTAGCAAGTCACTAGCGAGCATCAGATTAACTTTCTATAGTTTGGTTTGTAAGGATTAGTTATGTTTTACGGGTTGATCACGGATTGATATCAGTTAGAGAACCATTGAAAACCAGGGAGTACTGGACAGCTGCTGTTTCATCCTAGTTTGGGAATCATCGTCAGTACGCACCCACTGGGATTCGAACCCGGGACCTTCCGGTTACAAGGCAAGCTCGTATACCATTCAGCCACTGGGACCCGATTCAATGGCTCGTGAATTCTAACTTCTACTAATTCGTGATTTAGCGCGACCCCAACCATTGTCGTTGGTGGGACATCCATCCACACACGTGACATCTAATTGGACCTCACTGGTCACGACTTCTCACTAGAACTCAGGAAACTCCAACCTGTAGCAAGTCACTAGCGAGCATCAGATTAACTTTCTATAGTTTGGTTTGTAAGGATTAGTTATGTTTTACGGGTTGATCACGGATTGATATCAGTTAGAGAACCATTGAAAACCAGGGAGTACTGGACAGCTGCTGTTTCATCCTAGTTTGGGAATCATCGTCAGTACGCACCCACTGGGATTCGAACCCGGGACCTTCCGGTTACAAGGCAAGCTCGTATACCATTCAGCCACTGGGACCCGATTCAATGGCTCGTGAATTCTAACTTCTACTAATTCGTGATTTAGCGCGACCCCAACCATTGTCGTTGGTGGGACATCCATCCACACACGTGACATCTAATTGGACCTCACTGGTCACGACTTCTCACTAGAACTCAGGAAACTCCAACCTGTAGCAAGTCACTAGCGAGCATCAGATTAACTTTCTATAGTTTGGTTTGTAAGGATTAGTTATGTTTTACGGGTTGATCACGGATTGATATCAGTTAGAGAACCATTGAAAACCAGGGAGTACTGGACAGCTGCTGTTTCATCCTAGTTTGGGAATCATCGTCAGTACGCACCCACTGGGATTCGAACCCGGGACCTTCCGGTTACAAGGCAAGCTCGTATACCATTCAGCCACTGGGACCCGATTCAATGGCTCGTGAATTCTAACTTCTACTAATTCGTGATTTAGCGCGACCCCAACCATTGTCGTTGGTGGGACATCCATCCACACACGTGACATCTAATTGGACCTCACTGGTCACGACTTCTCACTAGAACTCAGGAAACTCCAACCTGTAGCAAGTCACTAGCGAGCATCAGATTAACTTTCTATAGTTTGGTTTGTAAGGATTAGTTATGTTTTACGGGTTGATCACGGATTGATATCAGTTAGAGAACCATTGAAAACCAGGGAGTACTGGACAGCTGCTGTTTCATCCTAGTTTGGGAATCATCGTCAGTACGCACCCACTGGGATTCGAACCCGGGACCTTCCGGTTACAAGGCAAGCTCGTATACCATTCAGCCACTGGGACCCGATTCAATGGCTCGTGAATTCTAACTTCTACTAATTCGTGATTTAGCGCGACCCCAACCATTGTCGTTGGTGGGACATCCATCCACACACGTGACATCTAATTGGACCTCACTGGTCACGACTTCTCACTAGAACTCAGGAAACTCCAACCTGTAGCAAGTCACTAGCGAGCATCAGATTAACTTTCTATAGTTTGGTTTGTAAGGATTAGTTATGTTTTACGGGTTGATCACGGATTGATATCAGTTAGAGAACCATTGAAAACCAGGGAGTACTGGACAGCTGCTGTTTCATCCTAGTTTGGGAATCATCGTCAGTACGCACCCACTGGGATTCGAACCCGGGACCTTCCGGTTACAAGGCAAGCTCGTATACCATTCAGCCACTGGGACCCGATTCAATGGCTCGTGAATTCTAACTTCTACTAATTCGTGATTTAGCGCGACCCCAACCATTGTCGTTGGTGGGACATCCATCCACACACGTGACATCTAATTGGACCTCACTGGTCACGACTTCTCACTAGAACTCAGGAAACTCCAACCTGTAGCAAGTCACTAGCGAGCATCAGATTAACTTTCTATAGTTTGGTTTGTAAGGATTAGTTATGTTTTACGGGTTGATCACGGATTGATATCAGTTAGAGAACCATTGAAAACCAGGGAGTACTGGACAGCTGCTGTTTCATCCTAGTTTGGGAATCATCGTCAGTACGCACCCACTGGGATTCGAACCCGGGACCTTCCGGTTACAAGGCAAGCTCGTATACCATTCAGCCACTGGGACCCGATTCAATGGCTCGTGAATTCTAACTTCTACTAATTCGTGATTTAGCGCGACCCCAACCATTGTCGTTGGTGGGACATCCATCCACACACGTGACATCTAATTGGACCTCACTGGTCACGACTTCTCACTAGAACTCAGGAAACTCCAACCTGTAGCAAGTCACTAGCGAGCATCAGATTAACTTTCTATAGTTTGGTTTGTAAGGATTAGTTATGTTTTACGGGTTGATCACGGATTGATATCAGTTAGAGAACCATTGAAAACCAGGGAGTACTGGACAGCTGCTGTTTCATCCTAGTTTGGGAATCATCGTCAGTACGCACCCACTGGGATTCGAACCCGGGACCTTCCGGTTACAAGGCAAGCTCGTATACCATTCAGCCACTGGGACCCGATTCAATGGCTCGTGAATTCTAACTTCTACTAATTCGTGATTTAGCGCGACCCCAACCATTGTCGTTGGTGGGACATCCATCCACACACGTGACATCTAATTGGACCTCACTGGTCACGACTTCTCACTAGAACTCAGGAAACTCCAACCTGTAGCAAGTCACTAGCGAGCATCAGATTAACTTTCTATAGTTTGGTTTGTAAGGATTAGTTATGTTTTACGGGTTGATCACGGATTGATATCAGTTAGAGAACCATTGAAAACCAGGGAGTACTGGACAGCTGCTGTTTCATCCTAGTTTGGGAATCATCGTCAGTACGCACCCACTGGGATTCGAACCCGGGACCTTCCGGTTACAAGGCAAGCTCGTATACCATTCAGCCACTGGGACCCGATTCAATGGCTCGTGAATTCTAACTTCTACTAATTCGTGATTTAGCGCGACCCCAACCATTGTCGTTGGTGGGACATCCATCCACACACGTGACATCTAATTGGACCTCACTGGTCACGACTTCTCACTAGAACTCAGGAAACTCCAACCTGTAGCAAGTCACTAGCGAGCATCAGATTAACTTTCTATAGTTTGGTTTGTAAGGATTAGTTATGTTTTACGGGTTGATCACGGATTGATATCAGTTAGAGAACCATTGAAAACCAGGGAGTACTGGACAGCTGCTGTTTCATCCTAGTTTGGGAATCATCGTCAGTACGCACCCACTGGGATTCGAACCCGGGACCTTCCGGTTACAAGGCAAGCTCGTATACCATTCAGCCACTGGGACCCGATTCAATGGCTCGTGAATTCTAACTTCTACTAATTCGTGATTTAGCGCGACCCCAACCATTGTCGTTGGTGGGACATCCATCCACACACGTGACATCTAATTGGACCTCACTGGTCACGACTTCTCACTAGAACTCAGGAAACTCCAACCTGTAGCAAGTCACTAGCGAGCATCAGATTAACTTTCTATAGTTTGGTTTGTAAGGATTAGTTATGTTTTACGGGTTGATCACGGATTGATATCAGTTAGAGAACCATTGAAAACCAGGGAGTACTGGACAGCTGCTGTTTCATCCTAGTTTGGGAATCATCGTCAGTACGCACCCACTGGGATTCGAACCCGGGACCTTCCGGTTACAAGGCAAGCTCGTATACCATTCAGCCACTGGGACCCGATTCAATGGCTCGTGAATTCTAACTTCTACTAATTCGTGATTTAGCGCGACCCCAACCATTGTCGTTGGTGGGACATCCATCCACACACGTGACATCTAATTGGACCTCACTGGTCACGACTTCTCACTAGAACTCAGGAAACTCCAACCTGTAGCAAGTCACTAGCGAGCATCAGATTAACTTTCTATAGTTTGGTTTGTAAGGATTAGTTATGTTTTACGGGTTGATCACGGATTGATATCAGTTAGAGAACCATTGAAAACCAGGGAGTACTGGACAGCTGCTGTTTCATCCTAGTTTGGGAATCATCGTCAGTACGCACCCACTGGGATTCGAACCCGGGACCTTCCGGTTACAAGGCAAGCTCGTATACCATTCAGCCACTGGGACCCGATTCAATGGCTCGTGAATTCTAACTTCTACTAATTCGTGATTTAGCGCGACCCCAACCATTGTCGTTGGTGGGACATCCATCCACACACGTGACATCTAATTGGACCTCACTGGTCACGACTTCTCACTAGAACTCAGGAAACTCCAACCTGTAGCAAGTCACTAGCGAGCATCAGATTAACTTTCTATAGTTTGGTTTGTAAGGATTAGTTATGTTTTACGGGTTGATCACGGATTGATATCAGTTAGAGAACCATTGAAAACCAGGGAGTACTGGACAGCTGCTGTTTCATCCTAGTTTGGGAATCATCGTCAGTACGCACCCACTGGGATTCGAACCCGGGACCTTCCGGTTACAAGGCAAGCTCGTATACCATTCAGCCACTGGGACCCGATTCAATGGCTCGTGAATTCTAACTTCTACTAATTCGTGATTTAGCGCGACCCCAACCATTGTCGTTGGTGGGACATCCATCCACACACGTGACATCTAATTGGACCTCACTGGTCACGACTTCTCACTAGAACTCAGGAAACTCCAACCTGTAGCAAGTCACTAGCGAGCATCAGATTAACTTTCTATAGTTTGGTTTGTAAGGATTAGTTATGTTTTACGGGTTGATCACGGATTGATATCAGTTAGAGAACCATTGAAAACCAGGGAGTACTGGACAGCTGCTGTTTCATCCTAGTTTGGGAATCATCGTCAGTACGCACCCACTGGGATTCGAACCCGGGACCTTCCGGTTACAAGGCAAGCTCGTATACCATTCAGCCACTGGGACCCGATTCAATGGCTCGTGAATTCTAACTTCTACTAATTCGTGATTTAGCGCGACCCCAACCATTGTCGTTGGTGGGACATCCATCCACACACGTGACATCTAATTGGACCTCACTGGTCACGACTTCTCACTAGAACTCAGGAAACTCCAACCTGTAGCAAGTCACTAGCGAGCATCAGATTAACTTTCTATAGTTTGGTTTGTAAGGATTAGTTATGTTTTACGGGTTGATCACGGATTGATATCAGTTAGAGAACCATTGAAAACCAGGGAGTACTGGACAGCTGCTGTTTCATCCTAGTTTGGGAATCATCGTCAGTACGCACCCACTGGGATTCGAACCCGGGACCTTCCGGTTACAAGGCAAGCTCGTATACCATTCAGCCACTGGGACCCGATTCAATGGCTCGTGAATTCTAACTTCTACTAATTCGTGATTTAGCGCGACCCCAACCATTGTCGTTGGTGGGACATCCATCCACACACGTGACATCTAATTGGACCTCACTGGTCACGACTTCTCACTAGAACTCAGGAAACTCCAACCTGTAGCAAGTCACTAGCGAGCATCAGATTAACTTTCTATAGTTTGGTTTGTAAGGATTAGTTATGTTTTACGGGTTGATCACGGATTGATATCAGTTAGAGAACCATTGAAAACCAGGGAGTACTGGACAGCTGCTGTTTCATCCTAGTTTGGGAATCATCGTCAGTACGCACCCACTGGGATTCGAACCCGGGACCTTCCGGTTACAAGGCAAGCTCGTATACCATTCAGCCACTGGGACCCGATTCAATGGCTCGTGAATTCTAACTTCTACTAATTCGTGATTTAGCGCGACCCCAACCATTGTCGTTGGTGGGACATCCATCCACACACGTGACATCTAATTGGACCTCACTGGTCACGACTTCTCACTAGAACTCAGGAAACTCCAACCTGTAGCAAGTCACTAGCGAGCATCAGATTAACTTTCTATAGTTTGGTTTGTAAGGATTAGTTATGTTTTACGGGTTGATCACGGATTGATATCAGTTAGAGAACCATTGAAAACCAGGGAGTACTGGACAGCTGCTGTTTCATCCTAGTTTGGGAATCATCGTCAGTACGCACCCACTGGGATTCGAACCCGGGACCTTCCGGTTACAAGGCAAGCTCGTATACCATTCAGCCACTGGGACCCGATTCAATGGCTCGTGAATTCTAACTTCTACTAATTCGTGATTTAGCGCGACCCCAACCATTGTCGTTGGTGGGACATCCATCCACACACGTGACATCTAATTGGACCTCACTGGTCACGACTTCTCACTAGAACTCAGGAAACTCCAACCTGTAGCAAGTCACTAGCGAGCATCAGATTAACTTTCTATAGTTTGGTTTGTAAGGATTAGTTATGTTTTACGGGTTGATCACGGATTGATATCAGTTAGAGAACCATTGAAAACCAGGGAGTACTGGACAGCTGCTGTTTCATCCTAGTTTGGGAATCATCGTCAGTACGCACCCACTGGGATTCGAACCCGGGACCTTCCGGTTACAAGGCAAGCTCGTATACCATTCAGCCACTGGGACCCGATTCAATGGCTCGTGAATTCTAACTTCTACTAATTCGTGATTTAGCGCGACCCCAACCATTGTCGTTGGTGGGACATCCATCCACACACGTGACATCTAATTGGACCTCACTGGTCACGACTTCTCACTAGAACTCAGGAAACTCCAACCTGTAGCAAGTCACTAGCGAGCATCAGATTAACTTTCTATAGTTTGGTTTGTAAGGATTAGTTATGTTTTACGGGTTGATCACGGATTGATATCAGTTAGAGAACCATTGAAAACCAGGGAGTACTGGACAGCTGCTGTTTCATCCTAGTTTGGGAATCATCGTCAGTACGCACCCACTGGGATTCGAACCCGGGACCTTCCGGTTACAAGGCAAGCTCGTATACCATTCAGCCACTGGGACCCGATTCAATGGCTCGTGAATTCTAACTTCTACTAATTCGTGATTTAGCGCGACCCCAACCATTGTCGTTGGTGGGACATCCATCCACACACGTGACATCTAATTGGACCTCACTGGTCACGACTTCTCACTAGAACTCAGGAAACTGCAACCTGTAGCAAGTGACTAGCGAGCATCAGATTAACTTTCTATAGTTTGGTTTGTAAGGATTAGTTATGTTTTACGGGTTGATCACGGATTGATATCAGTTAGAGAACCATTGAAAACCAGGGAGTACTGGACAGCTGCTGTTTCATCCTAGTTTGGGAATCATCGTCAGTACGCACCCACTGGGATTCGAACCCGGGACCTTCCGGTTACAAGGCAAGCTCGTATACCATTCAGCCACTGGGACCCGATTCAATGGCTCGTGAATTCTAACTTCTACTAATTCGTGATTTAGCGCGACCCCAACCATTGTCGTTGGTGGGACATCCATCCACACACGTGACATCTAATTGGACCTCACTGGTCACGACTTCTCACTAGAACTCAGGAAACTCCAACCTGTAGCAAGTGACTAGCGAGCATCAGATTAACTTTCTATAGTTTGGTTTGTAAGGATTAGTTATGTTTTACGGGTTGATCACGGATTGATATCAGTTAGAGAACCATTGAAAACCAGGGAGTACTGGACAGCTGCTGTTTCATCCTAGTTTGGGAATCATCGTCAGTACGCACCCACTGGGATTCGAACCCGGGACCTTCCGGTTACAAGGCAAGCTCGTATACCATTCAGCCACTGGGACCCGATTCAATGGCTCGTGAATTCTAACTTCTACTAATTCGTGATTTAGCGCGACCCCAACCATTGTCGTTGGTGGGACATCCATCCACACACGTGACATCTAATTGGACCTCACTGGTCACGACTTCTCACTAGAACTCAGGAAACTCCAACCTGTAGCAAGTCACTAGCGAGCATCAGATTAACTTTCTATAGTTTGGTTTGTAAGGATTAGTTATGTTTTACGGGTTGATCACGGATTGATATCAGTTAGAGAACCATTGAAAACCAGGGAGTACTGGACAGCTGCTGTTTCATCCTAGTTTGGGAATCATCGTCAGTACGCACCCACTGGGATTCGAACCCGGGACCTTCCGGTTACAAGGCAAGCTCGTATACCATTCAGCCACTGGGACCCGATTCAATGGCTCGTGAATTCTAACTTCTACTAATTCGTGATTTAGCGCGACCCCAACCATTGTCGTTGGTGGGACATCCATCCACACACGTGACATCTAATTGGACCTCACTGGTCACGACTTCTCACTAGAACTCAGGAAACTCCAACCTGTAGCAAGTGACTAGCGAGCATCAGATTAACTTTCTATAGTTTGGTTTGTAAGGATTAGTTATGTTTTACGGGTTGATCACGGATTGATATCAGTTAGAGAACCATTGAAAACCAGGGAGTACTGGACAGCTGCTGTTTCATCCTAGTTTGGGAATCATCGTCAGTACGCACCCACTGGGATTCGAACCCGGGACCTTCCGGTTACAAGGCAAGCTCGTATACCATTCAGCCACTGGGACCCGATTCAATGGCTCGTGAATTCTAACTTCTACTAATTCGTGATTTAGCGCGACCCCAACCATTGTCGTTGGTGGGACATCCATCCACACACGTGACATCTAATTGGACCTCACTGGTCACGACTTCTCACTAGAACTCAGGAAACTCCAACCTGTAGCAAGTCACTAGCGAGCATCAGATTAACTTTCTATAGTTTGGTTTGTAAGGATTAGTTATGTTTTACGGGTTGATCACGGATTGATATCAGTTAGAGAACCATTGAAAACCAGGGAGTACTGGACAGCTGCTGTTTCATCCTAGTTTGGGAATCATCGTCAGTACGCACCCACTGGGATTCGAACCCGGGACCTTCCGGTTACAAGGCAAGCTCGTATACCATTCAGCCACTGGGACCCGATTCAATGGCTCGTGAATTCTAACTTCTACTAATTCGTGATTTAGCGCGACCCCAACCATTGTCGTTGGTGGGACATCCATCCACACACGTGACATCTAATTGGACCTCACTGGTCACGACTTCTCACTAGAACTCAGGAAACTCCAACCTGTAGCAAGTCACTAGCGAGCATCAGATTAACTTTCTATAGTTTGGTTTGTAAGGATTAGTTATGTTTTACGGGTTGATCACGGATTGATATCAGTTAGAGAACCATTGAAAACCAGGGAGTACTGGACAGCTGCTGTTTCATCCTAGTTTGGGAATCATCGTCAGTACGCACCCACTGGGATTCGAACCCGGGACCTTCCGGTTACAAGGCAAGCTCGTATACCATTCAGCCACTGGGACCCGATTCAATGGCTCGTGAATTCTAACTTCTACTAATTCGTGATTTAGCGCGACCCCAACCATTGTCGTTGGTGGGACATCCATCCACACACGTGACATCTAATTGGACCTCACTGGTCACGACTTCTCACTAGAACTCAGGAAACTCCAACCTGTAGCAAGTGACTAGCGAGCATCAGATTAACTTTCTATAGTTTGGTTTGTAAGGATTAGTTATGTTTTACGGGTTGATCACGGATTGATATCAGTTAGAGAACCATTGAAAACCAGGGAGTACTGGACAGCTGCTGTTTCATCCTAGTTTGGGAATCATCGTCAGTACGCACCCACTGGGATTCGAACCCGGGACCTTCCGGTTACAAGGCAAGCTCGTATACCATTCAGCCACTGGGACCCGATTCAATGGCTCGTGAATTCTAACTTCTACTAATTCGTGATTTAGCGCGACCCCAACCATTGTCGTTGGTGGGACATCCATCCACACACGTGACATCTAATTGGACCTCACTGGTCACGACTTCTCACTAGAACTCAGGAAACTGCAACCTGTAGCAAGTGACTAGCGAGCATCAGATTAACTTTCTATAGTTTGGTTTGTAAGGATTAGTTATGTTTTACGGGTTGATCACGGATTGATATCAGTTAGAGAACCATTGAAAACCAGGGAGTACTGGACAGCTGCTGTTTCATCCTAGTTTGGGAATCATCGTCAGTACGCACCCACTGGGATTCGAACCCGGGACCTTCCGGTTACAAGGCAAGCTCGTATACCATTCAGCCACTGGGACCCGATTCAATGGCTCGTGAATTCTAACTTCTACTAATTCGTGATTTAGCGCGACCCCAACCATTGTCGTTGGTGGGACATCCATCCACACACGTGACATCTAATTGGACCTCACTGGTCACGACTTCTCACTAGAACTCAGGAAACTCCAACCTGTAGCAAGTGACTAGCGAGCATCAGATTAACTTTCTATAGTTTGGTTTGTAAGGATTAGTTATGTTTTACGGGTTGATCACGGATTGATATCAGTTAGAGAACCATTGAAAACCAGGGAGTACTGGACAGCTGCTGTTTCATCCTAGTTTGGGAATCATCGTCAGTACGCACCCACTGGGATTCGAACCCGGGACCTTCCGGTTACAAGGCAAGCTCGTATACCATTCAGCCACTGGGACCCGATTCAATGGCTCGTGAATTCTAACTTCTACTAATTCGTGATTTAGCGCGACCCCAACCATTGTCGTTGGTGGGACATCCATCCACACACGTGACATCTAATTGGACCTCACTGGTCACGACTTCTCACTAGAACTCAGGAAACTGCAACCTGTAGCAAGTGACTAGCGAGCATCAGATTAACTTTCTATAGTTTGGTTTGTAAGGATTAGTTATGTTTTACGGGTTGATCACGGATTGATATCAGTTAGAGAACCATTGAAAACCAGGGAGTACTGGACAGCTGCTGTTTCATCCTAGTTTGGGAATCATCGTCAGTACGCACCCACTGGGATTCGAACCCGGGACCTTCCGGTTACAAGGCAAGCTCGTATACCATTCAGCCACTGGGACCCGATTCAATGGCTCGTGAATTCTAACTTCTACTAATTCGTGATTTAGCGCGACCCCAACCATTGTCGTTGGTGGGACATCCATCCACACACGTGACATCTAATTGGACCTCACTGGTCACGACTTCTCACTAGAACTCAGGAAACTCCAACCTGTAGCAAGTGACTAGCGAGCATCAGATTAACTTTCTATAGTTTGGTTTGTAAGGATTAGTTATGTTTTACGGGTTGATCACGGATTGATATCAGTTAGAGAAACATTGAAAACCAGGGAGTACTGGACAGCTGCTGTTTCATCCTAGTTTGGGAATCATCGTCAGTATGCACCCACTGGGATTCGAACCCGGGACCTTCCGGTTACAAGGCAAGCTCGTATACCATTCAGCCACTGGGACCCGATTCAATGGCTCGTGAATTCTAACTTCTACTAATTCGTGATTTAGCGCGACCCCAACCATTGTCGTTGGTGGGACATCCATCCACACACGTGACATCTAATTGGACCTCACTGGTCACGACTTCTCACTAGAACTCAGGAAACTGCAACCTGTAGCAAGTGACTAGCGAGCATCAGATTAACTTTCTATAGTTTGGTTTGTAAGGATTAGTTATGTTTTACGGGTTGATCACGGATTGATATCAGTTAGAGAACCATTGAAAACCAGGGAGTACTGGACAGCTGCTGTTTCATCCTAGTTTGGGAATCATCGTCAGTACGCACCCACTGGGATTCGAACCCGGGACCTTCCGGTTACAAGGCAAGCTCGTATACCATTCAGCCACTGGGACCCGATTCAATGGCTCGTGAATTCTAACTTCTACTAATTCGTGATTTAGCGCGACCCCAACCATTGTCGTTGGTGGGACATCCATCCACACACGTGACATCTAATTGGACCTCACTGGTCACGACTTCTCACTAGAACTCAGGAAACTGCAACCTGTAGCAAGTCACAAGCGAGCATCAGATTAACTTTCTATAGTTTGGTTTGTGAGGATTAGTTATGTTTTACGGGTTGATCACGGATTGATATCAGTTAGAGAACCATTGAAAACCAGGGAGTACTGGACAGCTGCTGTTTCATCCTAGTTTGGGAATCATCGTCAGTACGCACCCACTGGGATTCGAACCCGGGACCTTCCGGTTACAAGGCAAGCTCGTATACCATTCAGCCACTGGGACCCGATTCAATGGCTCGTGAATTCTAACTTCTACTAATTCGTGATTTAGCGCGACCCCAACCATTGTCGTTGGTGGGACATCCATCCACACACGTGACATCTAATTGGACCTCACTGGTCACGACTTCTCACTAGAACTCAGGAAACTCCAACCTGTAGCAAGTGACTAGCGAGCATCAGATTAACTTTCTATAGTTTGGTTTGTAAGGATTAGTTATGTTTTACGGGTTGATCACGGATTGATATCAGTTAGAGAACCATTGAAAACCAGGGAGAACTGGACAGCTGCTGTAACAACAGAAGACAAGGGCGAAGCAACAGATCGTTTTATTATGAAAATCAACACGTATTTATACATCTTTCAACTACATTATTATAGACAAGCGCAGTCATCTGATTGGTTGTTTAGGTAGACAAACGCAGGCTTCTGATTGGTTGTTTCGGGATTCCTTGACAAATAGAGTTCTCTCTGCGAATCATATTTTGCCACGTTAACTTTGCTGTGATTGGTTGTTGACTCAGCTTGTTCATATTTTCTCACGGCCCATATTAGTGACCTAGACCTTAACGTAGATTAGTGCCAACCAATCGGCTAGCAGCCTGCTCTCACCACACTCGTCCCCCCGTCAAATAGCTTCGTGCGCAGACGTTCCGACCTTCTGGGTGCTACATCCTCTAGTTGAGGATTGTTACTGACCGGCTTGTCCCACTGTACCCATCTTTGGAGCTGACTGGCGTTAACTCGTTTCTGTTTATCACCTCTTCGGATGGTATATACTTGACCCCGTCTTTTTGTGATTGTGTATGGTCCTTCCCACTTTGGAAGGAGTTTCCGTGAACCTAGCCCGCCTCCAACTGTATATCTCCTGTCTCTACACTTCACTTGGTCCCCGACTGCAAAGGTAATGCACTGCGTCCTTTCTTTCATCTGAGACTTCATGACATCACTGCGCTGCTTCCGTATTACATTCTTGACTGCCTCTTTCCTCTCTGCTTTTAATTTCGTCGTACTCCACTTTTGGTGCATGGGCCAGGTCTCATTGTGTACCGGTAATCGTGGTTTTCTACCATACATCAGTTGGAAGGGTGACTTCTTCGTTGTTTCCTGAGTGGTAGCCGATGTGTTAGTAAAATCAGTGGAAGCTCCGTTTCCCAGTTCCCGCCCTTCGAGGCCAGCCACTCCTTCAGTGTACGGTTGTTTCTCTCCGTTAGGCCATTCGTTTGTGGATGGTATGGGGTCGTTCTGATCCTCTTGATGCCCAGCTGTTGCAAACGGGAAGTAAACTCTTCACTCTCGAAACAGGGACCTTGGTCTGTCAGTATTGTCTTCGGTACGCCGTGGTCTGCAACAATGTGTCTAACTACTGCATCTGTCACGGTTCTTGCACGTTGGTCTGGGATTGCTACGGCGTCTACCCATCGTGTCGCGTGTTCCGTCATCACCAAGAGGTACTGATTACCATTGGATGTCTGAGGAAATGGACCCATGACATCTACGGACCACAAGTCACCTATCGCGGTAACTGGAATCGACTGAAGTGGTGGTCGTATACACCGGTCACCTTTCATCAGCTGGCACCGTGGACATCCAAGTACGTATCTTGCTACGTCTTCTCTCATACCTGGCCAGTACATACTTTGTCTTAGGAGATCGGTCGTTCTGGCCACGCCTGTATGCGCTAGCTGGTGACATTCTTCTATCATGTCGTGGCGCGACGATTGAGGTATGACAGCCAGCCAGCTTCCGTCGTTCTCTCGCCAGGTCAGAGTCCCGTAGGCATTCACTCTGAGTCGATCCCTCTGTCTGAGTAGTGTGGTTAGCTCCTTACTCGCCGTAGTTTGATCCACTTCTATTCCGTTGGTGATCACCTGTATTACTGTATTCAGCGTATCGTCCAACCTCTGCCTACGTGCAAGTCTTAGTGGGTCTTGTTCTACTGCATGCACTCCGTAAGCGACCTCGGGCAACTCAGACTCATCTTCTGGTCTCGATAACAAATCTGCCAAGACATTTTCACTTCCAGGAACGTGTGAGATCGTAAAATCGTACTCCTGAAGACGCAACATCCACCGTGACAACTTCCCCCGTGGGTCTCTCGCTGTCTTCAAAAATTGTAGCGGCTTATGATCAGTTTCGATGTGGAACCGCCGGCCGAGTAAATAAGGTCTCCATTTGTCGACTGCCCATACCATTGCTAAACATTCTTTTTCTATCGTTGAATACTTTCTCTCTGCGAGTGTCAAAACCCTACTGGCATACTCAACGATTCCCTCGTCCTGTCTTAGGACCGCACCTATAGCGTAGTCACTGGCATCTGTGCACACTGTGAACTGTCTTCCTGGCACAGGTAGTTTTAGCGTCATTTGTTGGTGGTCGAGCAGCTGTTTAATTCTGTCGAATGTCCTCTGCGATTCTTCCGACCAAACAAACTTTGGCTCACCTAGTAGCCTGTATAGAGGGGCTGCTATCTCATTGAAGTTCTTCACGAAGCGGCTATAAAACGCTGCTCTACCCAAGAATTGTCTCAGTTTTCTCTTTGAATTCGGGGCTGGAATCGTTTTAATCGTCAAAATTTTCTCCGGCAGTGGTTTAATCTCACCATTTCCCACTTTATGTCCCAACAGAGTAACATTCTTTTTGGCTATCTGGGACTTGGTTTTGTTGACGCGTAGTCCAAACTCTTCGATGCGTCGCAGCACGGCTTCTACATGGTTGACGTGATCGTTTTCGTTTTGACTGTATATGACGAGATCATCACCATAAACCTCCACGTTTTTCAAGTTCCTAAGTAATAGCTTCATCAGTCGTCTGAACGTAAACGGTGCACCTGCTAGTCCAAACGGCATGCGTTTAAATCGATATTGTGTCTGACCCACGATGAAAGCCGTCTTATCTCTATCACCTTGTTTTATCGGTATCTGCCAGTATCCTGAGCGAAGATCGAGAACCGAAAACACATTCGCACCTTGTAGGCGATCTAAAGTTTCTACCACTGTTGGCATGGCACACGGTCTTAACTCTGTCATACTGTTTAACTGTCGAAAATCAACACAGAATCTATACTTCCCATTCGCTTTTTTTACTAACAGCACTGGAGAGTTGTACGGGCTATCAGCTTCCTCAATAATGTCATCTTTTAACATCTCTTGCACTTGTCGCTCCACTTCGCCTTCCAGATGACATGGAACTCTTCGCGTTGTAAATGACCTTACTTTCGGATCACTTAACGGAATTTCATGATTCACCTTATCGCAATAACCGTATGGGTCGCCATCTCCAGTGAACAGATGATCGTATTTACTAATTAACTCTGTCACATTGTGTACCGTCGGCAGCTTAATCGCTGCTATCTCGCTGGTCTCATACATGTTGATATGCCCGTATTTCGTGACCACCACGTTCGCTTGCGTGTCGATTATGGCACCAATCTCACGCAGAAAATCCGCTCCTAATATCGTTCGCTGTAGTTCGGGTACAACAATGAAAGGAAACGTCACCTCGCAGCCACCAACAACGACCGTACAGTTCGATCTACCCGTTATACGCAACACATACCCGCCTACTGTTTGTACTGTCAATGAACACGGGCTAACACTCTTACATAAATTCTTATCTATTAACGACACGGCCGCCCCTGTATCTATCAAACATACTACTTCTCGATCATTCACTCGCAACTTCGAATACAGAGCGCCTTTCTCAATAGCCCCCACTAAATCTAGGTTCATACGAAAGAAAGAACAAGCATTATACCGTCTGAAATTTTTTCTTTTCCGCCTTTCTGGGCAGTATCTTCTCCAGTGTCCCGGCTTACCGCATTCAAAACACCGGTCTTTTCTATCAGCCAACTTTAACGCCGCCACTTCCCGCTGCAATGCTTCAATTTTCTGCTCATACTCGTTTGGTTTTGGTTGGTCTATAGCGGCTACCGTTGTGCTCAGCAGCTGTCTGGTCACCTTCGCCAGCTCGCTAATATCCATCGGCTGCGTTGCGTTAACCAGTTGTAATCGCTGAGAAATGTGGTCTGGGACACTCTCGATGAATTGGGAAGACAGTAACTGCGCTTCTGATTCTTCATCTAAAGTGGGAAGTGCGCGTCGAAGTAGATTAGTCAGTTTCACCGCCAACACTAGCGGGTCTCCATCAGGTCCAAGCTTCATTGACCGGAACTGCTGCATTGCTAGCTGTCTGTCTGTTTCGCTGTCAAACTCGGAACTAGTCGTTCAACCAATTTCTTCCAAGACGCTGTGCCATTTGACCTGTCTACGCTGTCATATGCAGCCTTCGCTCGGCCTCTCAACAGCGTCCCCAAGACAACTGCCTTCGCTGCCTGCTCCTTGACACCCACCAGCTCAGCAACAGCCTCGAAGTCACGTAAGAAGCTCCTTATGTCTCCTTCTTCAAACGCAGCTGGCCACGGGATCTTCATTTTCTGGAGGCAGCGACACCAAATGTAACAACAGAAGACAAGGGCGAAGCAACAGATCGTTTTATTATGAAAATCAACACGTATTTATACATCTTTCAACTACATTATTATAGACAAGCGCAGTCATCTGATTGGTTGTTTAGGTAGACAAACGCAGGCTTCTGATTGGTTGTTTCGGGATTCCTTGACAAATAGAGTTCTCTCTGCGAATCATATTTTGCCACGTTAACTTTGCTGTGATTGGTTGTTGACTCAGGCTTGTTCATATTTTCTCACGGCCCATATTAGTGACCTAGACCTTAACGTAGATTAGTGCCAACCAATCGGCTAGCAGCCTGCTCTCACCACACTGCTGTTTCATCCTAGTTTGGGAATCATCGTCAGTACGCACCCACTGGGATTCGAACCCGGGACCTTCCGGTTACAAGGCAAGCTCGTATACCATTCAGCCACTGGGACCCGATTCAATGGCTCGTGAATTCTAACTTCTACTAATTCGTGATTTAGCGCGACCCCAACCATTGTCGTTGGTGGGACATCCATCCACACACGTGACATCTAATTGGACCTCACTGGTCACGACTTCTCACTAGAACTCAGGAAACTGCAACCTGTAGCAAGTGACTAGCGAGCATCAGATTAACTTTCTATAGTTTGGTTTGTAAGGATTAGTTATGTTTTACGGGTTGATCACGGATTGATATCAGTTAGAGAACCATTGAAAACCAGGGAGTACTGGACAGCTGCTGTTTCATCCTAGTTTGGGAATCATCGTCAGTACGCACCCACTGGGATTCGAACCCGGGACCTTCCGGTTACAAGGCAAGCTCGTATACCATTCAGCCACTGGGACCCGATTCAATGGCTCGTGAATTCTAACTTCTACTAATTCGTGATTTAGCGCGACCCCAACCATTATCGTTGGTGGGACATCCATCCACACACGTGACATCTAATTGGACCTCACTGGTCACGACTTCTCACTAGAACTCAGGAAACTGCAACCTGTAGCAAGTGACTAGCGAGCATCAGATTAACTTTCTATAGTTTGGTTTGTAAGGATTAGTTATGTTTTACGGGTTGATCACGGATTGATATCAGTTAGAGAACCATTGAAAACCAGGGAGTACTGGACAGCTGCTGTTTCATCCTAGTTTGGGAATCATCGTCAGTACGCACCCACTGGGATTCGAACCCGGGACCTTCCGGTTACAAGGCAAGCTCGTATACCATTCAGCCACTGGGACCCGATTCAATGGCTCGTGAATTCTAACTTCTACTAATTCGTGATTTAGCGCGACCCCAACCATGTCGTTGGTGGGACATCCATCCACACACGTGACATCTAATTGGACCTCACTGGTCACGACTTCTCACTAGAACTCAGGAAACTCCAACCTGTAGCAAGTGACTAGCGAGCATCAGATTAACTTTCTATAGTTTGGTTTGTAAGGATTAGTTATGTTTTACGGGTTGATCACGGATTGATATCAGTTAGAGAACCATTGAAAACCAGGGAGTACTGGACAGCTGCTGTTTCATCCTAGTTTGGGAATCATCGTCAGTACGCACCCACTGGGATTCGAACCCGGGACCTTCCGGTTACAAGGCAAGCTCGTATACCATTCAGCCACTGGGACCCGATTCAATGGCTCGTGAATTCTAACTTCTACTAATTCGTGATTTAGCGCGACCCCAACCATTGTCGTTGGTGGGACATCCATCCACACACGTGACATCTAATTGGACCTCACTGGTCACGACTTCTCACTAGAACTCAGGAAACTGCAACCTGATATGGTAACTTCAGATATTACAACAGTTAGTGTTAAACTTAGACGATTCATTTCAAAGCCATTTCTGTGTTGGTATTCAAAATGAAACCGAGTGCACTAACCGCGATATCTGCTTTTTCATCGCATTATATCAGATAATAACTTTGCACACAGATAGTGAGATAAAAACGTAAGTTTACCGAAATGCCTTCGATTAACTTAAGTTGTTTTCTATGGAGTGTGAGTCATGTCGAATGAAAGCTGAGTTGACTAACCTATTGGAAGCTGGCCTAAAAACCGAATGCAATTATTCCGTATCACACGGTGTTAAATTATCTGAAGGTGTTGATAACATTCATGAACAGCCAAATATTTGTACACTTCAGTCACAAAAGGGAAAGAGCAAACTCACGATGCACTGACTGATCTGAGAAGAAGTTGCGAAGTGGTCGCTTCATGTCATGAGTCATGAGAAGTTCGAACTCATGTCTACCCATTGGATTAGGACCCAGTGGCTTAACGGTTTACGAGCTTGCCTTCTAACCAGAAAGTCCTGAGTTTGAACCCAGGTGTGTGTGCACTGCTGGAACGGAGTGTCGAAATAGGCTGACCTAGCATATGGTTCTCGAGTACTTACAGGTTTTTCAATGATGCTCTTACTAAGGTCAGCTCATGATGAAATCCTCCAAGCGGTCAAACTAAAATAAATCCATGCAAAACCAGTACTCTAAAATTTACCTGATGCTCAACAAATACTGGCCTTATTTAGACAATGACCTAGGGTTTAAGCGGAAATTCGTGACCAGTAGGGTGCAGCAGGTGTCATTTGTATGAATCTTCATTAAATTGAAACTGATTCGTTATTGTGTCTGTTTTTCCTAGTTCCATAAGTGATTCACATGCTTTCATGTATCTTGTTGACAGCTGTCTGTCAAGGTTAACGAGTGAACATATTAGACAGAATATATGCAATTTATAGAGTAGCATTGGTTAAAGTTTATCTATTCTCATGCGTGAAACAGATGTCTGTTCGATGATTCTGCTCTATCTGCACACTAGATTTTTCACTCTAATGCCTGATGACGTAATTCTTTGGAAAATTAGTTAAGAGACCAGGAATTTACAACTACATTCGAAAGTGTATATACAGTGATTGTTTGATGCCTTGTTAAAAGCAAGAAGCCCGCTGTATGATGAAATATTCCAAAATACGTCTCACCACTATTCACAACTGTACGTGTTTATCTCTCTGAAATACAATGTCATTTATCAGCCTGGTGGCAGTTGAAACAAAAGATATTTCTTTTCAAGTAGGAAAGTAAGCATATTCGATATATGCTGCCTCAACTCAGACTAAAATAGTGTACGAAACGCGCTTTTATTTAGTGGAAATATAGTTTTGAATGTTAAAGGTCTATATATTGAGCAAGCTCAGGATTCATGATCTCTTTGTATATTGGTTGAAATGAAGCTCGTGTTACTGCATTCAGGTTTCAAATATTTTACTCACCGATCAAAAGCTAATGTTGTGTGAATTGTATATTCGAGCCTTACACAGAATTCAGTCTTATCCTATATTATTTCCTCGTTGTAAAACAGTGTTTCACATTGATTATTTACCTTTATACTTTCAGGTAGCTTTCATTTTTCGTTGTTTCGCCGCTCTCTGTCTTCATTCTACTCATGATTCTTGTAAGCCTTCAGTTAATGGACAAATAGTCAGTCATCTACTATGTTTAACGTATATTCTTTCAAAAAAGGAAGCCATCAGTTGATTACATATATATGCAGTTTCAGGTGAACGCAAAAATTTCGATACTGGTGTTGGAATTCGTCCATCATCAGTTTCGAAGTAATTATGTAATTCTGATAAATTTTAATGATATAAGTATAAAACTTAGGCACTGTGGTAGAGTGTAACTCAATTATGGATAAGATTTTATTTTGATGAATCACACAGTGTTGTACAATTATATTAACCGATGACGTTTCAAGCCCAAACTATTGCTGCTCATAATCATATCAAGTTACTCACACAACTGTCTTTCTTGATTTATATACATGTGTGGAGTCGATTAGATATGGGATTAAAATTTAGTATGAGATGATGTACATTCAAAAATAATAGTACGAGTGTTATAGATCAAAAAGATGAGTGTTTTTACAGTCATAATAAGATACTTTACAGTCGTTATAAGCTACTTTCTAACAGGTAGCTGATTATGACTGTAAAAACACTCGTCTTATTGATCCATATTACTCGTATAATTATTTATGAATGTACATCATCTCATTCTGAATCTTAATTCAATATCTAATCCATTCCACACATGTATATAAATCAAGAAAGACAGTTGTGTGAGTAACTTGATATGATTATGAGCAGCAATAGTTTGTGCTCGAAACGTCATCAGTTAATTTAACTGTACAACACTGTGTGTGATTTATCAAAATAAAATCTTATCTGATAAATTTTGTATTATTTTATAAGTATGGACATACTGGTGATAATATGAAAGCATATAGAAGCATGTTACATAAAATGTTTTACAAACATGGTACGCCCAGTAGAACAGTTATAGAAATTAGCAACATCAGAGATACCTAAAATTATTCATTGCCACTCATGTGAACTTACATTAAAACAGGAGTGTTTCGTTATTGTGTCTGTTTTTATCTAATTCCATAAGTGATTCACATGCTTTCATGTTCATTGTTGACAACTGTCTGTGAAGATTTACAAATGAATATTTTAGAGGCCATATTTGCAATTTATGGAGTAACACTGGTTAAGGTGTATATATTCTCATGCGTTAAACAGATGTCTGTTAGATTGTTCTGCTCTGCCTGCACACTAGATTTTTCACTCTCATGACTAATGACGTAATTCTTTGGAAAATGAGTTCAGAGCACAGTGATTTACAAGTGCTTTCGAAAGAGTATTTACAATGATTGATTGATGACTTAATAAAAGCATGAAGCCCGCTGTATTATGAAATAATCGAAAATACGTCTGACCATTATTGAAAACTGTACGTGTTTATCTCTGCGAAATACATGTCATTTAGCATTCATCGACCAAAAGGTAATGTTTTGTGAATTGCGTATTCGAGCTTTACACAGACTTCAGCCTTCTCCTATATTGACTTCCTCATTCTAAAACAGTGTTTCACAATTATTATTGACGTGTATACTTCCAAGTAGCTTTTCTATTTTTTCGTTGATTCTCCATTTTTCAAAAGAGAAACATTTAACTTTTGTATATGCGTATATTGTCTCAGTGACCTGCGCCAGAAATACGCGTTTATTCGATAATTTCATTTTCCATTTCTCTAATTGTGCATTTCTTATTTCTATTCCTTCACGTTCCTAATTGAAGAAATGGCGTCAAACTAGTGGTTTAACCTTCTGTAGCAGTGTTCATTTTTACAGGATAGGGTTGCTTGCTTTATGTCTAACCTTTCCTTTACCAGCTTTATTTCTAGCCGAATGATTTGTCAAATCACTTAAATGTTTCATAGTAATCTACCCGCTTGTTATTTACTGCGAAAACATGCAAAAGCATCCGTAGATATATTTTCACAAATATCTGATACAAACGATTGTAGAATGGCAACTTTGAGAAACACCCTTATAATTATATCGAGATATGATGAGAACACTTATCTGAATAATCTATCTGGTGACTAAATGGATTTAAAGATTACATACTTCATCGTCTGTGTATGTTACCAGATAACCTCATCACCTTCATTCTTCATGTTTTCTGCTACGGTCACTCGCTTCCATTAGATATCTGAAATAATATAAAATTTTGAGGAGAAAAATGATGTTGAGTAGGCGTTATCGATTAGTTCAATTTTATAGTCTCACCAATAAATGCCCTGTCAATTTCACCTACACATGATACGTTATGCAACCAAAGTGTTCACAACTCATGTTTGAGCAGGACATTAGATTCATGAATTGGTCATCTGCAGTCTTGAAATCAGGTGAAATATTGTTTTGATATTACGAAGTATGCGCGCAGGCAGACAAATACATCACGAAAACATGACCAATAACGAAGTGTGTTTTGCTTGATATGCTTATTACATATTAAGGAAAAGATTGATTATTACGATTTTTACAGGTCTGATTTCAGGATTCCATATCATTCAGTATTTATATGTGCGAAGTGTGCATGAAAACAATTGTAAGTTTGTTGTAGGACATGGCACAGATTATTCTTTCCCGATTCATTTTATGGTAAATTGAGATGAGAGTGTCTTTATTATCTAGCGCTCAAAGCTTATGTATACTTCATTTATTTCACATTCCCTAATGCAGCTGCATTTCCAAATACACTTTTATTTATCAGAGATACTGAATTAACTTCTATAAAAGGCACTGTTATTTCTTATTAGCCACTCACAAGCTGGACATTTCTAAATTCCATACGTAATCACAATAATAAAACCACTTCAAAACCTAGCGAAACGTTTCGATATCTGTTAAATCTAATGCGTTCTCTTAACTGAAAGTACTTTCATGATGACATTTTCTCCAAAACAGCTGACTAGGTGAGAGATAATAGGAGAGCACGACGCTTTTATTAGTGAAGGTAGAAAATGTTGCCGGAAATTAAAATCGTCTGACATTAGTTATGCTTGTGAAATCTACTTTCGGTTTGCACGAAGTGTTCATAAATCCAATCATAGGATTTAATTAGACATATGAAGTGGCCATCAACTTGTCAATATTTTACTGATAAACAAAAGTAATTAGGAGTGTGTCATAAACTTTGTGAGCAATCTGAAATAAAAACTGTTAACAGAAGCTACTACTACTATAGTTGAATCAGGGAAATGCATTTAGCAGAACTGAGAACCACTGAGGTAATACTTGTAATGTACATTTGAAAAATTCTAACTGTTCACCTGAATGTAAAAGCTTACAACCACAAATATAAAAGATATTAGGGTTTCAGTTATTCCATTCATTCCGTTAATCCATGGTCAGTTGTTTATTCGTTACATTCAAACCGTTTTCATCGGTTCCACTTATCTGCTGACATGTATTGGATGTTCAACTACGAAATTATCACGATAAGCACTTATCCATCAAAAGAATAATCACAAGATGTTGATTCAGTAGAACAGGGCTAAACTCAAGGTTAGGCCTATTGGATATTTCATGCACAAATATGAGTAAAACCTGAGGAAAAACATTACGTCAAACTAATGAAATGATGCACTGAACATATGATTCTTGTCTAATGTATGCTGACAAATATTATTGCATTTAATTTATTTTAATTTTTATTCTTCACCACAGCTTGATTCCACACTGTATTTTTTGGTACAAGTAAGGTGACACAGCGGTGGAATAGATCGCCGGATTCAATCCCTAGCCAAGCGACACCTGACATCACTGATTGGAGTGCCAAATTTGAGCAACAAGCATCAACAGTGAAAATTAAATAATCGTAACAAAATACTCAGTGCAATCTATCTATAAGAACAAAAATTTCTAAAAATATATCATGACAACAGAAAACCAATGTTGAAAATTATAATGACAAATGTTCGGTAAGCATATGTAAAACTATTTTCTGTATAAGCATAATGTGGATACATAAATTCGTTTTATAAGCATTCAGCTAGAATTAATATTAGGGCAATACAGTAACCGGTTTACAATCGATGACTGTCGTTGATGAGTAACCTAGTTGATAACGCTTCGTCAATGAAATGGCTATGAAATGCCATTTCGGGAATGGAAATGCGAAGCCATGACATGCGGATGCTACAGGTGCATTAGGCTGATGTCTTCTTTATATGAATGCTATCCATCACTTGAGAAGAAGAAGACTGAATCTCAGACCGATTTGTCGTAATAGGAGCAATTAAATTTCTCAATATATACTATAATTTCAGACATTCTCTATTCGTGATGACTTATAACTTTAGCGTCATTCCATTTGTCACCTCAGGTATATCTGAGATGGTTACTAACAAATAGAACGAATATCTTACCTATCTAAAACTGATTTGAACGCGCTAATAAAGTGTTGTGTGCTGTAACAGTTTTCTTAGGGAGTAGTGAAAACATAAATGACAAATGAATTCTATATTCAAAAATGCATAGAATTTTTCTCTGGTAAATATGTGCATCGTGTGTGTGTTACACTTAATGAGAAGGGAGATGCAATCACTCATTTTCTAAGCTAAATACCAATATTCTTAACAGCCTAGTTATACTCGCATTAAGAGAAGACAAGAAGACATGTGTAAGGAATGCTACCAATATTTCGTCTGTCTGTCTGTCTTTTATACTTGTAATTTAATAATTCCCATTGTAGCATTAAGAACACAATTTTCAGCGAAGAGACTCTTTTCAACGAATTTATTATCAAGCTGTACAATCGTATATATATGGTTTTATAAAGAAATTATATCCGGTGAGGGAATTAGGTCAAAGGTGTAAATACATGAAATAATAATAGTATGAAATAAATTTAAAATATTTGTGATTAGGTTCATAGTTTAAGTCAAGTGGAACAATAATTAATGTCATATATAAGATAATACATCAGGTGTATAGATTTTGGGGAGAGGCATATAATTGTAAGATTAATAGACGAATGTAAAATGTTACGTAATATGGTGTGAAATTTGATAACATAGAATTTAATATTGTAAAAATAAAGATAAAAAGTATACACATGAATAATTTTTGGTTTAAAATGTCAAGTAGATCAAGTGGAAAAGATTCAGAATGAGAGTCGTAATAATAATAATAATGATAATAATAATAATAATCGAAGTAATAAGGGAAAAGTACATAGAATAATAAAATAAATAAATGTCTATCCCTCTACGGCCAAGGCAGCAGTAGGGATTGTACATACTTCTTTTGTACACAAAGGTCTGGCTTAAAGTCATGAATTGCCAAGGCCTCAGCTGTCTTTAGAAGTCTGTAACGAAGAAAACGCGGGAAGTTGGCATGAATTCTATATAAGACCTTGAAATCATGGTCAGGGTTGACCGCGTGACAGGAGTCGATGAGGTGTTCTAAGATAGAGCTTCGCACACATTTCCTTTCTCCCTTGTAAAACCAAGCTGGAATATGTTCTCGTATCCGTGTGGAGAGCATTCTCTGACTACGGCCAATGTACCTTGCTCCACAAGAGCAGGTGAACTGGTAGATGCACATGGAGGCGGTCAGACGGGGGAGCTTATCTTTTACAGAGGTAGAGAACAGTTTGCGGCTCGTGAACGTCATATGTAATCTAGCTGCAGGGAACGTTTTACTAACTGATTTAGAAAGACGATTTTTGAGCATATCAGAAGCTTGATCTCCTTTGAATTCCAAGTTCACGAATAGGGTTTTCTTTGGAACTGAGTCAGTGACCAGTTTAGACTGCTTATCTTTCATGTTGCTGTCAATAAATCGGTTAGGGTAACCGTTTTCTGCGAGTGTGGCTTTCAGGAAGTCCAGTTCTGAGTCGACGCAATCAGAACTACAAATTTTCCTTATCCTAAAGCAGAGTGAATGGATTAAATTCCTTTTCCTGGAAATAGGCACCCAACTGTAAAAATTAGTTAGTTGTCCGTTCCATGTACGTTTCCGGTGGATCGATCTCTTGAGAGATCCGTCATTCCGTCTGCTAAGGCACACATCAAGAAACGGAATACTTAGTTCCGATTCCTTTTCAATGGTGAATTGTAAAGAAGGATGGCAGTTGTTGAAGGCGAACAAGACATCATCAAGAACTACGTTCTTATCGCAGATGACGAAAGTGTCGTCTACGTATCTTTTATAAATGTCAAAATGCCCGATGGTTTGACTAAGTTGAGAATTTTCCAGCTTTGCCATAAAACAATCAGCTAACAAAGGACCCAGTGGTGATCCCATGGCAATGCCATCTCTCTGTCTATAGATCTCATTGTTGAAGGTGAACTGAACATTCAACGTGCATCTCAATAAAAGTTCTTTGAGGTGGATTGTCGGTAAACCTATTTCCAAACCATGTGTATCAATATACTCACATAAATAGCTAACAGTTTCCATGAGAGGAACATTGGTAAATAGCGACGTGACATCTAATGAGAACAGGACTTTTTCTGAGACATTAAATTCTTTAATACTATCAATAAATTTAAACGTATCATCAATGGAAAACTTAGATACTTGCCTTCTGACTGGTTCCAATATTTCGGCTAGCCATTGAGCGATTCCGTGATAAGGAGAGCCCGCCATATCGAGGATTGGACGGAGGGGTAATCCTGTCTTATGTATTTTTGGTAGTCCATACAAACGTGGTATAATGGAGCCTACTGGTCTGATGCGTTCGTATATTTCTGACGATATTGCTGACTTATTCCTCATATTCTTTAAGACATCAGTCAGTTGATTTTCAATTAAATGTGTCTTGTTCTTTTCACCGTCGGGTTTGGCGAATTTCGTTTGGTCAGAAAGGATCGCTGAGATTTTATCATTATAATCTTGGCGATTCATAACTACGACACCCCCACCTTTGTCTGGACGGCATATGATAATATCATCATTCTTCTCTAGCTCTTTCAGTTGGTCTATATGCTCTTTAGTCAGAAGATTATTCGAGCTAGGTTTTGAACTAGTATACTGATGACAGCAATCAAGAACTGTGGATTTAAAGTATTGGAATTCCTCAGGTGATGTGGGTGTAAGATCGTTGGTCTGATTAATAAGATTTTCGAATTGCACTTGAGTATGCAGTCTGTTGACTTTGGATGAACTGTTGCAGAATTTGGGGCCCAGTGATAGGGCTTGTAGTTGAATTTCAGAAAGAGTGACGGAGGAATAATTAAATACATATTTATTGGGGTCAGTCGGGAATCGCTTTTCTGCTAATACCTGCTTGAGACTGTCAAGATGCTTGAGGTTAGCAGACTGGGACTGTTTTTCAATGACACAAGAAACGTAATCCTCGAATTGCCGGCGTTCATCAGTCGAAAGTTCAAACAGAACATGACTTCTCAGAGTTATGTTCCTGTTTAATTCTACCACACGAGAACTGATTGCATCAATATGATTAAGTGTGTGGCGCTTTAATGTTTTGGAATTAGGACATATACGGCTACGTCTAAGCGCTTTCCAAAATAAATTAGGATATTCATTTTTACTGATACAGCTTTCAAGAAAGTTAATCTCGGATTTCACTAACGCAAGTTTGACAGAATACCGTAGGAAACCATTAAGTTCCTTCATCGTCATTGGGTCTTTGCATTTTTTCAATAATTTAATAATTCCCATTGTAGCATTAAGAACACAATTTTCAGCGAAGAGACTCTTTTCAACGAATTTATTATCAAGCTGTACAATCGTATATATATGGTTTTATAAAGAAATTATATCCGGTGAGGGAATTAGGTCAAAGGTGTAAATACATGAAATAATAATAGTATGAAATAAATTTAAAATATTTGTGATTAGGTTCATAGTTTAAGTCAAGTGGAACAATAATTAATGTCATATATAAGATAATACATCAGGTGTATAGATTTTGGGGAGAGGCATATAATTGTAAGATTAATAGACGAATGTAAAATGTTACGTAATATGGTGTGAAATTTGATAACATAGAATTTAATATTGTAAAAATAAAGATAAAAAGTATACACATGAATAATTTTTGGTTTAAAATGTCAAGTAGATCAAGTGGAAAAGATTCAGAATGAGAGTCGTAATAATAATAATAATGATAATAATAATAATAATCGAAGTAATAAGGGAAAAGTACATAGAATAATAAAATAAATAAATGTCTATCCCTCTACGGCCAAGGCAGCAGTAGGGATTGTACATACTTCTTTTGTACACAAAGGTCTGGCTTAAAGTCATGAATTGCCAAGGCCTCAGCTGTCTTTAGAAGTCTGTAACGAAGAAAACGCGGGAAGTTGGCATGAATTCTATATAAGACCTTGAAATCATGGTCAGGGTTGACCGCGTGACAGGAGTCGATGAGGTGTTCTAAGATAGAGCTTCGCACACATTTCCTTTCTCCCTTGTAAAACCAAGCTGGAATATGTTCTCGTATCCGTGTGGAGAGCATTCTCTGACTACGGCCAATGTACCTTGCTCCACAAGAGCAGGTGAACTGGTAGATGCACATGGAGGCGGTCAGACGGGGGAGCTTATCTTTTACAGCCTCCGAAGCCTCAGGATGGTCGGGGGTGGGTGTCTTGCGCTGCGGGCTAGCCACCCCTCCGTACACCTCTTGAAATGCTCCCATATGACCGTGCGTCTTACATAGCCTCTCCTGAGGAAGTCCTACTCACTGCCGTCACGTGGCGGAGGTGTTTTTCACCGAAGTGAGAGGGCAAAAGCGGATGCCCGGCGCTCTTCAACGAGTTGACTGTCCATTTGATGACAGTCTAGGGGAGATGGCTAAACCCTGATTCCAAACCACCAACGACTGGCGTATGAAGCTCACTGGAGTTCACCGGCAGACGTATGGACAAAGAGCTTATTGGATGCCCTGGATGTCTGGCCCCATTCAAAAAGGCGTATGAACCAGTCACCGGCTGCCAATGGATAGTGGACTCCCTACTCCACTCCTACTGCCTTGTAGGTCACACTTGGCTGTGTAAAGGCTAGAGCTGCACTCTCAAACAAAAGGCCGAGCGATGCTGGGGACATCACTCGTACCCAATTCCCATGAAACTTCATCAACTCTCTTACAAACATTCGAGATGTTCATGAAGCCGGTTCATCCTCCCGTAGGAGATAGCCGAACTAAAGAAGAAAGAAAGAAGATCTTTTACAGAGGTAGAGAACAGTTTGCGGCTCGTGAACGTCATATGTAATCTAGCTGCAGGGAACGTTTTACTAACTGATTTAGAAAGACGATTTTTGAGCATATCAGAAGCTTGATCTCCTTTGAATTCCAAGTTCACGAATAGGGTTTTCTTTGGAACTGAGTCAGTGACCAGCTTAGACTGCTTATCTTTCATGTTGCTGTCAATAAATCGGTTAGGGTAACCGTTTTCTGCGAGTGTGGCTTTCAGGAAGTCCAGTTCTGAGTCGACGCAATCAGAACTACAAATTTTCCTTATCCTAAAGCAGAGTGAATGTATTAAATTCCTTTTCCTGGAAATAGGCACCCAACTGTAAAAATTAGTTAGTTGTCCGTTCCATGTACGTTTCCGGTGGATCGATCTCTTGAGAGATCCGTCATTCCGTCTGCTAAGGCACACATCAAGAAACGGAATACTTAGTTCCGATTCCTTTTCAATGGTGAATTGTAAAGAAGGATGGCAGTTGTTGAAGGCGAACAAGACATCATCAAGAACTACGTTCTTATCGCAGATGACGAAAGTGTCGTCTACGTATCTTTTATAAATGTCAAAATGCCCGATGGTTTGACTAAGTTGAGAATTTTCCAGCTTTGCCATAAAACAATCAGCTAACAAAGGACCCAGTGGTGATCCCATGGCAATGCCATCTCTCTGTCTATAGATCTCATTATTGAAGGTGAACTGAACATTCAACGTGCATCTCAATAAAAGTTCTTTGAGGTGGATTGTCGGTAAACCTATTTCCAAACCATGTGTATCAATATACTCACATAAATAGCTAACAGTTTCCATGAGAGGAACATTGGTAAATAGCGACGTGACATCTAATGAGAACAGGACTTTTTCTGAGACATTAAATTCTTTAATACTATCAATAAATTTAAACGTATCATCAATGGAAAACTTAGATACTTGCCTTCTGACTGGTTCCAATATTTCGGCTAGCCATTGAGCGATTCCATGATAAGGAGAGCCCGCCATATCGAGGATTGGACGGAGGGGTAATCCTGTCTTATGTATTTTTGGTAGTCCATACAAACGTGGTATAATGGAGCCTACTGGTCTGATGCGTTCGTATATTTCTGACGATATTGCTGACTTATTCCTCATATTCTTTAAGACATCAGTCAGTTGATTTTCAATTAAATGTGTCTTGTTCTTTTCACCGTCGGGTTTGGCGAATTTCGTTTGGTCAGAAAGGATCGCTGAGATTTTATCATTATAATCTTGGCGATTCATAACTACGACACCCCCACCTTTGTCTGGACGGCATATGATAATATCATCATTCTTCTCTAGCTCTTTCAGTTGGTCTATATGCTCTTTAGTCAGAAGATTATTCGAGCTAGGTTTTGAACTAGTATACTGATGACAGCAATCAAGAACTGTGGATTTAAAGTATTGGAATTCCTCAGGTGATGTGGGTGTAAGATCGTTGGTCTGATTAATAAGATTTTCGAATTGCACTTGAGTATGCAGTCTGTTGACTTTGGATGAACTGTTGCAGAATTTGGGGCCCAGTGATAGGGCTTGTAGTTGAATTTCAGAAAGAGTGACGGAGGAATAATTAAATACATATTTATTGGGGTCAGTCGGGAATCGCTTTTCTGCTAATACCTGCTTGAGACTGTCAAGATGCTTGAGGTTAGCAGACTGGGACTGTTTTTCAATGACACAAGAAACGTAATCCTCGAATTGCCGGCGTTCATCAGTCGAAAGTTCAAACAGAACATGACTTCTCAGAGTTATGTTCCTGTTTAATTCTACCACACGAGAACTGATTGCATCAATATGATTAAGTGTGTGGCGCTTTAATGTTTTGGAATTAGGACATATACGGCTACGTCTAAGCGCTTTCCAAAATAAATTAGGATATTCATTTTTACTGATACAGCTTTCAAGAAAGTTAATCTCGGATTTCACTAACGCAAGTTTGACAGAATACCGTAGGAAACCATTAAGTTCCTTCATCGTCATTGGGTCTTTGCATTTTTTCAATAATTTAATAATTCCCATTGTAGCATTAAGAACACAATTTTCAGCGAAGAGACTCTTTTCAACGAATTTATTATCAAGCTGTACAATCGTATATATATGGTTTTATAAAGAAATTATATCCGGTGAGGGAATTAGGTCAAAGGTGTAAATACATGAAATAATAATAGTATGAAATAAATTTAAAATATTTGTGATTAGGTTCATAGTTTAAGTCAAGTGGAACAATAATTAATGTCATATATAAGATAATACATCAGGTGTATAGATTTTGGGGAGAGGCATATAATTGTAAGATTAATAGACGAATGTAAAATGTTACGTAATATGGTGTGAAATTTGATAACATAGAATTTAATATTGTAAAAATAAAGATAAAAAGTATACACATGAATAATTTTTGGTTTAAAATGTCAAGTAGATCAAGTGGAAAAGATTCAGAATGAGAGTCGTAATAATAATAATAATGATAATAATAATAATAATCGAAGTAATAAGGGAAAAGTACATAGAATAATAAAATAAATAAATGTCTATCCCTCTACGGCCAAGGCAGCAGTAGGGATTGTACATACTTCTTTTGTACACAAAGGTCTGGCTTAAAGTCATGAATTGTTCCACTTGTTCCACTTTTAACGCGAATCAGAAGTCTTCAGGTCCGAAACATCGAATTATGTGATGTGTGTTTCACATGACATCAATAAATGCAAGTTTATTGAAAGCCAATCAGAGATCATTCAATTTGCAATATATAAATGCTGCTTAAACATTCCATGCCAAAATCAAGTATTTCGTTAGCAGGAACATGTTAACCAGAATATGGTTGACTATTATAACATCGATTCTCTTGTGTAAGTAGTGGCTTATTTTAATAGTAAATTGAATAATAATTCACGAACTCCAACCAGTCCGTTGTAATTTCAGAGGGTTTTTTATACTGTTTACCAATCATATATTCGTATCTCCTTATGCACGTTTCAGTACAATTTACACGAGGCATAAAACAGATATTTATTCATTCCAGATATCATGTATCTACCACCGTGCGAGTCAGGACTGCTCTTGTTTCTTTTCTGTGAGTTGTAACGACGGATTCATTTATTTCAATAATCCAACTGATAGTTCCATAAATAGCTCTGAAGCTGATATAAGAATAAAACTGGTGCGATGTGGTAGAGTGTAATTCCATTATGGGTAAATGTTGTTTTGATAAAGTAATGTTTACTGATGACGTTTCGAGCACAATTTATTGCTCATAATCATATCAAGGTACTCACATGACTTCTTAACTTCGTTTATATATTTCCATTGTTTTTCATTTGATTTTCACTTGATTTGACAGGTAGTAGTATTTTCTCTATTTCAGGTATGAGTGATGAATCATTCCTATTGCATGTGTTTGGTGTAGACTCGATGAGTAAGGATTCAGTAATCAACCTCTCTCCCAACCTACCTGGATAACCTTAATTCTGAATAAAGCAGGAATCAGGGTGGCATTTAAACCTACGAACTCACTCAGATTGGACACGCTCTGTAAGTTAAAAGACCCAGTTGACCAATTAGACAAAATAATATAATTTACAAAATACCCTGCAATGACTGTGAGTCAGATCAACTACATAGGTCAAACTAGTAGGTCAGGGGTAGTTAGATTGACATAACATAAGAATTCAGCTAAGGTGAGAATGGTTGTCCCCAAGAAGATAAGTTACCTAGAAAAAAGCTCAGCAATTGCAATGCATGCGCTAACAGACAACCACACAATAGGGTGGGAGAGGGTTAAAATTCTAAAAAGTAATCTAGGTAGGTGGAGAGAGAGGTTGATTACTGAATCCTTGTTCATCGAGTCTACAACAAACACATGCAATAGGAATGACTCGTCACTCATACCTGAAATAGAGAAAATACTACTACCAGTCAAATCAAGTGAAAATCAAATGAAAAACAATGGAAATATATAAACGAAGTTAAGAAGTCATGTGAGTACCTTGATATGATTATGAGCAATAAACTGTGCTCGAAACGTCATCAGTAAACATTACTGTGCAACACTGTGAGGCTTAATCAAAATAAAATTTACTCACGATGGAATTAGCTCTGAAGTTCTTTTTACTTATTCAGATTATAACAATAGAAACATCTACGTAATAAAGAAGTAGTGACTATAAATGTAATTGTTTCTTCTGCTCAGCTAATAAGACATTCTATTCCAATAAACGTGAAATGAATGCATGTGAGACGTCGAAATATTGTAGTTCGATGGAAATTGTTATTCCCAACGGATACTCCATTGAACGATCTGACATTAAATATGGTTCTGCAATCATCCTCCGGCTGATTTAAAGGTTCTCTTTGATCTGTGTTTACGAGTGGTATAATACCTGAGTTGAATTCATTGAAAATGAATATTGTTGGGAGGTATCGTAATCATCAAAAATGACATTTGCAAATGTTTTGTGCATAGTAATTAAAACTGCCAGATTTTGTAGTTTTGCATTTAGTAGCTTTGCATTACAGTCAATTACATTCAGTCTTCTCTAAGAACAAAGTTCTACATCTCCGGTATTTCCAGATAGCTAATGAACCATTTAACTGTGTCATGAGCTACAGGATAGTGTTAAATAATCTCATTATGTACCAAAAGAGAGCATCTGCGGACTTATAATTTATTTAAAACTATGTGACGTGCAATCAAATGCAGAGGGTTTTGTAGGCGACATTTTATCTGAAATGTTAGAGACACTAAACGGAAAAGTAAAGCAAAGCAATATCACATGGCAGTGAATTGTTGATAAGCCCAACACTGAACGTCACCTCACACATTCCATTCACACCTTTTAAATCTTTCAGAATAGGAAGGGAAATTCATCTCCCCACTTTATTCATTTGTTTATTACATAGGTCTAGTGTATCCGTATTTTTGCTCTGGTATGTTTCTGTATATATTCATCTAACCATATTTTTATATCATTGTCTATAAGAGAGATGGTTTCAATAATGTTATACTGAGACATTTATCTGGTTTGATTATTGAGCTTCCCCTTTTCCTTAAGATGAGATTATTTTCAATACAGAGTGGATTTAATGGTAGTTTGTAGCTGGCGAATTCGTTTGTTCCTGATACAGTTTTCGGCTTTCAACTGCGATATTCGCAACGAAATAGCACATGGGTTGTACACACATTACTTTTTTAACTGCATGTCTCATGACGAGGACAAGTGAGTAAAATGCACGTTACAAATGAAGCACTATTTCGCTTTATTTATAGATACAGCAAATGATTTTGTGGTAAGCATTCTTACATTTCATGAGAGTTTATCTGTAGAATAACAATCGATATTATGTGGCGTATGATAAAAATCATCGTAAGGACAATTCTACAGGTGACAAATTTTGACTAACTATAAGTACCTGAATATGTGAAAGTAAATATATTAATCAAGTAATTGGCAGAAATTGAAGATTTCTATGTAAGGTATAATAGTGGGACAAATCCACTTCAACTGTGAATAACAAATTGTTAAGTAGGCAGACTATAAAATGCTTCACACTAATCCAGGTCAGTCGATTTTTAATCCCCAAATTCAGATTTGTCCTGTTCACTCGTTGCAGCCTATGTGTATCAGATTGTCAGATATCACACACCGAACATGATACTGACAGTGACTTCTTTAGTACGAGACATCTGCGCTTAATTGTGATTAACTACTAATTAATAATAATATTGAGAGATCACTGTCTCATTTCGTGTTTCATAAAACTGGAACTCCATGGAACTGATGTAAATGGCTTGTTCATATGAAAGAAAACTCTCCAGTAGCATGTGTTTCTTGGCGATGATGATGCTCCGAAGAGGAATCCATTTAAATGATAATAATTCTAAATCAGTTTAGATGTTATCACTTGGATATTCACTTGTTTTTCCAGAATAATTTGAGTTTTGTGATGTTAAATTCTAATATGATAACAGGAGCGAAGGTCAGCTATGGTTAGTATATACGTGATATGTAGTCATGTGATGTGTTTTTTGTTATTTGAGACTTGAGTGAACCACTCTCTATCATATTTGACTTTATGTTTTTTTCATGCCTTCATATATTGGACATACTTTCTAGCATTCACTAATTTTAAGTGAAAGCCATCAGTTGATTACATATATATTCAGTTCAGAGATCTTTAGAGATATTTCAGGCGATTTCCGATTCTCATTTCTATGTTTTTTTAACCGGATCTAGATTTTAGTTTCTATAATATGTGACTGGAAAATCAATTGATAACTGACGATAGCAGGAGTAAAGTAGGACTCCACAAATGTCTTAACTTTCTGATGTTCTTGATATGAAGGCTAAGGTTGGCACAGTTCTTGTGTTCTGTTGCCTTATTCGTGTTTGAATTGCAGTTACTTCTTAAATTGTGTTCACTTAATATAAACTGCCTGAAATTAATTGTCGGTAAATGGTGTTACACTGGTTACTTGAATGATAGATTGATAGTCCGGAGACCTCTGTAAGTATTTATGATTTTTAGAATTTTTGTTGCTACGGTGAGCATTCTCGCCTGTTTCTTACAATTATTATCATTAGTATCAGACTGTGCACCTTTGTGAAACATCCAACTAATCGAAGAGGAATCATTTCAAGTAGTGTAGCAAAAAACGCGTGACAGGAGAGATGACACGAGAAAGATAATTTAAGATCATGACTGTCACGAAATAAAGTAGTGATTATGCAAGGCAAACCATTCATTCAGGTGACAAATTCATTATACTCCAGTCTGCTGAATCATTCTTTTCCAGGATTAAATGAATGTGCTTTTATTTATGGGGATTCACATTTAATAACTTTTCCTGCCAATAAATTGCGCTGTGATAATGCTTCATATGATAGCGACTGCTGAATCATCGCGGGTAAGTCATAACGGTTTCCTGTTTAAATGTTCTCCCAACTACACACATACATAAGTGTGTATTCAGAATTGCTTTTATTCATTTCAAATTGTATTTTCATGAATGTATCCTCTTGAGTGCAACTCACTCATAGGAAGAGGTTTGGCGATTAGCAAGTTGGGAACAAAATGACATCCGAAATATGGTGAAAAGTGTGTTTTCAGTAGATGTGCTCTCCATAAACATTTTCTCAACTCATGTTTAGTACGGATAGGTATATCAGTCTCCTTTTGCAATGGTATTCAAAGAGCACACAAACATAGTTGGATGACTGATTATCTGTCAGAATCAGCGAATGGTCAGAGAAATTATCATAGCGAATCCGTAGTAATTGATTCCGTAAAATCAAAATGTAACCTAGTTAGTGCATTCATATGTTTGAATGATGATGCTTAGACACTGGCAATGACACATGCTGCTTATTTCCGATGAGGATCATCGCAATTGATTCGCAGATTTCTTGTATGAATCGAATGGTCATTGGGAAAATCTTAACGATTTCAACCGAACTGCAGCAAACGAAATCGCAATAGAAGTGGAAATTTGATGATTACTTGACTATTTATATTCCAGGATTCACTGGATAAGCCAAATGATTATCAGATTGCCAGACGGCTGACTTTATACTAACTCCCCTGAAATCAATATTCGCAAAAATTCGTTCTCAATGCTTCTTATTTAATTGACCATTAATCTGATAGCTGGTCGGTTCCTAAAGTCAGTCAGTCATCACGGTCACTTCTTTAACTGTTATTCATAATACACTCATATATATCTGAAGACATTTTGTGGGTACGTTTTAATTCCTCTTTTTGAACTGCGTGGCCTAGAAAACTATCCCAGACAGCGAATCAGAATGAAAGTAGGATTCTTATTAAAAAGAAAGTAGAACCTGAAAAGGAAGTGACGATTTGGTCTTCCAAGGGTGACTTGGAGGAGTTCATGTGAAGAGGAGATGAAAGCATGTGGGCAGACTTGGAGCCAGATGAAAACTCTAGCGGAGAACCAAACGCAATATAGACGCGCGGCTGAAGTCATATGTTCCTCTAAGAAATAAAGGAAATAATAAAATTATTAATAATATAAGTAATCCAAATATACATCAAGGCCGCTGCTATTTGACTGAGAACCACTGTTATACAATTTCTGTATGTGATTTCACAAGAGTAAATAATTCGTAACATCCCATGATGAAACGGATGCAAATATTGCTTGATTGCTCACTTCGTGGAAATTCCTTATTTGCTTCGCTTTCATTGACGTGCTGATGATTCAACGGTCGAAACCCAACTTGATTTTCATTTGAAGTGATATTACCTAAAGATGTTCCACTGTAGATGTATGTAGTATTTGATTATTATTACTAAATCAAATCCTTTCGATGTTGATGTTTAGAAATGCTGAATAAATTCTCCATGCACTCACTTTATTCTTGAAATTACATCGATACGTTTTCCGCACACAGACACAGACGTGAGAGTGTAAGTGTTCCACTTTATTCATAACAAATGTTTACTTGACAACTAATGAACTGTGTCTTGTAAAGCCATGTCATTCTTTTTGGGAATGTTCTTAGTATTTAGATGCGATAAATAGGCAATTGTTTGTGGATCAAACCGTCAGCGCCAATACAACAATTAACATCATTTCGATGTGTGTTATGTGGAGTGATAACGTGGTGATTTCCAATATCTCAGAGACTTTGCTACATTATTTGCCTATTGACCAGAAGAAGAGAGTACCACAACCATTTGTTCTCGTGGCAGGTATTCATATACCAAAATATTTTTGATAATGTGATTTTAGGCACTTTGAAAGTGTTTCAGAAATATCAGCTGAAAGATGCATGTTAGTATGTTCACATGATCTCTACATCGGCATGTGCCACCTAATTTGAATTATGAGTGATACAAAATTTGAACTTCCCATCTGATTCCGATTGATATTTCACTTATTTTTATGATGAATAACTTATTTTATCATGGAAAAACAAACGCGTTCATCACGAAATCATTGTCTCTCAAGAATCGAGGATTTGAAGTACTGATATCACTTGAGCGATATATGCTGTAGGTCTGTGTATGGTTGAACTGTTGCAAAATATGAGACAGATTATGGAAAAATGTAACTTTATCCCTCGTACATTTGGTTTCCCATTTCAGCTAATAATGTGCAAGTCTGTCAAGTATTTTTTACGTAAAATGCTTTGAAGTACTTTGACAGACATGTTTCAATAATTATCAGTGTTATCCATAATTTACTTTCTCATGAAATCGGAAATATCCAAATGATGCTAACGAATTCAGAAATCATTTCTGTATGTGTTACAAATTTTGTATGCTTATTTCTAATTAGGTGTGTATTGCTATCATGTTAAAAGTGCAACTGGAGTTATATTACCGTTCTTGTGTGACTGAATAAAAGTGGGAATGACATGAAAGCTTCAATTTTGTACAAATTCAAAGGAACAAATCTTCACAGATTTCTGTGATATTCCCAATTCAAAAAGTTTTAAAACTGTTTTATTTACTCTGAAGTGAATAAAATCTTTCTTCATTATCCTTTTGCTCATATTTCATATTGAAGGCATCATAAATAATTTCATGTTTTAACTGAACCTTTCATAAATTTGTTGACTGCCATAACACATATAAATTAATTACGTCTCCCACTGACTTTTTTCTTCCACCACAATTCAAAACCAGTACAACTAAAATTGACCTTATTCACTAGTTGAAATATTATTAATCATATCATTTATCGATATCTCGACGAACCTGTGCCAGAATGAGTGATCACACCTGATGAATTTTATGCATTTCGTCTGTAAATACGAGAATTTCTCCGTTGAATGATGTGAAGTTCTATTTGAAATAAATGGAATTTTTATTCAAGACTTTATTTATGGATAATTCAGTGACATGTGAAAACACATGGCATTCCTCTGAAGAAATGAGCATATTGAACATAGTTCAGTGAATTGATTCGTGCGACATAAATTCAGTTACACATGAGATAAATGTGAATGAAATCGATTGAAAATAAAGGAACATTTTACGTCTGAATGTTACCAGAAAGAGAGACTCGTTTCAGTCTGGTCACACGATTCAATCTCTGTTTTCTACTGGCCAACTGATTAATTTTCTTTAGACACACATAATCGTGAAACGCAGACGCAGCACATACACAAAAACTGACTATTTTTCAATAATTTGAAAGTTCTGTCGAAAAAGTGGTAACATCACAAATCAAAATGCCTTTTAATAGTGCTGCTAATTAGCTATACCGTCCAGTCTAAATATAAACACAACGAGTACTGATAATAACGCAAAATATACTCAGAAGGGTGAGGTTGAAAACACTGTTAATATGAATATCACATGATGTGCTTCCTTCCACAGTCTAAGTTGAAAATCACACTCTACAAATCATTCTTAATGTGTGCACAATCACGAAGAGAAAAACGATCAAACTGTAGACTGAATAAGAAGAAAGACAAATGATAAGCATGAAAACAAAAGTGATATGTAGATTTCAGTGCGATGATACACATCTTAATGGAGGAATGTGTTATTACTTCAAAGGTAGCAGAAACGTCAAAATAGGTTGACATTTCGGGATGAGAATGTAAACCAGATGTTTTCCAAACAAGTATTCCTTAGTTCTTAGAATCATGGGATTATGCAAAGGTATGTAATGAAACTGAACAGTTTTATAAAACATGTTATTTTGATGATCTACCTTATCCCAGACAGTGTCTCACAACTTAAAATGAAAAGTATGCAAACGAATGTGCTTCTGCACCTGACAACACCATATATAGCTATTTACAGATGGTGATTCATGACATAGCAGTGCGAAAGATGAAATCCAACAGATGCATTTCAAGCAAGATATTTCCACTTACTTGACAAGAATGTCATATTACACACTTCCTGGTCAACTCTTTCAAACAAATTTACGCAACTGATCAACACCATAGTGAAGTGGAACACATTCTTGTAAAGGTGATAGGACTTTGTTCCGAAACCTCTTTTGAAATACAACATGAATATATAGTGAAGAGATGTCGAACTGATGTTGAAGAATCGAAGAAATGAGTCAATAATATTTGAAGAATCTGAAATGCTGAATCATACAGGATAAATATATCATGAATCACTCATCGAGATTCTAGAGTCCGTATAACTGTAAATAGTGCAATGAAAATTATTTAAAATACTAGATACTGAATTGTGGGGTGATTAAAATCCAATTTGTGCAGAATATTGTCAGCGATTTGCTCCACTCGCAATATGGAAACGAAGATTCTTAGCATCTAGACTGGAGTCATACAAAGTCTTTGAAAGAATATATTTTCAAAATAAAGCTAGATGAACCTTAAATTATTGAATTTTGATTCGTTAATTGTAGTTAATCGCCTAAATTTTTTGAAATTTAAACATCTAGCCCAAATAATGCCTCCTAATTTTAAGTATCAATGTTGACGCGATATCCAGATGTTGGATGTATCTTCAACTTCTTTGTAAAGAGTCGAAAAAATGATGTAGAATCCAGAATCTCTATGTTGCCAAAGGATATTTCAAAGAAACTTTGTAGAATAAAATATTTGATAAGAAATCAGAAAAACTTTGCACGCTTTTTCAACAATCGGTATGTACATACACACATTTAAAATTTCATTCAGTCATATACTAGGCCAACACTTGTGAGGGCGTAATTCACACAAGTACTGAAGTTGATTCTGTCACAGTGCATATTCAGATGACCGACTTTTCCATGACCTTACAAACTGAATGCGAAAGCTTTACATTCAACTGTTTTATGCTATGCCTCAGATTTATGATGAACACTATGGTGATTTTACATAAGTGTTTATAAACTGATAGGATAACGAAAACTGTCACACACAAAATTCTCTACAATTATAAAAACATTCTTGAAGTTGTTTAAGTTGTCTTCTGTGTTCTTTTGTCAGTAGATAACGTTGACTCGGTTGCGTTGAAATGTATTTGTACCAGCTCTCAAGAATTGAAGCTTTGAATCGATCCAGATCTTTTTCGGAAGTAGGTGACAAATCGGATGTCTGTGACATTAAATTCTCAAACTCCACTTTAGTTTGTAATTCTTTGGTCTTACTCGATACATGGCGAAATTTTCGGCCAAGTGATAGCACTTGCATTTGAACAGGAGTCAAGGGTAGATTCGAGAAATTAGGGACATATTTCTCCAGATTCTGTGGAAACGACGAAAGAGTTTCAGATGGTTTCAGGCTTTTTGTTAGTTGTGAAGTAGTATTGTTACAACTTTTTTGTAGGACATCAGAGACGTAATCCCGGAATGTTTGTCGTTCATCATCGGATAGTTCATACAAAGCATGGGTTCTTAGTGATAAGTTTCGCTGAAGTTCGGGTATGCGTGAGAGGATGGTGGCGATGTGATTCAGTGTGTGACGTTTTAGTGTCTTTGAATTAGGATAAATATGATTGCGGCGTAGAATCTTCCGGTCATGTTTTGGATACTCATGCTTATCGATTTATCGTTTCAGAAAATTAAGCTCCGTGTTAACTTCAGCAAGCGTGAAAGAGAAACGCTGAAATTTGTCTAATTCCTTTACTGTCACAGGGTCCTTGGAGTTCTTCAATGAACGAAACATTCCCATATTGATTCATAAGAAAAAGGCAAAACCAGCGAAGGAAATTTTTTTTCGACGATTCATTTTCATGAGCTGTACAATCGTGATTATAATTAACACAGAAATCTTTAGACCAATCAGACACTGGTTTACTTTGTCCTCGAAAATTGTACTACATGGTGTAAGTATGTATAACCTGATAGGATAACAAAAAGTATTACACACACACACACACACACACACACACAGAACTCTCTGCAATTTTAAATCATGCATTACTATCGTCATAGTATGTTGAAGGCCAACAAAAGTGTGAATTATGCATCGTTAACAATTCTGAGGTTCCACTGATGTCGTGCTCATCAACTTTTCACTATAATCAAAAAAATTTCGTGAGTTAATGAAAGTGGAACACTTTTGTGATATGTGGAGCAGGAATGACATTCATGCTGAATGTATACTGAGTGAAGGTGCGTTATATTATATGATACAATTTTCACACCTTGTCAAAATTATTGTTTGAAGTAAAGACAAAATTAAAAAGATATTTCGTGAGTGTATGTCACCAACAAATAGACTTGTTGTGGTGTGATGATATGATAACTTCAGATATTACAACAGTAAGCGTTAAGGTTAGTTGAGTTTATTTCAAAGCCATTTATGTGTTGGTATTCAGAATAATATCGAGTGTACTTAACGGGAGTGTCCAATCCATTTCCACATTCCTTTGCATATTTGTTGGGCCATTAGTTCTTGTTTAATTTGTTTGTTCCCATTGTTTTTTGTTGGTGATTCTTTCCTGTTCGACCATCTGATCTTCAGTATAGAGCAAAGACAATTGTCGGTAAAGGTCTGCAACTGGCTGTTTGAAATATTCTCAGTGACCCGCCCGCCGAGTTCCTGATCCGTATAGAAAAACTGACTTGGCGTTGTTTGTATTGAAAATCCGACTGAATTTTGTTGTTGATGCTGGCTGAGTAACGAAGATTTCCAGATTGGTTTCAGTTGGTTAATGAATGTGTTTCTCGCCTTCCCGATTCTCGCTCGATTTGACATCCTCGTCTGTTCCTCCTGTATTTGAGACAATGCTCCCTAGAGAAGTGAGTGAATGGAGTAACCTCTTTCATATGCCTGCCATTGATGGTGATTGGCGCTTGATGTTGCTGCTGCTGTTGTTGGTGGTGGTTGGTTAATTTCAAAACTTCCGTCTTGTCTATGTTCACTAGGAGTTCTGTCCTCACTACCCGCTTCTCCTAACAGTTTGTCGGTTTTCACTTGTAAGTCTTCGATTCTGGATGACATCAACCATAAATCATCCACGCGCGAAATCCAGCTCTTCTAGTTTCTTCACGTCGGTCCAGGATATTCCTGTGTTCTCGTTTCCCACTGTCTGACACATAATCCAGTCAGTCCACCACAACTAGGAATATCATTGGTGATAATAAGCACCCTTGTCTGACTCCTGTGTTTATTCCAAACGCCTCGCTGAGTTTTCCGTTGTGGATCACTTGAACTGTGCCTTTGTTGTACAGCTGCTGAATGAGGTTGCTGAATATTTGGGGAACGCCGTAGTGCTCGAGTAGTTTGCAAATTACTATGCGGTCAACGCTGTCGAAGGTCTTCTCAAAGTCTATAAAGTTGAGGAAGAGGTTTGATTGCCATTCCATGCTTTGTTCGATGATGATGCGTAGAGCAATTTGGTCAGTACATGATTTGCCTCGCTTTCCTGAATCCAGCTTGTTCTGGCCGGAGTTCTGTATCCAGTGCGCCCTATAATCTCTCCAGGATGATACGACTCAGGATTTTACTCGGCATCGACAGGAGCATGATTCCCCGTCAGTTTTTGTAGATTCCTAAGTTGCCCTTCTTCGATAGTTTCACGAGGTAACCTTCCTTCCAGTCAGTAGTCACCTTTCCCTCCTTCCAGACCTCTTGCATTAATGGAGTCAGGATGTCGTCTCTGGGTCTGCTTTCAGTGCTTCAAGGGGTATTCCATCTGGTCCGGCTGTTTTTTCAGCTTTCAGATGCTTGATTGCATTCAAGAGTTCAGCTCTTGTTGGAGGATTGGTGTCAACATACAGTTTTGTACGTGCTGCTGTTGGTATTTCTGGACGGGTTGCAGGTGATAGTCGGTTCAAGATTACTTTGAAGTGGTCCGCCAATTGTTTAATCTGTCTTTTTTTCCCTAGGTAATTGGGTTCGTTTGACAGTCTTTCATAGGTTTCGCTTGTGTTGATCTCTTCCCGGAGAGAGATTTGGTTATCTTATATAATGTCCTCAGGTCCCTTTTGCCTGCTTCCTTCCTAGCTTCAGTGACCAGATCGTCCTAGAATCGTCTTTTGTCCTTCCTTGCACTCTTCTTCACTTCTTTGTCCAGAGGTGTGTCAGTTGAGCTCAGCGTCTCCTTCTCCTGTCCGTCCTCTCATTGAGTCATTTTCTCTTTCACTATTCTCATCCCTTCTATTAGTCTCTAGTTATCCGTTGAGAGCCATTCCTTGTCTTGTTTCTTTTTTCTTCATAAAGCCATTGAACACTTTTCGTTTTAAATCACTTTCAGAGAGTTCCAACGGTTTTCCAGGCATGACTCTTCAGTGATGTCACGTAGTGTTTCCTGCTTTGCTCTGACAGTTGCAGTGAAAGTGTCCTTTGTGGTTGTGTCCTTCAGAAATTGAGTGTTGAACTTGCAGTGTGGCCTATCCATAGCTATCCTCGAGGCTTTTAGCTTCACCTTGAAAGTCCCTTGTACTAGATAGTGGTCTGAATCCACATCTGCTCCTCTCCTCAACCTTGTGTACAGTAGGCTCTCTCTCCACTGACTTGAAATTGAGATGAAGTCTATTTGGTTTTTGGTGTTTCCATCTGATGAAATCCATGTCGTCTTGTGTATATCCTTGTGTTTGAAAACGCTGCCACCAATCACCAAATCATTGAAGGCGCAGAAGTCTGAGAAGAGTACACCATTGTCGTTCATTTTATCGAGGGCCCCTCGAACCATGGTGAGTTCTCCCCCTGTATTGTCTCCTTCGCATTCATGTCACCGATTATGATTTTGATATCGCCATTGGGTGCGTTGTCCATTATTGTTTGTAGTTGTCTGTAGAACGCCTCCTTCTTCTCTTGTTCTGAGACGTTTGTAGGCGCATGGCACTGAATGACTGTAACTTTTATTCCTTTTGAGTTGAACCTGGCTGTCATTATCCTCGAGGAGATTGGTTCCCACTGCATGAGAGCTTTGGTTGCTGTTGGTGACATCATGATGGCAACTCCCTCAGTGTGCTCGTGGTTGTTCTCTGGGTGGTCGGAATAGATTACTGTCTCTCCAGTTCCGTTCCATCTGCCCTCGCAGTTTCCCAACAATTCTATTCTGTACTTTCTCATTTCAGCGGCTATCTGGGCAGCCTTTCCAGTTTCGTTCATTGTACGAAAATTCCAGGAACCCATCCTTACTTTTGCTTTCATCGGAAGAGGACACATCATCTGACTGGCTTCCTGAAGGCTCCTATCACCCTTTGTCATTTCACTTCCCCGATTTCAGCGGTGGATAAGGCTATTATTTATGTTTTTAAAATTTTCAATATATTTACGAGTTTAATTTTCTGTAGCGATTTGGCTGAGTTCGGGGGTGGAGTTGCTAGCACCATGCCCCAACCCTCCCTCTTTATCCGGGCGTGGGACCGGCAAGATAACTAGAAAGCTAGAAGTCTAGGCGAGGTTAACTATAAAAGAATCTGAATAGGTGAACATAAATATTATAATGAAAAAATTGCCAGAAATTGAAGATTTCTATGTAAAGTATAATAGTATGACACATACAGTTCAACTGTGAATGACAAAATGTTTAGCTGGAAGCCTCTGAAATACTTCATACTCTTCCAGTTCAGTCGATTGTCAATCCTCTAGTACAGATTTATACTCTTCACTTGTTGCAGTACATTTGAATGTCTGTCAGTACATCAGATATCACATGTTGTACATTATACTGTCTGTGACTTGTTTAGCACGAGATACCTGAGTTTTACGCAGCAATAAGCCTAAATTGGATTATCTCTAAAGTAATAATAATACTGAGAAATAAGTGTATCATTTCGAGGTCCATAAAACTGAAATTCCATTAAATCTGATGTAAACAGATTGTTTTTATGACAAAACACTTCCGGTAGCACCTAATACTTGACGATGATGACGATAATGTTCCAAAGAGGAATTCACCTAAATGATATTAAATCTAAGTCAGCTTAGCTGTTATCACTAAGTTAATCACTAGCTTTTGAAAGATAATTTGAGTTCCGTGGTAATCATTTCTGGTGTTATAACAGGCGAAATAGTCATCCATGGTAAGTAGTTATGACAACCTATTTCAGTGACGATTTTGATCGTTGCGTGTCTAACTGGAAGTATTTATTCTTTTGAACTGCATACTACCTCAACACCATAATGGTAAACATCTCACAATCTGAGTTGAATTCATGAATATGAGCACGTTGTAAAAATAACAAATCATCATATTAATGAATAAAATGAAATTTATTTTAGACTTGAGTGAATCGCTCTTTGTCGTCATTTTATTCATGATTCTTTCAGGCCTTCGTTAAAGGACATACAGTCAAGCATCCATTATTCTTAACGTATATTCGTTTTAAAAGGAAAGCCATCAGCTGATTACATATATATGCAGTTCAGGTGAACGCAAAAATTTCGATACTGGAGTTGGAATTCGTGTATCATCAGTTTGCAAGTAATTATGTAACTCTGATTAATTTTAATGATATAAGTATAAAACTTGGGCACTGTGGTAGAGTGTAACTCAATCATGGATAAGATTTTATTTCGATAAATCATACAGTGCTGTGCGGTTATATTAACTGATGACTTTTTGAGCACAAACTATTGCTGCTCATAATCATATCAAGTTACTCACTCAACTGTCTTTCTTCATTTCTATACATGTGTAGAATCGATTAGACATTGGATTAAAACTCAGTATGAGATGATGTACATTCAGAAATAGCAATATGAGTGTTCTAGATCAATAAGATGAGTGTTTTTATTATATGATTATGAGCAGCAGTAGTTTGCTCTCGGAACGTCATCAGTTTATATAACTGCACAACAGTGTGTGATTTATCAAATAAAATCTAATCTGATTAATTTTGTATTATTTTATAAGTATGAGACATACTGGTGATAATATGAAAGCATAGAGAAGCATGTTACATAAAATGTTTTACAAACATGGTACGCCCAGTAGAACAGTTATAGAAATCAGCAACATTCAGAGATACCTAAAATTATTCATTGCCACTCATATGAACTTACTTTATAACAAGAGCGTTTCGTTGTTGTCTTTTTTATCTAATTCCATAAGTGATTCAAGTGCTTTCATGTATCTGGTTGACACCTGTCTGTAAAGATTTACAAATGAACATATTAGACAGAATATATGCAATTAATGGCGTAGCACTGGTTGGTGTTTATATATTGTCATGCGTAAAACAGATGTCTGTTAGGTTATTCTGCTCTGTCTGCACACTAGATTTTTCACTCTCATGACTAATGACGTAATTCTTTGGAAAATGAGTTCAGAGCACAGTGATTTACAAGTGCTTTCGAAAGTGTATTTACAATGATTGATTGATGACTTAATAAAGGCATGAAGCTCTCTGTATCATGAAATAATCGAAAATACGTCTGACCATTATTGAAAACTGTACGTGTTTATCTCTGCGAAATACATGCCATTTAGCATTTATCGACCAAAGGTAATGTTGTGTGAATTGCGTATTCGAGCTTTACACAAACTTCAGCCTTCTCCTATATTGACTTCCTCATTCTAAAACAGTGTTTCACAATTATTATTGACGTGTATACTTCCAAGTAGCTTTTTTATTTTTCGTTGATTCTCCATTTTTCAAAAGAGAAACATTTAACTTTTGTGTATGCGTATATTGTCTCAGTGACCTGCACCAGAAATACGCGTTTATTCGATAATTTCATTTTCCATTTCTCTAATTGTGCATTTCTTATTTCTATTCCTTCATGTTCCTAATTGAAAAATGGCGTCAAACTAGTGGTTTAACCTTTCTGTAGCAGTGTTTATTTTCACAGGATGGGGTTGCTTGCTTCATGCCTAACCTTCCTCTGTTACCAACTCTATATCTTGTCTAATGAACTTCTCATATCACTTATACATTTCATCTAAATCTACTCACTTGGTAATGACTGCGAAAACATGCAGAAACATCCGTAGAGATATTTTCTCAAATGTCCGATACAAACGATTGCAGAACGTAAACTCTGTGGTTATCACTTTTATAATTATATCGAGATATGATGAGAACACTTACCTGAATAACCTATCTGGTGACTAAATGGACCTATCGATTACATACTTCATCGTATATGTGTTACCGGATAACCGAATCACCTTCATTATTCATGTTTTCTGCTACGGTCACTCGCTTCCATTAGATATCTGAACTGATGTGAAATATTTGATGAAAACAATGATGCTGAGTAGGAGTGATCGGTTAGTTCGAATATATAGTCTCACCTATAGCTGCCCTGTCAATTTTACCTACACATGATACGTTATGCAACCAAAGTGTTCACAACTCAAGTTCAGGCAAAACAAAGGATTCATGAATTGATCATCTGCAGTCTTGAAATCAGGTGAAATATTGTTTCGGTATTACCAAGTAAACAACTACAAAACTATGAGCCGTGACATGGAAATACTTTATGAAACCATGGCTAATAATGTTATATCTTGCTCTGTCTGCGCCTGAACTAATATGTCTATCTACTCGTCGTACCTTCCGACTTAGTAAAGCACGCAAATATCAAATGACAAAGGCTGGACTGTGACTGTGTATTGAAGTGCAACAACGATAAAGAAAGCCATGGTATTTATACATTTTACAACAATATGGACAGCTAACAGCATTTGAAATAATTGACCTTAATAGCCAATAACAAAGTGTGTGAGAAATCATAATATGCCATATGTGCGACATTGACAGTCAGTAACAAAATGTGTGGGAATGATATACCATATATACAAAATTAGCAGTCACTACCAAAATGCGTGAGAATGATAATATACAAAACTAGCAGTCACTACCAAAATGCGTGAGAATGATAACATACCATAAATGCAAGTTTAAACAGTCAATACCAAAATATGTGGGATCCTATCACCTCCCCCCGTAAAGAGTGTAGGACTTGCTTTTTGGATCTATTTGAAAAGGTTTCGGAGCTCTTCTTTGTCGAGTTGACCTTTGCGTGGTACTGGATAGAGCGTGATCTGTGTGTCTGCCACATAACTGTCCTTTTTCATTCGTACGATAATGCAGCAAGAATTTATCCAAAATTTTTCTGTTGTTCCCTCCCCCTTCGCTTTTGCATAAGCACGCTTAAAGGTGTCGACGAAACGTTCAGTCTGTCCATTCGAGTGGGGATGATACGGGGGGCTACGAATATGCTGGATGCCAAACAGTTTGCAGCAACCAAGTTTGTCCTGAAAGACAGAAGCGTGCTTTTGACGACGGCGTTGCAAGAGAGATTGATCAGATACATCTCCGGGAACAACGTTGTGTGGTGAAGACGAAACATTAGAGCATACTGAATTTAATGGTACATTAAAGATATGGAGCTTGTCTAACCAGTCAAGACCAAGCAAATCCAAATCATGGTAGTTTGTAACGTAACATACACCATTGAAGTGATGCTCACCAAACTGAACCTGGCAATTGATCTCACCCACGAGTTTCAGTTTATCTCCAGAGACATTCTTGGCGAAATGCTCGGTCGGCAGAATCTGTGGGCAACCAAGTTTGCGCCACGTAGTTCGGGAAATTACGGTGATATCTGATGCCGTATCCAACTGAAGACGAATACGTTTGCCATTAATATCTAGTGTTATGTACTTACGTTTGCTGGCGACATCGACTTTGGAAGTTGTATAAATAGTCTGTACTCGAGGAGATTGTTTCGGCTCGAAACGACTACTTCTGTTCCTCACCGAAGGATTTTTCTGCGGTGGACAATAACCCTCCTTATGTCCAAAACGGTGACAATTACGGCACTTATGCTTCTTGAACGGACAGAATTTGACAAAATGCCACGAACCACAGTGCCAGCACACTGAAGGAGGTTTGGCTGAATTCTGAGACTGACGTGCTGTGTGCTTAACAGTGATCGGAGGACTTTTCACTGTGTTAATCGAACCAAATTCAGACGACTGTCGTTTGCACTCCACCATAGCAGTATCGTGCTTCAAGTTGATTAAACGTAGGCATTCTGCTGTCACCATTTGTAAGGTCATTTTCGGGTCTTGTTCCACAAGTGACAGAAGTCGAGTTCGTATGTCAGTATCTTCTGGGTTCTTCAACCCACAAATAAAAATCAAACACTTGAACTGATCGGATGTCATTTCGTGTGGTTTGAACCTTTCACATTCCTTGTTCACTTTGCCAGCGTAAGTCACATAATCATCGGAAGGCATTTTTGTCAACTGAAAACATTGATACCGAATATTAAACATGGATGACTGTTCACCAAAGATTTGTGATAAAACGGTGACTGTCTCATCGAATGATAACTCACGTGGGTTCTTAGGCAGAATGAAGTTAACATATCTGTTGTGCTCAACAGTACCAAGTTTTCTTAGTAACAATCGGACTTTGGCAGCATCATCAAACATGTAGCATTCAATACGGAAAACATCTTCGTAACGATTGAACCATGCATCAAATACGAGACCAGATATTGGATCGTAGTTGAACTCACTGATAGAATTTGAGATGCTTTCATATTTGTCAGAATGAGATGTCGATGGAACTTGAATGGACAGCTTCTGAGTGAGAGCTTCGATTAATTTTAGTTGAGCTGCTTCATTCTGAACTTGCTGCTGCTGCAAGATAGATTTGAGATCGTCCAGAGAGATAGACATTGTAATTGGGTTGTAATTAACACAGTCAAAAATGTTATATAGCTGCGCTGAACAGAATAAAAACTGTCGTCGTTTGCTTGTTATAACTGCACTGAATTAAGGTAAACCCCGTCGCCAATTTGTTATATCTGTAGGGAATTGAATGAAGACGTTTTCACCTTATTCTGTCTGCGCCTGAACTAATCTGTCTATCTGCTCGTCGTACCTTCCGACTTAGTAAAGCACGCAAATATCAAAAGACAAAGGCTGGACTGTGACTGTGTATTGAAGTGCAACAACGATAAAGAAAGCCATGGTATTTATACATTTTACAACAATATGGACAGCTAACAGCATTTGAAATAATTGACCTTAATAGCCAATAACAAAGTGTGTGAGAAATCATAATATGCCATATGTGCGACATTGACAGTCAGTAACAAAATGTGTGGGAATGATATACCATATATACAAAATTAGCAGTCACTACCAAAATGCGTGAGAATGATAATATACAAAACTAGCAGTCACTACCAAAATGCGTGAGAATGATAACATACCATAAATGCAAGTTTAAACAGTCAATACCAAAATATGTGGGATCCTATCACCTCCCCCCGTAAAGAGTGTAGGACTTGCTTTTTGGATCTATTTGAAAAGGTTTCGGAGCTCTTCTTTGTCGAGTTGACCTTTGCGTGGTACTGGATAGAGCGTGATCTGTGTGTCTGCCACATAACTGTCCTTTTTCATTCGTACGATAATGCAGCAAGAATTTATCCAAAATTTTTCTGTTGTTCCCTCCCCCTTCGCTTTTGCATAAGCACGCTTAAAGGTGTCGACGAAACGTTCAGTCTGTCCATTCGAGTGGGGATGATACGGGGGGCTACGAATATGCTGGATGCCAAACAGTTTGCAGCAACCAAGTTTGTCCTGAAAGACAGAAGCGTGCTTTTGACGACGGCGTTGCAAGAGAGATTGATCAGATACATCTCCGGGAACAACGTTGTGTGGTGAAGACGAAACATTAGAGCATACTGAATTTAATGGTACATTAAAGATATGGAGCTTGTCTAACCAGTCAAGACCAAGCAAATCCAAATCATGGTAGTTTGTAACGTAACATACACCATTGAAGTGATGCTCACCAAACTGAACCTGGCAATTGATCTCACCCACGAGTTTCAGTTTATCTCCAGAGACATTCTTGGCGAAATGCTCGGTCGGCAGAATCTGTGGGCAACCAAGTTTGCGCCACGTAGTTCGGGAAATTACGGTGATATCTGATGCCGTATCCAACTGAAGACGAATACGTTTGCCATTAATATCTAGTGTTATGTACTTACGTTTGCTGGCGACATCGACTTTGGAAGTTGTATAAATAGTCTGTACTCGAGGAGATTGTTTCGGCTCGAAACGACTACTTCTGTTCCTCACCGAAGGATTTTTCTGCGGTGGACAATAACCCTCCTTATGTCCAAAACGGTGACAATTACGGCACTTATGCTTCTTGAACGGACAGAATTTGACAAAATGCCACGAACCACAGTGCCAGCACACTGAAGGAGGTTTGGCTGAATTCTGCGACTGACGTGCTGTGTGCTTAACAGTGATCGGAGGACTTTTCACTGTGTTAATCGAACCAAATTCAGACGACTGTCGTTTGCACTCCACCATAGCAGTATCGTGCTTCAAGTTAATTAAACGTAGGCATTCTGCTGTCACCATTTGTAAGGTCATTTTCGGGTCTTGTTCCACAAGTGACAGAAGTCGAGTTCGTATGTCAGTATCTTCTGGGTTCTTCAACCCACAAATAAAAATCAAACACTTGAACTGATCGGGTGTCATTTCGTGTGGCTTGAACCTTTCACATTCCTTGTTCACTTTGCCAGCGTAAGTCACATAATCATCGGAAGGCATTTTTGTCAACTGAAAACATTGATACCGAATATTAAACATGGATGACTGTTCACCAAAGATTTGTGATAAAACGGTGACTGTCTCATCGAATGATAACTCACGTGGGTTCTTAGGCAGAATGAAGTTAACATATCTGTTGTGCTCAACAGTACCAAGTTTTCTTAGTAACAATCGGACTTTGGCAGCATCATCAAACATGTAGCATTCAATACGGAAAACATCTTCGTAACGATTGAACCATGCATCAAACACGAGACCAGATATTGGATCGTAGTTGAACTCACTGATAGAATTTGAGATGCTTTCATATTTGTCAGAATGAGATGTCGAAGGAACTTGAATGGACAGCTTCTGAGTGAGAGCTTCGATTAATTTTAGTTGAGCTGCTTCATTCTGAACTTGCTGCTGCTGCAAGATAGATTTGAGATCGTCCAGAGAGATAGACATTGTAATTGGGTTGTAATTAACACAGTCAAAAATGTTATATAGCTTCGCTGAACAGAATAAAAACTGTCGTCGTTTGCTTGTTATAACTGCACTGAATTAAGGTAAACCCCGTCGCCAATTTGTTATATCTGTAGGGAATTGAATGAAGACGTTTTCACCTTATTCTGTCTGCGCCTGAACTAATCTGTCTATCTACTCGTCGTACCTTCCGACTTAGTAAAGCACGCAAATATCAAATGACAAAGGCTGGACTGTGACTGTGTATTGAAGTGCAACAACGATAAAGAAAGCCATGGTATTTATACATTTTACAACAATATGGACAGCTAACAGCATTTGAAATAATTGACCTTAATAGCCAATAACAAAGTGTGTGAGAAATCATAATATGCCATATGTGCGACATTGACAGTCAGTAACAAAATGTGTGGGAATGATATACCATATATACAAAATTAGCAGTCACTACCAAAATGCGTGAGAATGATAATATACAAAACTAGCAGTCACTACCAAAATGCGTGAGAATGATAACATACCATAAATGCAAGTTTAAACAGTCAATACCAAAATATGTGGGATCCTATCACCTCCCCCCGTAAAGAGTGTAGGACTTGCTTTTTGGATCTATTTGAAAAGGTTTCGGAGCTCTTCTTTGTCGAGTTGACCTTTGCGTGGTACTGGATAGAGCGTGATCTGTGTGTCTGCCACATAACTGTCCTTTTTCATTCGTACGATAATGCAGCAAGAATTTATCCAAAATTTTTCTGTTGTTCCCTCCCCCTTCGCTTTTGCATAAGCACGCTTAAAGGTGTCGACGAAACGTTCAGTCTGTCCATTCGAGTGGGGATGATACGGGGGGCTACGAATATGCTGGATGCCAGACAGTTTGCAGCAACCAAGTTTGTCCTGAAAGACAGAAGCGTGCTTTTGACGACGGCGTTGCAAGAGAGATTGATCAGATACATCTCCGGGAACAACGTTGTGTGGTGAAGACGAAACATTAGAGCATACTGAATTTAATGGTACATTAAAGATATGGAGCTTGTCTAATCAGTCAAGACCAAGCAAATCCAAATCATGGTAGTTTGTAACGTAACATACACCATTGAAGTGATGCTCACCAAACTGAACCTGGCAATTGATCTCACCCACGAGTTTCAGTTTATCTCCAGAGACATTCTTGGCGAAATGCTCGGTCGGCAGAATCTGTGGGCAACCAAGTTTGCGCCACGTAGTTCGGGAAATTACGGTGATATCTGATGCCGTATCCAACTGAAGACGAATACGTTTGCCATTAATATCTAGTGTTATGTACTTACGTTTGCTGGCGACATCGACTTTGGAAGTTGTATAAATAGTCTGTACTCGAGGAGATTGTTTCGGCTCGAAACGACTACTTCTGTTCCTCACCGAAGGATTTTTCTGCGGTGGACAATAACCCTCCTTATGTCCAAAACGGTGACAATTACGGCACTTATGCTTCTTGAACGGACAGAATTTGACAAAATGCCACGAACCACAGTGCCAGCACACTGAAGGAGGTTTGGCTGAATTCTGCGACTGACGTGCTGTGTGCTTAACAGTGATCGGAGGACTTTTCACTGTGTTAATCGAACCAAATTCAGACGACTGTCGTTTGCACTCCACCATAGCAGTATCGTGCTTCAAGTTAATTAAACGTAGGCATTCTGCTGTCACCATTTGTAAGGTCATTTTCGGGTCTTGTTCCACAAGTGACAGAAGTCGAGTTCGTATGTCAGTATCTTCTGGGTTCTTCAACCCACAAATAAAAATCAAACACTTGAACTGATCGGGTGTCATTTCGTGTGGCTTGAACCTTTCACATTCCTTGTTCACTTTGCCAGCGTAAGTCACATAATCATCGGAAGGCATTTTTGTCAACTGAAAACATTGATACCGAATATTAAACATGGATGACTGTTCACCAAAGATTTGTGATAAAACGGTGACTGTCTCATCGAATGATAACTCACGTGGGTTCTTAGGCAGAATGAAGTTAACATATCTGTTGTGCTCAACAGTACCAAGTTTTCTTAGTAACAATCGGACTTTGGCAGCATCATCAAACATGTAGCATTCAATACGGAAAACATCTTCGTAACGATTGAACCATGCATCAAACACGAGACCAGATATTGGATCGTAGTTGAACTCACTGATAGAATTTGAGATGCTTTCATATTTGTCAGAATGAGATGTCGAAGGAACTTGAATGGACAGCTTCTGAGTGAGAGCTTCGATTAATTTTAGTTGAGCTGCTTCATTCTGAACTTGCTGCTGCTGCAAGATAGATTTGAGATCGTCCAGAGAGATAGACATTGTAATTGGGTTGTAATTAACACAGTCAAAAATGTTATATAGCTTCGCTGAACAGAATAAAAACTGTCGTCGTTTGCTTGTTATAACTGCACTGAATTAAGGTAAACCCCGTCGCCAATTTGTTATATCTGTAGGGAATTGAATGAAGACGTTTTCACCTTATTCTGTCTGCGCCTGAACTAATCTGTCTATCTACTCGTCGTACCTTCCGACTTAGTAAAGCACGCAAATATCAAATGACAAAGGCTGGACTGTGACTGTGTATTGAAGTGCAACAACGATAAAGAAAGCCATGGTATTTATACATTTTACAACAATATGGACAGCTAACAGCATTTGAAATAATTGACCTTAATAGCCAATAACAAAGTGTGTGAGAAATCATAATATGCCATATGTGCGACATTGACAGTCAGTAACAAAATGTGTGGGAATGATATACCATATATACAAAATTAGCAGTCACTACCAAAATGCGTGAGAATGATAATATACAAAACTAGCAGTCACTACCAAAATGCGTGAGAATGATAACATACCATAAATGCAAGTTTAAACAGTCAATACCAAAATATGTGGGATCCTATCACCTCCCCCCGTAAAGAGTGTAGGACTTGCTTTTTGGATCTATTTGAAAAGGTTTCGGAGCTCTTCTTTGTCGAGTTGACCTTTGCGTGGTACTGGATAGAGCGTGATCTGTGTGTCTGCCACATAACTGTCCTTTTTCATTCGTACGATAATGCAGCAAGAATTTATCCAAAAATTTTTCTGTTGTTCCCTCCCCCTTCGCTTTTGCATAAGCACGCTTAAAGGTGTCGACGAAACGTTCAGTCTGTCCATTCGAGTGGGGATGATACGGGGGGCTACGAATATGCTGGATGCCAGACAGTTTGCAGCAACCAAGTTTGTCCTGAAAGACAGAAGCGTGCTTTTGACGACGGCGTTGCAAGAGAGATTGATCAGATACATCTCCGGGAACAACGTTGTGTGGTGAAGACGAAACATTAGAGCATACTGAATTTAATGGTACATTAAAGATATGGAGCTTGTCTAATCAGTCAAGACCAAGCAAATCCAAATCATGGTAGTTTGTAACGTAACATACACCATTGAAGTGATGCTCACCAAACTGAACCTGGCAATTGATCTCACCCACGAGTTTCAGTTTATCTCCAGAGACATTCTTGGCGAAATGCTCGGTCGGCAGAATCTGTGGGCAACCAAGTTTGCGCCACGTAGTTCGGGAAATTACGGTGATATCTGATGCCGTATCCAACTGAAGACGAATACGTTTGCCATTAATATCTAGTGTTATGTACTTACGTTTGCTGGCGACATCGACTTTGGAAGTTGTATAAATAGTCTGTACTCGAGGAGATTGTTTCGGCTCGAAACGACTACTTCTGTTCCTCACCGAAGGATTTTTCTGCGGTGGACAATAACCCTCCTTATGTCCAAAACGGTGACAATTACGGCACTTATGCTTCTTGAACGGACAGAATTTGACAAAATGCCACGAACCACAGTGCCAGCACACTGAAGGAGGTTTGGCTGAATTCTGCGACTGACGTGCTGTGTGCTTAACAGTGATCGGAGGACTTTTCACTGTGTTAATCGAACCAAATTCAGACGACTGTCGTTTGCACTCCACCATAGCAGTATCGTGCTTCAAGTTAATTAAACGTAGGCATTCTGCTGTCACCATTTGTAAGGTCATTTTCGGGTCTTGTTCCACAAGTGACAGAAGTCGAGTTCGTATGTCAGTATCTTCTGGGTTCTTCAACCCACAAATAAAAATCAAACACTTGAACTGATCGGGTGTCATTTCGTGTGGCTTGAACCTTTCACATTCCTTGTTCACTTTGCCAGCGTAAGTCACATAATCATCGGAAGGCATTTTTGTCAACTGAAAACATTGATACCGAATATTAAACATGGATGACTGTTCACCAAAGATTTGTGATAAAACGGTGACTGTCTCATCGAATGATAACTCACGTGGGTTCTTAGGCAGAATGAAGTTAACATATCTGTTGTGCTCAACAGTACCAAGTTTTCTTAGTAACAATCGGACTTTGGCAGCATCATCAAACATGTAGCATTCAATACGGAAAACATCTTCGTAACGATTGAACCATGCATCAAACACGAGACCAGATATTGGATCGTAGTTGAACTCACTGATAGAATTTGAGATGCTTTCATATTTGTCAGAATGAGATGTCGAAGGAACTTGAATGGACAGCTTCTGAGTGAGAGCTTCGATTAATTTTAGTTGAGCTGCTTCATTCTGAACTTGCTGCTGCTGCAAGATAGATTTGAGATCGTCCAGAGAGATAGACATTGTAATTGGGTTGTAATTAACACAGTCAAAAATGTTATATAGCTTCGCTGAACAGAATAAAAACTGTCGTCGTTTGCTTGTTATAACTGCACTGAATTAAGGTAAACCCCGTCGCCAATTTGTTATATCTGTAGGGAATTGAATGAAGACGTTTTCACCTTATTCTGTCTGCGCCTGAACTAATCTGTCTATCTACTCGTCGTACCTTCCGACTTAGTAAAGCACGCAAATATCAAATGACAAAGGCTGGACTGTGACTGTGTATTGAAGTGCAACAACGATAAAGAAAGCCATGGTATTTATACATTTTACAACAATATGGACAGCTAACAGCATTTGAAATAATTGACCTTAATAGCCAATAACAAAGTGTGTGAGAAATCATAATATGCCATATGTGCGACATTGACAGTCAGTAACAAAATGTGTGGGAATGATATACCATATATACAAAATTAGCAGTCACTACCAAAATGCGTGAGAATGATAATATACAAAACTAGCAGTCACTACCAAAATGCGTGAGAATGATAACATACCATAAATGCAAGTTTAAACAGTCAATACCAAAATATGTGGGATCCTATCACCTCCCCCCGTAAAGAGTGTAGGACTTGCTTTTTGGATCTATTTGAAAAGGTTTCGGAGCTCTTCTTTGTCGAGTTGACCTTTGCGTGGTACTGGATAGAGCGTGATCTGTGTGTCTGCCACATAACTGTCCTTTTTCATTCGTACGATAATGCAGCAAGAATTTATCCAAAATTTTTCTGTTGTTCCCTCCCCCTTCGCTTTTGCATAAGCACGCTTAAAGGTGTCGACGAAACGTTCAGTCTGTCCATTCGAGTGGGGATGATACGGGGGGCTACGAATATGCTGGATGCCAGACAGTTTGCAGCAACCAAGTTTGTCCTGAAAGACAGAAGCGTGCTTTTGACGACGGCGTTGCAAGAGAGATTGATCAGATACATCTCCGGGAACAACGTTGTGTGGTGAAGACGAAACATTAGAGCATACTGAATTTAATGGTACATTAAAGATATGGAGCTTGTCTAATCAGTCAAGACCAAGCAAATCCAAATCATGGTAGTTTGTAACGTAACATACACCATTGAAGTGATGCTCACCAAACTGAACCTGGCAATTGATCTCACCCACGAGTTTCAGTTTATCTCCAGAGACATTCTTGGCGAAATGCTCGGTCGGCAGAATCTGTGGGCAACCAAGTTTGCGCCACGTAGTTCGGGAAATTACGGTGATATCTGATGCCGTATCCAACTGAAGACGAATACGTTTGCCATTAATATCTAGTGTTATGTACTTACGTTTGCTGGCGACATCGACTTTGGAAGTTGTATAAATAGTCTGTACTCGAGGAGATTGTTTCGGCTCGAAACGACTACTTCTGTTCCTCACCGAAGGATTTTTCTGCGGTGGACAATAACCCTCCTTATGTCCAAAACGGTGACAATTACGGCACTTATGCTTCTTGAACGGACAGAATTTGACAAAATGCCACGAACCACAGTGCCAGCACACTGAAGGAGGTTTGGCTGAATTCTGCGACTGACGTGCTGTGTGCTTAACAGTGATCGGAGGACTTTTCACTGTGTTAATCGAACCAAATTCAGACGACTGTCGTTTGCACTCCACCATAGCAGTATCGTGCTTCAAGTTAATTAAACGTAGGCATTCTGCTGTCACCATTTGTAAGGTCATTTTCGGGTCTTGTTCCACAAGTGACAGAAGTCGAGTTCGTATGTCAGTATCTTCTGGGTTCTTCAACCCACAAATAAAAATCAAACACTTGAACTGATCGGGTGTCATTTCGTGTGGCTTGAACCTTTCACATTCCTTGTTCACTTTGCCAGCGTAAGTCACATAATCATCGGAAGGCATTTTTGTCAACTGAAAACATTGATACCGAATATTAAACATGGATGACTGTTCACCAAAGATTTGTGATAAAACGGTGACTGTCTCATCGAATGATAACTCACGTGGGTTCTTAGGCAGAATGAAGTTAACATATCTGTTGTGCTCAACAGTACCAAGTTTTCTTAGTAACAATCGGACTTTGGCAGCATCATCAAACATGTAGCATTCAATACGGAAAACATCTTCGTAACGATTGAACCATGCATCAAACACGAGACCAGATATTGGATCGTAGTTGAACTCACTGATAGAATTTGAGATGCTTTCATATTTGTCAGAATGAGATGTCGAAGGAACTTGAATGGACAGCTTCTGAGTGAGAGCTTCGATTAATTTTAGTTGAGCTGCTTCATTCTGAACTTGCTGCTGCTGCAAGATAGATTTGAGATCGTCCAGAGAGATAGACATTGTAATTGGGTTGTAATTAACACAGTCAAAAATGTTATATAGCTGCGCTGAACAGAATAAAAACTGTCGTCGTTTGCTTGTTATAACTGCACTGAATTAAGGTAAACCCCGTCGCCAATTTGTTATATCTGTAGGGAATTGAATGAAGACGTTTTCACCTTATTCTGTCTGCGCCTGAACTAATCTGTCTATCTACTCGTCGTACCTTCCGACTTAGTAAAGCACGCAAATATCAAATGACAAAGGCTGGACTGTGACTGTGTATTGAAGTGCAACAACGATAAAGAAAGCCATGGTATTTATACATTTTACAACAATATGGACAGCTATCAGCATTTGAAATAATTGACCTTAATAGCCAATAACAAAGTGTGTGAGAAATCATAATATGCCATATGTGCGACATTGACAGTCAGTAACAAAATGTGTGGGAATGATATACCATATATACAAAATTAGCAGTCACTACCAAAATGCGTGAGAATGATAATATACAAAACTAGCAGTCACTACCAAAATGCGTGAGAATGATAACATACCATAAATGCAAGTTTAAACAGTCAATACCAAAATATGTGGGATCCTATCAAATAACGAAGTGTGTATTGCGTGATATGCTTTCTTAATATTTAGGAAAAGTTGATTATAACGATTTTCTTTGGTCTGATTTCAGGATTCCGTATCATTTAGTATTGATATGTGTGAAACAGGCATGAAAACAAATGTATGTTTGTTGTAGGAAATCGCACAGATTATTCTATTATGATTCTTTCTATGGTAAAGTGAGATGGGGGTGTCTTTATTACATAGCGCCTAAAGCTTGTGGATACTTCATTTATTTCACATTCCCTAATGTAAATGCATTTCCGAATACACTTTTATTTATCAGAGATATTGACTTGAACTTCATTGAAATGGCGGTGTTTCTTCTAATTAGGCACTTACAAGCTGGATATTTCTAAATTGCATACGTATTCATCAGAAAAAATCACATCAAAACCTTGTGAAACGATTCGATGTCTGCTAAATGTGAAGCGTTGTCTGGTTTGAAAGTATCTGCACGATGATAATTTCTTCAAAACAGCTGACTAGGTGAGAGATAAATGAGAGCGTGACGCCGTTAATCATGAGGGTAGAAAATGTTGTCAGAAATTGAAATCATCTGACATCTGTGATGCTTGTGAAATCTACTTTCGGTTTGCACCAAGTGTTTATAAATCCAATCACAGGATTTCATTAGACAGGAAGTGGCCATCGCCTTGTAAATATTTTACTGATTAACAAAAGTAATTAGGAGTGTGTCATAAATGTTGTGGGCAATCTGAAATAAACACTGTTGATAGAAACAATTTAACGAATTGTTGAATCAGGTGAATGCATTCAGCAGAACTGAGAACCACGGGTGTAACGCTTGTGATGAACACTTGAAAAATTCTCTCTGTTTACTTGAATATGTAAGCCCACAATTACAAGCTATATGAGATTTCAAAATAAACGACAAGGGGTTCCAGCTGTTCCATCCATTCCCTCATTTCAAAGTCAGTTGTTTATTCGTCATATTCAAAGTGTTTTGATCAGTTCCACCTATCTGCTGACATATATTGAATGTTCAACTACACAATTACTGCGATAATCACTTATCCATCAAATGAATAATCACGAGAGGTTGATTCAATGGACGTTTCATGAATAAATATGATTAACACCTATGGGAAAACATTCAGTCGAGATAATGAAATGATGCACTGAACATAGGATTCTTCCCTTATATATGTTGACAAATATTTTTTGCATTTTACTTATCTTGATGTTAGGGTACTTTTATGGTCAATTACTGAAATTAAATGCTGCCAACTTACCATTCAGCCGGTCGTTACCAAATGCTTTTGAGAGTGAAATAAACGTTGTCACTGGAGAACATTGCCTTCTTTTAGTGACTTATTTAAGGAATTCCTTTATAGTCATTGTTTACGTGAGTAAATTAACAAGGAATGTTTCGGAAATATTTTATCACGAATTTGTAGGCTTTTCAAACCACGAGAATTGGCGAATTCCGTTAGTGATTAATAGTTTATCCCATTTTCTTCAAAATGAGTGATTTTCCTGAGCCTTATCAGAAAAGCATTAGTAGTTTGATCATATGCTGCAATGGTCTTCATTTGTACACAGAAAATTACGTTTTATGTATGTTGATGAAGTACCGTTCTTTATGTACACACATGACATGTCTGCATTTCCAACTGTGCATCATTTCAACGTGCTCCCGTCTGATTTCCCATAAACTGGAAGATATGCAAATGAAAAGTAACAAGTTGGCAGAAGAAGCATCAAAGATAGGACTTCACGTGAACATAGATAAAACAGAGATAATGAAGATTCCTTGCCAACATCAACAGCAACAACAGACCACAATAAGCATAAATGGGAAGAACCTGAAAGAAACAACCTCCTTCACCTACCTGGGAAGCATCGTCTCAACTACAGGCGGAACTGACGAGGACATCAAAGCCAGAATCGGAAAAGCAAGACAAGCTTTCATTACTCTCAAATCTGTGTGGAGGTCAACAGCATTCAGCATCAAAAATAAGATCCGGATTTTCAACTCCAATGTGAAGTCAGTGCTACTATACGGATCAGAGACTTGGCGAGTCATAAAGAGCATCTCAAACAAACTTCAAACCTTCATTAACAACTGTCTCCGCTCAATACTCAAGATCAGATGGCCAGAAAAGATCAGCAACAGGGATCTCTGGGAGCGAACCAATCAGGAACCGATTGTTAAACAAATAGGCAGAAAGAAATGGAGATGGATTGGCCATACGCTGAGGAAACCATCAAGTGACATCACTAGACAAGCCCTCGAGTGGAACCCGAAAGGGAGGCGGCGAGTTGGTCGTCCAAGGGTGACTTGGAGGAGGTCATGTGAAGAGGAGATGAAAGCATGTGGGCAGACCTGGAGCAGGGTGAAAAAGTTGTCAAAAAACCGAAGTCAATGGAGGTGCGCAGCTGAAGCCCTATGTTCCTCTAGGAACTAAAGGATACAATAATAATAATATGTATATGTCTTAGGTGGCAATGAGTAGTTGTCGAATAGTTTCAGACTTCAAGACATGATGGAGTGATCTGATTAATGGAGCAGATCCTCTTGATTACTATCACAACTATTGCTTCAACTAATCTCACTTCTATTTTATTATGCATGTCAACTGCGTTGCACTCAATTTCAGGATTGTTTCTTCAAAGTCACCAACTATTCGAGAATATGCTGAAATTTCGGTTAGATTGCCAGAATACACAAAGTTTCTATTTCGTTTATACATATCGTTTCTTCCAATACATAAATCCATATTCATTTTTTCAACTGTCATTTCGAATAATATTCTCTATTTCGAAAGTGATAACTACGTTTAAAACTAAAGGAACATTGTGAAATATAAAACACTCCTCATATCTACAGTAGTTCTATCATATAAGGAGAGAACATCTGTCACTGTACGTAGAGTTCTTAATAAAGCAAGAATTTGGGTGATATTGAAACCCACTTACTCACTCAGATACAAGCTGTCTAGCTCAAAGGACCTAGTTGACCCAATTAGACAAAATAACAATTAATCAATTACGTTGGAATGAGTGTGAGTTCATTAAACTACATAGGTGAAACTGGCATATAAGAAATAGATAATCAAAACAAAAGAATATAGCTAAGGCATGAATAGTTGATCCCGAGAAGATAAGTAATTTAGAAAAAAACTAAACAGCTGCACTGCATACCTTAACAAACGACCACACAGTAGGGTAGGAGACGATTAAAATTCTAAGAGATAACATAGGTAGTTGCAGCGTGAGGTTAACTACTGAATCCTTGTTCATCGAGTCTACACCCAACACGTGCTGTAGAATGCAGTGACTCATCACTGATTCCGATAATATGGAAAATATTACTACCAATCAAATTCAGTGATGACAAATAATGGAATTGCGTAGAAGAAGTGAGAAAGTTGTGTGAGTACGTCGATATTATTTTGAGCGTCAACTGATTGTGCTCGAAACTTGGCCATCAATAATTATTACTATATAACACTGCGAGACTTTGTCAAAATAAATAATAACCATCATCGGATTATACTGTACTACAGTGCACAGTTCTTTCTCATTATCAATAACTCTTAGTGGCTTGTTAAAATCTGCCTGCATTAATTATTATTCTATCTACTGATATGTCATCAGCAAAGCAATCACAGAATTCAATATCATTTTCTATATTTTTTAAAGGGCCGTTCTCGAATCATATTGGACAAAGTTTGGTCGGTATTAACTCCAGCAAATGATATGTGCTGGCACCATCGCAATGTTTATATAAATGGTTTTTGGAAGAGTCTGTGGGCGCTCATAGGAGTGGTTTGACTTCCCTGGGTGTTTCATGATTCCACTGCAAATATAGCGAACTGTGAGACCCAGAAACATTCATACGAATATCAACACAGTGGGAAGTTTTGATATGTCGTATTTTGATTTTTCTCTTCGTATTTATCGATCCAAGATTAAACGAAATGGACCACGAAATGTTTTCGTTCTGTCGGTAACTGTATTTTATAACTACAGGAAATCTTAGTTGACGTGCTTTATCAAATTTCATTGCATTCTTTAGGTAAATATTAACACTCCTCGAAGTGGAACGGCGAATAATTTCATGTTTCCAAAACCATGAAATTCTCATGATCAGAAAACCAATTTTCAATGATTCTGTGACAAATATTAGGCAAGCATACGTAAAACTGTTTTCTTTATAAGCATAATGTGGATACAGCAATTAGTTTTATAAATGTTCATCTGTAATTATTATACATGCATTACTGTAACCGTTTTGCAAGCGGTGACTGTCATGGATCAGCAACCTAGTTGATTACGCTTCGTCAAATGAAATGGCTAGTGTCATTTTGAAGTTGTAATGCACTGCACACAAAAAGACAACTAGTATTCTAATGTTCGTAATTCAAAAACTTAGTCTGAAGGGGTTATAAGTACATGCATGAAACGTCCACATTACTATTTGTCTGAGTTTTTACGAATAAAATTACAATGCACTGTTTGTAAAATATTTGTTTATAGACTCTTTTTAATGGATCGAATTTAACTGCTGAAGAATATATTTTCTTAATACAAGTCCTTGTATTTTTCAGTTAGAGTCACTAACCATACTAAATGGTTGTCGATTAGGAACGTCTTCGCAAATACTAGGGACTAAGAGTTAACTTCCTTGACATAAGGTTTAAATTAGTGTCCTTAAAAAATGGAGGCATCTTACAGCAGACGCTACAGTAATCACCTACAGGAATGCTTAAATAAAATGTAAACATATACATCTGATGCTTTATACTTTGACCCATGGTTTGTTTATATTTATGGTGAAGTGTCACTAGAACTCAGGAAACTCAACCTGTAGCAAGTCACTAGCGAGCATCAGATTAACTTTCTATAGTTTGGTTTGTAAGGATTAGTTATGTTTTACGAGTTGATCACGGATTGATATCAGTTAGAGAACCATTGAAAACCAGGGAGTACTGGACAGCTGCTGTTTCATCCTAGTTTGGGAATCATCGTCAGTACGCACCCACTGGGATTCGAACCCGTGACTTTCCGGTTTCTGGGCAAGCTCGTATACCATTCAGCCACTGGGACCCGATTCAATGGCTCGTGAATTCTAACTTCTACTAATTCGTGATTTAGCGCGACCCCAACCATTGTCGTTGGTGGGACATCCATCCACACACGTGACATCTAATTGGACCTCACTGGTCACGAACTTCTCACTAGAACTCAGGAAACTCCAACCTGTAGCAAGTGACTAGCGAGCATCAGATTAACTTTCTATAGTTTGGTTTGTAAGGATTAGTTATGTTTTACGAGTTGATCACGGATTGATATCAGTTAGAGAACCATTGAAAACCAGTGAGTACTGGACAGCTGCTGTTTCATCCTAGTTTGAGAATCATCGTCAGTATGCACCCACTGGGATTCGAACCCGTGACTTTCCGGTTTCTGGGCAAGCTCGTATACCATTCAGCCACTGGGACCCGATTCAATGGCTCGTGAATTCTAACTTCTACTAATTCGTGATTTAGCGCGACCCCAACCATTGTCGTTGGTGGGACATCCATCCACACACGTGACATCTAATTGGACCTCACTGGTCACGACTTCTCACTAGAACTCAGGAAACTCCAACCTGTAGCAAGTGACTAGCGAGCATCAGATTAACTTTCTATAGTTTGGTTTGTAAGGATTAGTTATGTTTTACGGGTTGATCACGGATTGATATCAGTTAGAGAACCATTGAAAACCAGGGAGTACTGGACAGCTGCTGTTTCATCCTAGTTTGGGAATCATCGTCAGTATGCACCCACTGGGATTCGAACCCGGGACCTTCCGGTTACAAGGCAAGCTCGTATACCATTCAGCCACTGGGACCCGATTCAATGGCTCGTGAATTCTAACTTCTACTAATTCGTGATTTAGCGCGACCCCAACCATTGTCGTTGGTGGGACATCCATCCACACACGTGACATCTAATTGGACCTCACTGGTCACGACTTCTCACTAGAACTCAGGAAACTCCAACCTGTAGCAAGTCACTAGCGAGCATCAGATTAACTTTCTATAGTTTGGTTTGTAAGGATTAGTTATGTTTTACGAGTTGATCACGGATTGATATCAGTTAGAGAACCATTGAAAACCAGGGAGTACTGGACAGCTGCTGTTTCATCCTTGGTGTTCCTTGGTGATTTTTCTCGTGGGTGTTATGCCTCGAGTTTAAACACCTTTCGATGAAACTGTGAAGATATCTACTCTCCATTCCCTTCAACACAATAATGCTCCAGCGTCTTTCAACTCTTTAAAAGAAACATCTGTCGTCAACTGAGTTTAAAACATAATCAGCTGATAAAATAGTTTCACTTGAGATAGACTTCAGTTTGAACCACTGAGAATTAGCTGATATCACTCTGACTTTTTTATCAGGGTATAAATCCAAGCAAACCGTCCACAAGTAGAAATATAACAAATGATCCTTTATGGCTGATACAACCTTCTAAATCGAGTAGAGTTGTGATGCCAGCCTGCCATTTTACTTGCATAACAAAAGTTAGTGTTCAATAGAGACCAGTTATAAAATGGATTTGAGACGAATGCCTAGTATAGCTAAAGACTCTATATACAGCCAGTTCATTCATCCATAAGTAGTAAATTTTCTGAATATCATATAATGACGAAAGCTTTTCTTGGAAGCTAGCTGATGATGGAGAGGTCAGATTTGAATAGTGTTACACCCACTAATAACTCTAATTCACGAACAAATGACTATGAGGTGAACATCTTGAGATCGTTCAGAAATATTACTAGACAACAAAGCTCAATTCTCATTGTGTTTGCAAAGGCAATCTCTATCAAACGCCTGAAATCCAATTTATGTGTTCAGAAATAAGCAGCTGGCATCAATCTTTCGTTGCCCTAACTGCTAACTGGATATTTTCGTCCTCTCTTTCATCTGATTACGTGATTCCAGAAGTTTCCATTGTGTATGATGATCATTTTTTGGGATGAACTGTTTATATTACTAGCGTTGTATGCATATGTTGATTGATTTATGATTAAAAATGAATTCTGCGCAAGTATGCTTAAATTGTCACTTAGATATAGAAAATAGCGTCTTTGGGCTGTAAGCAGCTGAACTGATGAGAAGCCAACGAAATCAACAATGACGATCTCATTTTATTCTACAACGACTACTGTTGTTCTTGCTTTATTCAGATAATAATAGTTATGTTGACCATTTCTGGCAAGGATTATTGGCTGTAGTCACTTCAGACGATGACGCTTCACAAGCTTTTGTACGGTTACATGAATTCCGGTAGAATGTGGTGTTTATTATAATAAAATTATCCAGATGAGGATTGTGTCAACCTACCTGAAGGGCTAGTTGCTCAGCTGCTTTATTTGAGATATTTGGTTGTCATCTTGAATTCTGCATTAAAATCAGGCATTATGAAACGACAGAAGACAAGGGTCAGGCAACAGATCGTCTATTGAGAAAATCAACAGATATTTATAGACTTTTATGTACATTAATATTAGCGTTATTATCAGCAGAGAGGTAACGTCTTCTGATTGATTGTTTTCCTGCTGAGGGTTATTCTGTCATCTGTTCTTGGCCTAATTTTTGACTTTTGAAAAGTGCACTTCTATAATCCCCTCAGGGATCGAACTAAGAAACATTGTGTTGTGAGACAAAGTCTCTTTCATCAATTACTGTAATCAAATTCACTTGTCTAACTTACTAACTCAATCTCACTTTAGTTGCTGTCCGATTAACCTTGTTCCTATATTAGATCATTCTCTTATTACCTGATTAAATATCCAAATTCGGCAAACCTCATGTGCACACACAAATGAGTATATATAAGTGCGATTGTTCAGCCACGTGAATGAATTCGTCGTTAAAGGTCTCTTCTCTGGCCGTCTTCTCTTTTCATATGACTCATTTTGTCAACAACAGAAGAAATACAACAAAAATCTTGCTGCATTCACGCTCTGTGTGCTAGGTGGTTTATTGGTGAAGCTTTCACTTTCGTTCTGAACAGCACATTCTCAGCGATGAAGTCCTTAATAACTTATTTCAGACAAACTGGTTTCTTAAGTCTTTAGTTAATTACCCGATGAACGCATCATTGAGGAAAATGTTATAAACGTGTGAGGGGGTCTTTTATTAAATGCTATTCTCATTGGAGTACATAATCAGAGTTGCAACCGTACCCCATTACAGTTTTATCCAGGTTCAGTCATCGCAATCTCAGAATACGCATAAGTCATTTGCAACTACCAAAACCGACATGTTGTAGTCTGAACGCAGGAAACCAAACTTTGCATTTTACTGTATCGGTAACAAGAATTTCTTTGAGTTGCTCGCTGCACAAAAACACCTTTTCTATAGTTGGTTTGTATGGATTTGATTTGTTTTTACGATTTTGAACAAAGACTGATATCAGTTAGAGAAGCATTGAAAAACACCCACATGGAGTACTGGGCAGCTTTTTCATCCTACTTTTGGGAATCGAAAATTCTTCCTCTTGTTTTTCTACGTAGCATATTCTCCTCTTAACTAGTGCTAGTTTACAGCTATTTGAACAAAAACTATTAAAATGTAAGTTTTGTCCGTTTGGTGACAGCTTTGCGATTCTCGAAAAGGTTTTGATAAAAAAAGTCACCCTCACAGATTCACTAACAAATATGGAAGATGAGGAGACTTAAGTATCAAACAAATTAAAAGTTAAAAACCTTATCCTCATTAAATTAGATTTTGAAGGTAAAACTATTGTAGCAATAGTCAAGAGAAGATTGAGTACGTCGATTGCCAGGGCCTACCCTACATCTAAGTTGGTTCTCGTGATGTTAACTATGAAATACCTGTCATTTATTATACTGCCTAAAACTTGAATGAGTAGTCTGAATGTAAAACGTGTAGTTCCGGCATAAACTATGCACTAACGGAATTTTATGTATACACATATACTACAGTCCCTATGATCACTTTGTATTACAACGCGTTGGTGTGCTTTGGCATTTTTAAGTACAAAATCAACAATAGGCCACGGCTACTCAAGAGTAGGTTACATTATTCCAGGAAATATTCAGAATACTTCCATCTATATTCCACTTATATTTACAACTGTAGAAGTAGCACAAACCCCATTGTAACATTCAAATTACTGACATACTATGAAATGTCTTGTTGATGGTTGGTCAGTGGTCATCAAAGAAGAACCTGGAAACATCTGGGGTGAATGTTTTTGATGACTGACTTCTCATGGATTTTGAAGCTCTAGTGTGAGATCAATTCAATTCCCATCCTTGAAACAAGTCAACCTGTCCTGGATCATGCTTGCGTCGTTTCAACCCAATCATCCATGCCTAACGTGCCTACCCCTCTTGTTTAATGTACTGTGTGTATGTGTTTTCACTTCGATTTGTTTAGACAGGCAGTTGAACTCATGACCCAATCAGAGTATTTTGTGAACTGTTGCTTTTGCTGAACCATTTCTTACTTCGTACTATTCTGTTGAGTTTATCTTATTTATTGATCTTCATCTGTATGAGCCTACCTGGTTAAGTAGCCAATTAAATTCTATCTGTGTGCCCATGCTCTGTCTATCTCTCAACCGCTCTGTGTTCTATGCCCTGCCTTACTTGAGTTCATTCTTATACTAACTGCTCACCTGAACGGTCGTGTCTGATTCCGGCTAGTTCGCAATTTCGGCTTTACCATTACTCCGCTCTGATAGCGGTACCTTGATTTTTGTTAGGCGTTGTGCTTTGTACTCTTGAAACCGTTTTAGGTTTGTTGTATATGTAATTATTGATTTGTTTATTGATAGCACCGTAGAAACAGTGACCGGCTTCTTGTTTGTTCTGGACCGTGGTAGCCTTTATCTACGCGTGCCTTAATTTCAACAGGTATTGCGCCTACATCGAGTTTGTTCAGAATTATTTGGTTTCCGATTTTGAAAATGGACAAAAGCAACCACCAAACCACCTAAGTCAACTCGTCAATTCAATCCATTTCCCACCAGTGACTTAGTAAAGGTTGAATTTACCTGAACGTCTAATGAATAGTCGTGACAATTCGAAAGTTCCGAAAGTCCTGCAGTCGATACCCGATACCGTCATGGGTGAAGGTCTAAAATTTTACTGAAAATCAGTGGTCACTTAGGTCAAAAGTGAAGTTTCACAGCCATAAACACTACAAACACAGGATCATCTGTAAACACATTGATATTCTCCTACTCTCAGTGTTGGTATCCAAATGCCTACAGCTAATGTGTACCATGGGTGTACAATACCAGTTCGACAACACTCTTTACCGACAAATAGATGCTGTAGCTATTGGAAGTCATATTAGTCCTGTATTAGTAGACATCTTCATGTCAAACCTTGAGAAAACAAAGTTGCGATCGACGAATAAACTTCCTATTGTCGATATGTCAATGACACATATGTAATATATAACAATGAAATTTATGCTTCCTACCTACTCAGATGGTTCAACGACGCACATACAAATATTGAATTTACTATGGAACATGAAAATGATGGAAAGATCCATTTCCTCGACACTGTCATGCAACGCTTGGAAGATGGTAGTATCCACATGTCAAAACAGGACAAAAAGCTGTCTAGTAAACTTTGGTTTTTATTGCTTCTCTATCGGAAATGAGTTCACGATTAAACTTCAAATCTTGTCAGTTATATAAACCACTTCCAATATGAATGTTTAAAATCTGGGATATTTGAATTGAAATTCCAGCAGCGAAAGACCTCATGTGAATTGTGGTATGATATAACACATATTCGCTCTGTACTAATATGGGTCATGCATTTTAAATAGTCGAAGAACTGAATGAAACTTATCCTCAAATCATCTTTACAACCAATTTTGAATACGATAGCTGGTTTAGTTTTCATTATTCTAAAATGAAGCAAATAGAGTGACAAAACAGCTATAGCAGTGCAGCTAGTCAGTATGTTTTGTCGCATGAGTTGGTGCTTGGGTTCAGGAAAAACTTGATTCAATAGTCACATGTCATGAAGAAGATTCACTGATGAATTTTCACACCAGAAAATTCGCCTGGAATTAGTAAAAGAGACACAGTCAGAAGCTTTGAATCTGCCTTTCGCGTAGAAAAAAACATAATTGAGAACCACATGTTCAGTTTGTTGTCTAGAAGTCAGCCGTTTTGAATATTGTTCTTTGAATACAGAACAGTATAGAAGAATGGATATTATGTCTTTTGACAGACAATATATGATAATGCATAAGAAGACGAAGAGGATGTACGCTTGAACCAATGGGATGCTTTAGAAATTAGTTGGAATTTATCCTGTAGACGATGTTGCTCTTCTCTCTTCTGTTGGTGTTGTATCTTTTACCTGATATGGCAATTCTTGAAGTGATATTTCTGGTCTGTTAGTCATATCTATCTTAAAAGATTTCATTAGTCATACAGCGATTATACAGGTACTTTTCACATATGGTAGGATGACTTTCTTTGTGCTTTCACTGGCTACATAAGAGATGTTTACTTGCATGGAGAATGAGTATCTGAAAATCTAAGGCGAAATGGAGCAGTGTATCCTGTATCTTTTGAACAGTGTTTGTATACGACTGTTGCTTTGTGTGCTGCTCGGTCATGGCCATTGTCATTAGGAGGGCGATTTGTAGAACCCCAGTGTCTGTATACATACATTTCCAATTATCTTGTCTTCGCGGGCTCCGTCCAGACATCCAGAAATGGAATTTCGTGTTTTGGATTCTTCTTCTCTGAAAAGTTTGATCTAATCAAAAATGCACTTCTGATTAGGTTGTGCGTGTTTTCCTTATTGTTTCCTTTTACTATTATCATGAATATGTCATTTATAAGTCTGTTTCTCTGTCCTATTAGGACTTTTCAATCAAAATCGAAGTTCCGGTGGTATTGAAGGTGACATGTTTGGTGAGCAGCATCATTTTCTTAGCCAAGATATATGAGCGGGGAAAAGTTACGGACAAATTATCTGTATTGAAACCCTTGACTGTCACGGGGGCGCTTGATGGCACTTATGAAAACCTTGTTCAGTGAGACAAGCTAGGATCGTGAATATGTGATATTCCTTCTTTGATTTTTCTGCTCCATTGAGTAATTATAATGTGACTGTTTCAAAATAGGACTAAATTTCTGATGTGATATCCTGTAAATGCCACGTGTTATATTGTTTCTTTGGAAAATGTTAATATTTATAATATTTTTCCAGGGGAGAATAGTGAGTTATTTTCATCGTATACGCTCGATTTCACTCTATAAATTGAAAATCTGCATACATTAAAATTTTCTAAGAACAAGAATCTATCGAATGTGACATAGTAATGCTTGACATTTTGTGTGCGAACATGAGCCTGAATACTTTCTACGCAACAAAGGTATTGTGGATAACAAGCGAGCAACTGTTGGTGAAAATACGAGTAGACAATTGTCACAATGCAATTACAAATATTCAGCTGACTAAATGAAAATATGTAAGAGATCTAAGTGAATACAAGAATTATAATTGTTTAAGGTTATTTTAACTAAACAGGTAAGGGTTGATAATAAAATTCAGACAATCAAGTGCTAGGGTAGTAACAAGGTGATGAGTTGTCACAGACAGTTGTTAAAAGAAGTTATGCAATAATAATATGAATAGTTTGATGAGTGAGTTTTACTCAGGATGCACATAGAAACAAAGTAGATAATACGAAACTATGTAAGAGATTTAAGTGAATACAAGAATTATAAGCAATTAAGGAACAGGCAAAGAAACAAAATTAAGTCATCAAAATAAAAACAAAATCTCAAAACAAATCAAAACATTGTTACCATGAGAGTAGAAGTGGTTGAGTAATCTTCTTTTGTATGCACAGCTCCGGTTTTTCCATGTGAATGGCCAGAGCTTCAGCGATGCAAAGGAGACGAAACCGTATTGCCTTTGATATGTTATTCTTGACTCTGTAGATTACTTTGAAGGAGGCGTTCGTTGAAATGCAATGATCAGTGTTGACCAGGTGTTCAATTATCGCACTCCTTATTGCACCAGTATTGCCTTTTCGCAACCATGCTGGATAATGTTCTTGAATTCTCTTGGACAGGATGCGCGTCGAACGACCGATGTACCTGGCTCCACAGCAGCAGGTGAACTGGTATATGCACATAGAAGTGGCCAGATGCGGGATCTTGTCCTTGAGGCTTCTGCAGATCAGTGGGCGACTGGAGAACACTATTCGTAGCGTTGCTGCAAAGAACGTTCTTCTCAGAGATGATGTGATCCTTCTCTTGAGAATATCGCTTGCTAAATCTCCCTTGAAATCCAAATTCATGTAGATTTTCTTTTTAGGCACAGTTAAAGTTTCGTTTTTCCGAATTATTGGTTTCATATTTTTGTCGATAAATCTTATTGGGTATCCATTTTGGATGAATATTTCTCTCAGAATATCTAATTCTGTTTCCAGAACGTCGGGACTACAGATGCGTCGGATGCGGGTAGCAAGTGATTTAATTAAGTTTCGCTTTTGTTGAATGGGCACCCAGCTATAGAAGCTTGTTAGTTGACCATTCCACGTAGGTTTTCTATGGATTGATCTTCTTAGGCTCCCATCAGCTCTTCTTGTCAGTTCCACATCAAGAAACGGAATTTTTGACTCGTTTTCCATTTCAAGAGTGAATTTTATTGCTGGATGGCAATTGTTAAATGTCTTCAGCAGCAGATTGGGGTCGTTGTTGTTGTCACAAATAATGAAAATGTCATCCACGTATCTTTTATACAGTCGCAAATTGTCGATGCTTGGCTTTAGTGAACCTCTCTCGAGGCTTGCCACGAAGCAATCTGATAGTAGTGGACCCAACGGAGATCCCATTGCAATACCATCCTTTTGTCTGTAGATGGTGTCGTTGAATGTGAACTGGACGTTCAGAGTGCATCTCAACACTAATTATTTCAAGTATGTTGTCGGTATTCCAATATCGAGGTGGTTGTCATCTATATATCTGCATATGAAGCAGACCGTTTCTGTGAGTGGGACATTGGTGAAAAGTGACTCGATGTCGAAGGACAGCATAATTTTGTTAGATACATTCGTGTCTTGTATGCACTCGATGAACTGGAAGGTGTCACGGAGCGAGTACGTACATAATTGCTTCCTTACAGGTTCCAGAATATCTGCTAGCCATTGTGCAATAGAGTGGTAAGGGGAACCTGACATATCCAGAATTGGAAAAAGTGGGAGACCAACCTTGTGTACCTTTGGTAGACCATAAAGTTTTGGTATTATTGAACCTGTTGGCCGGATCTGATCGTAGATATCCCCACTGATTAGTTGACTGGCCTTCATTCTCTTCAAGACGTCTGTGAGCTGCTTCTCAATCTGTTCCGTCTTGTTTCTTTCATTGGAAGGTTGGGAAAATTTGTCTTCATTCGACAGTATATCGTTCATTTTCTCGATGTAATCTCTTCGATTCAGAAGCACTACACCAGCAACCTTATCGGAAAATCCGGAGCTGTGCATACCACTTCTACTCTAATGGTAACAATGTTTTGATTTGTTTTGAGTTTTTATTTTTATTTTGATGACTAAATTTTGTTTCTTCGCCTGTTCCTTAATTGCTTATAATTCTTGTATTCACTTAGATCTCTTACATAGTTTCGTATTATCTACTTTGTTTCTATGAGCATCCTGAGTTAAAGGAAAATAGCCAGTATACAGCTGTGCGCACTATTTAACATGCATATAAATAATAATTGTCTCATAATGAAAAAAAGTAGTCGAAATATGCTTTCATCTCCATGAGTATAGTATCAAAGTGTATTCTATCGAAATATGTGGACTAGGACTACCTGGTTAATTAGCCAATTAAATTCTATCTTTGTGCCCATGCTCTGTCTATCTCTCAACCGCTCTGTGTTCTATGCCCTGCCTTACTTGAGTTCATTCTTATACTAACTGCTCACCTGAACGGTCGTGTCTGATTCCGGCTAGTTCGCAATTTCGGCTTTACCATTACTCCGCTCTGATAGCGGTACCTTGATTTTTGTTAGGCGTTGTGCTTTGTACTCTTGAAACCGTTTTAGGTTTGTTGTATATGTAATTATTGATTTGTTTATTGATAGCACCGTAGAAACAGTGACCGGCTTCTTGTTTGTTCTGGACCAGGATAGCCTTTATCTATGCGTGTCTTATTTTTATTTTTATTTTTGATTACTGCTTGATTCCACACCGTATTTCAACCGATATTGCGCTTACACCGAGTTTGCTCGGAATTTTTTGATTTCCGATTTTAACAAAGGATCAAAGTCACCTAATTCCGTGAAAATTTTCGCGCTATATCAATCCGTTTCCCAACGGTGATTTAGTAAAGACTGTATTTACCTGAACATCTAATGAAGAGTCGTGACAATTCGAAAGTTGCGAAAGTCCTGCAGTCGATACCCGATACCGTAATTGGTGTGTACCGCTGCAGATTCCCAAAATAGGACTGAAAATAAGACTGTTGGTGTACGTCTAAAATTTCAATGAAAATCAGTGGTCATTTAGGTCAGAAGTGAAGTGTCATGGCCATAAACACTACAAACACAGGGTCGAGATCATCTGTCAGCATTCTGATCTTCTTCTTCTCTCAGTGTAAGTATCCAAATGCCTACAGCTTATGTGTACCATGGGTGTACAATACCAGTTTGACAACACTCTTTACCGACAAATAGATGCTGTAGCTATTGGAAGTCATATTAGTCCTGTATTAGTAGACATCTTCATGTCAAACCTTGAGAAAACAAAGTTGCGATCGACGAATAAACTTCCTATTGTCGATATGTCAATGACACATATGTAATATATAACAATGAAATTTATGCTTCCTACCTACTCAGATGGTTCAACGACGCACATACAAATATTGAATTTACTATGGAACATGAAAATGATGGAAAGATCCATTTCCTCGACACTGTCATGCAACGCTTGGAAGATGGTAGTATCCACATGTCAAAACAGGACAAAAAGCTGTCTAGTAAACTTTGGTTTTTATTGCTTCTCTATCGGAAATGAGTTCACGATTAAACTTCAAATCTTGTCAGTTATATAAACCACTTCCAATATGAATGTTTAAAATCTGGGATATTTGAATTGAAATTCCAGCAGCGAAAGACCTCATGTGAATTGTGGTATGATATAACACATATTCGCTCTGTACTAATATGGGTCATGCATTTTAAATAGTCGAAGAACTGAATGAAACTTATCCTCAAATCATCTTTACAACCAATTTTGAATACGATAGCTGGTTTAGTTTTCATTATTCTAAAATGAAGCAAATAGAGTGACAAAACAGCTATAGCAGTGCAGCTAGTCAGTATGTTTTGTCGCATGAGTTGGTGCTTGGGTTCAGGAAAAACTTGATTCAATAGTCACATGTCATGAAGAAGATTCACTGATGAATTTTCACACCAGAAAATTCGCCTGGAATTAGTAAAAGAGACACAGTCAGAAGCTTTGAATCTGCCTTTCGCGTAGAAAAAAACATAATTGAGAACCACATGTTCAGTTTGTTGTCTAGAAGTCAGCCGTTTTGAATATTGTTCTTTGAATACAGAACAGTATAGAAGAATGGATATTATGTCTTTTGACAGACAATATATGATAATGCATAAGAAGACGAAGAGGATGTACGCTTGAACCAATGGGATGCTTTAGAAATTAGTTGGAATTTATCCTGTAGACGATGTTGCTCTTCTCTCTTCTGTTGGTGTTGTATCTTTTACCTGATATGGCAATTCTTGAAGTGATATTTCTGGTCTGTTAGTCATATCTATCTTAAAAGATTTCATTAGTCATACAGCGATTATACAGGTACTTTTCACATATGGTAGGATGACTTTCTTTGTGCTTTCACTGGCTACATAAGAGATGTTTACTTGCATGGAGAATGAGTATCTGAAAATCTAAGGCGAAATGGAGCAGTGTATCCTGTATCTTTTGAACAGTGTTTGTATACGACTGTTGCTTTGTGTGCTGCTCGGTCATGGCCATTGTCATTAGGAGGGCGATTTGTAGAACCCCAGTGTCTGTATACATACATTTCCAATTATCTTGTCTTCGCGGGCTCCGTCCAGACATCCAGAAATGGAATTTCGTGTTTTGGATTCTTCTTCTCTGAAAAGTTTGATCTAATCAAAAATGCACTTCTGATTAGGTTGTGCGTGTTTTCCTTATTGTTTCCTTTTACTATTATCATGAATATGTCATTTATAAGTCTGTTTCTCTGTCCTATTAGGACTTTTCAATCAAAATCGAAGTTCCGGTGGTATTGAAGGTGACATGTTTGGTGAGCAGCATCATTTTCTTAGCCAAGATATATGAGCGGGGAAAAGTTACGGACAAATTATCTGTATTGAAACCCTTGACTGTCACGGGGGCGCTTGATGGCACTTATGAAAACCTTGTTCAGTGAGACAAGCTAGGATCGTGAATATGTGATATTCCTTCTTTGATTTTTCTGCTCCATTGAGTAATTATAATGTGACTGTTTCAAAATAGGACTAAATTTCTGATGTGATATCCTGTAAATGCCACGTGTTATATTGTTTCTTTGGAAAATGTTAATATTTATAATATTTTTCCAGGGGAGAATAGTGAGTTATTTTCATCGTATACGCTCGATTTCACTCTATAAATTGAAAATCTGCATACATTAAAATTTTCTAAGAACAAGAATCTATCGAATGTGACATAGTAATGCTTGACATTTTGTGTGCGAACATGAGCCTGAATACTTTCTACGCAACAAAGGTATTGTGGATAACAAGCGAGCAACTGTTGGTGAAAATACGAGTAGACAATTGTCACAATGCAATTACAAATATTCAGCTGACTAAATGAAAATATGTAAGAGATCTAAGTGAATACAAGAATTATAATTGTTTAAGGTTATTTTAACTAAACAGGTAAGGGTTGATAATAAAATTCAGACAATCAAGTGCTAGGGTAGTAACAAGGTGATGAGTTGTCACAGACAGTTGTTAAAAGAAGTTATGTAATAATAATATGAAAAGTTTGATGAGTGAATTTTACTCAGGATGCACATAGAAACAAAGTAGATAATACGAAACTATGTAGGAGATCTAAGTGAATACAAGAATTATAAGCGATTAAAGAACAGGCAAAGAAACAAAATTAAGTCATGAAAATGAAAACAAAATCTCAAAACAAATCAAAACATTGTTACCATGAGAGTAGAAGTGGTTGAGTAATCTTCTTTTGTATGCACAGCTCCGGTTTTTCCATGTGAATGGCTAGAGCTTCAGCGATACATCTGGGGTGAATGTTTTTGATGACTGACTTCTCATGGATTTTGAAGCTCTAGTGTGAGATCAATTCAATTCCCATCCTTGAAACAAGTCAACCTGTCCTGGATCATGCTTGCGTCGTTTCAACCCAATCATCCATGCCTAACGTGCCTACCCCTCTTGTTTAATGTACTGTGTGTATGTGTTTTCACTTCGATTTGTTTAGACAGGCAGTTGAACTCATGACCCAATCAGAGTATTTTGTGAACTGTTGCTTTTGCTGAACCATTTCTTACTTCGTACTATTCTGTTGAGTTTATCTTATTTATTGATCTTCATCTGTATGAGCCTACCTGGTTAAGTAGCCAATTAAATTCTATCTGTGTGCCCATGCTCTGTCTATCTCTCAACCGCTCTGTGTTCTATGCCCTGCCTTACTTGAGTTCATTCTTATACTAACTGCTCACCTGAACGGTCGTGTCTGATTCCGGCTAGTTCGCAATTTCGGCTTTACCATTACTCCGCTCTGATAGCGGTACCTTGATTTTTGTTAGGCGTTGTGCTTTGTACTCTTGAAACCGTTTTAGGTTTGTTGTATATGTAATTATTGATTTGTTTATTGATAGCACCGTAGAAACAGTGACCGGCTTCTTGTTTGTTCTGGACCGTGGTAGCCTTTATCTACGCGTGCCTTAATTTCAACAGGTATTGCGCCTACATCGAGTTTGTTCAGAATTTTTTGGTTTCCGATTTTGAAAATGGACAAAAGCAACCACCAAACCACCTAAGTCAACTCGTCAATTCAATCCATTTCCCACCAGTGACTTAGTAAAGGTTGAATTTACCTGAACGTCTAATGAATAGTCGTGACAATTCGAAAGTTCCGAAAGTCCTGCAGTCGATACCCGATACCGTCATGGGTGAAGGTCTAAAATTTCAATGAAAATCAGTGGTCATTTAGGTCAGAAGTGAAGTGTCATGGCCATAAACACTACAAACACAGGTCGAGATCATCTGTCAGCATATTGATCTTCTTCTTCTCTCAGTGTAAGTATCCAAATGCCTACAGCTTATGTGTACCATGGGTGTACAATACCAGTTTGACAACACTCTTTACCGACAAATAGATGCTGTAGCTATTGGAAGTCATATTAGTCCTGTATTAGTAGACATCTTCATGTCAAACCTTGAGAAAACAAAGTTGCGATCGACGAATAAACTTCCTATTGTCGATATGTCAATGACACATATGTAATATATAACAATGAAATTTATGCTTCCTACCTACTCAGATGGTTCAACGACGCACATACAAATATTGAATTTACTATGGAACATGAAAATGATGGAAAGATCCATTTCCTCGACACTGTCATGCAACGCTTGGAAGATGGTAGTATCCACATGTCAAAACAGGACAAAAAGCTGTCTAGTAAACTTTGGTTTTTATTGCATCTCTATCGGAAATGAGTTCACGATTAAACTTCAAATCTTGTCAGTTATATAAACCACTAGTTATATCTAGAAATATTACGGAAATTCAGATGACATTCACGAGAAAATGTTTCAACTCACGCGAGATAAACAACTTGATGGATTCTGACACGAGTAAATGGAACGAATGGATTAAGTAAAGTAGGGCAGATGCAACAGAAATAGACTTCACAGTGTCAAACTTTCAATATGTTGAATATGGGGAGACATATAAAATGTGAATTAACATTCGACAAATCCTCAATGAATTCAGAATGTGCCTTTCGTAATAGATCGGAGAAGTGTTAATCCCTGCTCCTACAACGGAACAATTGATCTGTCTGCTGATTGCGTTACAGTTGATTTGGGCAGGTCAACTCGGTGGAGACCAGAATTCAAATGTATCTGCCACATAGTCTGAGCAGAACCCAGTTTTGCACTGCATGTTCGTTATACGCTCACACTTGTCCTTATTTTTATTTCGTTTGTCTCTGATGGCTTCCTTAATCGTATAGTTATTTCCGCATCTTTCTTTTTTATTTACCATTGATTTATTATTTCTGTGTTCCATGATAAAATATTTTTTTGATTTCCTTTTGCTTTGTTTCATACTCTTATTTTTACGTTTTATTGTTTTTTTCTTATTTCACAATTTCTTAGCTTTTCTTGCTCTTCTCTTTTCAATTTACAACTGAAATAATTTTTTTCTTTTTTTCTAACTATTTGTCACGTATCCACGCAATATTTATGTCATTGAATATTTCAGTTTTATTTCACCATTCGTGAATTCAGTATCTCTACATGTGTAGGATCTTTTTTAGCTTGTTTAACTGCTTCATATATTATCAAATTAATGCGGCTTTATCTGCATTCATATCTTGTTTTATTTGTTGAAATCCTTTGGGAGTGGCTTCGTTTTATCTTCGCGTTGCAATTACTGTTTCACTCAGTTTCTTGCTGAGATGATATATGTTCAATATCCCACGAACTTGAAGAGTTGCAGGCAAGCAAACTGGCCGAATACTCAGACAGCGAGGACTGGCCTTCAGGTGAGCATACGGAAAAAGGTGATGATTGAGATGACTAAACATCACGGACAGCATCAGCAACCGGCACCAATCACCATCAACGGGAGGATTACACAAAGGTTACACCCCTCAACTATTTAAGAAGCATCGTTTCAACAGTGGGTGACAGAACTGAGGAAGATGTGAAAGCCGGTCATACTCAGGAAATGTAGATACAGCCTCATCAACTTGAAATAGATTAGGAAATCTGCTGTCACTCAGAATGAAGAAAATGAGCCGAATTTTCAAACCATTAAAAACTCTGTTTTACTATGCGGGACAGAACTTGAGAGGCACGTCAGGCAAGGCATTTTCATGCAGTTACAGATGCTTTTCAACAGCTGTCCATTTCTTCGGCTTCATACTGAAGACCAATTGGCCGGTGAGCCTTCGAGAAAGGGCGAGCAACAAGAAACACTGCCTGAGAACGAATCGACCAAGTGCAGATCACTCAACAAATATGTAGGAGAAAATGGAGATGGGTCGATCATATGGTGCTGAGTGGCGTCAATTGACATCGTGCGCAATAAATGGCATCAATCCACCTGAACTCTAATGGGAAAGGACTGGTGAGTCGTCTGCGCGCGAGTGACATTGAGCTGATTGTGTGGAGAGGAGGAAATGAGAAAATATGAGAAACCTTGGACTCAGCTGAAGATGGCGACAGAAAATAGAACAAAGTGAAGGGAATTATGATAATATCGTGAGGATGTTTTCTGCTATTCTCTAGTTGGTCACCTGGAATTGTTTTATGAGTTGCTAGTATCAATCTTCAAGGAACAATGCCGAGTTCAAATTCTGGGCTTTGGCAGTGTTTGGAGTTCGCGACTATAGAATTCCTAGTTTGGACACCTGTCACTTTCTGGTCTTGCTCCTTTTAAAGTTGCTAATTATTCCCGTAGATTTTTAGTTTTGGTTCCGCTGGCTTGGATCCAATTGTTCAGCGTTTCTGGATCCTGATCCCTGGGAACCGGTGATGGTTTCTGTTTTGCTTTATTTCGACTTAATAAGTTAGTTGAATTCACTGCCGTTTCCACCAGCACCAGCACAGGTCTATCACCCTTATTCTTTGGACAACTGTTACCTATAACATATATTTTTGGGATTTTGACAACGATTAGGAATGGCTTGGTGAAAGAAGTTACGAGACCGTATGCAGGCAGACAATTACGTAAGTGCTGATTGATATACAACTTCTTAACGTTTGTTCTGAAATGTCTATGGTCGATAAAATGGATGATCATGTCACTTTAGCGGAGGGTAGTAAACCTTTTATTTTGCTATATTGTGGACCACAATGCCTTGATGGAATCCCTATGATCCAGCGTTCTCTGTGAAGGAAGAGAAAGTTACAGTGTGCGATTTCAGGTCTATTGACGAAAGAAGATTGGTGTATTTTTTAAAGCATTAAAACGGTGATACGGCTAGAGCAATACACTCCTGTGAATTCTTGTCTCCAAATGTAAGGTATGCTGAAGCAAGGCGTTTGTTGCACTAAAAGATTTGGAAAGACATCCTTAGTTTCCAGGTGAAGGTTTCACATTGTCAAACGCAGTGGATGGCTTTTAAAATTTCTGATCTCAACAACTGACAGTAATCCTTAAACAAACCAAGACACGACATTTGTGTCAATACAGAAATACTTAATAGTACCAATACTATGCTTATGGCTACTATGAGTATCTGAGCGATTATTAATGTGGCAGCTAGACACACAATTCTTTTTTGCACAAATTAAATGTTTCACCGTACCAATATTACCATATCTATAAACGAAGCTTCATGAATATTCTAATTTCATCGATTAAATTAAACACACACAAACATTTTAACCAAAACAATCGCATTATCATTGTGATGAATGCGGCCCTTTTATGATAGTTCCTAATTTCCGTTTTGGAAAAATATCCAGCATGAAGCAATAAACAAGACACTTTTACTTTGAGTATTATTAGCGTTTTATTCCACCCTGAGTACAACATAAGGTTTCAAGCTTTCGAAGTTTCAATGGTGGTAGTCGTGTCTTGTTCTACTAGTTGGGGTTATTACTACCACTTCCAATATTCTCTTCTTTCACACCTACTATCTGCTAGTGAACAAGTTGATGTTCCGGAGTGCATCAACCAGGAGTCGAAGCGCTGAGTCACCAAAGTACTCACCATTTCAATGAATTGAAGAATTCTGGAGCACTCTGACCAAAACATGATGCACACTTAAAAAGAATGTTGAAATAGCCGACAAAAATAAAAATATCCATTACACGAAAGAAACTTCAGTGACATACCCATCATACCTTTAATTTAGTTTGCCAAACATTAAAAAATCAAAGGCCTTACTCGTTAAGTGATTTCTTCATTTGGAACATTGACAATCGAACGAGAATCATTGATACGTATACAAAACAGATAAATTGATTTGATGATGATTTCGAACAAATGACAGAAATAGATTAACCATCTACCTAATGGAGATTTATTACCTTGATAAATCGGTCAGAAATTATGCAGGGAAATGTAAAAAATAAAATGAAAAATGATAGTAGTGATAACAATAATGATAGTAATATTAATGACGACATACATGTCAAACATGCGCACGATAAAGACAACACCAACAATAGGGAATATAAACCGTCAGTAATAATTCCATACAAGGAAGGAACCTTGGAATCCTTACACAGAATTGTTAGCAAGGCAGGAATAAAAGTCGCTGGTATTCAAACCAACCACAAACCTAATTAGAAACACGCTTTGTCGGTTATAGGGTCAATCCTGTGGAGCATTTAAAACAAAACAATGTAGTTTATCTAATACCCTGTTGGAATGATTGCCAGGTCAAATACTTAGGCAAAACTAGTAGAACAGGGGCAGTCAGACTAGCCGAACATAAAAACCCTGCAAAAAATAGATTGGTTGACTCGAATAAGATAAGAAATCTGGAAAATAGTTCAGCTATAGCACTACACCACATGCAAATACACACAACCACGCAAATAGGCTGGATAGGATAAGATGAAAGTTTTGAAATCGAATACAACTAACTAACACGATAGAGGGAGAGATTGATAACGGTAGTTTTGTTTATGGAATCAACTGCAAACCAACATGTGTAATAGGAATGATTCAAAACCTGTCCACCCAGATATCTAGAAAATTCTACTACCCCGCCTACGTCGACAAAATAGGAGAGAACAAGGAAGGCTATGAAACTGAAATTTCGAAGTCGTGTGATTAAAATTGCTGAAATGGTTATGAGCAATAAATTGTGTTCGAAACTTTGTCATTCAGTAAATAATAATACTGTTTCATCACTGTGCGGTACATCTAATAAACAAACTAATATGGAATTGCGTACTACCACATTGCCCAAGTTTTTGCAGTTTTTACGACACTGTTAGGGTATCAGTTCATCAGCAACCAAAGCTCTCATGCATCGGGAACAAATCTCCTCCAGGATAATGACAGGCAGGTTCAACTCGAAAGGAAGAAAAGTTACAGTCATTCAATGCTATGCGCCTACAAACGTCTCAGAACAAGTGAAGAAGGAGGCGTTCTACAGACAACTGTTAACAGTAGTGGACAACGTCCCAAATGCCGATATCAAAATCCTCATGGGTGACATGAATGATGTGCTGGGAGGAGACAACACAGGAAGAAAACGCACCATGATTTGTGAGGCCCTTGATGAAATGAACGACAATGGGGAACTCTTCTCAGACTTCTGCGCCTTCGATGATTTGGTGACTGGTGGAAGCGTTTTCAAACACAAGGATATAAACAAGACGACATGAATTTCACTAAATGGAAGCAACAAAAACCACAAAGACTTCATCCCAATTTCAACAAAGTGGAGACGGAGCCTACTGGACACAAGGTCGAGGAGAGGAGCATATGTGGGTTCAGACCACTATCTAGTACAAAGGACTTTCAAGGTGAAGCTAAAAGCCTGGAGGATATCTGGGGATTGGCCACAATGCAGGTTCAACACTCAACTACTGAAGGACACAGCCACAAAAGACAATTTCACTGCAACTGTCAGAGCAAAGCAGGAAACACTACGCGACAGCACTGAAGAATCATGCGTGGAGGAACATTGAAAGTCTCTGAAAGCGATTCTCAACGAAACGTGTTCAACGGTTCTAGGAGGAAAGAAGAGACAAGACAAGGAATGGCTCTCAACGGATACTTTGAAATAAATAGAAGAGAGGAGAACGGTGGAAGAAATGAGAAAGAGAAAATGAATCAATGCAAAGATGGGTAATATATAAGACGCTGAGCTCAACGAACTCATAATGTAAAGTGGCGAGTGGGACGTGCAAAAATGACATGGAGGATATCGTGTGAAGAGGAGTTGAAGTAGTATGGACTAGCATGGATGCAAGTGAAAAGTTCAGCAGAAAGAAGACAGAAGCAAGTGGAGACGTGCAGTGGAAGCCCTATGTTCCACTGGGAACCCAAGGGAGCAATAATGATAATGGATAGCCTAACAAGTAAGCTGGATGATTTTATCAGTTGAATCAAACAAATAAAGTAAATATTACTAGCGAGTAACTAACTACCCATCAGAATTTATATCGAAATATATGAAGAAGCATAGGAAAAATAATATTGCTTATTAAATTGATGAGAAGAACGAAAATAATGTAGAACTCAAAACTTTTGGAGTATGAATGCCAAAAGCCTCACGTAGGATTCTCATTCAGGCTGGAATTAGGTTGACATTCAAACCAACCAACCGACCAACCACTTATCTCAGGGATAACTGTGTTGGCTTCAGGATCAGATGGATCTAATTCGGATAAATAATACAATTTACGAAATATCATGCAATTAATGACTGTGAGGTCAATTGAATAGGTCGTCAAACTAGTAGATCGGTGTTAACTAGATTATTGGAACATAAAAAAGAGCTTCGTTTATCGATTCAGTACCGCACTGGTGTAATGGAAATGACGCAGTGCCTATACGGAAAATATGGAAAGTGACAACAAACAACACGGGGAGGTAAAAGAGACAGAAAGAGAGAAAATATATGCATATATATATAGGACAAATTATGAAACCGTGTGACTAAAATTCATATGATTATGAATGGCAATGATTCATGCTGTAAATCTTTTCATCGAGTTGTTAATTCTGCGTCATCATCACTGTGTGATATTTGAAATAAACTTAACTATTAGCGATTACATTCTACCACCACACTGCCCAAGATCTGCACTTATATTAGTATTGCAAAGCACAATCGTGTCGTCTCAGCATACTTACAGAAATAATTGATTCTCTCTATCTTCGGTTTCATTCATGTCTCTTCAAGATGAGCCATGAGTATATTCGCAGCAAAAGGAACCTGGCAATGAACCCATTGCCACCCTGTCAATAAAAATATGTCTTGAATGTATTGATATTGAGACTGTTTCAGGGTGTATCAGTTTGATAAGAATTAACACAACAAGACGATTAGATTATGATCAAGTCTAACTTTTTATGTCGTGTTTCAGTTAATCAAGGGATAAAATTGTAAACGCATTTTATATATTTCTCTGTTTTTGAAACCACGACTTGTAAACCTAATCAACTTTGGAAAATTAACTCATCCTCATGACGTCAGTCTTATAGTTGGCTGTTTTAAAAAAAAACCTTCAGATTGATGCCATGATAGGAAATTTTAGTTGGGGTCAGTGGGAAATAAAGAGAGATTATCTGAAATTGAAAATGCATTTTATTTATTCTGAAATGGGTAGAAGACTAGACAGTTTTGTGGTTTATTATCTTCTTAAACAAAATGATGTTTTCTCGTATCCGAATTGTCCTGGTATTTAGTTCAAATTTTGTTTGTTGCTTTGGGGGCACATATATATGTATATATGTGATTCCCTCGAATTACGAGTGTAACGTAAGCTTTCAGCAATATATCTCCACTCCGACGTGTTCTCTCCATTTCATGATTGCCCATCAGAATTTATTTCCTCCATACATGATCTCCTTATCAACGTCTCGCTATATTTGGCGAATAATGTATTCTTGTTTGGTTCTTCGCCAGAGAAATTCAGCGATATTCTTCTCAATGCGGCCGTCTGATTGTCACTGTTGAGATAAATTGCATCTTTTTTGGTTTGACATTAGTAACTAGTGTGATGCGTCTAGTCCTCTGATTGGCGTATACTGAATTCTATCAGTCAGGTTGTAATGTGATCAAGGTCCAAGGCTTCCTGCCGATTGCTTCCAACCATTTTATACCACCAAATAAATAGCAGCTGTTGACAAAGGTTTGCGGTGAACCCTTTGAAATGCTTTTGATGACTAGCTAATCGTTTGAAGTATATAGAAGTACTGATTTCATATTTGTGCTGAAGATTCCAATGTTGTTCGCTATCTTGAATTTCTTTAGAAATAAAGTTTCTAAGTAACTTGTTTTCACCACTAGTATTCTTGGAACTGCAGTTATAAACAATCGGCCAAACACAAAGTCTAAAACTACATTCACGCTTTTTCCTTTAATCTTTAGGCCAAGTTAAAATTTAATCACCACTAACTATGAATCAGCGAACGACGTCGAATGATCCAATGAGATTCATGAAGGTGCGTTCAAAGTTGTATAGCACTTGATTCGTTTCAAATGCGTACTCTTACGAAATCACGATTGCAGTACGAGGAGGATAAGGTATTGCAGTATTGCCTGGATTTGAGGTTGCTTAAGAAGCAGAGTTAAAAAGATATAGCAGGTAGACTGATGGATAAGACCATCGATGTGCAACTAGCTTGAGACGATTTAGTATTAGAGGGGTCAGCTATGATTTTAATATTTCGTAGGAACATTTTTGCTAAATCACATCTCTCACTGACGCACATATTGTAAATTTGTAACTACGTGATTTTGAAACAGCCTGTGAGAGGTGCACCTGCTCAGAGAGAAAAAAGCCCCGTGCCAATACTTCAGTGGTACTAGCACTGCGGAGATATCGCATCATGGAAAACGGACAGGATTACTCTCTTATTGTGCGGAGAAGGCATCGTTTTGCAGGTGGATGAAACTGTGATACTGAAGAAAAAATACGACCATGGTCGTGAGTGAGCCAACAATGTTTGAGTGGTTGTTTTATGTGACACCTGCATACGGAAGTGATTCGTGGAAAGAATGCCAGACAGAAAGTCAACTACTTTAATACCTATTATCACTAGACTTGTGAAACAGGGATCTATAGTACATACTGATGAATGGGAAGGTTATAACTGGTTGTCGTCTGTTGGATATATTCATCACAAAGTGAATTATTCCAGTTATTTTGTGCATCTCATTACGTGGGGACAGACAAATCCATAATACGACCTAGTCAACTATGAGTTATACAAAGCTACTTTTCTATTGGAAACTATTCTGATCACTAATCACAATGTCATTTAATGTGGTAAGAATACTAACGTTGATCAAAACTTAGAGGAGGGGAAGTCAAGAATGCTTTTACTTTTTGCAATAGTAGTCAGAACATTTGACTGTGATGGTAAATGTACACAGTTTAGATGACCTTGACAAAGACTGCATTCAAATAATAAGTTTAAAGCGATAGCGATCTTCATGAACAGCGGGAAACATGAAAGTTGATATGTGTGCTCAATAATTGTGAAGATGAACAAAAGTGAGTGATCTAAGTAGTGTAGTAGTGTTCAGCAAACAGTTCCCTCTCAGAGTAGATTTTGTACTGATGGCATAAGAGTTATGGATTTGTTGAAAAGCAAAGAGGGCCGGATGGAAATATTACCCTACTGAATCAATTTTATTGCTCAATGTATCCATTTAACTGGTCTAACTGCCACATGCACCTCACTATTGAATTTGTTGGTTTCATACATAAATCTCCATAATCAACAAGAAAATTCATCATATTCAGTTCCAGTAATGAAAAACAACCCGGTACCTTCACTCTTCTTTTTATTTGAATACGTATTCTTCAGCCAACTTTTCTTTCCCTTTTCCTTTAATCTAATTTCACTTGTTTTTTGTTACTATCGTTCGAGGTTAACTCATCACCACGTTGCATTAATTGTTAGTTACTTATCACTAACTTATACATCTTTTGTCTTTCCTACGCAACTCCTTTTCGACTGTATCCAAATATTTATGACCCCTCTTTGCTTACGTTTTGTTAGAACTTGAATCCATTTGTAATGGAAATGCTCTCCTGAATGATCTAATCACAATATTGATACTTACTTGGATGTTCCAACCAATTCCGTAATTATTGTCCATTTTTCTACTAGACTGTACATCGTTGTTCTGACGTCTGTTAGTTATCTAATTGTGTTGCTTTTTCTTGTGGTTTTGTGATGTTTACATTGGAAATGTATTGTTTTACGACCGTGAGCTTGTTTGAGTAAGTGGAGGTCATACTGACGTTGCACTGCCTATGAGAATTTTTTATTCTGTGTGTGATTCTCGCGGACAGAGTTTTGATTCCACCTTATCTGGTTATATTCTGTTTGATTCTGAGGCATTTCTACGATAGATCTACTTAAAAAATTTGAATATAGCAAAGATGACTACATTGCAAAGATGAAGACTGCGTTAAATGACCCATTGAGGTTTGAAGTTGACAACTGCGAGAAAGGTAGGACAGATGCAGTTGAAAAACTTTTCAAAAAAAGTATTGAGAGATCCTCTAAAGAAGACATTCATTGACAACAACACCTACAGAGATTTGAAACCCTGAGGATCCCGCTTGTCACACATGTATGGCTTTCCAAAGATACATAGAAAACAAGTCCTACTGAGAACTATACTTTCGATGATCAACTCGCCCCAACATAAGGTCTCATGTCGGCTTGTGAAAAAGTTAGAACCTATTCGTCAACAGCTATCCATGCACACCATGAAAGACTCATTAAATTTTTCTGAGGATGTGAAACACATGAACGTTTTAAATAAGTTCATGGTGTTATTTGATGCAACCTCGTTCACAATGATACCAGTCATTGTTATGGAAAGTTCCCCTTTCTTGACACTTCCGTGAAACGCCTAGAAGATGGTAGTCATCAGAAGTCAATTTACCGAAAGTCTACATGGAAGGGACAATAGTTTCGGTCCAAATAGCTTTAAACATGAACTAGTCAAATTTTTATACTATAGACGTAAGAGATTATGCTTTATAGAGAAATTAGAGGGCGAATTGTGTTTCTCGAAAAGATGTTAAAAAGCAACAGTTACCTTGCAATGTCCATTCACAAGTACGGAAAATCTGAAGTCTCAAATGTTAAAGAAATCATAGTGAGAAAAAAACCTGCCTTCATTTAACTTCTTTACAAAGGTGAAGATGTTACAGAAATTGTCAGCAGAAGGTCGAGGATATTACTGGACAGAGTCTATTCTGCAGCTGGCTAAGTTAGTTCCCGTCTATCGGACAACATCCTCTTTGGTGTAGCCATAAGACGACAGCTATCCTTCTCATGTTAACTCCAACTTTGTATACAAATTAGCATATATCTGCGGTAGCAGTTAAATTGGAAGAACAAACAGAAGAACGGCATATCTACAGTTTTCTGAAAATGTATCAAAAAGCCTATATCTGAGGCGCATAAATGCTTAAAACAGTGCAATGGCCAAGCAGCTCCTTAACGGTGGTCATGAGGTGGACGTCGCAAGATAGTTCAAAATTATCAATTGCCAAAAGAGTTCAATTCTGCTGAAGTTTGCCGACGCCATCTCCATCGAGCGCTTGAAACCTGATTAATGCATATGAAGAGTATACGAGAAAAACATGTGTCCAGATATGGAGCCAGGTGAAGTCGTTGCCGGTAAACCGAACGCAATGCAGACGTGCGCGTCTGAAACCCTATGTTCCTCTAGGAACTAAATGAAACAATAATAATAATAATAAAAGCTTAGTTATAGAATAGAATGCAAAGAATGATTTCCTGTAATCAGACCAAATCACCTGAGATTTCCTCTTTACACTGGTAGCTTTCAATTTTATAATTGTCTCCTCTTAGCTGCGTTTATTAATTTTGCAGTCTCCTGTTAACTGACATTATGTCACCTTTAAAAAAATAGCACTTCTCTGTACATAAACTGAAATAGTTTTTTTAGGTTGTACTCAACTGATCAGAAATTGATGAAATTGAACAAAAAATTCAAAAATGTATCCGCCGCATACCTGGCTATATTTATTGTAACGACCACAAATATTATATTTTATAATTGTAAGAACCTGAAGAGAAATTATTGAAAAGAATATTCTTCGTTCAGATTGACTTTTAAAAGGATGATGGGCAACTGACAACTTGCTTCGATCTTTTTAATTCAGAATAATAAGAACTATAAGGAGACCATCTAATTAGATGCCGGTGTGATGAATAATGGCCAGCAGCTGCAAGTTCACCACCCAGTGTTGAATACAGGGAAAATGCTCACATGGTTAGCATTGAGTCTCGAGTCCTGATTTATGAAACGCCTGACTTACAATTCAAAAGTCAATGGTTTCGATTCTTCAGTAACCCAGATTTTCATTTTATTTTTATTCGTCACCGAAATTATTATTTATTTATTTGTCACTATAATTCTCATGGTTCCCAAATGGAATATAACGATTCAAAAGCACCTCTTCATTTCATATCCATTTATTGGGGTCCTTTTTGCCTGACCCTGCAATTTCCGCAAAGCTCGTCTGTCCTCCCCACACGATTTCCTCCATAATAACCCCGACCCAACATCCAGCTAGTGCTTCCCTACATAGATATCGCTCCGGAATGTGCATGCCTCACGCTGTCATCTAGGGGTTGCCTTGGCATGGATCTTATCTTTCTCAATTTCCTTCAGCATATTTGTTTGGTGACATGTTCATAATCAGCCATCTCACAGAGTTTCTGGTTGCTAATTCTTTCTGGCTGGCCGCCTTATCCTCACGATGACGCCAGCGAAAGCAGCTGCTGGTAAATATCACGCATTAGATCAATAAAATAATTATCATTATTAGTTATTATTATTGTTTCCTTTAGGTCCTACAGGAATATAGGGTTTCAGCCTCCCGTCTCCATTGCGTTCAGTTCCCGATCAACGCTTCCACCAGGCTCCATGTCTGGACACATGTTGTCCTCTTCTACTCTTCACATAACCACCTCTATGTTACACTCCCACTGATGACTAACTCGCCGCTTTCAATTCGGGTTCCACTCGAGAGATGGTCTGGCGTATCATGTCACTCACTTGATGGTGGTTTGTCTTCACCTCAATTTCTTTTTGCTTATTTGTTGCACACTCCGTTCCTTTTGCGTTGGTTCGCTCATTGACAGAGATGCCTCTCTGTTTCTGATCATTTCTGGTTAGCCATCTGATTCTGAACGGATTATTGAGAGGAATCATCAGCTGATGAATGTGTATAGTTTGTTTGAAGTGTCCTCCGTTACGCGGCGTCAATTCTCTGATCCATATAGTAGCACTGACTTCACATTGAAGTTGAAAACCCGGATCTTATTTTTCCTGCCGAGTGCTGGTAATCTTCACACAGACTTGATAGAAATGAAAGTTAGCCTTGCCTTCCTAATTCTCGCAATTCAATCATCCAGCTCAGAGAAGACCAGTGTATTTCATGACCAGTAAGCATCAGCCATTTTGGCTGCAGCAAAAGCAATGAAGCGTTTGTCTACTTGGCCTTTGAACTCAGCTGGCAGATCACTGGACTGACATTTCAGAGACTTGTAGTTTATGTTCTTAATCGATCGATGCTTTCATTTTGTCTTCAATCGCATTCCATGGTGACTTGCCAATACAAGTCCTGTCTCATTCAGTCTGATCATTAGTATAGACTATGATATTCCTCTTGAGATGTGTCTTTCAATGAAAAGGTGGCACATTTCACAAGAACGTGAGCAAGCGCATTTCTGACATTTTTCCAATGGACGTCATTTGTGTAGAGTGCATGTCCACTAAGCTGTGAATTCTAGTCACCCTTTTCATTTAAATGGTTTTCTAAACCAAATCGTATAACTATTCTGATGAATTGTAACTGATAGAAATGTCGGTGAAAATCAGGCAGCACTTGACATTCGTTCCCTCCACTTCTGGGATTCTTCGGACAGTGAACTCAGGACATTCAGGTTAAGAGAATGAGGTTGTTAACCGTTCAGAACACAAATGAAGAGTCCCGAAATAGGATCAGACGGCTGTCAAGTGTTCTCTGATCTGCAGGAAACTTTGTAACTGATGTAGGTCTTAAAGAAAATAAAAGACACATTCAGCGGAGAGAATTCTCCTTATCGATAAAATCATATTCACAGGATGGCTGTACAGTCATATTTATATTTCCCAAGAATGTATAGTAGTCTATTATTGAGTAATAGGGTTAACATAATTGACATACTTACTCGAAAGCGGCTTTAGAAGCACAAAATAAAAGTTGAAAGTTACGTGCTACTCAACGGAACAAAATTATAAATTTGATGAAGTTAAAATTGCTATGGAGTGAGAAGAAAGGTGCTTGAGTGTCCAAGTGTGAAAAAGTGTGAAGACGGTGCGAAAATGTACAACTGGAACATATGAGAGTGATAATGGTGAATTAATCATTGACGTAAACTAAAGCAAACTAAAAGTGAAATTGAAAATTGAGAAAAAGAAAAAAATTAAAATGTTTCAAAGGGAACGACTAGTAAGAGATAAGGACCAAGGTAGAAGAAGAGACTGGACAAACGTTTTCTGTAAACAGATTTCGAGGTTGTATTGACGAATTGTCAGCCTCTCCACCATACACGTGCTTTGAACCAACTGAACCAACCATGTATGTGATCTTGAAAGACGACTCTGGTGCGGCTATGGTGATTTGAAGTACAGCGAGGGCACTGTGTCATTGAAAGGGCTCACAACTTTCATTTTTTGCATCTAAAGCCACTTTCGAGTAAGTATGTCAATTATGTCAACCCTATTACTCAATAATAGACTACTATACATTCTTGGGAAATATAAATACGACTGTACAGCCATCCTGTGAAGATGATTTTATCGATAAGGAGAATTCTCTCCGCTGAATGTGTCTTTCATTCTCTTCATGATCTAGGTTTGTGAAGAAAATCTGGCAACAAGTAATGAAATCAAAATTCCCAATAATCATATAATCTGAGTATTCGAATCTTATTCAATGAAATTTTATATTATTCATACTCTCTCCCTCTCTCCTTGTCTCTCTTTCTGGTTTTCTAGTTTATACCAATATCTCTGCCGTCATCAAATATTGTCATTGAATCGCCTGAAGTACCTTCAATATCGAATGGAACAGATTAAGAATGTTGTCAACCAAACTCTGTTTTATCCTCCTCTGAACTTGATCAATTTCTATCCTGTCCATCAACGACTTTATACGAGAAGAATTTAGAAAAATACGCCGATGATGATGGTGATAACAATTTAATCCATGAGCTATCTGTTGAACTTATATCTCCTATTTCACTGAATGATGAACATTTATTACAAGAAATTCCTAGTTCTGTGTTGATTGAAGCAGCTTCACATTCTCCATAACTTTCACCGACTAGTGAGTCATTAGTAATTGGTTAAGCGGATAAATAGAAATTAAAGCGAAATATTAGTAGCATATATATAAAATATTTTGTAGTCAGTTGAACAGTATGATTTTGAATTCAGTTCCTAGTTTGTTGGCTTCGTCTTCACCAGGGTTCTTCTCATTGCTCACAGTAATGCTAATTGATTTCAGTCAGCTGAGACACACACACACACATGGACAGAAGCACATAAACACACAAACACAAACGCAAATGTAACGTATATATACATTATTCTGTCTTAAAACATTTTCAGATAATTGAAACACACTAAGAAGTATTTTGAATTTTATACACTGTGTGTGTTCACAAATCTATGAAGATTATGCTGTAATGGATTGAGACGTCAGTTCTCTTCTCTATTTCAGTCCTAATTTTTTGTGGGTAGAGGGAGACGGGGGTCATAAATTTGCCTTATTCTTTTGTTGATTTCGCCATGAAGTGAAATCATTTAAGAGAATCATTACAAAATATTACAATTGAAAAGAAAACATAATACGAATGAAGAGATAGAAAGGAAGAAATGTAATTTACCTGTCAAGTATTGAGAGAGTTTACGTCCATTGCAAGTGTAGCGATTGAACGTCTTCCCCTTATTTCATATGACTCAATGCGGATGTTTAAGCTACTTAAACGTTGGAAGAACCCGGTGACGGTGAACGAGCTGGATGGTCCCCTGCGTTACTTCGTCAAGCTTGCAGTAGCAAAGAAAAAGATTGATTTCTGAAGAGATTGTATAGATCAATATGGGTATCCAAAGATGGTGTATTGAAAGTCACTCAGATGCAACCAGAAAACTCAGACAATACACACGAAACAACACCGATTTAATTCAATCACGCTTTCTTGAGTTATAACGAAATATCCACTCAACATCAAGAACAACGCTTTTCGTTAGAAGAATATGTTCAACAAGTCACTCAAAGAGAATGTAACAAGACTAAAGCAGATCTGCTCAAAAGCCCAAAGTCTACAATAATACGGAACCTCAGCTCCCAAGCAATCCAGAAAAGTAAGCATTAAACTGCCTAAACATAACAGTGTCTACTATTCAACTAGAGGCACTATCTCTGAGTCCAAAATTCTGCGTATAACCACTAAGTTTTGACAAGCTACAAAGCTAGGTTCAGTTCGAAAAGCTGATCAACCAAACTTGCGGTCTTACACCTGCAGAAGATGAAATCCTGCAACGATTACAGGCATCAATCCCCGGCTGTTATCATAAGTTTATAAATATCAAACCCGACGGAAGGGCCATTTTAACGAAGAGCATTATAAGGAGTTGAAAGAACTTATGGAAAACGAAGAGAATACGATATCACGTCATGATAAAGACGGAAGAATCGAAGTCAAGAATCGCAAGGACAATATCAGTAAAATGCTAACTACAATATCCGAGGAATGCAAATTCACAAAACCGGTTGACGAAAAGAACTATGACTGAGTAGACCGAACGAAATCTTAGGGACACCCTCGATAAAACGAATACTTAGTCTTCCGTTGGCAACGAAACGTTCGAATGTCTAAGACCATCTGGCTTAAATATATACCACGGCCTTACGGACTGTTAAAAATACACAAGAAGGGTACTTCCCTCGATCGATAATCGACATGATCGATTCGCCTTATCACCATACAGGCTAATGGTTAGCAGACATACGACAACCAATCAGAAGACAAGTTTCTTATCACACAGTTCGAGATTCATTCGAATTAATCGATTTGGTCGAAAACGTTGACGTGTCCAACAAGACAATGACTTCATTAGATATCACGTCATTGTTCACAAATCTCACACTGACTGAGACAATATGCTACATATGCGAACTTATTCATGTACAGTGAATGTTCAATTGTCTTTTAACAACGAAATATACCGCCAGAAGGATGGTATAGAAATGGACTCATCACTGGGCCCATTGCTTGCAGATTTATTCACGGTAAAACTCGAAAACAAATGCCTAGAGAAAGTGATCGATACTTTCGAATTCTACAAGAGATATGTCGACGACACTTTCGTAATCGTCAACAAAGAAGAAAATCTAGACAACATATTAAGTTTCTTTAGCAACTGCCAACCCGCAATTCAGTTCACATTTATGAAAGAATCTGACCCCAAAATATCCTTTCTGGGACGTTCAACTGACAAGACGAGAACAAGACGGAACACTGAAAATATCTATCTACAGAAAGTCGACGTGGAACGGATAGCTTACTAACTTTTACACTTGAGTACCTCTATACACCAAACGAAACCTGATTTGTTCACTCAGCTACAGAAATCTCAGAATCAGCACCCCGGATACCATTGAAAAAGAGAGGAGTTTCCTCGACAAATGTTATCCCGAAAGATTAATTGCAAACTCCATAAATCATAGACCGCAAAAGCTGTCCTTGCTTAGCGTCACGAAAAACTCCTCCGCCTGAACTTTCAATTCAATGAAGATTCATCGACGGAAACACTGAAAAATCGACTGTCCTGTTCATCTAGGAAAACCTTCATCACAGGTAAACTACGGTTAACCTTCTCCACAAAACCTATGATTCGTATGCACGTGAAGAATGAGCGACCACTGCTGACCTCATGAATGTATATCTACCAACCCACCTACTCGTATGGAGCCAGATATGTCGACCGTACCCAGCTTTTGATTTCCAAGCGTATCAGCATGGTTTCTACAAAGGAGGCAATCGATGTCTCACAGCTCTATCTCAGAACGTCTGATAGATTCCGGACACCGAGCTACGGCCCGAACAAAATTCCAAGTCGTCAACAGAAAATGAAGCAGTCTTCATAAAGGTAAACGAATCAAACGTCCTCAAACTGAAGAAGCAATGGCAATTCACCTGCTGAGTCATGAACTCTGCATAGAGATGAAGTTTGTTCCATCACTACTCTTGCAATGGACGTAATCTATCCTGATACTCGACAGGTAAATTATATTTCTTTTTTTCTGTCTCTCCTGTTGTATGGTTTTGACGTTTCAATTGTAATATTACATTTTCATCTTTCCTGTTCTCTATCTCCACCTGATTTAATTTCTAAAAATCATTACAAAAGTTAAAGAAGGAGTAGATAGCTGCCTCATCATAAATTGGAACTTGCTAGTCGTGTGGATCCTTCGTCATAGCACAAATAGACCACGCCCGAACTCCATTTAACTATCTGGTTGTGGTTTAACACTCTAAGAATTCTAACTTCTATCACTTTGAGATTTAACTCCGTCTTGTACTGGTAATTTCTTTTCAATGTAGTGCCCAGTGGTTCAATCTAAGTTAGGGCAAACAACAGCTTTTGGATTTGACACTAGTAACTAGTACGATGTGTCCAGTCCTCTTATTGGCGCAGACTGAATTCTATCAGTCAGGTTTGTAATGTGGCCAGCATTCTAGGTAGCTCGCCATCACCTTGCACATTGATTTCATGATATTAGATGGTTGGAGGAAATCGGAAGGAAGCCATCTGTTAAGCGATCATGGATTCGTAATCAGTCTTGCAATGAAATTTCATTAGTGATGCATTCTGTAGGCTAAAACAGGATTTAAGACGCAAGGGCAAATTAATATTTTACCTCCTAAGTGGATCTGGGCGAAATGAACTTTAGGAGATTTAGTAACGTTGGTGCTAATTCCACAGAGGAGGGTGCCTAGCTTGACACCTAACTTCCTGCCATTCCTTAGCTTACAGTCGACTAGTAAATCGAATAGGCTAGAGGCGTACTGTAACCCTAAATCGAACCTGAAACATGTCCATGGTTGACGAGTATTCAAGCCGTGAACTACTCACGGATACTGAGTCCAAATAATAATATATCAATATTCCGGACTAGGCATGTAGGTATTCGGAGAAGTATGCGAAGAGCCAACAAAATGCGAAACAAGATGGTTGTTGGAGCTGTTGTTGTGCAGCCAGTCGTTCAACGCGTGTTCTGTAAAAAGAGTTCAAGTAAATTATCCTGTATGGCTGTGGAAATGTAGCAGTGGCTCCATGAAGAGAACGACACTCGAACACCTTATCATCAGTGGCCATTCCATCTCAACAAACACTTCCTATAAATTCATCTACAAAGTGAAGAAAAAGCTATCAAATAAAATACGCTTTCGTCCTCCTTGCATTGCATAAGTTCCGGTCGTTCAATTAGAGAAGCTGGAAGTCTGCTTACAAAAAAGAAAATCATTCAATCATTTCTGCTATCAAAGTAACAACTATGTTGACTTCTACTGACTTCATTTTGGTGTGCTTGTTTCTTACTAACTGCTTATAATTGTCTCTAGAAACTCATATATAATTGCTTATTTTCCTTCGTTTCTATCCTTATCCTGATCAAAACTCTTTAAATGATACATCTTACGACACTTATTTAACTTCGTGGGCGAAGTTCAACAATAGCCATCCACGAGTGCAGACGCTGTCGTGACCTTGAACGCATGCTAATCGTTGACTAACGGCACCTGTCATTATCATAACTGAAATATCAACGCTTTTCACCAGCTAAGCAGCAAACTTCACCCAGATCACGTTTTTAAGTACAATTCGGACAATGTGTTAATAGCTCGTTATGCTAAGTGTTAAGGTTAGAGATGGAATCAGAGCTAATACCATTTAATTCGATTTGTTTTATTATCCATTATGGGTAAATTTTGGTTGCCGATTTGCCTCTCGATCGGCACAGTCTGCTGAAGGTCTTTTCAAAGTCAATGAAGTTGAGATACAGATCTGACTGTCATTCCAATCTGTGTTCAATGATGATGCGTGGTGTTGCAATTCGATCGATGCATGACTTGTTCTTCCTAAATCCGGTCGAAGTTTTTCATCTAGGTTGGCGTGTTTGATTCTCTCCAGGATGATGCGGCTTAGTATTTTGCTTGGGATGGACAGGAGCATAATCTCACGCCAGTTCTTGCATTGACTTGAGTCTCTTTTCTTTGTCAGTTTTAATAAGTAGCCTTTACCCTAACCCGCAGCTACGGACGCCCTTAAGATACACTTCATTAGATAAATTATAGTATATTCATCTCATGAAGAAAGACGAAGCATGAAGCAGATGACTGTATCATTTTCAAACACAAATAGAGAACAGCTGTCTCTAATCTGGATTCCTGGTACTAATGTCAATGAATTTGTGTTCATACAAACAGCCATTGTTGTTGATTGTGACGGGGTGACCGGATGTACACCAAGTGTGGGAAACTATCTTGTTCACGTCATGAATAATCTCCATCCTGAGATTCATGAATAACAAAACACATTGTTCAGTGGCAAATCCATTCACTTAGTTGTACACTCGCACTTATATATACTAATTTTTGTAAAGGTGAATATATTACGTTTGTCAGAGATGAAAACAAAAATTAGTTACGGTTGTTGTATGCGTCATCAAAATATCTGAACAAATGTGATGAATGGGAGGAGATGATGGGATGAAGGTTAATAAAAGGTTAGAAGTGATGAGTTGTGACAAATATAGCTGTGAATATAAGTCAATGCGTACACGAAGTGGAAAAGATCAACAAAAGCGTCACAAAGGAAGCGAACGCACGATTGACCTTCAGACGACCAATCATAAAATCGAGGAATTTCTGGCACAAAAAATGACGTATATTTACACGAAAATGCACGAAAACATATCAAACAGTTATCTTTCTCTGACATGACTTAAAAATTAGACCCAGTTATAATGAGGAGTACCACTTGCTCAGTTAGACTAGTTTCTGTACATGTATCCACCGAGTTGATTGACGATGAACTGTTTTTGTGAATCCTTCATCCCTCTTATCACTTTTAAACTGACTCACTTAAAGTCCTCGGTTGAATTACTATGGTTTCTAGTAGGAGGATCGACGACTAATTACCAGGAAAATGTGGATAATAAAACTGATTACTGAATCCTTGTTCATCGAGTCTACACCCAACACATGCAATAGGAATGACTCATCACTCATACCTGAAATATTGAAAATACTATTACCAATCAAATCAAGTAAAAATCAAGAGAAAAACAATGGAACTATATAAATGAATTTAGGAAGTCATGTGATTACTTTGACATGATTATGAGCAATAAATTGTGCTCGAAACGTCATCAGTAAACATTACTGTATAACACTGTGAGACTTTATCAAAACAAAATTTACCCATAATGGATAATAAAACAAATCGAATTAAATGGTATTAGCTCTGAATCCATCTCTAACCTTAACACTTAGCATAACGAGCTATTAACACATTGTCCGAATAGTACTTAAAAACGTGATCTGGGTGAAGTTTGCTGCTTAGCTGGTGAAAAGCGTTGATATTTCAGTTATGATAATGACAGGTGCCGTTAGTCAACGATTAGCATGCGTTCAAGGTCACGACAGCGTCTGCACTCGTGGATGGCTATTGTTGAACTTCGCCCACGAAGTTAAATAAGTGTCGTAAGATGTATCATTTAAAGAGTTTTGATCAGGATAAGGATAGAAACGAAGGAAAATAAGCAATTATATATGAGTTTCTAGAGACAATTATAAGCAGTTAGTAAGAAACAAGCACACCAAAATGAAGTCAGTAGAAGTCAACATAGTTGTTACTTTGATAGCAGAAATGATTGAATGATTTTCTTTTTTGTAAGCAGACTTCCAGCTTCTCTAATTGAACGACCGGAACTTATGCAATGCAAGGAGGACGAAAGCGTATTTTATTTGATAGCTTTTTCTTCACTTTGTAGATGAATTTATAGGAAGTGTTTGTTGAGATGGAATGGCCACTGATGATAAGGTGTTCGAGTGTCGTTCTCTTCATGGAGCCACTGCTACATTTCCACAGCCATACAGGATAATTTACTTGAACTCTTTTTACAGAACACGCGTTGAACGACTGGCTGCACAACAACAGCTCCAACAACCATCTTGTTTCGCATTTTGTTGGCTCTTCGCATACTTCTCCGAATACCTACATGCCTAGTCCGGAATATTGATATATTATTATTTGGACTCAGTATCCGTGAGTAGTTCACGGCTTGAATACTCGTCAACCATGGACATGTTTCAGGTTCGATTTAGGGTTACAGTACGCCTCTAGCCTATTCGATTTACTAGTCGACTGTAAGCTAAGGAATGGCAGGAAGTTAGGTGTCAAGCTAGGCACCCTCCTCTGTGGAATTAGCACCAACGTTACTAAATCTCCTAAAGTTCATTTCGCCCAGATCCACTTAGGAGGTAAAATATTAATTTGCCCTTGCGTCTTAAATCCTGTTTTAGCCTACAGAATGCATCACTAATGAAATTTCATTGCAAGACTGATTACGAATCCATGATCGCTTAACAGATGGCTTCCTTCCGATTTCCTCCAACCATCTAATATCATGAAATCAATGTGCAAGGTGATGGCGAGCTACCTAGAATGCTGGCCACATTACAAACCTGACTGATAGAATTCAGTCTGCGCCAATAAGAGGACTGGACACATCGTACTAGTTACTAGTGTCAAATCCAAAAGCTGTTGTTTGCCCTAACTTAGATTGAACCACTGGGCACTACATTGAAAAGAAATTACCAGTACAAGACGGAGTTAAATCTCAAAGTGATAGAAGTTAGAATTCTTAGAGTGTTAAACCACAACCAGATAGTTAAATGGAGTTCGGGCGTGGTCTATTTGTGCTATGACGAAGGATCCACACGACTAGCAAGTTCCAATTTATGATGAGGCAGCTATCTACTCCTTCTTTAACTTTTGTAATGATTTTTAGAAATTAAATCAGGTGGAGATAGAGAACAGGAAAGATGAAAATGTAATATTACAATTGAAACGTCAAAACCATACAACAGGAGAGACAGAAAAAAAGAAATATAATTTACCTGTCGAGTATCAGGATAGATTACGTCCATTGCAAGAGTAGTGATGGAACAAACTTCATCTCTATGCAGAGTTCATGACTCAGCAGGTGAATTGCCATTGCTTCTTCAGTTTGAGGACGTTTGATTCGTTTACCTTTATGAAGACTGCTTCATTTTCTGTTGACGACTTGGAATTTTGTTCGGGCCGTAGCTCGGTGTCCGGAATCTATCAGACGTTCTGAGATAGAGCTGTGAGACATCGATTGCCTCCTTTGTAGAAACCATGCTGATACGCTTGGAAATCAAAAGCTGGGTACGGTCGACATATCTGGCTCCATACGAGTAGGTGGGTTGGTAGATATACATTCATGAGGTCAGCAGTGGTCGCTCATTCTTCACGTGCATACGAATCATAGGTTTTGTGGAGAAGGTTAACCGTAGTTTACCTGTGATGAAGGTTTTCCTAGATGAACAGGACAGTCGATTTTTCAGTGTTTCCGTCGATGAATCTTCATTGAATTGAAAGTTCAGGCGGAGGAGTTTTTCGTGACGCTAAGCAAGGACAGCTTTTGCGGTCTATGATTTATGGAGTTTGCAATTAATCTTTCGGGATAACATTTGTCGAGGAAACTCCTCTCTTTTTCAATGGTATCCGGGGTGCTGATTCTGAGATTTCTGTAGCTGAGTGAACAAATCAGGTTTCGTTTGGTGTATAGAGGTACTCAAGTGTAAAAGTTAGTAAGCTATCCGTTCCACGTCGACTTTCTGTAGATAGATATTTTCAGTGTTCCGTCTTGTTCTCGTCTTGTCAGTTGAACGTCCCAGAAAGGATATTTTGGGGTCAGATTCTTTCATAAATGTGAACTGAATTGCGGGTTGGCAGTTGCTAAAGAAACTTAATATGTTGTCTAGATTTTCTTCTTTGTTGACGATTACGAAAGTGTCGTCGACATATCTCTTGTAGAATTCGAAAGTATCGATCACTTTCTCTAGGCATTTGTTTTCGAGTTTTACCGTGAATAAATCTGCAAGCAATGGGCCCAGTGATGAGTCCATTTCTATACCATCCTTCTGGCGGTATATTTCGTTGTTAAAAGACAATTGAACATTCACTGTACATGAATAAGTTCGCATATGTAGCATATTGTCTCAGTCAGTGTGAGATTTGTGAACAATGACGTGATATCTAATGAAGTCATTGTCTTGTTGGACACGTCAACGTTTTCGACCAAATCGATTAATTCGAATGAATCTCGAACTGTGTGATAAGAAACTTGTCTTCTGATTGGTTGTCGTATGTCTGCTAACCATTAGCCTGTATGGTGATAAGGCGAATCGATCATGTCGATTATCGATCGAGGGAAGTACCCTTCTTGTGTATTTTTAACAGTCCGTAAGGCCGTGGTATATATTTAAGCCAGATGGTCTTAGACATTCGAACGTTTCGTTGCCAACGGAAGACTAAGTATTCGTTTTATCGAGGGTGTCCCTAAGATTTCGTTCGGTCTACTCAGTCATAGTTCTTTTCGTCAACCGGTTTTGTGAATTTGCATTCCTCGGATATTGTAGTTAGCATTTTACTGATATTGTCCTTGCGATTCTTGACTTCGATTCTTCCGTCTTTATCATGACGTGATATCGTATTCTCTTCGTTTTCCATAAGTTCTTTCAACTCCTTATAATGCTCTTCGTTAAAATGGCCCTTCCGTCGGGTTTGATATTTATAAACTTATGATAACAGCCGGGGATTGATGCCTGTAATCGTTGCAGGATTTCATCTTCTGCAGGTGTAAGACCGCAAGTTTGGTTGATCAGCTTTTCGAACTGAACCTAGCTTTGTAGCTTGTCAAAACTTAGTGGTTATACGCAGAATTTTGGACTCAGAGATAGTGCCTCTAGTTGAATAGTAGACACTGTTATGTTTAGGCAGTTTAATGCTTACTTTTCTGGATTGCTTGGGAGCTGAGGTTCCGTATTATTGTAGACTTTGGGCTTTTGAGCAGATCTGCTTTAGTCTTGTTACATTCTCTTTGAGTGACTTGTTGAACATATTCTTCTAACGAAAAGCGTTGTTCTTGATGTTGAGTGGATATTTCGTTATAACTCAAGAAAGCGTGATTGAATTAAATCGGTGTTGTTTCGTGTGTATTGTCTGAGTTTTCTGGTTGCATCTGAGTGACTTTCAATACACCATCTTTGGATACCCATATTGATCTATACAATCTCTTCAGAAATCAATCTTTTTCTTTGCTACTGCAAGCTTGACGAAGTAACGCAGGGGACCATCCAGCTCGTTCACCGTCACCGGGTTCTTCCAACGTTTAAGTAGCTTAAACATCCGCATTGAGTCATATGAAATAAGGGGAAGACGTTCAATCGCTACACTTGCAATGGACGTAAACTCTCTCAATACTTGACAGGTAAATTACATTTCTTCCTTTCTATCTCTTCATTCGTATTATGTTTTCTTTTCAATTGTAATATTTTGTAATGATTCTCTTAAATGATTTCACTTCATGGCGAAATCAACAAAAGAATAAGGCAAATTTATGACCCCCGTCTCCCTCTACCCACAAAAAATTAGGACTGAAATAGAGAAGAGAACTGACGTCTCAATCCATTACAGCATAATCTTCATAGATTTGTGAACACACACAGTGTATAAAATTCAAAATACTTCTTAGTGTGTTTCAATTATCTGAAAATGTTTTAAGACAGAATAATGTATATATACGTTACATTTGCGTTTGTGTTTGTGTGTTTATGTGCTTCTGTCCATGTGTGTGTGTGTGTCTCAGCTGACTGAAATCAATTAGCATTACTGTGAGCAATGAGAAGAACCCTGGTGAAGACGAAGCCAACAAACTAGGAACTGAATTCAAAATCATACTGTTCAACTGACTACAAAATATTTTATATATATGCTACTAATATTTCGCTTTAATTTCTATTTATCCGCTTAACCAATTACTAATGACTCACTAGTCGGTGAAAGTTATGGAGAATGTGAAGCTGCTTCAATCAACACAGAACTAGGAATTTCTTGTAATAAATGTTCATCATTCAGTGAAATAGGAGATATAAGTTCAACAGATAGCTCATGGATTAAATTGTTATCACCATCATCATCGGCGTATTTTTCTAAATTCTTCTCGTATAAAGTCGTTGATGGACAGGATAGAAATTGATCAAGTTCAGAGGAGGATAAAACAGAGTTTGGTTGACAACATTCTTAATCTGTTCCATTCGATATTGAAGGTACTTCAGGCGATTCAATGACAATATTTGATGACGGCAGAGATATTGGTATAAACTAGAAAACCAGAAAGAGAGACAAGGAGAGAGGGAGAGAGTATGAATAATATAAAATTTCATTGAATAAGATTCGAATACTCAGATTATATGATTATTGGGAATTTTGATTTCATTACTTGTTGCCAGATTTTCTTCACAAACCTAGATCATGAAGAGAATGAAAGACACATTCAGCGGAGAGAATTCTCCTTATCGATAAAATCATCTTCACAGGATGGCTGTACAGTCGTATTTATATTTCCCAAGAATGTATAGTAGTCTATTATTGAGTAATAGGGTTGACATAATTGACATACTTACTCGAAAGTGGCTTTAGATGCAAAAAATGAAAGTTGTGAGCCCTTTCAATGACACAGTGCCCTCGCTGTACTTCAAATCACCATAGCCGCACCAGAGTCGTCTTTCAAGATCACATACATGGTTGGTTCAGTTGGTTCAAAGCACGTGTATGGTGGAGAGGCTGACAATTCGTCAATACAACCTCGAAATCTGTTTACAGAAAACGTTTGTCCAGTCTCTTCTTCTACCTTGGTCCTTATCTCTTACTAGTCGTTCCCTTTGAAACATTTTAATTTTTTTCTTTTTCTCAATTTTCAATTTCACTTTTAGTTTGCTTTAGTTTACGTCAATGATTAATTCACCATTATCACTCTCATATGTTCCAGTTGTACATTTTCGCACCGTCTTCACACTTTTTCACACTTGGACACTCAAGCACCTTTCTTCTCACTCCATAGCAATTTTAACTTCATCAAATTTATAATTTTGTTCCGTTGAGTAGCACGTAACTTTCAACTTTTATTTTGTGCTTCTAAAGCCGCTTTCGAGTAAGTATGTCAATTATGTTAACCCTATTACTCAATAATAGACTACTATACATTCTTGGGAAATATAAATATGACTGTACAGCCATCCTGTGAATATGATTTTATCGATAAGGAGAATTCTCTCCGCTGAATGTGTCTTTTATTTTCTTTAAGACCTACATCAGTTACAAAGTTTCCTGCAGATCAGAGAACACTTGACAGCCGTCTGATCCTATTTCGGGACTCTTCATTTGTGTTCTGAACGGTTAACAACCTCATTCTCTTAACCTGAATGTCCTGAGTTCACTGTCCGAAGAATCCCAGAAGTGGAGGGAACGAATGTCAAGTGCTGCCTGATTTTCACCGACATTTCTATCAGTTACAATTCATCAGAATAGTTATACGATTTGGTTTAGAAAACCATTTAAATGAAAAGGGTGACTAGAATTCACAGCTTAGTGGACATGCACTCTACACAAATGACGTCCATTGGAAAAATGTCAGAAATGCGCTTGCTCACGTTCTTGTGAAATGTGCCACCTTTTCATTGAAAGACAACATCTCAAGAGGAATATCATAGTCTATACTAATGATCAGACTGAATGAGACAGGACTTGTATTGGCAAGTCACCCTGGAATGCGATTGAAGACAAAATGAAAGCATCGATCAATTAAGAACATAAACTACAAGTCTCTGAAATGTCAGTCCAGTGATCTGCCAGCTGAGTTCAAAGGCCAAGTAGACAAACGCTTCATTGCTTTTGCTGCAGCCAAAATGGCTGATGCTTACTGGTCATGAAATACACTGGTCTTCTCTGAGCTGGATGATTGAATTGCGAGAATTAGGAAGGCAAGGCTAACTTTCATTTCTATCAAGTCTGTGTGAAGATTACCAGCACTCGGCAGGAAAAATAAGATCCGGGTTTTCAACTTCAATGTGAAGTCAGTGCTACTATATGGATCAGAGAATTGACGCCGCGTAACGGAGGACACTTCAAACAAACTATACACATTCATCAGCTGATGATTCCTCTCAATAATCCGTTCAGAATCAGATGGCTAACCAGAAATGATCAGAAACAGAGAGGCATCTCTGTCAATGAGCGAACCAACGCAAAAGGAACGGAGTGTGCAACAAATAAGCAAAAAGAAATTGAGGTGAAGACAAACCACCATCAAGTGAGTGACATGATACGCCAGACCATCTCTCGAGTGGAACCCGAATTGAAAGCGGCGAGTTAGTCATCAGTGGGAGTGTAACATAGAGGTGGTTATGTGAAGAGTAGAAGAGGACAACATGTGTCCAGACATGGAGCCTGGTGGAAGCGTTGATCGGGAACTGAACGCAATGGAGACGGGAGGCTGAAACCCTATATTCCTGTAGGACCTAAAGGAAACAATAATAATAACTAATAATGATAATTATTTTATTGATCTAATGCGTGATATTTACCAGCAGCTGCTTTCGCTGGCGTCATCGTGAGGATAAGGCGGCCAGCCAGAAAGAATTAGCAACCAGAAACTCTGTGAGAGGGCCGATTATGAACATGTCACCAAACAAATATGCTGAAGGAAATTGAGAAAGATAAGATCCATGCCACGGCAACCCCTAGATGACAGCGTGAGGCATGCATATTCCGGAGCGGTATCTATGTAGGGAAGCACTAGCTGGATGTTGGGTCGGGGTTATTATGGAGGAAATCGTGTGGGGAGGACAGACGAGCTTTGCGGAAATTGCAGGGTCAGGCAAAAAGGACCCCAATAAAGGGATATGAAATGAAGAGGTGCTTTTGAATCGTTATATTCCATTTGGGAACCATGAGAGTTATAGTGACAAATAAATAAATAATAATTTCGGTGACGAATAAAAATAAAATGAAAATCTGGGTTACTGAAGAATCGAAACCATTGACTTTTGAATTGTAAGTCAGGCGTTTCATAAATCAGGACTCGAGACTCAATGCTAACCATGTGAGCATTTTCCCTGTATTCAACACTGGGTGGTGAACTTGCAGCTGCTGGCCATTATTCATCACACCGGCATCTAATTAGATGGTCTCCTTATAGTTCTTATTATTCTGAATTAAAAAGATCGAAGCAAGTTGTCAGTTGCCCATCATCCTTTTAAAAGTCAATCTGAACGAAGAATATTCTTTTCAATAATTTCTCTTCAAGTTCTTACAATTATAAAATATAATATTTGTGGTCGTTACAATAAATATAGCCAGGTATGCGGCGGATACATTTTTGAATTTTTTGTTCAATTTCATCAATTTCTGATCAGTTGAGTACAACCTAAAAAAACTATTTCAGTTTATGTACAGAGAAGTGCTATTTTTTTAAAGGTGACATAATGTCAGTTAACAGGAGACTGCAAAATTAATAAACGCAGCTAAGAGGAGACAATTATAAAATTGAAAGCTACCAGTGTAAAGAGGAAATCTCAGGTGATTTGGTCTGATTACAGGAAATCATTCTTTGCATTCTATTCTATAACTAAGCTTTTATTATTATTATTATTATGTTTCATTTAGTTCCTAGAGGAACATAGGGTTTCAGTCGCGCACGTCTGCATTGCGTTCGGTTTACCCGCAACGACTTCACCTGGCTCCATATATATATAGGCTTTTTGATACATTTTCAGAAAACTGTAGATATGCCGTTCTTCTGTTTGTTCTTCCAATTTAACTGCTACCGCAGATATATGCTAATTTGTATACAAAGTTGGAGTTAACATGGGAAGGATAGCTGTCGTCTTATGGCTACACCAAAGAGGATGTTGTCCGATAGACGGGAACTAACTTAGCCAGCTGCAGAATAGACTCTGTCCAGTAATATCCTCGACCTTCTGCTGACAATTTCTGTAACATCTTCACCTTTGTAAAGAAGTTAAATGAAGGCAGGTTTTTTTCTCACTATGATTTCTTTAACATTTGAGACTTCAGATTTTCCGTACTTGTGAATGGACATTGCAAGGTAACTGTTGCTTTTTAACATCTTTTCGAGAAACACAATTCGCCCTCTAATTTCTCTATAAAGCATAATCTCTTACGTCTATAGTATAAAAATTTGACTAGTTCATGTTTAAAGCTATTTGGACCGAAACTATTGTCCCTTCCATGTAGACTTTCGGTAAATTGACTTCTGATGACTACCATCTTCTAGGCGTTTCACGGAAGTGTCAAGAAAGGGGAACTTTCCATAACAATGACTGGTATCATTGTGAACGAGGTTGCATCAAATAACACCATGAACTTATTTAAAACGTTCATGTGTTTCACATCCTCAGAAAAATTTAATGAGTCTTTCATGGTGTGCATGGATAGCTGTTGACGAATAGGTTCTAACTTTTTCACAAGCCGACATGAGACCTTATGTTGGGGCGAGTTGATCATCGAAAGTATAGTTCTCAGTAGGACTTGTTTTCTATGTATCTTTGGAAAGCCATACATGTGTGACAAGCGGGATCCTCAGGGTTTCAAATCTCTGTAGGTGTTGTTGTCAATGAATGTCTTCTTTAGAGGATCTCTCAATACTTTTTTTGAAAAGTTTTTCAACTGCATCTGTCCTACCTTTCTCGCAGTTGTCAACTTCAAACCTCAATGGGTCATTTAACGCAGTCTTCATCTTTGCAATGTAGTCATCTTTGCTATATTCAAATTTTTTAAGTAGATCTATCGTAGAAATGCCTCAGAATCAAACAGAATATAACCAGATAAGGTGGAATCAAAACTCTGTCCGCGAGAATCACACACAGAATAAAAAATTCTCATAGGCAGTGCAACGTCAGTATGACCTCCACTTACTCAAACAAGCTCACGGTCGTAAAACAATACATTTCCAATGTAAACATCACAAAACCACAAGAAAAAGCAACACAATTAGATAACTAACAGACGTCAGAACAACGATGTACAGTCTAGTAGAAAAATGGACAATAATTACGGAATTGGTTGGAACATCCAAGTAAGTATCAATATTGTGATTAGATCATTCAGGAGAGCATTTCCATTACAAATGGATTCAAGTTCTAACAAAACGTAAGCAAAGAGGGGTCATAAATATTTGGATACAGTCGAAAAGGAGTTGCGTAGGAAAGACAAAAGATGTATAAGTTAGTGATAAGTAACTAACAATTAATGCAACGTGGTGATGAGTTAACCTCGAACGATAGTAACAAAAAAACAAGTGAAATTAGATTAAAGGAAAAGGGAAAGAAAAGTTGGCTGAAGAATACGTATTCAAATAAAAAGAAGAGTGAAGGTACCGGGTTGTTTTTCATTACTGGAACTGAATATGATGAATTTTCTTGTTGATTATGGAGATTTATGTATGAAACCAACAAATTCAATAGTGAGGTGCATGTGGCAGTTAGACCAGTTAAATGGATACATTGAGCAATAAAATTGATTCAGTAGGGTAATATTTCCATCCGGCCCTCTTTGCTTTTCAACAAATCCATAACTCTTATGCCATCAGTACAAAATCTACTCTGAGAGGGAACTGTTTGCTGAACACTACTACACTACTTAGATCACTCACTTTTGTTCATCTTCACAATTATTGAGCACACATATCAACTTTCATGTTTCCCGCTGTTCATGAAGATCGCTATCGCTTTAAACTTATTATTTGAATGCAGTCTTTGTCAAGGTCATCTAAACTGTGTACATTTACCATCACAGTCAAATGTTCTGACTACTATTGCAAAAAGTAAAAGCATTCTTGACTTCCCCTCCTCTAAGTTTTGATCAACGTTAGTATTCTTACCACATTAAATGACATTGTGATTAGTGATCAGAATAGTTTCCAATAGAAAAGTAGCTTTGTATAACTCATAGTTGACTAGGTCGTATTATGGATTTGTCTGTCCCCACGTAATGAGATGCACAAAATAACTGGAATAATTCACTTTGTGATGAATATATCCAACAGACGACAACCAGTTATAACCTTCCCATTCATCAGTATGTACTATAGATCCCTGTTTCACAAGTCTAGTGATAATAGGTATTAAAGTAGTTGACTTTCTGTCTGGCATTCTTTCCACGAATCACTTCCGTATGCAGGTGTCACATAAAACAACCACTCAAACATTGTTGGCTCACTCACGACCATGGTCGTATTTTTTCTTCAGTATCACAGTTTCATCCACCTGCAAAACGATGCCTTCTCCGCTCAATAAGAGAGTAATCCTGTCCGTTTTCCATGATGCGATATCTCCGCAGTGCTAGTACCACTGAAGTATTGGCCCGGGGCTTTTTTCTCTCTGAGCAGGTGCGCCTCTCACAGGCTGTTTTAAAATCACGTAGTTACAAATATACAATATGTGCGTCAGTGAGAGATGTGATTTAGCAAAAATGTTCCTACGAAATATTAAAATCATAGCTGATCCTGTCTAATACTAAATCGTCTCAAGCTAGTTGCACATCGATGGTCTTATCCATCAGTCTACCTGCTATATCTTTTTAACTCTGCTTCTTAAGCAACCTCAAATCCAGGCAATACTGCAATACCTTATCCTCCTCGTACTGCAATCGTGATTTCGTAAGAGTACGCATTTGAAACGAATCAAGTGCTATACAACTTTGAACGCACCTTCATGAATCTCATTGGATCATTCGACGTCGTTCGCTGATTCATAGTTAGTGGTAATTAAATTTTAACTTGGCCTAAAGATTAAAGGAAAAAGCGTGAATGTAGTTTTAGACTTTGTGTTTGGCCGATTGTTTATAACTGCAGTTCCAAGAATACTAGTGGTGAAAACAAGTTACTTAGAAACTTTATTTCTAAAGAAATTCAAGATAGCGAACAACATTGGAATCTTCAGCACAAATATGAAATCAGTACTTCTATATACTTCAAACGATTAGCTAGTCATCAAAAGCATTTCAAAGGGTTCACCGCAAACCTTTGTCAACAGCTGCTATTTATTTGGTGGTATAAAATGGTTGGAAGCAATCGACAGGAAGCCTTGGACCTTGATCACATTACAACCTGACTGATAGAATTCAGTCTACGCCAATCAGAGGACTAGACGCATCACACTAGTTACTAATGTCAAACCAAAAAAGATGCAATTTATCTCAACAGTGACAATAGCACTTCTCTGTACATAAACTGAAATAGTTTTTTTAGGTTGTACTCAACTGATCAGAAATTGATGAAATTGAACAAAAAATTCAAAAATGTATCCGCCGCATACCTGGCTATATTTATTGTAACGACCACAAATATTATATTTTATAATTGTAAGAACTTGAAGAGAAATTATTGAAAAGAATATTCTTCGTTCAGATTGACTTTTAAAAGGATGATGGGCAACTGACAACTTGCTTCGATCTTTTTAATTCAGAATAATAAGAACTATAAGGAGACCATCTAATTAGATGCCGGTGTGATGAATAATGGCCAGCAGCTGCAAGTTCACCACCCAGTGTTGAATACAGGGAAAATGCTCACATGGTTAGCATTGAGTCTCGAGTCCTGATTTATGAAACGCCTGACTTACAATTCAAAAGTCAATGGTTTCGATTCTTCAGTAACCCAGATTTTCATTTTATTTTTATTCGTCACCGAAATTATTATTTATTTATTTGTCACTATAACTCTCATGGTTCCCAAATGGAATATAACGATTCAAAAGCACCTCTTCATTTCATATCCCTTTATTGGGGTCCTTTTTGCCTGACCCTGCAATTTCCGCAAAGCTCGTCTGTCCTCCCCACACGATTTCCTCCATAATAACCCCGACCCAACATCCAGCTAGTGCTTCCCTACATAGATACCGCTCCGGAATATGCATGCCTCACGCTGTCATCTAGGGGTTGCCGTGGCATGGATCTTATCTTTCTCAATTTCCTTCAGCATATTTGTTTGGTGACATGTTCATAATCGGCCCTCTCACAGAGTTTCTGGTTGCTAATTCTTTCTGGCTGGCCGCCTTATCCTCACGATGACGCCAGCGAAAGCAGCTGCTGGTAAATATCACGCATTAGATCAATAAAATAATTATCATTATTAGTTATTATTATTGTTTCCTTTAGGTCCTACAGGAATATAGGGTTTCAGCCTCCCGTCTCCATTGCGTTCAGTTCCCGATCAACGCTTCCACCAGGCTCCATGTCTGGACACATGTTGTCCTCTTCTACTCTTCACATAACCACCTCTATGTTACACTCCCACTGATGACTAACTCGCCGCTTTCAATTCGGGTTCCACTCGAGAGATGGTCTGGCGTATCATGTCACTCACTTGATGGTGGTTTGTCTTCACCTCAATTTCTTTTTGCTTATTTGTTGCACACTCCGTTCCTTTTGCGTTGGTTCGCTCATTGACAGAGATGCCTCTCTGTTTCTGATCATTTCTGGTTAGCCATCTGATTCTGAACGGATTATTGAGAGGAATCATCAGCTGATGAATGTGTATAGTTTGTTTGAAGTGTCCTCCGTTACGCGGCGTCAATTCTCTGATCCATATAGTAGCACTGACTTCACATTGAAGTTGAAAACCCGGATCTTATTTTTCCTGCCGAGTGCTGGTAATCTTCACACAGACTTGATAGAAATGAAAGTTAGCCTTGCCTTCCTAATTCTCGCAATTCAATCATCCAGCTCAGAGAAGACCAGTGTATTTCATGACCAGTAAGCATCAGCCATTTTGGCTGCAGCAAAAGCAATGAAGCGTTTGTCTACTTGGCCTTTGAACTCAGCTGGCAGATCACTGGACTGACATTTCAGAGACTTGTAGTTTATGTTCTTAATCGATCGATGCTTTCATTTTGTCTTCAATCGCATTCCAGGGTGACTTGCCAATACAAGTCCTGTCTCATTCAGTCTGATCATTAGTATAGACTATGATATTCCTCTTGAGATGTGTCTTTCAATGAAAAGGTGGCACATTTCACAAGAACGTGAGCAAGCGCATTTCTGACATTTTTCCAATGGACGTCATTTGTGTAGAGTGCATGTCCACTAAGCTGTGAATTCTAGTCACCCTTTTCATTTAAATGGTTTTCTAAACCAAATCGTATAACTATTCTGATGAATTGTAACTGATAGAAATGTCGGTGAAAATCAGGCAGCACTTGACATTCGTTCCCTCCACTTCTGGGATTCTTCGGACAGTGAACTCAGGACATTCAGGTTAAGAGAATGAGGTTGTTAACCGTTCAGAACACAAATGAAGAGTCCCGAAATAGGATCAGACGGCTGTCAAGTGTTCTCTGATCTGCAGGAAACTTTGTAACTGATGTAGGTCTTAAAGAAAATAAAAGACACATTCAGCGGAGAGAATTCTCCTTATCGATAAAATCATATTCACAGGATGGCTGTACAGTCATATTTATATTTCCCAAGAATGTATAGTAGTCTATTATTGAGTAATAGGGTTAACATAATTGACATACTTACTCGAAAGCGGCTTTAGAAGCACAAAATAAAAGTTGAAAGTTACGTGCTACTCAACGGAACAAAATTATAAATTTGATGAAGTTAAAATTGCTATGGAGTGAGAAGAAAGGTGCTTGAGTGTCCAAGTGTGAAAAAGTGTGAAGACGGTGCGAAAATGTACAACTGGAACATATGAGAGTGATAATGGTGAATTAATCATTGACGTAAACTAAAGCAAACTAAAAGTGAAATTGAAAATTGAGAAAAAGAAAAAAATTAAAATGTTTCAAAGGGAACGACTAGTAAGAGATAAGGACCAAGGTAGAAGAAGAGACTGGACAAACGTTTTCTGTAAACAGATTTCGAGGTTGTATTGACGAATTGTCAGCCTCTCCACCATACACGTGCTTTGAACCAACTGAACCAACCATGTATGTGATCTTGAAAGACGACTCTGGTGCGGCTATGGTGATTTGAAGTACAGCGAGGGCACTGTGTCATTGAAAGGGCTCACAACTTTCATTTTTTGCATCTAAAGCCACTTTCGAGTAAGTATGTCAATTATGTCAACCCTATTACTCAATAATAGACTACTATACATTCTTGGGAAATATAAATACGACTGTACAGCCATCCTGTGAAGATGATTTTATCGATAAGGAGAATTCTCTCCGCTGAATGTGTCTTTCATTCTCTTCATGATCTAGGTTTGTGAAGAAAATCTGGCAACAAGTAATGAAATCAAAATTCCCAATAATCATATAATCTGAGTATTCGAATCTTATTCAATGAAATTTTATATTATTCATACTCTCTCCCTCTCTCCTTGTCTCTCTTTCTGGTTTTCTAGTTTATACCAATATCTCTGCCGTCATCAAATATTGTCATTGAATCGCCTGAAGTACCTTCAATATCGAATGGAACAGATTAAGAATGTTGTCAACCAAACTCTGTTTTATCCTCCTCTGAACTTGATCAATTTCTATCCTGTCCATCAACGACTTTATACGAGAAGAATTTAGAAAAATACGCCGATGATGATGGTGATAACAATTTAATCCATGAGCTATCTGTTGAACTTATATCTCCTATTTCACTGAATGATGAACATTTATTACAAGAAATTCCTAGTTCTGTGTTGATTGAAGCAGCTTCACATTCTCCATAACTTTCACCGACTAGTGAGTCATTAGTAATTGGTTAAGCGGATAAATAGAAATTAAAGCGAAATATTAGTAGCATATATATAAAATATTTTGTAGTCAGTTGAACAGTATGATTTTGAATTCAGTTCCTAGTTTGTTGGCTTCGTCTTCACCAGGGTTCTTCTCATTGCTCACAGTAATGCTAATTGATTTCAGTCAGCTGAGACACACACACACACATGGACAGAAGCACATAAACACACAAACACAAACGCAAATGTAACGTATATATACATTATTCTGTCTTAAAACATTTTCAGATAATTGAAACACACTAAGAAGTATTTTGAATTTTATACACTGTGTGTGTTCACAAATCTATGAAGATTATGCTGTAATGGATTGAGACGTCAGTTCTCTTCTCTATTTCAGTCCTAATTTTTTGTGGGTAGAGGGAGACGGGGGTCATAAATTTGCCTTATTCTTTTGTTGATTTCGCCATGAAGTGAAATCATTTAAGAGAATCATTACAAAATATTACAATTGAAAAGAAAACATAATACGAATGAAGAGATAGAAAGGAAGAAATGTAATTTACCTGTCAAGTATTGAGAGAGTTTACGTCCATTGCAAGTGTAGCGATTGAATGTCTTCCCCTTATTTCATATGACTCAATGCGGATGTTTAAGCTACTTAAACGTTGGAAGAACCCGGTGACGGTGAACGAGCTGGATGGTCCCCTGCGTTACTTCGTCAAGCTTGCAGTAGCAAAGAAAAAGATTGATTTCTGAAGAGATTGTATAGATCAATATGGGTATCCAAAGATGGTGTATTGAAAGTCACTCAGATGCAACCAGAAAACTCAGACAATACACACGAAACAACACCGATTTAATTCAATCACGCTTTCTTGAGTTATAACGAAATATCCACTCAACATCAAGAACAACGCTTTTCGTTAGAAGAATATGTTCAACAAGTCACTCAAAGAGAATGTAACAAGACTAAAGCAGATCTGCTCAAAAGCCCAAAGTCTACAATAATACGGAACCTCAGCTCCCAAGCAATCCAGAAAAGTAAGCATTAAACTGCCTAAACATAACAGTGTCTACTATTCAACTAGAGGCACTATCTCTGAGTCCAAAATTCTGCGTATAACCACTAAGTTTTGACAAGCTACAAAGCTAGGTTCAGTTCGAAAAGCTGATCAACCAAACTTGCGGTCTTACACCTGCAGAAGATGAAATCCTGCAACGATTACAGGCATCAATCCCCGGCTGTTATCATAAGTTTATAAATATCAAACCCGACGGAAGGGCCATTTTAACGAAGAGCATTATAAGGAGTTGAAAGAACTTATGGAAAACGAAGAGAATACGATATCACGTCATGATAAAGACGGAAGAATCGAAGTCAAGAATCGCAAGGACAATATCAGTAAAATGCTAACTACAATATCCGAGGAATGCAAATTCACAAAACCGGTTGACGAAAAGAACTATGACTGAGTAGACCGAACGAAATCTTAGGGACACCCTCGATAAAACGAATACTTAGTCTTCCGTTGGCAACGAAACGTTCGAATGTCTAAGACCATCTGGCTTAAATATATACCACGGCCTTACGGACTGTTAAAAATACACAAGAAGGGTACTTCCCTCGATCGATAATCGACATGATCGATTCGCCTTATCACCATACAGGCTAATGGTTAGCAGACATACGACAACCAATCAGAAGACAAGTTTCTTATCACACAGTTCGAGATTCATTCGAATTAATCGATTTGGTCGAAAACGTTGACGTGTCCAACAAGACAATGACTTCATTAGATATCACGTCATTGTTCACAAATCTCACACTGACTGAGACAATATGCTACATATGCGAACTTATTCATGTACAGTGAATGTTCAATTGTCTTTTAACAACGAAATATACCGCCAGAAGGATGGTATAGAAATGGACTCATCACTGGGCCCATTGCTTGCAGATTTATTCACGGTAAAACTCGAAAACAAATGCCTAGAGAAAGTGATCGATACTTTCGAATTCTACAAGAGATATGTCGACGACACTTTCGTAATCGTCAACAAAGAAGAAAATCTAGACAACATATTAAGTTTCTTTAGCAACTGCCAACCCGCAATTCAGTTCACATTTATGAAAGAATCTGACCCCAAAATATCCTTTCTGGGACGTTCAACTGACAAGACGAGAACAAGACGGAACACTGAAAATATCTATCTACAGAAAGTCGACGTGGAATGGATAGCTTACTAACTTTTACACTTGAGTACCTCTATACACCAAACGAAACCTGATTTGTTCACTCAGCTACAGAAATCTCAGAATCAGCACCCCGGATACCATTGAAAAAGAGAGGAGTTTCCTCGACAAATGTTATCCCGAAAGATTAATTGCAAACTCCATAAATCATAGACCGCAAAAGCTGTCCTTGCTTAGCGTCACGAAAAACTCCTCCGCCTGAACTTTCAATTCAATGAAGATTCATCGACGGAAACACTGAAAAATCGACTGTCCTGTTCATCTAGGAAAACCTTCATCACAGGTAAACTACGGTTAACCTTCTCCACAAAACCTATGATTCGTATGCACGTGAAGAATGAGCGACCACTGCTGACCTCATGAATGTATATCTACCAACCCACCTACTCGTATGGAGCCAGATATGTCGACCGTACCCAGCTTTTGATTTCCAAGCGTATCAGCATGGTTTCTACAAAGGAGGCAATCGATGTCTCACAGCTCTATCTCAGAACGTCTGATAGATTCCGGACACCGAGCTACGGCCCGAACAAAATTCCAAGTCGTCAACAGAAAATGAAGCAGTCTTCATAAAGGTAAACGAATCAAACGTCCTCAAACTGAAGAAGCAATGGCAATTCACCTGCTGAGTCATGAACTCTGCATAGAGATGAAGTTTGTTCCATCACTACTCTTGCAATGGACGTAATCTATCCTGATACTCGACAGGTAAATTATATTTCTTTTTTTCTGTCTCTCCTGTTGTATGGTTTTGACGTTTCAATTGTAATATTACATTTTCATCTTTCCTGTTCTCTATCTCCACCTGATTTAATTTCTAAAAATCATTACAAAAGTTAAAGAAGGAGTAGATAGCTGCCTCATCATAAATTGGAACTTGCTAGTCGTGTGGATCCTTCGTCATAGCACAAATAGACCACGCCCGAACTCCATTTAACTATCTGGTTGTGGTTTAACACTCTAAGAATTCTAACTTCTATCACTTTGAGATTTAACTCCGTCTTGTACTGGTAATTTCTTTTCAATGTAGTGCCCAGTGGTTCAATCTAAGTTAGGGCAAACAACAGCTTTTGGATTTGACACTAGTAACTAGTACGATGTGTCCAGTCCTCTTATTGGCGCAGACTGAATTCTATCAGTCAGGTTTGTAATGTGGCCAGCATTCTAGGTAGCTCGCCATCACCTTGCACATTGATTTCATGATATTAGATGGTTGGAGGAAATCGGAAGGAAGCCATCTGTTAAGCGATCATGGATTCGTAATCAGTCTTGCAATGAAATTTCATTAGTGATGCATTCTGTAGGCTAAAACAGGATTTAAGACGCAAGGGCAAATTAATATTTTACCTCCTAAGTGGATCTGGGCGAAATGAACTTTAGGAGATTTAGTAACGTTGGTGCTAATTCCACAGAGGAGGGTGCCTAGCTTGACACCTAACTTCCTGCCATTCCTTAGCTTACAGTCGACTAGTAAATCGAATAGGCTAGAGGCGTACTGTAACCCTAAATCGAACCTGAAACATGTCCATGGTTGACGAGTATTCAAGCCGTGAACTACTCACGGATACTGAGTCCAAATAATAATATATCAATATTCCGGACTAGGCATGTAGGTATTCGGAGAAGTATGCGAAGAGCCAACAAAATGCGAAACAAGATGGTTGTTGGAGCTGTTGTTGTGCAGCCAGTCGTTCAACGCGTGTTCTGTAAAAAGAGTTCAAGTAAATTATCCTGTATGGCTGTGGAAATGTAGCAGTGGCTCCATGAAGAGAACGACACTCGAACACCTTATCATCAGTGGCCATTCCATCTCAACAAACACTTCCTATAAATTCATCTACAAAGTGAAGAAAAAGCTATCAAATAAAATACGCTTTCGTCCTCCTTGCATTGCATAAGTTCCGGTCGTTCAATTAGAGAAGCTGGAAGTCTGCTTACAAAAAAGAAAATCATTCAATCATTTCTGCTATCAAAGTAACAACTATGTTGACTTCTACTGACTTCATTTTGGTGTGCTTGTTTCTTACTAACTGCTTATAATTGTCTCTAGAAACTCATATATAATTGCTTATTTTCCTTCGTTTCTATCCTTATCCTGATCAAAACTCTTTAAATGATACATCTTACGACACTTATTTAACTTCGTGGGCGAAGTTCAACAATAGCCATCCACGAGTGCAGACGCTGTCGTGACCTTGAACGCATGCTAATCGTTGACTAACGGCACCTGTCATTATCATAACTGAAATATCAACGCTTTTCACCAGCTAAGCAGCAAACTTCACCCAGATCACGTTTTTAAGTACTATTCGGACAATGTGTTAATAGCTCGTTATGCTAAGTGTTAAGGTTAGAGATGGATTCAGAGCTAATACCATTTAATTCGATTTGTTTTATTATCCATTATGGGTAAATTTTGTTTTGATAAAGTCTCACAGTGTTATACAGTAATGTTTACTGATGACGTTTCGAGCACAATTTATTGCTCATAATCATGTCAAAGTAATCACATGACTTCCTAAATTCATTTATATAGTTCCATTGTTTTTCTCTTGATTTTTACTTGATTTGATTGGTAATAGTATTTTCAATATTTCAGGTATGAGTGATGAGTCATTCCTATTGCATGTGTTGGGTGTAGACTCGATGAACAAGGATTCAGTAATCAGTTTTATTATCCACATTTTCCTGGTAATTAGTCGTCGATCCTCCTACTAGAAACCATAGTAATTCAACCGAGGACTTTAAGTGAGTCAGTTTAAAAGTGATAAGAGGGATGAAGGATTCACAAAAACAGTTCATCGTCAATCAACTCGGTGGATACATGTACAGAAACTAGTCTAACTGAGCAAGTGGTACTCCTCATTATAACTGGGTCTAATTTTTAAGTCATGTCAGAGAAAGATAACTGTTTGATATGTTTTCGTGCATTTTCGTGTAAATATACGTCATTTTTTGTGCCAGAAATTCCTCGATTTTATGATTGGTCGTCTGAAGGTCAATCGTGCGTTCGCTTCCTTTGTGACGCTTTTGTTGATCTTTTCCACTTCGTGTACGCATTGACTTATATTCACAGCTATATTTGTCACAACTCATCACTTCTAACCTTTTATTAACCTTCATCCCATCATCTCCTCCCATTCATCACATTTGTTCAGATATTTTGATGACGCACACAACAACCGTAACTAATTTTTGTTTTCATCTCTGACAAACGTAATATATTCACCTTTACAAAAATTAGTATATATAAATGCGAGTGTACAACTAAGTGAATGGATTTGCCACTGAACAATGTGTTTTGTTATTCATGAATCTCAGGATGGAGATTATTCATGACGTGAACAAGATAGTTTCCCACACTTGGTGTACATCCGGTCACCCCGTCACAATCAATAACAATGGCTGTTTGTATGAACACAAATTCATTGACATTAGTACCAGGAATCCAGATTAGAGACAGCTGTTCTCTATTTGTGTTTGAAAATGATACAGTCATCTGCTTCATGCTTCGTCTTTCTTCATGAGATGAATATACTATAATTTATCTAATGAAGTGTATCTTAAGGGCGTCCGTAGCTGCGGGTTAGGGTAAAGGCTACTTATTAAAACTGACAAAGAAAAGAGACTCAAGTCAATGCAAGAACTGGCGTGAGATTATGCTCCTGTCCATCCCAAGCAAAATACTAAGCCGCATCATCCTGGAGAGAATCAAACACGCCAACCTAGATGAAAAACTTCGACCGGATTTAGGAAGAACAAGCCATGCATCGATCGAATTGCAACACCACGCATCATCATTGAACACAGATTGGAATGACAGTCAGATCTGTATCTCAACTTCATTGACTTTGAAAAGACCTTCAGCAGACTGTGCCGATCGAGAGGCAAATCGGCAACTACTTCGCAACTATAGGATGCTGCCAACAATTATATATCTGATCCAACAACAGCTGTACGACAATACTGCGTGTCAAGCAAACCACAACGGGAAACTCAAAGAATCCTTCCAAGTGAAGACAGGAGTAAGACAAGGCCAGCTGGCTGCCTACTATCTCCAATGATTTTCCTGAATGCTGTTGACTGGATCATGAGACAGATACACATCGATCAACGAGGAGACAGGCATCAAACGGATTTCGCCGTTGATATTTGTCTGATTTCTCACAATTTGAAAGCTACGCAAGTGAAAAGCAACAATTTGGTAGAAGATGAATCTAGAGAAGATAGCTGAACATGGAGGAAACAGAGGTGGATGATTAAGATTCCTGGCCAACAGCAACAACAGACAGCAATCAACCTGCATGAATGCGAGGAACCTGGAAGAAACAACCTTCTTTACCTACCCACTGACGTGGCAAGCATCATTTCAACTACAGCAAGATGGAACTGATGAGGACATGAAAGAAAAGATCCGGAGAGCAAGTCAAGCTTTCATTACTTCCACGTCTGTGTGGAGATCAACACTCAGCACGAAAAATAAGATCCGGATTTTCAACTCGAAATTGGAGAAAGGGTTACTTGCAAGACGGATTTTTAGTCAAGTGTGCGAGCAAAGTAATAGGTAGAGATATTCGAAAAAGTGATGAAACACTTCATGGGAATGGCTTTTTCATGTGAATGATATCACACAGTCAGTGATTCTTGTTAATAATGTTAAACAGTTGACAGTTTTTCTTCGAAACCCAATCACTCACCTCATTTTTATTTAGTATCATCCAGAAGGATCTGATGATAAGTGACCAAAGTGTGAAGTAGGTCTGTGCGGTACTTAACTGGAAGTATAGTTTCCTATCTAGCAGTGTAATCCTTCAGATTATATTGTATCAAGCAACAGTCAGAGCTGGTCAATCAAGACGGAATTCACCTTTCCTTTTCATCTTAACTTGAGAGACTAATCAGCAACACATACAAATGATTTCACTATGGAGCCAACTGAGACCGCTATGGCCTCAATTTTATATTGAATCGCTTGGCCGCAATTCAGTATCCGCTCCAGTCAGAATGATATCATTTCGTAGCACGCACTTTCACTATCCAGTATAATCGTTGCTCATTTGTTCTTGCACCAAAACGTGGTAACGCAAAGGGACCACAGTGTCCTATTAGAAATTCAATGATACACAAGATGGAATCCTGATGAAAAGTGATGACCTTCTGGGTTCATCAAGTTCGGTGTATGGATAGATACATGGCGACTACATCAGAATTCGTACAATGCTCAATTTCAGCTTAGCCACTGAACGGTCATGGCTCCGAACTATTGGATGGATACTTCCAAAGAGTTGAAAACTAGGATAAAGAAGCCGTCAAGTGCCCCCATGACAGTCAAGGGTTTCAATACAGATAATTTGTCCGTAACTTTTCCCCGCTCATATGTCTTGGCTAAGAAAAATGGTGCTGCTCACCAAACATGTCACCTTGAATACCACCGGAACTACGATTTTGATTGAAAAGTCTAAATAAGACACAGAAACAGACTTATAAATGACATATTCTTGATAATAAAAAATAGAAGCAATAATGAAAACACGCACAACCTAATCAGAAGCGTATTTTCGATAGGATCAAACTTTTCAGAGAAGAAGAATCCAAAACACGAAATTCCATTTCTGGATGTCTGGATGGAGCCCGCGAAGACAAGATAATTGGAAATGTAAGTATACAGACACTGGGATTATACAAATCGCCCTCCTAATGACAATGGCCATGACCGAGCAGCACACAAAGCAACAGTCGTATACAAACACTGTTCAAAAGATACAGGATACACTGCTCCATTTCGCCTTAGATTTTCAGATACTCATTCTCCATGCAAGTAAACATCTCTTATGTAGCCAGTGAAAGCACAAAGAAAGTCATCCTACCATATGTGAAAAGTACCTGTATAATCGCTGTATGACTAATGAAATCTTTTAAGATAGATATGACTAACAGACCAGAAATATCACTTCAAGAATTGCCATATCAGGTAAAAGATACAACACCAACAGAAGAGAGAAGAGCAACATCGTCTACAGGATAAATTCCAACTAATTTCTAAAGCATCCCATTGGTTCAAGCGTACATCCTCTTCGTCTTCTTATGCATTATCATATATTGTCTGTCAAAAGACATAATATCCATTCTTCTATACTGTTCTGTATTCAAAGAACAATATTCAAAACGGCTGACTTCTAGACAACAAACTGAACATGTGGTTCTCAATTATGTTTTTTTCTACGAGAAAGGCAGATTCAAAGCTTCTGGCTGCTTCTACTATACTAATTCCATTCGAATTTTCTAGTGTGAAAATTCATCAGTGAATCTTCTTCATGACATATGACTATTGAACCTTATTTTGACCGAACCCCAGCAACAACTCATGCGACAAAACATACTGACTAGCTGCACTGCTATAGCTGTTTTGTCACTCTATTTGCGTCATTTTAGAATATTGAAAACTGAACCGGCTATCGTATTCACAGTTGATTGTAAACATGATTTGAGGATAAGTTTTATTCAGCTCTTCGACTATTTAAAATGCATGACCCATATTAGTACAGAGCGAATATGTGTTATATCATACCATTACACTCCCAGTGTTGGTTTTCAAATGCCTACAGCTTATGTGTACCATGGGTGTACAATACCAGTTTGACAACACTCTTTACCGACAAATAGATGGTGTAGCTATTGGAAGTCATATTAGTCCTGTATTAGTAGACATCTTCATGTCAAATCTTGAGAAAACAAAGTTGCGATTGACAAATAAACTTCCTATTGTCGATATGTCAATGACACATATGTAATATATAACAATGAAATTTATGCTTCCTACCTACTCAGATGGTTCAACGACGCACATACAAATATTGAATTTACTATAGAACATGAAAATGATGGAAAGATCCATTTCCTCGACACTGTCATGCAACGCTTGGAAGATGGTAGTATCCACATGTCAAAACAGGACAAAAAGATGTCTAGTAAACTATGGTTTTTATTGCTTCTCCATCGGAAATGAGTTCACGATTAAACTTCAAATCTTGTCAGTTATATAAACCACTTCCAATATGAATGTTTAAAATCTGGGATATTTGAATTGAAATTCCAGCAGCGAAAGACCTCATGTGAATTGTGGTATGATATAACACATATTCGCTCTGTACTAATATGGGTCATGCATTTTAAATTGTCGAAGAGCTGAATAAAACTTATCCTCAAATCATGTTTACAATCAACTGTGAATACGATAGCCGGTTCAGTTTTCAATATTCTAAAATGACGCAAATAGAGTGACAAAACAGCTATAGCAGTGCAGCTAGTCAGTATGTTTTGTCGCATGAGTTGTTGCTGGGGTTCGGTCAAAATAAGGTTCAATAGTCATATGTCATGAAGAAGATTCACTGATGAATTTTCACACTAGAAAATTCGAATGGAATTAGTATAGTAGAAGCAGCCAGAAGCTTTGAATCTGCCTTTCTCGTAGAAAAAAACATAATTGAGAACCACATGTTCAGTTTGTTGTCTAGAAGTCAGCCGTTTTGAATATTGTTCTTTGAATACAGAACAGTATAGAAGAATGGATATTATGTCTTTTGACAGACAATATATGATAATGCATAAGAAGACGAAGAGGATGTACGCTTGAACCAATGGGATGCTTTAGAAATTAGTTGGAATTTATCCTGTAGACGATGTTGCTCTTCTCTCTTCTGTTGGTGTTGTATCTTTTACCTGATATGGCAATTCTTGAAGTGATATTTCTGGTCTGTTAGTCATATCTATCTTAAAAGATTTCATTAGTCATACAGCGATTATACAGGTACTTTTCACATATGGTAGGATGACTTTCTTTGTGCTTTCACTGGCTACATAAGAGATGTTTACTTGCATGGAGAATGAGTATCTGAAAATCTAAGGCGAAATGGAGCAGTGTATCCTGTATCTTTTGAACAGTGTTTGTATACGACTGTTGCTTTGTGTGCTGCTCGGTCATGGCCATTGTCATTAGGAGGGCGATTTGTATAATCCCAGTGTCTGTATACTTACATTTCCAATTATCTTGTCTTCGCGGGCTCCATCCAGACATCCAGAAATGGAATTTCGTGTTTTGGATTCTTCTTCTCTGAAAAGTTTGATCCTATCGAAAATACGCTTCTGATTAGGTTGTGCGTGTTTTCATTATTGCTTCTATTTTTTATTATCAAGAATATGTCATTTATAAGTCTGTTTCTGTGTCTTATTTAGACTTTTCAATCAAAATCGTAGTTCCGGTGGTATTCAAGGTGACATGTTTGGTGAGCAGCACCATTTTTCTTAGCCAAGACATATGAGCGGGGAAAAGTTACGGACAAATTATCTGTATTGAAACCCTTGACTGTCATGGGGGCACTTGACGGCTTCTTTATCCTAGTTTTCAACTCTTTGGAAGTATCCATCCAATAGTTCGGAGCCATGACCGTTCAGTGGCTAAGCTGAAATTGAGCATTGTACGAATTCTGATGTAGTCGCCATGTATCTATCCATACACCGAACTTGATGAACCCAGAAGGTCATCACTTTTCATCAGGATTCCATCTTGTGTATCATTGAATTTCTAATAGGACACTGTGGTCCCTTTGCGTTACCACGTTTTGGTGCAAGAACAAATGAGCAACGATTATACTGGATAGTGAAAGTGCGTGCTACGAAATGATATCATTCTGACTGGAGCGGATACTGAATTGCGGCCAAGCGATTCAATATAAAATTGAGGCCATAGCGGTCTCAGTTGGCTCCATAGTGAAATCATTTGTATGTGTTGCTGATTAGTCTCTCAAGTTAAGATGAAAAGGAAAGGTGAATTCCGTCTTGATTGACCAGCTCTGACTGTTGCTTGATACAATATAATCTGAAGGATTACACTGCTAGATAGGAAACTATACTTCCAGTTAAGTACCGCACAGACCTACTTCACACTTTGGTCACTTATCATCAGATCCTTCTGGATGATACTAAATAAAAATGAGGTGAGTGATTGGGTTTCGAAGAAAAACTGTCAACTGTTTAACATTATTAACAAGAATCACTGACTGTGTGATATCATTCACATGAAAAAGCCATTCCCATGAAGTGTTTCATCACTTTTTCGAATATCTCTACCTATTACTTTGCTCGCACACTTGACTAAAAATCCGTCTTGCAAGTAACCCTTTCTCCAATTTCGAGTTGAAAATCCGGATCTTATTTTTCGTGCTGAGTGTTGATCTCCACACAGACGTGGAAGTAATGAAAGCTTGACTTGCTCTCCGGATCTTTTCTTTCATGTCCTCATCAGTTCCATCTTGCTGTAGTTGAAATGATGCTTGCCACGTCAGTGGGTAGGTAAAGAAGGTTGTTTCTTCCAGGTTCCTCGCATTCATGCAGGTTGATTGCTGTCTGTTGTTGCTGTTGGCCAGGAATCTTAATCATCCACCTCTGTTTCCTCCATGTTCAGCTATCTTCTCTAGATTCATCTTCTACCAAATTGTTGCTTTTCACTTGCGTAGCTTTCAAATTGTGAGAAATCAGACAAATATCAACGGCGAAATCCGTTTGATGCCTGTCTCCTCGTTGATCGATGTGTATCTGTCTCATGATCCAGTCAACAGCATTCAGGAAAATCATTGGAGATAGTAGGCAGCCAGCTGGCCTTGTCTTACTCCTGTCTTCACTTGGAAGGATTCTTTGAGTTTCCCGTTGTGGTTTGCTTGACACGCAGTATTGTCGTACAGCTGTTGTTGGATCAGATATATAATTGTTGGCAGCATCCTATAGTTGCGAAGTAGTTGCCGATTTGCCTCTCGATCGGCACAGTCTGCTGAAGGTCTTTTCAAAGTCAATGAAGTTGAGATACAGATCTGACTGTCATTCCAATCTGTGTTCAATGATGATGCGTGGTGTTGCAATTCGATCGATGCATGGCTTGTTCTTCCTAAATCCGGTCGAAGTTTTTCATCTAGGTTGGCGTGTTTGATTCTCTCCAGGATGATGCGGCTTAGTATTTTGCTTGGGATGGACAGGAGCATAATCTCACGCCAGTTCTTGCATTGACTTGAGTCTCTTTTCTTTGTCAGTTTTAATAAGTAGCCTTTACCCTAACCCGCAGCTACGGACGCCCTTAAGATACACTTCATTAGATAAATTATAGTATATTCATCTCATGAAGAAAGACGAAGCATGAAGCAGATGACTGTATCATTTTCAAACACAAATAGAGAACAGCTGTCTCTAATCTGGATTCCTGGTACTAATGTCAATGAATTTGTGTTCATACAAACAGCCATTGTTATTGATTGTGACGGGGTGACCGGATGTACACCAAGTGTGGGAAACTATCTTGTTCACGTCATGAATAATCTCCATCCTGAGATTCATGAATAACAAAACACATTGTTCAGTGGCAAATCCATTCACTTAGTTGTACACTCGCACTTATATATACTAATTTTTGTAAAGGTGAATATATTACGTTTGTCAGAGATGAAAACAAAAATTAGTTACGGTTGTTGTGTGCGTCATCAAAATATCTGAACAAATGTGATGAATGGGAGGAGATGATGGGATGAAGGTTAATAAAAGGTTAGAAGTGATGAGTTGTGACAAATATAGCTGTGAATATAAGTCAATGCGTACACGAAGTGGAAAAGATCAACAAAAGCGTCACAAAGGAAGCGAACGCACGATTGACCTTCAGACGACCAATCATAAAATCGAGGAATTTCTGGCACAAAAAATGACGTATATTTACACGAAAATGCACGAAAACATATCAAACAGTTATCTTTCTCTGACATGACTTAAAAATTAGACCCAGTTATAATGAGGAGTACCACTTGCTCAGTTAGACTAGTTTCTGTACATGTATCCACCGAGTTGATTGACGATGAACTGTTTTTGTGAATCCTTCATCCCTCTTATCACTTTTAAACTGACTCACTTAAAGTCCTCGGTTGAATTACTATGGTTTCTAGTAGGAGGATCGACGACTAATTACCAGGAAAATGTGGATAATAAAACTGATTACTGAATCCTTGTTCATCGAGTCTACACCCAACACATGCAATAGGAATGACTCATCACTCATACCTGAAATATTGAAAATACTATTACCAATCAAATCAAGTAAAAATCAAGAGAAAAACAATGGAACTATATAAATGAATTTAGGAAGTCATGTGATTACTTTGACATGATTATGAGCAATAAATTGTGCTCGAAACGTCATCAGTAAACATTACTGTATAACACTGTGAGACTTTATCAAAACAAAATTTACCCATAATGGATAATAAAACAAATCGAATTAAATGGTATTAGCTCTGAATCCATCTCTAACCTTAACACTTAGCATAACGAGCTATTAACACATTGTCCGAATAGTACTTAAAAACGTGATCTGGGTGAAGTTTGCTGCTTAGCTGGTGAAAAGCGTTGATATTTCAGTTATGATAATGACAGGTGCCGTTAGTCAACGATTAGCATGCGTTCAAGGTCACGACAGCGTCTGCACTCGTGGATGGCTATTGTTGAACTTCGCCCACGAAGTTAAATAAGTGTCGTAAGATGTATCATTTAAAGAGTTTTGATCAGGATAAGGATAGAAACGAAGGAAAATAAGCAATTATATATGAGTTTCTAGAGACAATTATAAGCAGTTAGTAAGAAACAAGCACACCAAAATGAAGTCAGTAGAAGTCAACATAGTTGTTACTTTGATAGCAGAAATGATTGAATGATTTTCTTTTTTGTAAGCAGACTTCCAGCTTCTCTAATTGAACGACCGGAACTTATGCAATGCAAGGAGGACGAAAGCGTATTTTATTTGATAGCTTTTTCTTCACTTTGTAGATGAATTTATAGGAAGTGTTTGTTGAGATGGAATGGCCACTGATGATAAGGTGTTCGAGTGTCGTTCTCTTCATGGAGCCACTGCTACATTTCCACAGCCATACAGGATAATTTACTTGAACTCTTTTTACAGAACACGCGTTGAACGACTGGCTGCACAACAACAGCTCCAACAACCATCTTGTTTCGCATTTTGTTGGCTCTTCGCATACTTCTCCGAATACCTACATGCCTAGTCCGGAATATTGATATATTATTATTTGGACTCAGTATCCGTGAGTAGTTCACGGCTTGAATACTCGTCAACCATGGACATGTTTCAGGTTCGATTTAGGGTTACAGTACGCCTCTAGCCTATTCGATTTACTAGTCGACTGTAAGCTAAGGAATGGCAGGAAGTTAGGTGTCAAGCTAGGCACCCTCCTCTGTGGAATTAGCACCAACGTTACTAAATCTCCTAAAGTTCATTTCGCCCAGATCCACTTAGGAGGTAAAATATTAATTTGCCCTTGCGTCTTAAATCCTGTTTTAGCCTACAGAATGCATCACTAATGAAATTTCATTGCAAGACTGATTACGAATCCATGATCGCTTAACAGATGGCTTCCTTCCGATTTCCTCCAACCATCTAATATCATGAAATCAATGTGCAAGGTGATGGCGAGCTACCTAGAATGCTGGCCACATTACAAACCTGACTGATAGAATTCAGTCTGCGCCAATAAGAGGACTGGACACATCGTACTAGTTACTAGTGTCAAATCCAAAAGCTGTTGTTTGCCCTAACTTAGATTGAACCACTGGGCACTACATTGAAAAGAAATTACCAGTACAAGACGGAGTTAAATCTCAAAGTGATAGAAGTTAGAATTCTTAGAGTGTTAAACCACAACCAGATAGTTAAATGGAGTTCGGGCGTGGTCTATTTGTGCTATGACGAAGGATCCACACGACTAGCAAGTTCCAATTTATGATGAGGCAGCTATCTACTCCTTCTTTAACTTTTGTAATGATTTTTAGAAATTAAATCAGGTGGAGATAGAGAACAGGAAAGATGAAAATGTAATATTACAATTGAAACGTCAAAACCATACAACAGGAGAGACAGAAAAAAAGAAATATAATTTACCTGTCGAGTATCAGGATAGATTACGTCCATTGCAAGAGTAGTGATGGAACAAACTTCATCTCTATGCAGAGTTCATGACTCAGCAGGTGAATTGCCATTGCTTCTTCAGTTTGAGGACGTTTGATTCGTTTACCTTTATGAAGACTGCTTCATTTTCTGTTGACGACTTGGAATTTTGTTCGGGCCGTAGCTCGGTGTCCGGAATCTATCAGACGTTCTGAGATAGAGCTGTGAGACATCGATTGCCTCCTTTGTAGAAACCATGCTGATACGCTTGGAAATCAAAAGCTGGGTACGGTCGACATATCTGGCTCCATACGAGTAGGTGGGTTGGTAGATATACATTCATGAGGTCAGCAGTGGTCGCTCATTCTTCACGTGCATACGAATCATAGGTTTTGTGGAGAAGGTTAACCGTAGTTTACCTGTGATGAAGGTTTTCCTAGATGAACAGGACAGTCGATTTTTCAGTGTTTCCGTCGATGAATCTTCATTGAATTGAAAGTTCAGGCGGAGGAGTTTTTCGTGACGCTAAGCAAGGACAGCTTTTGCGGTCTATGATTTATGGAGTTTGCAATTAATCTTTCGGGATAACATTTGTCGAGGAAACTCCTCTCTTTTTCAATGGTATCCGGGGTGCTGATTCTGAGATTTCTGTAGCTGAGTGAACAAATCAGGTTTCGTTTGGTGTATAGAGGTACTCAAGTGTAAAAGTTAGTAAGCTATCCATTCCACGTCGACTTTCTGTAGATAGATATTTTCAGTGTTCCGTCTTGTTCTCGTCTTGTCAGTTGAACGTCCCAGAAAGGATATTTTGGGGTCAGATTCTTTCATAAATGTGAACTGAATTGCGGGTTGGCAGTTGCTAAAGAAACTTAATATGTTGTCTAGATTTTCTTCTTTGTTGACGATTACGAAAGTGTCGTCGACATATCTCTTGTAGAATTCGAAAGTATCGATCACTTTCTCTAGGCATTTGTTTTCGAGTTTTACCGTGAATAAATCTGCAAGCAATGGGCCCAGTGATGAGTCCATTTCTATACCATCCTTCTGGCGGTATATTTCGTTGTTAAAAGACAATTGAACATTCACTGTACATGAATAAGTTCGCATATGTAGCATATTGTCTCAGTCAGTGTGAGATTTGTGAACAATGACGTGATATCTAATGAAGTCATTGTCTTGTTGGACACGTCAACGTTTTCGACCAAATCGATTAATTCGAATGAATCTCGAACTGTGTGATAAGAAACTTGTCTTCTGATTGGTTGTCGTATGTCTGCTAACCATTAGCCTGTATGGTGATAAGGCGAATCGATCATGTCGATTATCGATCGAGGGAAGTACCCTTCTTGTGTATTTTTAACAGTCCGTAAGGCCGTGGTATATATTTAAGCCAGATGGTCTTAGACATTCGAACGTTTCGTTGCCAACGGAAGACTAAGTATTCGTTTTATCGAGGGTGTCCCTAAGATTTCGTTCGGTCTACTCAGTCATAGTTCTTTTCGTCAACCGGTTTTGTGAATTTGCATTCCTCGGATATTGTAGTTAGCATTTTACTGATATTGTCCTTGCGATTCTTGACTTCGATTCTTCCGTCTTTATCATGACGTGATATCGTATTCTCTTCGTTTTCCATAAGTTCTTTCAACTCCTTATAATGCTCTTCGTTAAAATGGCCCTTCCGTCGGGTTTGATATTTATAAACTTATGATAACAGCCGGGGATTGATGCCTGTAATCGTTGCAGGATTTCATCTTCTGCAGGTGTAAGACCGCAAGTTTGGTTGATCAGCTTTTCGAACTGAACCTAGCTTTGTAGCTTGTCAAAACTTAGTGGTTATACGCAGAATTTTGGACTCAGAGATAGTGCCTCTAGTTGAATAGTAGACACTGTTATGTTTAGGCAGTTTAATGCTTACTTTTCTGGATTGCTTGGGAGCTGAGGTTCCGTATTATTGTAGACTTTGGGCTTTTGAGCAGATCTGCTTTAGTCTTGTTACATTCTCTTTGAGTGACTTGTTGAACATATTCTTCTAACGAAAAGCGTTGTTCTTGATGTTGAGTGGATATTTCGTTATAACTCAAGAAAGCGTGATTGAATTAAATCGGTGTTGTTTCGTGTGTATTGTCTGAGTTTTCTGGTTGCATCTGAGTGACTTTCAATACACCATCTTTGGATACCCATATTGATCTATACAATCTCTTCAGAAATCAATCTTTTTCTTTGCTACTGCAAGCTTGACGAAGTAACGCAGGGGACCATCCAGCTCGTTCACCGTCACCGGGTTCTTCCAACGTTTAAGTAGCTTAAACATCCGCATTGAGTCATATGAAATAAGGGGAAGACGTTCAATCGCTACACTTGCAATGGACGTAAACTCTCTCAATACTTGACAGGTAAATTACATTTCTTCCTTTCTATCTCTTCATTCGTATTATGTTTTCTTTTCAATTGTAATATTTTGTAATGATTCTCTTAAATGATTTCACTTCATGGCGAAATCAACAAAAGAATAAGGCAAATTTATGACCCCCGTCTCCCTCTACCCACAAAAAATTAGGACTGAAATAGAGAAGAGAACTGACGTCTCAATCCATTACAGCATAATCTTCATAGATTTGTGAACACACACAGTGTATAAAATTCAAAATACTTCTTAGTGTGTTTCAATTATCTGAAAATGTTTTAAGACAGAATAATGTATATATACGTTACATTTGCGTTTGTGTTTGTGTGTTTATGTGCTTCTGTCCATGTGTGTGTGTGTGTCTCAGCTGACTGAAATCAATTAGCATTACTGTGAGCAATGAGAAGAACCCTGGTGAAGACGAAGCCAACAAACTAGGAACTGAATTCAAAATCATACTGTTCAACTGACTACAAAATATTTTATATATATGCTACTAATATTTCGCTTTAATTTCTATTTATCCGCTTAACCAATTACTAATGACTCACTAGTCGGTGAAAGTTATGGAGAATGTGAAGCTGCTTCAATCAACACAGAACTAGGAATTTCTTGTAATAAATGTTCATCATTCAGTGAAATAGGAGATATAAGTTCAACAGATAGCTCATGGATTAAATTGTTATCACCATCATCATCGGCGTATTTTTCTAAATTCTTCTCGTATAAAGTCGTTGATGGACAGGATAGAAATTGATCAAGTTCAGAGGAGGATAAAACAGAGTTTGGTTGACAACATTCTTAATCTGTTCCATTCGATATTGAAGGTACTTCAGGCGATTCAATGACAATATTTGATGACGGCAGAGATATTGGTATAAACTAGAAAACCAGAAAGAGAGACAAGGAGAGAGGGAGAGAGTATGAATAATATAAAATTTCATTGAATAAGATTCGAATACTCAGATTATATGATTATTGGGAATTTTGATTTCATTACTTGTTGCCAGATTTTCTTCACAAACCTAGATCATGAAGAGAATGAAAGACACATTCAGCGGAGAGAATTCTCCTTATCGATAAAATCATCTTCACAGGATGGCTGTACAGTCGTATTTATATTTCCCAAGAATGTATAGTAGTCTATTATTGAGTAATAGGGTTGACATAATTGACATACTTACTCGAAAGTGGCTTTAGATGCAAAAAATGAAAGTTGTGAGCCCTTTCAATGACACAGTGCCCTCGCTGTACTTCAAATCACCATAGCCGCACCAGAGTCGTCTTTCAAGATCACATACATGGTTGGTTCAGTTGGTTCAAAGCACGTGTATGGTGGAGAGGCTGACAATTCGTCAATACAACCTCGAAATCTGTTTACAGAAAACGTTTGTCCAGTCTCTTCTTCTACCTTGGTCCTTATCTCTTACTAGTCGTTCCCTTTGAAACATTTTAATTTTTTTCTTTTTCTCAATTTTCAATTTCACTTTTAGTTTGCTTTAGTTTACGTCAATGATTAATTCACCATTATCACTCTCATATGTTCCAGTTGTACATTTTCGCACCGTCTTCACACTTTTTCACACTTGGACACTCAAGCACCTTTCTTCTCACTCCATAGCAATTTTAACTTCATCAAATTTATAATTTTGTTCCGTTGAGTAGCACGTAACTTTCAACTTTTATTTTGTGCTTCTAAAGCCGCTTTCGAGTAAGTATGTCAATTATGTTAACCCTATTACTCAATAATAGACTACTATACATTCTTGGGAAATATAAATATGACTGTACAGCCATCCTGTGAATATGATTTTATCGATAAGGAGAATTCTCTCCGCTGAATGTGTCTTTTATTTTCTTTAAGACCTACATCAGTTACAAAGTTTCCTGCAGATCAGAGAACACTTGACAGCCGTCTGATCCTATTTCGGGACTCTTCATTTGTGTTCTGAACGGTTAACAACCTCATTCTCTTAACCTGAATGTCCTGAGTTCACTGTCCGAAGAATCCCAGAAGTGGAGGGAACGAATGTCAAGTGCTGCCTGATTTTCACCGACATTTCTATCAGTTACAATTCATCAGAATAGTTATACGATTTGGTTTAGAAAACCATTTAAATGAAAAGGGTGACTAGAATTCACAGCTTAGTGGACATGCACTCTACACAAATGACGTCCATTGGAAAAATGTCAGAAATGCGCTTGCTCACGTTCTTGTGAAATGTGCCACCTTTTCATTGAAAGACACATCTCAAGAGGAATATCATAGTCTATACTAATGATCAGACTGAATGAGACAGGACTTGTATTGGCAAGTCACCATGGAATGCGATTGAAGACAAAATGAAAGCATCGATCGATTAAGAACATAAACTACAAGTCTCTGAAATGTCAGTCCAGTGATCTGCCAGCTGAGTTCAAAGGCCAAGTAGACAAACGCTTCATTGCTTTTGCTGCAGCCAAAATGGCTGATGCTTACTGGTCATGAAATACACTGGTCTTCTCTGAGCTGGATGATTGAATTGCGAGAATTAGGAAGGCAAGGCTAACTTTCATTTCTATCAAGTCTGTGTGAAGATTACCAGCACTCGGCAGGAAAAATAAGATCCGGGTTTTCAACTTCAATGTGAAGTCAGTGCTACTATATGGATCAGAGAATTGACGCCGCGTAACGGAGGACACTTCAAACAAACTATACACATTCATCAGCTGATGATTCCTCTCAATAATCCGTTCAGAATCAGATGGCTAACCAGAAATGATCAGAAACAGAGAGGCATCTCTGTCAATGAGCGAACCAACGCAAAAGGAACGGAGTGTGCAACAAATAAGCAAAAAGAAATTGAGGTGAAGACAAACCACCATCAAGTGAGTGACATGATACGCCAGACCATCTCTCGAGTGGAACCCGAATTGAAAGCGGCGAGTTAGTCATCAGTGGGAGTGTAACATAGAGGTGGTTATGTGAAGAGTAGAAGAGGACAACATGTGTCCAGACATGGAGCCTGGTGGAAGCGTTGATCGGGAACTGAACGCAATGGAGACGGGAGGCTGAAACCCTATATTCCTGTAGGACCTAAAGGAAACAATAATAATAACTAATAATGATAATTATTTTATTGATCTAATGCGTGATATTTACCAGCAGCTGCTTTCGCTGGCGTCATCGTGAGGATAAGGCGGCCAGCCAGAAAGAATTAGCAACCAGAAACTCTGTGAGATGGCTGATTATGAACATGTCACCAAACAAATATGCTGAAGGAAATTGAGAAAGATAAGATCCATGCCAAGGCAACCCCTAGATGACAGCGTGAGGCATGCACATTCCGGAGCGATATCTATGTAGGGAAGCACTAGCTGGATGTTGGGTCGGGGTTATTATGGAGGAAATCGTGTGGGGAGGACAGACGAGCTTTGCGGAAATTGCAGGGTCAGGCAAAAAGGACCCCAATAAATGGATATGAAATGAAGAGGTGCTTTTGAATCGTTATATTCCATTTGGGAACCATGAGAATTATAGTGACAAATAAATAAATAATAATTTCGGTGACGAATAAAAATAAAATGAAAATCTGGGTTACTGAAGAATCGAAACCATTGACTTTTGAATTGTAAGTCAGGCGTTTCATAAATCAGGACTCGAGACTCAATGCTAACCATGTGAGCATTTTCCCTGTATTCAACACTGGGTGGTGAACTTGCAGCTGCTGGCCATTATTCATCACACCGGCATCTAATTAGATGGTCTCCTTATAGTTCTTATTATTCTGAATTAAAAAGATCGAAGCAAGTTGTCAGTTGCCCATCATCCTTTTAAAAGTCAATCTGAACGAAGAATATTCTTTTCAATAATTTCTCTTCAGGTTCTTACAATTATAAAATATAATATTTGTGGTCGTTACAATAAATATAGCCAGGTATGCGGCGGATACATTTTTGAATTTTTTGTTCAATTTCATCAATTTCTGATCAGTTGAGTACAACCTAAAAAAACTATTTCAGTTTATGTACAGAGAAGTGCTATTTTTTTAAAGCTGACATAATGTCAGTTAACAGGAGACTGCAAAATTAATAAACGCAGCTAAGAGGAGACAATTATAAAATTGAAAGCTACCAGTGTAAAGAGGAAATCTCAGGTGATTTGGTCTGATTACAGGAAATCATTCTTTGCATTCTATTCTATAACTAAGCTTTTATTATTATTATTATTGTTTCATTTAGTTCCTAGAGGAACATAGGGTTTCAGACGCGCACGTCTGCATTGCGTTCGGTTTACCGGCAACGACTTCACCTGGCTCCATATCTGGACACATGTTTTTCTCGTATACTCTTCATATGCATTAATCAGGTTTCAAGCGCTCGATGGAGATGGCGTCGGCAAACTTCAGCAGAATTGAACTCTTTTGGCAATTGATAATTTTGAACTATCTTGCGACGTCCACCTCATGACCACCGTTAAGGAGCTGCTTGGCCATTGCACTGTTTTAAGCATTTATGCGCCTCAGATATAGGCTTTTTGATACATTTTCAGAAAACTGTAGATATGCCGTTCTTCTGTTTGTTCTTCCAATTTAACTGCTACCGCAGATATATGCTAATTTGTATACAAAGTTGGAGTTAACATGAGAAGGATAGCTGTCGTCTTATGGCTACACCAAAGAGGATGTTGTCCGATAGACGGGAACTAACTTAGCCAGCTGCAGAATAGACTCTGTCCAGTAATATCCTCGACCTTCTGCTGACAATTTCTGTAACATCTTCACCTTTGTAAAGAAGTTAAATGAAGGCAGGTTTTTTTCTCACTATGATTTCTTTAACATTTGAGACTTCAGATTTTCCGTACTTGTGAATGGACATTGCAAGGTAACTGTTGCTTTTTAACATCTTTTCGAGAAACACAATTCGCCCTCTAATTTCTCTATAAAGCATAATCTCTTACGTCTATAGTATAAAAATTTGACTAGTTCATGTTTAAAGCTATTTGGACCGAAACTATTGTCCCTTCCATGTAGACTTTCGGTAAATTGACTTCTGATGACTACCATCTTCTAGGCGTTTCACGGAAGTGTCAAGAAAGGGGAACTTTCCATAACAATGACTGGTATCATTGTGAACGAGGTTGCATCAAATAACACCATGAACTTATTTAAAACGTTCATGTGTTTCACATCCTCAGAAAAATTTAATGAGTCTTTCATGGTGTGCATGGATAGCTGTTGACGAATAGGTTCTAACTTTTTCACAAGCCGACATGAGACCTTATGTTGGGGCGAGTTGATCATCGAAAGTATAGTTCTCAGTAGGACTTGTTTTCTATGTATCTTTGGAAAGCCATACATGTGTGACAAGCGGGATCCTCAGGGTTTCAAATCTCTGTAGGTGTTGTTGTCAATGAATGTCTTCTTTAGAGGATCTCTCAATACTTTTTTTGAAAAGTTTTTCAACTGCATCTGTCCTACCTTTCTCGCAGTTGTCAACTTCAAACCTCAATGGGTCATTTAACGCAGTCTTCATCTTTGCAATGTAGTCATCTTTGCTATATTCAAATTTTTTAAGTAGATCTATCGTAGAAATGCCTCAGAATCAAACAGAATATAACCAGATAAGGTGGAATCAAAACTCTGTCCGCGAGAATCACACACAGAATAAAAAATTCTCATAGGCAGTGCAACGTCAGTATGACCTCCACTTACTCAAACAAGCTCACGGTCGTAAAACAATACATTTCCAATGTAAACATCACAAAACCACAAGAAAAAGCAACACAATTAGATAACTAACAGACGTCAGAACAACGATGTACAGTCTAGTAGAAAAATGGACAATAATTACGGAATTGGTTGGAACATCCAAGTAAGTATCAATATTGTGATTAGATCATTCAGGAGAGCATTTCCATTACAAATGGATTCAAGTTCTAACAAAACGTAAGCAAAGAGGGGTCATAAATATTTGGATACAGTCGAAAAGGAGTTGCGTAGGAAAGACAAAAGATGTATAAGTTAGTGATAAGTAACTAACAATTAATGCAACGTGGTGATGAGTTAACCTCGAACGATAGTAACAAAAAAACAAGTGAAATTAGATTAAAGGAAAAGGGAAAGAAAAGTTGGCTGAAGAATACGTATTCAAATAAAAAGAAGAGTGAAGGTACCGGGTTGTTTTTCATTACTGGAACTGAATATGATGAATTTTCTTGTTGATTATGGAGATTTATGTATGAAACCAACAAATTCAATAGTGAGGTGCATGTGGCAGTTAGACCAGTTAAATGGATACATTGAGCAATAAAATTGATTCAGTAGGGTAATATTTCCATCCGGCCCTCTTTGCTTTTCAACAAATCCATAACTCTTATGCCATCAGTACAAAATCTACTCTGAGAGGGAACTGTTTGCTGAACACTACTACACTACTTAGATCACTCACTTTTGTTCATCTTCACAATTATTGAGCACACATATCAACTTTCATGTTTCCCGCTGTTCATGAAGATCGCTATCGCTTTAAACTTATTATTTGAATGCAGTCTTTGTCAAGGTCATCTAAACTGTGTACATTTACCATCACAGTCAAATGTTCTGACTACTATTGCAAAAAGTAAAAGCATTCTTGACTTCCCCTCCTCTAAGTTTTGATCAACGTTAGTATTCTTACCACATTAAATGACATTGTGATTAGTGATCAGAATAGTTTCCAATAGAAAAGTAGCTTTGTATAACTCATAGTTGACTAGGTCGTATTATGGATTTGTCTGTCCCCACGTAATGAGATGCACAAAATAACTGGAATAATTCACTTTGTGATGAATATATCCAACAGACGACAACCAGTTATAACCTTCCCATTCATCAGTATGTACTATAGATCCCTGTTTCACAAGTCTAGTGATAATAGGTATTAAAGTAGTTGACTTTCTGTCTGGCATTCTTTCCACGAATCACTTCCGTATGCAGGTGTCACATAAAACAACCACTCAAACATTGTTGGCTCACTCACGACCATGGTCGTATTTTTTCTTCAGTATCACAGTTTCATCCACCTGCAAAACGATGCCTTCTCCGCTCAATAAGAGAGTAATCCTGTCCGTTTTCCATGATGCGATATCTCCGCAGTGCTAGTACCACTGAAGTATTGGCACGGGGCTTTTTTCTCTCTGAGCAGGTGCGCCTCTCACAGGCTGTTTCAAAATCACGTAGTTACAAATATACAATATGTGCGTCAGTGAGAGATGTGATTTAGCAAAAATGTTCCTACGAAATATTAAAATCATAGCTGATCCTGTCTAATACTAAATCGTCTCAAGCTAGTTGCACATCGATGGTCTTATCCATCAGTCTACCTGCTATATCTTTTTAACTCTGCTTCTTAAGCAACCTCAAATCCAGGCAATACTGCAATACCTTATCCTCCTCGTACTGCAATCGTGATTTCGTAAGAGTACGCATTTGAAACGAATCAAGTGCTATACAACTTTGAACGCACCTTCATGAATCTCATTGGATCATTCGACGTCGTTCGCTGATTCATAGTTAGTGGTGATTAAATTTTAACTTGGCCTAAAGATTAAAGGAAAAAGCGTGAATGTAGTTTTAGACTTTGTGTTTGGCCGATTGTTTATAACTGCAGTTCCAAGAATACTAGTGGTGAAAACAAGTTACTTAGAAACTTTATTTCTAAAGAAATTCAAGATAGCGAACAACATTGGAATCTTCAGCACAAATATGAAATCAGTACTTCTATATACTTCAAACGATTAGCTAGTCATCAAAAGCATTTCAAAGGGTTCACCGCAAACCTTTGTCAACAGCTGCTATTTATTTGGTGGTATAAAATGGTTGGAAGCAATCGGCAGGAAGCCTTGGACCTTGATCACATTACAACCTGACTGATAGAATTCAGTATACGCCAATCAGAGGACTAGACGCATCACACTAGTTACTAATGTCAAACCAAAAAAGATGCAATTTATCTCAACAGTGACAATCAGACGGCCGCATTGAGAAGAATATCGCTGAATTTCTCTGGCGAAGAACCAAACAAGAATACATTATTCGCCAAATATAGCGTGGCGTTGGTAAAGAGATCATGTATGGAGGAAATAAATTCTGATGGGCAATCATGAAATGGAGAGAACACGTCGGAGTGGAGATATATTGCTGAAAGCTTACGTTACACTCGTAATTCGAGGGAATCACATATATACATATATATGTGCCCCCAAAGCAACAAACAAAATTTGAACTAAATACCAGGACAATTCGGATACGAGAAAACATCATTTTGTTTAAGAAGATAATAAACCACAAAACTGTCTAGTCTTCTACCCATTTCAGAATAAATAAAATGCATTTTCAATTTCAGATAATCTCTCTTTATTTCCCACTGACCCCAACTAAAATTTCCTATCATGGCATCAATCTGAAGGTTTTTTTTTTAAAACAGCCAACTATAAGACTGACGTCATGAGGATGAGTTAATTTTCCAAAGTTGATTAGGTTTACAAGTCGTGGTTTCAAAAACAGAGAAATATATAAAATGCGTTTACAATTTTATCCCTTGATTAACTGAAACACGACATAAAAAGTTAGACTTGATCATAATCTAATCGTCTTGTTGTGTTAATTCTTATCAAACTGATACACCCTGAAACAGTCTCAATATCAATACATTCAAGACATATTTTTATTGACAGGGTGGCAATGGGTTCATTGCCAGGTTCCTTTTGCTGCGAATATACTCATGGCTCATCTTGAAGAGACATGAATGAAACCGAAGATAGAGAGAATCAATTATTTCTGTAAGTATGCTGAGACGACACGATTGTGCTTTGCAATACTAATATAAGTGCAGATCTTGGGCAGTGTGGTGGTAGAATGTAATCGCTAATAGTTAAGTTTATTTCAAATATCACACAGTGATGATGACGCAGAATTAACAACTCGATGAAAAGATTTACAGCATGAATCATTGCCATTCATAATCATATGAATTTTAGTCACACGGTTTCATAATTTGTCCTATATATATATGCATATATTTTCTCTCTTTCTGTCTCTTTTACCTCCCCGTGTTGTTTGTTGTCACTTTCCATATTTTCCGTATAGGCACTGCGTCATTTCCATTACACCAGTGCGGTACTGAATCGATAAACGAAGCTCTTTTTTATGTTCCAATAATCTAGTTAACACCGATCTACTAGTTTGACGACCTATTCAATTGACCTCACAGTCATTAATTGCATGATATTTCGTAAATTGTATTATTTATCCGAATTAGATCCATCTGATCCTGAAGCCAACACAGTTATCCCTGAGATAAGTGGTTGGTCGGTTGGTTGGTTTGAATGTCAACCTAATTCCAGCCTGAATGAGAATCCTACGTGAGGCTTTTGGCATTCATACTCCAAAAGTTTTGAGTTCTACATTATTTTCGTTCTTCTCATCAATTTAATAAGCAATATTATTTTTCCTATGCTTCTTCATATATTTCGATATAAATTCTGATGGGTAGTTAGTTACTCGCTAGTAATATTTACTTTATTTGTTTGATTCAACTGATAAAATCATCCAGCTTACTTGTTAGGCTATCCATTATCATTATTGCTCCCTTGGGTTCCCAGTGGAACATAGGGCTTCCACTGCACGTCTCCACTTGCTTCTGTCTTCTTTCTGCTGAACTTTTCACTTGCATCCATGCTAGTCCATACTATTTCAACTCCTCTTCACACGATCCCCATGTTACCCTTGCACTGACGTCTCACTTGTCGCTTCCCATTTCAGGTTCCACTCAAGGGCTTGACGCGTGATGTCAAACAGCGGTCTACTCAGCGGGTGTCCGATCCATCTCCACTTTCTTCTGCATATTTGTTGGGCGATTGCTTCTTGTTTTGTTTGTTCCCATAGTTTCTTGTTGGTGATTCTTTCCGGTCCGACCATCTGATCTTCAGTATAGAGCCAGCAAAGACAGTTTTTTTATTTTTATTTTTGATGACAGCTTTTTTCCACACTGTATTTTTGGTACAAGTATGGAATTTTCAGCGTGGATATCGGTAGCCTGAAATTCGCAGGCCGACCATAGATAACAGGTGAGCGTTGGCGTGGGCTCGAACCCGACGTTGATAAAGGTCTGCATCGCAACCTGTTGTAAATATTCTGATCCGTATAGAAGAACTGACTGACTTGACGTTATTTGTATTGAAAATCCTACCGAATTTTGTTGTTGATGCTGAATGACGAAGATTTCCAGATTGATTTCAGGTTATTGAATGTGTTTATCGCCTTCCCGATTCTCGCTCGATTTGACATCCTTGTCCGTATTGACTGCCTGTAGTTGAGACAATGTTCTCTAGATAAGTGGATGAAGCGACCACTTTCAAATCCTTCCCGTTGATGGTGATTGGCGCTGGATGTTACTGCTGTTGTCGTTGGGTGGTTGGTTGGTTATTTTCATAACCTCCGTCTTGTCTATGTTCTCTTGGAGTCCTGTCTTCGCCGGCTGCTTCTTCGACCAGTTTGTCAGTTTTCGCTTGTAAGTCTTCGATTTTGTGTGACATCAAGCATAAATCATCCACGCGCGAAGTCCGGATCTTATAGGTTATTCACGTTGGTCCAGGATATCCCTGTCTTCTCGTTTCCCACTCACTGTTTGACGGATAATCCAGTCCACCACAATTAGGAATATCATTGGTGATAATAAACACCCTTGTCTGACCCCTGTGTTTACTCCAAACGCCTCGCTGAGCTTTCCGTTGTGGATGACTTGACATGTGTTGTTGTCGTACAGCATGGGAATAAGGTTGATGAATATTTGTGTTACGCCATAGTAGTCGAGTAGTTTCCAAACTACTTCGCTGTCAACGCTGTCTGTCGAAGGCCTTCTTGAAGTCTATAAAGTTGAGGTATTGGTTTGATTGCCATTCCATGTTTTGCTGTGTGATGATGATGAGTAGAGTTGCAATTTGGTCGGAACATGACTTGCCTTTCCTGAATCCAGCTTGTTCTGCTCGGAGTTCTGCATCCAAAGCGTCGTTTATTCTCTCCAGGTCAGTGCGACTCAGGAATTTACTTGGCGTCGAAAGGAGCATTATTCCTCGCCAGTTCTTAAAAAGTCCTAAGTCTCCCTTCTTTGCTAGTTTCACGAGGTAACCTTTCCTCCAGTCAGTAGGCACCTTTCCCTCCTTGCAGAACTTTTGCAATAATGGAGTCAGCAATTTTGCTGTATTCTCTGGGTCCGCTTTCAGTGCTTCAGTGGGTATATCATCTTGTCCAGCTGATTTTCCAGGTTTCAGAGGCTTGATTGCATTCAAGACTTCAGCTCTCGTTGGAGGATTGGTGTCAACATGCAGTTGTGCGCGCGTTGTTGTTGGTATTTCTGGACGGGTTGCAGGTGATGGTCGGTTCAAGAGTCCATTGAAGTGATCCGCCCATTGTTTAGTCTGTCTTTCTTCCTTGAAATTTGGGTCCTTTTGGCTGCCTTTTATAGGTTTCGTCTGTGTTGATCTCTTCCCGGATAGAGATTTGATTATCTGATATATCGTCCTCACGTTCCTTTTTCTGTTGCCTTTTCAGCTTCAGTGGCCAGGTTGTCTTAGAATCGTCTTTAGTCCTTCCTGTCACTCTTCTTCACTTCTTTGTCCAGTGCTGTGTGAGTTGAGCTCAGCGTCTCCTTCTCCTGTCCGTCCTTGCATTGAATCATTTTCTCTTTCACCATTCTCCTCTCTTCTATTAATTTCCAAGTGTCCGTTGAGAGCCATTCCTTGTCTTGTCTCTTCTTTCTTCGCCTTCGGAGACTTCCAATGTTCTTCCACGCATGATTCTTCAGTGATGTCACGTAGTGTTTCCTGCTTTGCTCTGACAGTTGCAGTGAAAGTGTCTTTTGTGGTTGTGTCCTTCAGTAATTGAGTGTGGAACCTGCATTGTGGCCTATCCCCAGCTATCCTCGAGGCTCTAAGCTTCACCTTGAAAGTCCTTGTACTAGATAGTGGTTCGAACCCACATATGCTCCTCTCCTCGACCTTGTGTCCAGTAGGCTCCTTCTCCACTTTGTTGAAATTGAGATGAAGTCTATGTGGTTCTTGGTATTTCCACCTGGTGAAATCCATGTCGTCCTGTGTATATCCTTGTGCTTGAAAACGCTACCACCAATCACCAAATCATTGAAGGCGTAGAAGTCTGAGAAGAGTTCCCCATTGTCGTTCATTTCATCAAGGGCTTCAAAACCCATGGTGAGTTTTCTTCCTGTGCTGTCTCCTCCCATCTTCGCATTCATGTCACACATGGGGATTTTGATATCGCTATTTGGTTCGTTGTCCATTACTGTTTATAGTTGTCTGTAGAACGCCTCCTTCCTTTCATGTTCTGAGACGTTTGTAGACGCAAAGATGAATGACTCCATCCTAGGGCCTGGTGTGTGATGTTACTCAACGGTTGCCACGCTATATTTGGCGAATAATGTATTCTTGTTTGGTTCTTCGCCAGAGAAATTCAGCGATATTCTTCTCAATGCAGCCGTCTGATTGTCACTGTTGAGATAAATTGCATCTATTTTGGTTTTACACTAGTAACTAGTGTGATGCGTCTAGTCCTCTGATTGGCGTAGACTGAATTCTATCAGTCAGGTTGTAATGTGATCAAGGTCCTAGGTTTCCTGCCGATTGCTTCCAACCATCTTAAACCATCAAATAAATAGCAGCTGTTGACAAAGGTTTGCGGTGAACCCTTTGAAATGCTTTTGATGACTAGCTAATCGTTTGAAGTATATAGAAGTACTGATTTCATATTTGTGCTGAAGATTCCAATGTTGTTCGCTATCTTGAATTTCTTTAGAAATAAAGTTTGTAGACGCAAAGCATTGAATGACTGTAACTTTCCTTCCTTTTGAGTTGAACCTGCCTGTCATTATTCTGGAGGACATTGGTTCCCACTGCATGAGAGCTTTGCCTGCTGTTGGTGGAGAATCACTCGTCCATGATGTTTGCCGCTCATTCCCATAGAGCGCTTACAATCGATCATTTTTTAATTTTATTTTGAGTTACAGCTGGATTCCACACTGTTTTTGCTACAAGTATAGGGATGGAACCTCGGACCAAGTGCATGGTCGACAACAGCCCTAGCCGCTGTGCCAATGACACCTATGAATATGACAATCAATTTCGTTTTCCAGGTCTCAATAATAAAAATAATAAATGATGGCATATCTGAGAAATTTGTCTGCAGAAAAAGCACTTCGGCTGGCCAATAATCGAACCATCACAGATGTCGCCCAGTCAGCTACAAATTAAGCCTTGTAGAAACGCTGCCTAGCAGAGCTCGGTCATTATGTTCAGAAAATAAGATTAATGAGAAACTCATTTATTGAATAGAACCCTTTCGAAGATAGATATCCCAAAGGAGTCACTTCTACGATTACCGATGAAACAATCAAAGGTGTATTGAGAAGAGCATTTCCATCCGCTAGACTCACTTCTCTATACAACACTGTATGCTCCTTAACTCTTTCAAAAGTAGATGAATATCCTGGTCATGTCAACTTTGACTGCATTTACTAATTCATCTGCACTTGTTGCAGCAAGTACATGTTAAAGAACTGAGAGGGGAGTAGCGTCTGCTAGAATCTCCAAGCATATTTCTAAAAGTTTGCGTTTGAGCGGTAGCGAAGTTTTCTCATGTGTAAATACCAGACACCTTTATGGCACAGGAAATTCAGTGGAAATTACTCAGGCTTTCAAAATCATCAAATTATTTTCACTTCTGTTCGCAGAAGCCAGTGTCATCAAATGATTTCAACCCAACCTCTGTTTACAGAGGGAATGGCATAACTAAACTCTCACCATCCTACTTATTAAAATTGTTTTGTTCATGTGTCTATGTGTTTTGTTGTGTTGCCTAACATTCTACTCAATTTTGATTTTCACTTACTGAGCTGAACTCACTATTCAGTTTCCAAATCATCTAAAATGCTTTTTTTGTGTTATAATTTTACTTGAGTGTCCACTCCCAACTCCCTGAACGCTCCATCATTATGTGAATAGATTCACTTTGTTGTTCGATACTGCATTCTGTCTCTAGGCGAATTTCAACCCTACCTCCCTCTTCCCCATAAAATGTTATTCTCTAAACACTGAGTCATTCACCTATTCACATCTAGTTTGGAAGTATGTTATATGTACGTTCCAGGCATAACCCGAAGTCACTGTGAAAAAGTTTATCCAGAAATTCTATAATTTAAAATTGCTTTCTGTTCCGGATGTACGTAGTCGAAGAGAATCCACAAAGTAAATAGATCTCGAATTTTCCTACAAATATGTTCGTTCGCCTTCTGTTCAAACTAATAAAGAGAACCTGTTGTCAGCAACACTTTAATTACTTAACTGGAAAGTGCAGACTGGTGATATTACGTAGCTGGCTGAGGGACGGCCTTTCTAAAGCGTTGGGTTTGTGTACCTTTGGGGAGATATGCATAAATGGTAGGCCGAATATTCTTGGTCCTAGATCAATATCGATTTTCAAGTTAGGTCTGCAGAGATTAAACCGATTTCAAGATTCAGCAAAGATGTTGATATTTTCGGCGATTTCATTTTCAAAAGCAGCTGTACAATCGCATTTATATACATAATTTTACATAGATACAATTTTTTTACTTGACTCAACATAATTATGAAGGCAAATAAAAGGTGATTATTGTTTTCAACTAGAAATGGTTAACGAGAGGCTTAGCTGCCCAATACTTCGAAACAATACCAAGGACAAACCCTTGCATATGACCGATTCAATGTGCATATACCACTTCACCTGCTCGTGTGGAGCTAGGAAGATAGACCGTTGTATAGTCGTTATTTCAAAACGTGTTAGAGAACATTACTCAGCATGGCTACAAAAACGAGGTACTGGTTCAATCTGAAAGGGCATTATTGAACATCTGATCAACACCTTCCACAACATCTCAAATGATTCAATGAAAGTGTAATTTACAAAGTCAACAGGCACCTACCAGAAGCAGTAGGTGTCCAGCTTCTCTGCACAGCAGAATCCCTCTCAATATGCAAAGAAAATCCGAAGATGTGTTCAAAAGAAATACTCCAAGACCTACATTTACAATGGACCTAGTTCGGTTGACTTTTTTCGTTTGCTGTGAGTGTGATTCTTATTCTCTGTGTATGTATTCAATTCATCTTGTTTCTTCAGTTATAAGAACAGGTACTTTAAGTTTGTTTCCATGCATTTCCGGCTTACATTTATAATATGTTAAAAATAGCTGTTTTACAATTATATCCTAATCCTGTGTAATTATTGTTTATAAGACTCTTGTAATCTATATTCACCCATCCTAACTCCCATCTCAGGTTGAAAATTATTATTTCAATTTGTTTCCATGCTCATTTTTTACACACTTGTAATTCCTCCTATTCCAGTGTGACATCGTTTCTAAGCTCTTTGTTAAATATATCAATTTGAATATAACTGTCACCTTTTATTTGACTTCGTTATTATGTAAAATCAAGTAAAAAACACCTTTGCTGAACTTAGTGTTCTCTTCTTTATAATGTCCTATTTATATGTATACATATTTATATGTATATATCGGTGGTCTGCATCTTGGATAAAGTCACACAGTGTGGTGTTTTATATTAAATTTACTGTTTGTTAAACAGTTTATATCGAATGCATTGCAAAAACTTGTAGTTTACCATCTGAAAGATCGTTTGAAATTTAATAAAACTGTAAACGCCGCTGAGAACTTCACACCTTCCTCCAATATTTTTCAATTATTTGTCCATTTCGATGGGACTACATGGTATGAGTTACTCAGGTTTGCGATAATTAAGCTGGCAACTAACTTGTATTGTCCTGTTGACAACAACTTTGTTTTGAGGCGTGTTCAAAAGGTGTCTGCATTTGAGCACAAATACAACTGTCTACACAAGAGCAGATAAATTTAAAAATAACTTACAGTGAATTTGCAAGAAGCAGTAGCCTGTTATTCACAAATATATAGATCATTTTCTAAAAAACAGAAATTGATGCATAGTTCATTCTCAGGGTTCCAGGTGGAGAGTAGATTTCGTGATATAGATCAATTAATGGAGAGATTCCAGAAGGTCTTCCACAGACAGCGTTGACCAAGGAGTAATTTTGAGACTGCGTGAACACTACGGCGTGCAGTGCGAAAACTTTTATCAACCTCGTTCAACAGCTGGCTGGCTATATGACAGCGCAACCAGTCAGGTGATCCACATCGAAAAACTCAGTGAGGCGTTTGAACTGAATACATGAGTAGGACAAGGCCGGCTGGATGCCTGTCTTTTATCAGCGATGATATTCTGAATTGTGATGGAATGAATTATACGTTACACTGTGCTTAGGAGTGAGAAGAGGGAAGTTCGCTGCGCTGACCGGTGAGAAGACTCTAGAAGATATGAATTTCACGGATGATATATGTCCAATATCCCACGAACTTGAAGAATTGCAGGCAAGCAAACTGGCTGAATATTCAGACAGCGAGGGCAGGCCTTCAAGTGAGCATACGGAAAAGGGTGGTGACTGAGATGACTAAACACAACCAACAGCATCAGCGACCAGCAACAATCACCTATCAATGGAGGAGATTCGACAGAAGGTATTCCCTTCGCATATTTGGCTAGGAAGCATCGTTCCCACCAAAGGCGACAAAGTTGAGAAAAATGTGAAATCCAGCCAGAAATGAATAGGCCAGATCCAACTTCATCAAATCGATATCAATTTAGAAATCTGCTCTCACTTAGAATAAAGGGCAAGAGCCGAATTTACAAAACAACTGCGAAGTCCGTATGTCACTGTTTCTCTACGAGTCGCAAACGTGAGCGGCGTGCGACAGAAAACATTCTAAATGATCTATTACAGACTTTTATCAATGACTACAAAATTTGCTGACTTCACGTTGAAGGTAAAATAGTGGGCCGCTGGACAAAAGAAATAGCATCAAGAAACACTGACTGGGAGTAAACCAAACAAGAGCCGACCGCCTCACAAATATGCAGAAGAAAAGGGAGACAGATTAGGCATGCATTGAGGACTCCGCCAGAAGCCATTGTGAGCCAGAACCTCGAGGAGAAGATGAATGGGAAACGATGAGTGGGTCATCAGTGCGAAGCTTGACGTAAAGGAGATCGTTAGGGAAGGACGGCATGAGATATTATTAGCCATTCTGGATCAAGCTAACGAGAACAGCAGCCAATAGAACAAAGTGAGCCTGGGTTTCTGAAGCCCTTTGTTCTACCTTGAATCCAAAGTAGTAACAGAAGTAATAATGAATGGAGAGCAATGACTGCAGTTAGGTGAGATATAAGGAGGGAGACAGCAACAACAGTGAATCTGCAATTCAGCATTGTGTATTGTCTGTCTCACACATTTCAGTCAAATTAACATTATTTTTAGTACTGACGACTTGCAGTAAAGGAAAGTTTGAGTATCGAATGACGTATATTTAATAAACCGTTTTGTTGAATAACTTGCAAGAGTCAACACGTTATTGTCTAGTTGTATTCATATTTCATACATACCTAAAGGCCAGTTAAGGAATAAACATCCAACCAAACAACAGCACGAATGACATTCGAGCAACTCACTAGAGTACATGGGGCGAATTAAGGCAAAAGGAATCGTGTGCGTTGGTGACACAGTAGTTAAGGCTCTCGCCGACCATGCATATGGTCCGAGGTTGAATCCCCTGTCGACGGACATCTGATATTTATGGTCAGCCAGCAAAATCTAGGCTACTATATCGATGCTGAGAATGCCATGCTTGTACCAAAAATACAGTGTGGAATCAAGCTGTAATAAAAAATGTGAACTAAGAGAACATTTGATGATGTGCATGAATATCGTACGACTGCCCCAATTAAAATTGTTATAAGAACAACGCCATGTTTCTAATAGGATTGTTAGTATCCATTCAAATGGTTATCATTTAAGATCAAGATATGCAATTAGGGTTAGGAGTCATTTGGTTGGTTTTATTTTCACTCACCAGGCAATGAGTCGTTCATATTTCATGAAGGTTGACCATACTGATTACTTGGCCGAGTTGATGCACGCCAAGTAGGATTCGAACCATGAATAAACTGCTTAAGTCAATAAGCCATATCAGTACCAGTCTAGTATTTATCTGGGTAAAATCGTTTCCGTGTATGCTGAAAAGGCATTTACAATTCTTAGTAATCTTGATTCGTCGTTCAGCTGTAAAATGGGTGCCAACCACATGCGTAATCTAAGCCTCGGCTATCGAAAAACTCACTTCTAAACCTCGACTAACCGGTGGCAAGCTCGAAAAGAGCAGAGGTTGAGTGTGAGGCTGAAAATAATGCCACCGCAATTAAAACTTTAGAGCCTTAAGCTCTGTAGTTCACTCATAAGGCGAGGAATCAAAGAAAATTTATATTTACCAACTGAAATCGTAATTCCATTATGGGTAAATTTTGTTTTGATAAATTACACTCTACCACAGTGCACAAGTTTTATTCTTATATTAACAACTGAAATCGTGATCAACCGCATATTTCTGTTAAGGTTGGTAATTTGCTTTCATAGGTGTCCTTTAACTTCGTTCGTCTATCCATAGTTTGACCAGTTTCACTATGAGTAAAATGTACTTTGATAAAGTCTCACAGTGTTTGTAATATAGTAATATTTGCTGACGACAACGTTTCCAGCACTATGTATTACTCCTCATAACCATATCAAGACATTAGTCACTCAACTTTCTAACTTTGTTTATATAATTCCAATATATTTCATCGCTTGACTTGATGATTGGTAGTAGAACTTTCCATATTTGCGGTATGAGTATTGAGTCATTTCTATTGTATATGTCGGGTGTAGATTCGATGAACAGGGATTCAGTAATCAACCTCTCTCTATCGTCACCTACCTATATTACTTTTTAGAATTTTAATCTTCTCCCAATCTATTGTGTGATTGTGCGTGATGGTATGCAGTACAATCGCTGAGCATTACTCTAAATTACTTCTCTTTCAGAGTCAACCATTCTTACCTACGCTGTGTTATGTTATTATGTTCCAACAATCTAAGACGTACTGTATGTAGGTGGAGAGAGAGAGGTTGATTACTGAATCCTTGTTCACCGAGTCTACACCCGACATATGCAATAGAAATGGCTCATTACTCATACCGCAAATATAAGAAAGTACTACTGCCAATCATCAAATCAAGCGACGAAAACCAATGGAATTATATAAACAAAGTTAGAAAGTTGAGTGACTAATGTCTTGATATGATTAAGAGGAGTAATAAATTGTGCTGGAAACGTTGTCGTCAGCAAATATTACGGTATTACAAACACTGTGAGATTTTATCGAAATAAATATTCCCACAGTGGAATTATACTCTTCCACAGCCCACACGTTCTATTCTCAAATCAATTTCAAGCAGATTCATTGAACTGACACCTAAACAGTGTCATGAAAACTGCAAAAACTTGGGCAATGTGGTAGTAAGCAATTCCATATTAGTTTGTTTATTAGATATACCACACAGTGATGAAACAGTATTATTATTTACTGAATAACAAAGTTTCGAACACAATTTATTGCTCATAACCATTTCAGCAATTTTAATCACACGACTTCGAAATTTCAGTTTCATAGCCTTCCTTGTTCTCTCCTATTCTGTCGACGTAGACGTGGTGAATAGGTGTTGAATCATTCCTATTACGCATGTTGGTTTGCAGTTGATTCCATAAACAAAACTTCCGTTATCAATCTCTCCCTCCATCGTGTTCGTTAGTTGTATTCGATTTCAAAACTGTCATCTTATCCCATCCAGCCTATTTGTATGGTTGTGTGTATTTGCATGTGGTGTAGTGCTATAGCTGAACTATTTTCCAGATTTCTTATCTTATTCGAGTCAACCAATCTATTTTTTGCAGGGTTTTTATGTTCGGCTAGTCTGACTGCCCCTGTTCTACTAGTTTTGCCTAAGTATTTGACCTGGCAATCATTCCAACAGGGTATTAGATAAACTACATTGTTTTGTTTTAAATGCGTGTTTTCAATTAAGTCTGTGGCTGGTTTGAATATCAGCCATTTTTACTCCTGCCTTGTTAACAATTCTGTGTAAGGATTCCAAGGTTCCTTCCTTGTATGGAATTATTACTGACGGTTTAATTCCCTATTGTTGGTGTTGTCGTTATCTTGCGAATGTTTGACATGCATGTCGTCATTAATATTACTATCCTTATTGTTATCACTACTATCGTTTTTCACTTTTTTTTTACATTTCCCTACATAATTTCTGACCGATTTATCAAGGTAATAAATCTTCATTACGTAGATGGTTGATCTATTTCTGTCATTTGTTCGAAGTTATCATCAAATCAATTTATCTGTTTTGTATATGTATCAATGATTCTCTTTCAAGTGTCAATGTTCCAAATGAAGAAATCACTTAACGAGTAAGGCCTTTGATTTTTTAATGTTTGACAAATTAAATCAAACTTATTATGGGTATGTCACTGAATTTTCTTTCGTGTAATGGATATTTTTGTTTTTGTCGGTTATTTCAAAATTCTTTTTAAGTGGTTATCATGTTTGGGTCAGAGTTCGCCAGAATTCTTCAATTCATCTAAATGGTGAGTACTTTGGTGACTCAGCGCTTCGACTCCTGGTTGATGCGCTCCTAAACATCAACTTATTCACTAGCAGATAGTAAGTTTGAAAGAAGAGAAGATTGGAAGTGGTAGTAATAACCCCAACTAGTAGAACAAGACACGACTACCACCATTGAAACTTCGAAAGCTTGAAACCTTATGTTGTACTCAGAGTGGAATAAAACGCTAATAATACTCAAAGTAAAAGTGTCTTGTTTATTGCTTCATGCTGGATATTTTTCCAAAACGGAAATTAGGAATTATCATAAAAGGTCCGCACTCATCACAATAATAATGCAATTGTTTTTGGTTCACATATGTGTGCGTGTTTAATTTAATGGATGAAATTAGAATATTCATGAAGCTTCGTTTAAAGATATGGTAATATTGGTACGGTGAAACATTTAATTTGTGCAAAAAAGCATTGTGTGTCTAGCTACCACATTAATTATCGCTCAGATACTCATAGTAGCCGTAAGCATAGTACTGGTACTATTAAGTATTTCTGTATTGACATAAATGTCGTGTCTTGGTTTGTCTAAGGATTACTCTCAGTTGTTGACAATGTCAAACCTACAGCTGGAAACTAAGGATGTCTTTCCAAATCTTTTAGTGCAACATACGCCTTGCTTCAGCATACCTTTCATTTGGAGACAAGAATTCACAGAAGTGTATTGCTCTAGCCGTATCACCATTACAATGCCTTAAAAAAACACCAATCTTATTTTGTCCATAGGCCTGAAATCGCACACTGTGCCTTCCTCTTCCTTCACAGAGTACGCTTGATCACAGAGACTTCCATCAGGGCATTGTGGTCCACAATCTAGCAAATTAAAAGGTCTACTTACCTCCGCTAAAGGGACGTGATCATCCATTTTATCGATCATAGAGATTTCACCACAAACGTTAGGAAATTGTATATCAGCATTTACGTGATTGTCTGCCTGCATACTGTCTCGAACCTTCTTTCACCAAGCCATTCCTAATCGTTGCCAAAAACCAGAAAATGTATGTTACAGATAACAGTTGTCCAAAGAATAAGGGTGGAAGACCTATGCTGGTGCAGGTGGAAACGGCAATGAATTCAACTAACTTATTAAGTCCGAAGAAAGCAAAACAGAAACCATCACCGGTTCCCAGTGATCCGGATCAAGGAACGCTGAACAATTGGATCCAAGCCAGTGGAACCGAAACTAAAAATCTACGGGAGTAATTAGCAACTTTAAAAGGAGCAAGCCCAGAAAGTAACAGGTGTCCAAACTAGGAATTGTATAGTCGCAAACTCCAAACACTGCCACAGCCCAGAATTTGAACTTGGCATTGTTTCGTGGAGATTCATACTAGCAACTCATAATACAATTCCAGGTGACCAACTAGAGAATAGCAGAAAACATCCTCACAATATTAACATAATTCCCTCCACTTCGTTCTATTTTCTGTCGCCATCTTCAGCTGAGTCCAAGGTTTCTCATATTTTCTCATTTCCTCCTCTCCACACAATCAGCTCAATGTCACTCGCGCGCAGACGACTCACCAGTTCTTTCCCATTAGGGTTCTACTGAACCGATGGCATGCACTGCGCGCGATGTCACTCGAAGTCACTCCCTACCATATGATCGACCCATCTCCACTTTCTCCTACATATATTTTGAGTGATCTGCACTTGGTTTGTTTGTTCTCAGACAGTGTTTCTTGTTGCTCGCCGTTTCTCGAAAGCTCACCGGCCAATTAGTCTTCAGTATGGAGCTAGAGAAATAGGCAGCTGTTGAAAAACATCTGTAAATTCATGGAAAAACCTTGCTTGACTTGCCTGTCACGTTTCTGACCCGCATAGTAGGACAGACTTATGAAGGGTTTGAAAATTCGACTGTTTTTCTTCATTCTGAGTGACAGCAGAATTGCAAATTGATTTCAAGTTGATGAAGCTGTATCTAGATTCCCTGAGTATGACCGGCTTTTACATCTTCCTTCTTTCTGTCAACCACTGTTGAAACGATGTGTCCTAAATAGTTGAGGGGAGTAACCTTTGTTTAATCTCTCCCGTTGATCGTGATTGTTGCTGGTCGCTGATGCTGTTGGTTGTGTTTAGTCATCTCAGTCACCACCCTTTTCCGTATGCTCACTTAAAGGCCTGCCCTCACTGTCTGAATATTCAGCCAGTTTGCTTGCCTGCAATTCTTCAAGTTCGTGGGATATTGGACATATATCATCCGTGAAATTCATATCTTCTAGAGTCTTCTCACCGGTCAGCACAGCGAACTTCCCTCTTCTCACTCCTAAGCACAGTGTAACGTATAATTCATTCCATCACAATTCAGAATATCATCGCTGATAATAGACAGGCATCCAGCCGGCCTTGTCCTACTCATGTATTCAGTTCAAACGCCTCATTGAGTTTTTCGATGTGGATCACCTGACTGGTTGCGCTGTCATATAGCCAGCCAGCTGTAGAACGAGGTTGATAAACAGGTTTAGGCACTGCATCCTACAAATCACTTCTCAGTCATTATTGTCTGTCAAAGGTGGTTTCGAAGTCGATGTTATTGAGTTAGAAAGAGGCTTGACCGCCATTCTATGCTGTGTTCGATGAGGATGCGTAGAGATGCGATTTGCCTTACACTGAATTCAGCCTGTCTAGGTGAGGTGGAGTTCTGCATTCAGTGCATCTTTTATCTTCTGAAGGAGGATGTGACTTAATATTTCATTTGTATTGGGCAGTGACATGATTGTTGTGTAGTGTATCTGGAAGTGGTAGAAATCGATTCAAGCACTTGTGGAATGTTTTTTATCCTGTACACACTAATAAGAGAATTCAACATTGAAATGTCTTTTTAAAATGATGTTGACCGACACAATACAATTTCCGTATATTTCTCCCTGATGTATTTGCAACAAATCAGAACTTTTTGATTCTTCATCTAATTTCCACGCAGATATTTTCACTGAAATCACTACGTACTACTGATAGAATATAAAATGATTTACTAAGCTCTATTCTACTGAAATATATTTGCTCATGTTGTGATAAGTGACTTGAAGATTTAATTGGTAATACTGAAGGAAAACGTAGGTCTCTGAATAGGTCTGCTGATACACATACATCATTGGCTGTGTTCCAATAACATTTTAGATGTAAGTTGATACGCAGAACTGACGTCTGTGTAAATTCACATTTTTATTACAAATGTAAAGCAGGAAGGGTTGGCTGTTTCAACAGTTTGACTCGTTACAAACTCCTTCCCATATGACGTAATCTACACTTAGCAATAATTGTGGTAAGATTCCAATAAATGCCAACCCACACTGGACTTATTCATAATTGATTAGCTCTCTAGATTCAGTGGAAAATTCGATGGAAGTAAGTTGTTGTAATTAGAACTCTGGTGGCCATTCATTTGTAGGATGAGAAATTTTAATTTGCATTCGTGATATCGTCCTTTATTACTGAGTATCATTTTCAATTTCATTCTCTCTTACTCAACACAAAAGGTTCTCTCTCACAATTTTTATAGAATCGGATGACCACTTTTAAGAATTTCAATTCAGTAAATCAATTTAGTAGAGAAACATTATTTCTCAAAGTTTTTCACTGAGTATTACCTAAAACGGATGAAATATCTGCACGCTACTTCGAGGAAGACAAGAGGAAGCAGAAGAAAAGAAGTTGAAGAAGTCACCTCTTTCAGATCAACCGAATGACAGTTTTTCAATGGAATTATCAAATCTATCAGCAACAGAACAAGCAGAAATTTCATCCGTGGGTTTCACGTTCTGTGTTCCAATGAAGAAAGTGAAGCGGATTGATATTGCACGCCGATTCGAAAATCTGTTTGACCAATTTGTGTTAAGATATACTGCGTCACGTGACAGCGAAAGCTGTTTTGAATCAAAGATGGTTTACGTTGCTCATCAGTTTCAAATTATGTTGATCAGTCAAAGTCACACGTCACCGAAGAACCCAGGAGATCTTCACATAAGCTCAAAAGAGGAAGCAATGTTACTTCACAATCTGATAAAGCAGACAGAGTGTGGTACTGATGAACAAGATGGATTATATAGGAAAAATGCATCAAATTCTCTTTGATGAATCTAAATTCAAAGTGGACAATCAAAAACAATCACGATCAAACACTGCCAACCGATAGAAACGTTGTAGAGCATTTACGAAAACTTTTCGAAAAGAAATACATTGACTAGAACACATATACGAATATCAAACCGACTGGATCATAGATCTCAAAATTATACAATGGCGTTAAAAAAAATAAGAAAATCAGAAGCGCCCTTGATACCTATAATCTTAATCATGAATTCACCATGTCACAAATTAGCAATTGAGTTGCTAGGTGAATTATTGCAGCCTTAATGGAGACGCTTTGCAACGTATACAGTTCTGCATTAATTCCAGTTTGTCAGGCATATTAATGATGTCAACGTATCTGATAAGCACCTAGTCTTTCTAGAAGTAACCTCCGCTTTCACAAACGTGTAAGTCATTGTGGTACTTGCCTTTACATGTGGGGAAACTGAAGACATATCCATCTCAACATCGGAATAGAGGAAAGCGTTGCTTTATGAACGAAAATTGTCTAATTGCAATTCGATGGGCGTCTATTCCATCAAGTTTATGGTATTGCAATGGGAAGCCTCTTGCGACTACGTTTCACAGATTTATTCTTATCAAGTCTAGAAGCCCGTATTTCACAACTACATATATTACAAGTGGAAGTATACCTAAGATATGCTGATGATATTTTTATTGTCTGTGAAAGCAGATCGTAAGCTGCAGACCAGTTAATAAAATTCGACTCATGCCACCTGAATCTCAACATCACAACAGAACACCAGAAGAATGATACTGTTAAATTTCTAAACCTTTATCTGGTAAAACCACTGAAGGAACAATCGAAAAATCCATATTTGGAAAGTCTTCATGGACAAAGGCAGTACACACTTTTCAAATGTTTTGTTTCAATGCAGTATTAAAACATCTCAGTCAGAGCAATGTTCAATAGAGCACCAAAAATCAGTTCTTGAAGTTCACATGAGCATGAAATAAAGGCTCTGTAGGATATTTTATCTAGGAATGGATATCCTGAGAAGTTCATCAATAATTATCTTAGTGAAATGATCCCCTGCAAAACCATCAAAACAGCTCCGAAGAGTTCCGTCTATATCTATTTGGCATTCAAAAGAGTCGATGTACAAGAGGTAGTAAAACTAAGAACTTCTTACGCTTTGAATTTTGCTTTCATTAACACCATCAACTGTGATTGCTTCAACAGCCTGAGAAAGACCAGTCGTCAGTCTTCGACATTTCAGACTGCGTATGTCAGGTTGAGTTTGTTTGTAGATGCAAATACATAGATAGGAGAGGAAGGTGATTGAACTACGAACATGATATCGACACTATCAAGTCATTCATCGTTGTTAAAATAAGAAGCAGGAATATGCTTGCAACTGCAGGGGCTTGTGCAATTAGGTTTATAAACCAGCTCTCTGTGTACAATAGGAAATGATCGTTACTCTGGATCTACCATGGTAATACGTTCCACTTATTAACTAATAATATTATCAATATTAACATTATTATCACTTTGTTATAATATTTGTCAGTATTCCTGATTCATTTTGAAAATACTGTCTATCAGTTGCAGTATTCTTACTCATTTCAAAATAAATATCATACCTAATAAATCGGTATTACTCATTTCGCAAATATTGATATAACTAAGTTCCCACTCTGATGACAATTGGTTTACCTAAGTGATGTTATGTGACGTACAGCAAAGAAATTCTGGCATGAATAGAAGTATAGAATAATCCAAGTAACTGAATATAGTTGATTTTCCGTGTCACTTAGGTCCTTTTTCGTTTCACTACATCTTGTCATTTAAAAGAACGATTTGATAGGACGGCCAATTTTTTATATTATTTCTACATAGCATTGTTGTACACAACCGCGCTTGAAACACTTCCCTAGATACAACGAAATGCATACAGTCCTGACATTACTAGAGTTATGATCTTGGAGTTTTTTGACGACTCGATTGAAAGTCATTAGTGTCTTGTGTTCATTAATGAATTTTGATGCTAAGCAGATAATTTCAAGCAACAAACTAATCTCTTTCGGATTGATAATTTCCCGTTAATGTTGACCGAATCGAGCAATTAAAATTCGTGAAAATTGAAACCAAAGATTGCCTTCTTATTCAAATAAATTAATGAAATTCGCCGTTAACAATATGAGGACTATTATCTGCACATGCAAATAGATAGCTAGAAAATGAAAGCGTCTTCAAAAAATACTGATGTAAATATTTGTCGGGTGCAGGCAGATCTTCGCTGTTCGGCTTCAAAATTTGTCTAATGAGGAGTTTGCATCACAATCATCAAGTTGACACAAAGAATCCTATTTAGAAAGTCGGAACACTGAAACCGTCTATCAGCAAATCCAAATCAGCCATCGAAAGACAAATGCACGAGGATGAAAGAATGAAGATGGATTGTGAAATATTGTTATTTATTAGTTAACTTTGAAAAGAAATTTACCGAACATTTAAAATTACAGAAACTACAACTACATGGTTTAAGTGAAATTGAAAGCATTTGTATTAATTTGTTGTGTAAAAGAACTTATGAGTGTATTTCTCCTTCGACATAATACAACTAACTGAGTGAATCAGTAATTGCAACGCGAAGATAAAACGAAGACACTCCCAACGGATTTCTACGAATAAAACAAACTATGAATGCAGATAAAGCCACATTAATTTTAAAATATAAGAAGCAGTTAAACAAGCTTAAATGAAATCTACACATGTAGAGTTACTGAATTCATGAATGGTGAAATAATACTGAAATATTCAATGACATTGATATTGCGTGAATACGTGACAAATAGTTAGAAAAAATTATTTCAGTTATACAATGAAAACAAATAAGTGAGAAATTGCGAAATAAGGAATCAGCGATGAAAAGTAAACATAAGAGCATGAAACAAAGCAAAAGAAAATAGAAAAAATAGTAAATCAAAGGAAAATATAAAAAAGAGGCGGACTGAAGTATAAGATTAACAAAGCCATCAGAGACAAACGAAATAATAAACACCAGAGTGAGACCACAAAGAAAACGCAGTGCAAAACTGGCTTCTGCTCAGAATAGGTGTCAGATGCCTTTGAATTCTGGTCTCCACCGAATTGACTTCAACAAATCAGCTGTATCGCGATCTACACAGTGAACAGGTGTAGCGATTTAGTCTCAGAGATTAATGCTACTCCGATCTATTTCGAAAGGGATCATTTTGAATTCCCTCAGGATGTGGCGAATGTTATTTCATATCTTATCTGTATCCTCATATTCAACATATTAAAGATTTTACACTGTGATGTCTATTTGTGTTGCATCTGCCCTACTCTAATGTGGTGTGATAAAACACGTAATTGCTCTGTACTAATATGGGTCATGCATTTTAAATAGTCGAAGAACTGAATAAAACTTATCCTCATATCATGTTTACAACCAATTGTGAATACGATAGCCGGTTCAGTTTTCAATATTCTAAAATGACGCAAATAGAGTGACAAAACAGCTATAGCAGTGCAGCTAGTCAGTATGTTTTGTCGCATGAGTTGTTGCTGGGGTTCGGTCAAAATAAGGTTCAATAGTCATATGTCATGAAGAAGATTCACTGATGAATTTTCACACTAGAAAATTCGAATGGAATTAGTATAGTAGAAGCAGCCAGAAGCTTTGAATCTGCCTTTCTCGTAGAAAAAAACATAATTGAGAACCACATGTTCAGTTTGTTGTCTAGAAGTCAGCTGTTTTGAATATTGTTCTTTGAATACAGAACAGTATAGAAGAATGGATATTATGTCTTTTGACAGACAATATATGATAATGCATAAGAAGACGAAGAGGATGTACGCTTGAACCAATGGGATGCTTTAGAAATTAGTTGGAATTTATCCTGTAGACGATGTTGCTCTTCTCTCTTCTGTTGGTGTTGTATCTTTTACCTGATATGGCAATTCTTGAAGTGATATTTCTGGTCTGTTAGTCATATCTATCTTAAAAGATTTCATTAGTCATACAGCGATTATACAGGTACTTTTCACATATGGTAGGATGACTTTCTTTGTGCTTTCGCTGGCTACATAAGAGATGTTTACTTGCATGGAGAATGAGTATCTGAAAATCTAAGGCGAAATGGAGCAGTGTATCCTGTATCTTTTGAACAGTGTTTGTATACGACTGTTGCTTTGTGTGCTGCTCGGTCATGGCCATTGTCACTAGGAGGGCGATTTGTAGAACCCCAGTGTCTGTATACTTACATTTCCAATTATCTTGTCTTCGCGGGCTCCGTCCAGACATCCAGAAATGGAATTTCGTGTTTTGGATTCTTCTTCTCTGAAAAGTTTGATCCTATCGAAAATACGCTTCTGATTAGGTTGTGCGTGTTTTCATTATTGCTTCTATTTTTATTATCAAGAATATGTCATTTATAAGTCTGTTTCTGTGTCTTATTAGGACTTTTCAATCAAAATCGAAGTTCCGGTGGTATTCAAGGTGACATGTTTGGTGAACAGCACCATTTTTCTTAGCCAAGACATATGAGCGGGGACAAGCTATGGACCAATTATCTGTATTGAAACCCTTGACTGTCATGTGGGCACTTGATTTCACCTTATGAAAACCTTGTGCAGTGACAGAATTTAGGCTTTTGAAGATATGATATTCCTTCTTTGGTTTTGTCTGCATTGAGTAATTATGTTGTGACTATTTCAAAATAGGACTAGATTTCTTATTTGATATCCTGTAAATTCCACGTGTTATATTATTTCTTTGCCAAATTTTAATAATTATAATATTTTTCCAGGGGGAATAGTGAGTTATTTTCATCTTATACGCTCGATTTTATTCATTAAATTGAAAATCTGCATACATTGAAATTTTCTAAGAACAAGAATCTATCGAATGTGACATAGTAATGCTTGACATTTTGTGTGCGAACATGAGCCTGAATACTTTCTACGCAACAAAGGTATTGTGGATAACAAGCGAGAAACTGTTGGTGAAAATATGAGAAGACAATTGTCACCATGCAGTTACAAATATGCAGCTGATAAAACGAAAATATACAGGATTTCCTTGTGCGCATTGTTTAACATGTGCATAAATAATAATTTCTCATATTGAATATAAGTCAAAATACGCTCACATCTACATGAATATAGTATCAAAGTGTATTCTGTTGAAATGTGTTGACTAAATATATTAACAAATTATATATATATATATATATATATTATATATTATATTATGTGCATATATTGTTTCACCTGGTGCTGTGGAGCCAGGTACATCGGTCGTTCGATGCGCATCCTGTCCAAGAAGGTTCAAGAACACTATCCAGAATAGTTGCGAAAAGGCAATACTGGTGCAATAATGTGTGCGATAATTGTACACCTGGTCAACACTGATTTTTGCATTTCAACAAATGCCTCCTTCAAAGTAATCTACGGAGTCAAGAATAACATATCAAAGGCAATACGGTTTCGTTTCCTTTGTTTCGCTGAAGCTCTGGCCATTCACATGGAAAAACCGGAGCTGTGCATACAAAAGAAGATTACTCAACCACTTCTACTCTCATGGTAACAATGTTATGATTTGTTTTGAGTTTTTATTTTTATTTTGATGACATAATTTTGATTCCTTGCCTGTTCCTTAATTGCTTATAATCCTTGTATTCGCTTAGAACTCTTACATAATTTACTATTATCTACTTTGTTTCTATGTGCATCCTGAGTAAAATTCACTCATCAAACCATTCATATTATTATTACATAATTTATTTTAACAACAGTTTGTGACAACGCATCAACTTTTCTACTACCCTAGCACTTAATTGTCCTGACTTTTATTATCAACCCTTACCTGTTTAGTTAAAATAACCTTAAGCAATTATAATTCTTGTATTCACTTAGATCTCTTACATAATTTCGTATTATCTACTTCAATTTCTAATAGGACACAGTGATCTCTTAGGATTACCACGTTTGGTGCAAGAACAAATGAGCAACGATTATACTGGATAGTGAAAGTGCGTGCTACGAAATGATATCATTCTAAATGGAGCGGATATGGAATTTCAGCCAAGTGGTCTCAGTTGGCTCCATAATGAAATCATTTGTATGAGTTGCTGATTAGTCTCTCAAGTTAAGATGAAAAAGAAAGGTGAATTCCGTCTTGATTGACCAGCTCTGACTGTTGCTTGATACAATATAATCTGAAGGATTACACTGTTAGATAGGAAACTATACTTCCAGTTAAATACCGCACAGACCTACTTCACACTTTGGTCACTTATCATCAAATCTTCCTGGATGATACTAAATAAAAATGAGGTGAGTGATTGGGTTTCGAAGAAAAACTGTCAACTGTTTGACATTATTAACAGGAATCACTGACTGTATGATAACAATTACATGAAAAAGCCATTCCCATGAAGAGTTTAATCGCTTCCTCGAATATCTCTACCTGTTAATTTGCTCGCACTCTTGACTGTAGTGGTGGTATTAATTAATGAGACAAAAGTTAAAGCTGTTTATCATTTGAATTTACATAGCACTCATGACGGAAGGAATTACTTTATAGTAAAGCGCTTGAATACCAGTCGTTAAGTCTAACAGTATTGAAGTAATCAACGTATGTCACTAGCTTTATAAGTATACCTCAATTATTCGACATATAATTAGTGTTTAGTGTAAATGGTAAAGTGAAATACCAAGGCGCATAACTCAGAGTCAACCACGGAATTCACGATGCCCTTATTATTATCATTAGTAGTAGTAGTTGTTGTAGTATTGCTTTCTTTTAGTTCCTAGAGGAAGATAGCGCTTCAGCTGAACACGTCTTCATTGTGTCCGGCTCTCCACTATAGTTTTCATCTCGCTCTACGTCTAGCCACGTGCTATCCTCTTCTACTCATCAAATGACCTCGCACCGACGGCCGGCTCTTCGCTTCCCATTCGGATTCACTAGAGAGATGGTCTGGCGTGTGATGTCAATTGATGGTATGTTTTCTCAGAGTATGGTCAATCAATCTTCGTATCTTCTTGCTTATTTTTGCACAACTGTTTCCTGCTGGGTTAGTTCGTTCATTAGCAGACATGCCTGTTGTTGATCTTTCCTGGCCGGCTATATGATCACAGGAGAAATATTGAGCGAAGACAGCTGTTGATGAGATTCTGCAGTTCGTTCAAAGGGCCCTTCGTGACTCACAGCGGCACAGCAGCAAGTTTCTAATACGTCTTGCAAGTAGCCCTTTCTCCACATTCGAGTTGAAAATCTGGATCTTATTTTTCATGCTGAGTGCTGAGTGTTGATCTCCACACAGACATGGAAGTAATGAAAACTTGACTTGCTCTCCCGATCTTTTTCTTCATGTCCGCATCAGTTCCATCTTGCTGTAGTTGAAACGATGCTTGCCACGTCAGTGGGTAGGTTCCTCTCATTCATGCAGGTTGATTGCTGTCTGTTGTTGCTGTTGGCCAGGAATCTTAATCATCCACCTCTGTTTCCTCCATGTTCAGCTATCTTCTCTAGATTCATCTTCTACCAAATTGTTGCTTTTCACTTGCGTAGCTTTCAAATTGTGAGAAATCAGACAAATATCAACGGCGAAATCCGTTTGATGCCTGTCTCCTCGTTGATCGATGTGTATCTGTCTCATGATCCAGTCAACAGCATTCAGGAAAATCATTGGAGATAGTAGGCAGCCAGCTGGCCTTGTCTTACTCCTGTCTTCACTTGGAAGGATTCTTTGAGTTTCCCGTTGTGGTTTGCTTGACACGCAGTATTGTCGTACAGCTGTTGTTGGATCAGATATATAATTGTTGGCAGCATCCTATAGTTGCGAAGTAGTTGCCGATTTGCCTCTCGATCGGCACAGTCTGCTGAAGGTCTTTTCAAAGTCAATGAAGTTGAGATACAGATCTGACTGTCATTCCAATCTGTGTGTAACAACAGAAGACAAGGGTGAAGAAACAGATCGTTTTATTATAAAAATCAACACGTTTTTATATATATTTCACATACATTATTATAGCTTATGCAAGTAGACAAGCGCAGTCATCTGATTGGTTGTTTATCAAACGTTAAGCAGGCAAACGCAGGCTTTTGATTGGTTGCTTCGGGATTCCTCGAAAAATAGAGTTCTCTATCTGCAAATCTTATTTTGCCACGTTAAGTCTGCTGTGATTGGTTGTTAAATCAGCCTTGTACATATTTTCTCAAGGCCTGCTCTCACCACATGTGTTCAATGATGATGCGTAGTGTTGCAATTCGATCGATGCATGACTTGTTCTTCCTAAATCCGGTCGAAGTTTTTCATCTAGGTTGGCGTGTTTGATTCTCTCCAGGATGATGCGGCTTAGTATTTTGCTTGGGATGGACAGGAGCATAATCTCACGCCAGTTCTTGCATTGACTTGAGTCTCTTTTCTTTGTCAGTTTTAATAAGTAGCCTTTACCCTAACCCGCAGCTACGGACGCCCTTAAGATACACTTCATTAGATAAATTATAGTATATTCATCTCATGAAGAAAGACGAAGCATGAAGCAGATGACTGTATCATTTTCAAACACAAATAGAGAACAGCTGTCTCTAATCTGGATTCCTGGTACTAATGTCAATGAATTTGTGTTCATACAAACAGCCATTGTTATTGATTGTGACGGGGTGACCGGATGTACACCAAGTGTGGGAAACTATCTTGTTCACGTCATGAATAATCTCCATCCTGAGATTCATGAATAACAAAACACATTGTTCAGTGGCAAATCCATTCACTTAGTTGTACACTCGCACTTATATATACTAATTTTTGTAAAGGTGAATATATTACGTTTGTCAGAGATGAAAACAAAAATTAGTTACGGTTGTTGTGTGCGTCATCAAAATATCTGAACAAATGTGATGAATGGGAGGAGATGATGGGATGAAGGTTAATAAAAGGTTAGAAGTGATGAGTTGTGACAAATATAGCTGTGAATATAAGTCAATGCGTACACGAAGTGGAAAAGATCAACAAAAGCGTCACAAAGGAAGCGAACGCACGATTGACCTTCAGACGACCAATCATAAAATCGAGGAATTTCTGGCACAAAAAATGACGTATATTTACACGAAAATGCACGAAAACATATCAAACAGTTATCTTTCTCTGACATGACTTAAAAATTAGACCCAGTTATAATGAGGAGTACCACTTGCTCAGTTAGACTAGTTTCTGTACATGTATCCACCGAGTTGATTGACGATGAACTGTTTTTGTGAATCCTTCATCCCTCTTATCAATTTTAAACTGACTCACTTAAAGTCCTCGGTTAACTTACTATTGTGAAGGGCAATAGCCAGTTAAACGTAAAACCAGTTTTTTATTCAGCACTTCTTGGAAATAAACCATTCCAGGGCACTCCATTTGAAATCGTTTTTCTAGAGGACGACCGAGTTAATTGGCACCATGTACGTCATTCACTTAATAAAATCGAATGTGTAGAATCAGACACTGTTGTATCTGATGGAGACTCTTTGCATTCATTCAACTTATTTTTAAATGCAAATAAAATTATGCGATTGCAAAATTCCTATCCCTGAGTTTCCGATTTCGGATAGTTAGACTTCAGAATTTAGTGGAACAGCTATCTATCTAGAGTGAAACAGTTTGTTACAGATTGATCTGGACATTATGGAAGGAGAATTTCGCTCCTTGATCTTGAATTGTCCGACAGTTACATAAGAGCTACAAAACAGGTCAAACATTTAGACAAGCTTTCGGAATTCCTTCTTTTTTATTCAATTTGGATCTTCCCTTTGATTGATTTGACAGGAATATTCGGCCTATGCTGACACGCCGCCTTCTATTACAAACTCTTCTACAATGTCCGGGGATTAAACTGAAGTAATTTGGTGGATGGTGACTAGAGATCACTAGCCAGTCACCGTCGACCAAATAACTTCAGGTGTTTGAAATACCTTCCTTGTGGTAACGTAGGATCTTTTAAAAGCTGATGAAACTTCACAATGGTTACACAGTTAACTTGCAAGCTACATTTAGCTAAGCAAGGCTGTGAGGGTACATTGATTGAGATGGTCAGGACACGTGGTACGCATGCCTAGCCTAGCCATCGCCTTCCTCAACGGGCAATGTTAGCCAACAGACGTACGATCAGGTTGGTAAAGAGCTAGTGGTGGTCAATCCAAAACATGGCTTCATCAGTCAATGAAATCCACAACAGTTAGTTCAAGCCAGACACGTAGGGAGATGTGGACTTCCTCCGGACAGCAAACACCAATAAATACTGGAGACAGTTGGTGATATGGTTGGCTCAGCTGCATTCACTCTTTGTGATTTGTAATGTTCCAAAAAATTTTATTGTTATTCTGTATTGATATTCCTTTTCCATCACTCTCCTGTTTATTATTTCCCTCTCTTTTGAATCTCTCTTTACTCTCTTTTCTTGCTTTGTATGCTAAAAGGAAGGAATGTGGCAAGTAGAAGTGCTGCATTTCTGTGCAAAGATCTTGGTTGAAACCGGTCAGTCAGTAAGTCACTGACAGTCACATTATGTTGCAGCGATGCTACTATTGATATGCACTGTCTACTCACCAGAAACAAACATACCATGAAATGATGGAAAAGGAAATAAATTAAAATTGCACTAAAATCACGTTGTCCACAGCTCCAATAGAATCACTTTCATGTAGACTGAAATCCATGCACTCTTTATCAGTACAACTCCATAAGGATGCATGAGAACAGTTGCCAGTAAGGCTTTTACACAGCTACGTTATGATGCTGGTTTTCCAGCTGACTGATTCACAATTTGTGAAATAAAGAGAAGCAGTTTTTTATTTTTCTTCCCACATTTGCATCTACAAGTTTAACTACTCTTCTAGAACAAGCAACACTGGACGTCTAATTCGGTTAGTCCATGGTTGAAATTCCTACTGGCGGAACTGACGAGAATATCCAAGCGAGGATCGCGAAATCAAGGCAAGCTTTCACTTCTCTCAAGTCTGTGTGAAGATTAACAGCAAAGCTGTAAGCCTAATGAACACGAATGTTTATGAGAGGCATAAAGTAACGTATTACTCAACAATGAATGAAAAAAGATCAGTCAACAGATCGCTTACTAAGCCGAATCTTCAATTTCACCAATCAATACCATGGTAAAATCGGCGGTATTTCAATGCATTGAACAAATTACTTTTAAATCATGTGAGGAATAGTCTTTCCAATGATGCATGTAAATTTCAACGAATAAACCAGGATTCTAACATAAAATTTAGCAGTATTCGCCAAAAATAGTTTTATTTGTATTTTTTGAATACTGAAACGAAATATCTGCCTCGAGTCACATGTCAATTCAATCAAATTCACTTGATTTCGTCAAGGTATATTTTTGATAATATTTAAAATTAGGTGCATAACATCGATATATATTGCTTTTTATTCGCCTACACACCTAATACGGGGTGAATTTCGTCACATTCTTTGCGCAGAAGCATAGCTATAAATCTGAAAAATGTGAAATACAATAAAAAATCAAAGGATTCTGATATTTCAAGGTATTGAATGCATTCATCGCTCCAACTTCTCCTACTGAGAACTTAATAGTCATCTATAATACACAGTACTTGCTAGGTGGTACAAATCTGTATGTGACGATCCCTGATATTATTTCTATTTTCAGGTATTTATTCATCTATGCTTGAAGTGGCGTGTACCTGAAAAGAAATTAAAAAGTCACTGTGGGGAAATACATAATTGAAGGGTCATCGTTTCCAACACAAATAAAAAGGGTAATAGTGGCTTACTAATATATGTAGAAACAGCAGTGATCGAACGTTTGAGGCCTAGCTTATCAATACAGAAGGATTCTGCAGTGCAACTTGTGGTGCCGAAATGATTTGCGGTATCTTCACCTACCATTTTGTTATTTGTTCAATCCTCCTACTATCTTTCGGCTGTGTTCAGCTTTCTTACACTTTCCATTGTATTTATTTGTTTCTCAGCCTGTTCTCTGCTGTCTTACCACTTTCTCAGGCCTTTATGAATCCATTTACATCCTACATCTAACTGGCCTCTCCCTAAAATAGCATCCCATAGTTCATATGGTAGACCCCCAGAGTAGTAATTTGGAGGCCGCTGCTTTATATCCTGTCATAATCCAGATTTTCATCTCATCTGCAGTAATCAGTGATGAAATTTGTGGTACCGATTACTCCCTTGGGTTCCGAATAGAACAGAAGGTTTCAGCAGCATATCTCCACTTTGTCCGGTTCTCTGGTTGGTTCCATGATTGCCTTTAGTCTTTCATCTCCTGCACATTACACTCGGACCTACACTGCACTTGTCGATTCTTACTGAGATTCTACTCGACCAACTGCTGTGTGATGTCAGTGAACAGTCTTCTCAATGTATGTCCAGTCCACCACCATTTCCTTCTCTTATATACTGTGTAACAGGTTCTTGGTTGGTTCGTTCCAAGAGGTTCCTCTTGCCTATTCTGTATTGCTGGCCATCTGCACTTCAGTATCGAGCGAAGTCAGCAGTCTGTGAGAAATACTCTTGATAACCTGCCGACTCTTCGAACAACATAGAAACACTGAGATTTGTGGTATTTCCTGGCAAATTTTCGAGGACATCTATTATACAGAAGCACTTTTCTGAAAGTTCTTTGTTATTCGAACAAGAAATCATCGGAGACTCTCAAATGTTGGAAGTACATAGATGAGCAAGATTCATTTTCTGAAGTTAGTATAGTAGTCCTATTTTGAAAGAATGACCTCTGCAATTATTAGCCATTTGTTTTCCACAACATAAGTTCTATGAAACGAAATTGAGAAATTAACTCTCATAAAAATGAGAATTGCTGGACACCACTGAATAATTTAGGACAAACTTTAAGATAATCAAACTGTATATTCTGGTGATAACTCTAAGAGATATTAGGGTGTCCACCCGATGACCTGTATCAAAAAAACGCCTAGCAGTGGAACTACTGAAAGTGTTAGGCGCTTTCACATGTTCAGAAAATCAGCAGTGTAACCTTCCTTCCTACACTTTATCTGGATACATGCAGATCTGTAAATACTATCAAAGCTAGTCTAGGAAGGGTATATGTCGACTATTTGACCACACCGAAAAGCATCTCGTGTGATAAACAAGGAACTACACAGGTTCTAGCTAGTGAAGCATGAGGCATTTTGTTGACTGTCCCTGAAATACTATCACCTATGAAGTCGAGATGTACGAAGCTAGACTTCTTTTTCACTGTGATTTTTCTACATTTACATATTCATATCTTCAGTAGTTGTCAATAAATTTCTGAGAGTAGCCATTGTTTTCCAACCTCAGAAATTCTCAGTAGAGCTTATTCTTCCATCTTTGTAAAACAGAGTTTTGACCAATTCTATTGAAATTTAAGTTTTCTCCATTCCATGTAGGCTTTTGGTGAATGCATCTATGAAGACTACTATGCTCCAAACGTTTCACAGCAAGATCAGGAAAATAAAACTTCCTATTGTATTCCGGTTCAGGTGTCATAGTCAGTCAACATATTCATGTACATCGTTGAATAGTTCAGTTAGGTAAAGCGCATGATTCTCACTATTCAATATTACAAATATGTCGTCAAAATATTGACAATAGGAGGTTTTTTCATCTATTGCACACTTCAGCTTTGCTCTCTCAAAATTAGACATGAAGATTACCACTCATACAAAGGTTAGCGCACTGCCTTAAAGCCACACCATCTATTAAACTGGAAATGCACACCCACAGTACACATAAATAATAGGCGTTTAGATTCCGGGACTGGCATAGTAAGAAATAAAGCAGAATAATAAAGCAGAAAACAAGATTATCAGAAGATTGTATGCAGACTGACGGAAAATTTCGACCTCCGACTAGAAATAATTCCTAAGGGAAGTCAAGTACCCATGAAGTTAAAACAGATAGAAAAAACGGCAGTTCAAGTCACTGTCCATGGTCCAAGTGCAGAGTGGGAGGAAGAAAGATAGACTGATAACTTGTCAGAACGTATGTCGATTGAGATTAAAGAACAACAATCTTAGAGTGCGGACACATCAATGGCCTTGAACGCATACTATCCACTCGATAACAGAACCCATCATTATTACTGTGCCGCTATGTACGCTGTTAACGAAATTAGGTGCAAATTTTCTCCCCTCATTTTAAATTATTGTTCGAATAATGGGATGATAGCCTGTTAGGCTTACGATTGGGGCTAGGATTAGATTTAGGGCTAATATGAAGGTTGGGATCTCATCATCTCATCCAGACTCCTTGGATGGTTATCCGTTAACTTTGCCCTTCATCAATGCTTATCAAAACGGATAAAAATAAATTAACACACGCTGCAGGTAGAGCTGAAGGGGAAAAATGCGATGTCGTATCTTTTGGTTTTTATGAAGATGACGGACGTCCAAGATTGCTAAATAGAATGATTTCAAAACCAATTTTTTTCATTCTGATAGCTATAAACATTCTCTCCACAAAGTATATCTTGTTGTCAAACTACTGCTGGTTTGTATATTTGTTGCTCACCTTTAAAACGGCTAACTCGTTTGGTGCAATAGGCTTTGCGCCAGAAACTGTCTGATCAAATATAGTGTGAGCTAATAACACACAGAACTACGGTGATTATTATTCAGAAGCAGTGGTATGGAATATCGCAATAAAACTCAAGTCCTTTCGAAACATTGAAGGAAGATAGATAATCCACAAAAAATAAAAGTACCAAAGAAGCAGCGAGTTGTACACCTGAGATTCAAAGGTGGTGACACAACAGCTGAAGTTCTTCGAAGCTGGTTATCGATAACAGTTTGAAGTACTGTGTCTTCTTTATCTTTACATCTCACGTTTTCTACGCAACCTCTTATTCACCAAAATGACAAAGACAATACTCGTGGAAATCCCTAATGGGACAGAATATGTAATTCAGAGAAGAGACTCTTTTGGACGAATTTATTATCAAACTGTGTAATCGTATACACATATGTATATGTGGTCTTTAAGAAACTATATCCGGTGACGAAATTTATATAAAAGTGTGAATACATAAAACAGCAATAGCGGTAGTATGAAATGCAGTCAAAATATTTGCGACTTCACTCAGTTTTCTTGTCGATATCAATATTATGAGTAAGAATATGTACCCTTTTGTTGTAATCTCTTCACTCACTAATGCGCCTTCACTTCAAACAGTGGACATTTGGTGTGATTACATTTCCAAACATAACTTTTTCATCCTGTTCCCTATATCTTACTCAAGGGATTTATTACTTCTATATACTAGCAATATCAAATTAACATATGAAGGCGATTTTTTCTGACAGGTTGATGGTGTTGCTATCCAAATTCCGTTAGAGCCGCTTTTAGTAGATATCTATGTATCATACATTGAAAGTTTATTTGAGGATTTAATCGAAAGTATGCCACTTTATAGAATGTATGTAGGCGACCTTGTAATGATTAGTAATAAGCGCTTTGTTCTGCAATCTCGATTTTAAATCGAATGAATTAAGTTCAGAATAGCATATCACTTACACCTGAAGGAGAGGAAGATATCCGTTTACATTTCCTAGGCATATAGCTTAGTTAACGGCTTGATGAAAAACCTACCTGGACAGGACAAAAAGACCCTTATTAAGGTACCTTTTCAGTAGAATCCGACAAATATGCGCTGAAGACAGAGTTGATGAGGAAAAAATAAAGTCGACACAAACTCTGGTTGATAACACTTATCCAGACAAATTCATCAAGAGATGTAAAGTAGTCTGAACACCAAGACACACTCCCCAACTCTCCCCTGAGAAAGACGTGTACGTCAAGCTGCCCTATATGGGGCATCATAGTAGCTTGACAACTAGACAGGATACCTGTAAATTGGGTTTCTTGTTGATGTGGTTGAGACGGTTGATTTGGAAAGGTCTGCACTGTCATATGAGGTTGGGACTAGGTCTTTCGTCTGGTCAGTTGAATTCTCGAATTAGGCTTTCATGGCGAAAACATAAATTTGACTGTACTATACAAATCTTGTCGTTAAACTAATGTTCTATAGACAGTCCGATAGGAAATTCGAAATTCGTTAGTGTGGTCACTGTAGATGTATACAAACGACAAAACTAGCTTGTAAATCGTTTGATTATTTCTCAAAACACAAACTATCCCCTAATAAATTGGTCACCTTTCAAAAGCATCAATCATTGTTATGGTATTGCAGTCATGATAATCATTATGATTTTGCGAATGAGGCAGATACCCTTCCTACAATTATTGATTATACATTGTACTTTTATCCACTCTGTGTATCCCCACACCATATTTTATAAACTACTTAGTAATCTGTTGGTGCATTAGTTTTTCGATAAAAAGACTGTTTCCAAATAAAATGCTGTGTCTCCTACGGAATTTCTGATTTACATCTTCCTACAAATCACCAGTGTACTTGGTCATAATTCATTAGAATTTTCAACTTCCACGCTCTTTCCTCTATCTGTATATCTGTGGAGCAAGTAAAGCCACAAAGTCATACCTCTGTAGTGATGTGGTATAATTTACTCGCGTATTATCTGAATCACCTGCCTGAAATCCTCCACAGTCATCTTGTGTTCCGGTGTGAGGTATGCAATTCATTCCAGAAGACAGAAGTCAATTTGTGAAAAATTATTTCTAAGATTCCCACATTTATATATATATATATATATGTCATCAATATTCATACAGAATGCTTGACAAAACAGTTAGAAATCTAAATTCTCAACGCAAACTATACATAACGCGCTTAACTGAAGACTCTGATATGTAACAACTAAAGTGACGGCTTTTTTTTTATTGGTTTCATCAGAATACAGCCTACAAACTAAGATCTGTCTCACTATGTTTATCTACCATCAATATTTCAGACAAAACATCTGCACGCGTCGAAAGGCTGTGGTCTTATCCCCACTGGGACTCAAAAATATTCACATGTAAGTGATTGTTACTTTCATTGAGATTGGTATATTCGTTATACTCATTCGGTCTGTATACGTGTTTCACCACTCAAGAATACGTTACATCTGTTCTGTAAATTGTGGTCAAACATGCCTTAACTTCATTCTACTTCATTTTTTATACAAAACACTTGCAGAACTGCTCCGTCTAGTAATGAATGATTCATTTCATCACCTACTTGAAGCAAATCATGTGAATTATGAATATTTTGTGCATCTTCAAGACTTGCTGAACACCTGAATAATAGCAAAATAAGTCGATTCGTTCAGTTTTATCCTATATTTTGAAATCAAAGCGAAGGCGAAGGCACATTGCGATTCGTTTCCACCAGCTATTTTACAGATACTGTCATTGTGATAGCATTTTGTTGAATACTTCCAAATCAGTTTTATAAAGTAACACGTCTACCAAACATTCAGTATAACAATGACTTAACTTCAATGCGGATCAGTAAGGGTCCGCTGGTATTCGTCGACCATTCTATCAGGCTGTGTCAGAGCGGCGATAATTCAACACCTTGTCAATACTGACCACTTCGTCTCAACAAACGCCCCCTTCGAAGTTATCTGCAATGTGAAGAACAACTTGCCAGAAATAATACGCCCTCGTCTCCTTTTCATTGCTGAAAATCTAGGCATTCAGACATAGAAGCCGGAGCTATGCGTAACGAAGAAACTTATTCAATAACCTAGATCTCATGGTAACAACTGTATCGATTTCTACCGACTTGGCTTTTAGTCCTTCACTTTTCTCACAATCTTGTATTTCAATCGACCTTCTGTGTAGCTCCATCTTCCTCTTGATTTCTTTGTGCGTTCTAGATTAAGTTATTCATCCTAATACCGAACGTTAAAGCAATTATTCCACTCCTCTTCTACATTGACCAATATTAGCAACACTGTTTGTCACAGCTCATCAGTTTCTTATCTCCCACTTTTATGAAAAACAGATTGTATATAAATGCGACTGTACAGCCTAATAGGAGAATGAATTCGCTGAAAGTAGCCACACTAAACTGCCTGTTTTATTTTCATGAATATCTGTATTAGGATTATTGACGAATACAGACAAAATGTGTGAAAGGATTGTTACAGAGGACTGGTAGTGATCAATTTTCTTAGTACACTTCTTCAAATAAAGACATGTCACACCGGCTTAGAAACATACAATCATACCTTTTTGGATAAAGTAACAAAATTGAATATACTGTGGTATTTATTTCCAAAATTGTTCTCTTCAACACTTCTTGCCGTCATGTCATTTGGTCATAAAATAATGAATTGTAATCCTTTTATGATTCACACCATCATTCGCTGTCAAGTAAAAATCACAGGCAGTATTTAGAATACAGTTTTGTGTAGAAGACAGCTGAAACTCTAAATCAGTTTTTCTCATGATGGAATCAGTCTTTTGAAGATACGGGTGTATCGAGATATGACAGATAAACGAAACCAGCGTAGACTTCTAAGGTCATATAACACAGACATTCGCGATGCATCTGAAAAGTGAAAATGTCTAAGAATAAACTCTCAGTTCCATACCATAAGTCAGAGCTTTCATTACTCGACTCTACTTGAAAGACCACAGTGAAAATATCACACAATGCATCAGTGACTGTATGTTATCAGACATATTAGTTCATTACGCAGCCTTATATGTTGGAAGACATTTTGTTAAGACTACGTCTTCATTTCGTCCAAGTGATGATATATATATATATATATATATATATATAATGGTATCCCCAATCGAAAAATGTCTGGGCACTGTTACCTACACCTCCTCACAGCTGTTTGCAAAATATCCGAAAGACATTGATGAGTGAAAACGTAAGCACAACTCCACGTGTTGCTACTCACACAGCACTGAGTAAACCAGTGTATCAGATATCAAGTGATCACACCGGAAATCATCTGGAATGGGTCAGATCAAAATAATCTGACAGTACACTTATGTACAATTGTGTGGATTTTTATCACTTAAGTTGAGACAAAATGCACCGACGAAGTAGAATACTTTCCAGTATGATTACGTACAAAATTCCATTGAGATATCTCAATATCTCTGTCCATGTTTGCATATATCAGAGTCATGTAGGGTAACATCATTGCTGTAAGTGACAGTCATCTTTTGAATTTGCTTGTTTGGCAGTTAAATTTAGATGACGCAAAGCCACACAGTGTCGATTTGTGTGATATATACAATTGCATGTCACTCAATGCAGATTCACTTATTTTTCCAAGGTAAAATAAATTCACGAATTTATTTGCTTCATACAGACGTCTCATTTTTCTGATCTTGATAGTGAAAAAAATTCGATCTCATCGACTGAGATCAATAAATCAATCACACGTGATTTAACTTTCAGATGTAATTAGCTGATGCATCTAATGTACAAACTGGAGAAAATCTAAATTTATACATGAATGTGGGCGGAGAAAGGAGTCGACAGAATTCTTGAATGGCCATAAAAGATTTTGTTGTACTTCATGGACCGCAAGACTAAGTGATATGGTTTTTCCTCATATTCTCCTGTTCAAGGCTAGTAGATTTCTCAAAGCATTATTCATTCAAACTATTGGAAGTCGTTAATCAATATTTGATTTATTTCATGGCAATCAAGTTTACAATGATAATTTCAAAAAATGTTTTCAGTGGTCGTCCATTCACTTCCTTCCACGAAACAAGAAATAAGCAATACAATCTGGATTAATTTGACTTTTGAAATCACATATATATTCAGAGTGTTCCAAATACAATGCAACAAAGAATTGTTCTGGTGTTTTCACATATGCAATTGATGTCTGCCTTAAGGTATGTACAGAACAAGGCATATGTGTCTATTCTAGATTTGCGTCAAGCCACTACCGCCTTAAATATCACCATACGGACTACATCTACATCACTTGATATTGCAGTCAGATAATCTAATGAGTAGGTGTGAAATAACCTTTCCAACAGAATGCTTCGCAGTTTGCACCAACATTTGGATAGACAAACAATTTGTAAGATGTATACAGCCATTTAAAAACGAATAAGAAATATCAACCAAATAATTATGGCAGTTCATTTTCTTTTGAAATGAAGAATGAGGTAGTTTGGCTAATGTTTCAATAGCTCTAGGCATTTGTAAGATATATATTCACTGTTCTCTTTTGATCCCTTGTTCATACAGTGAATCAGCATTGCTGGTACTTATTAATTACCACTTATAACTTCTTTTGATTATGTTTTCATGAACCTGCACCTATGGCTGTTTGCTAGCTAAACCAAAATATTATTGATGTTTTGTGATCATACTCACACATTTCAAGAGAAAAGTCTCATCACTTGTGTATTCATTTATAAGGCACAAAATATGGTATGAAAAGTAACCAACAACATGCACTGAAGCAATTTTCTGGAGATATGATTTACTTTGAGTTCGCTAAGGAAAATTTATTCTCCGTCGAATAAGAATTCACGGGGGGATAAATTGAAAGTCATGCTCACTTTGGTAACTGTATTAAAAATAATAAAATAATGATCAGTAAGAATTTATTCATACTTCTTAAAAGTTAACACTGAAAGACTGTATCTTGTGTTCGACGTTATAATCTATAATGAATTGCCTTTCATTAACCTATTCAAAATCGGGATTCGAAGGTGAAGTAAGGTTTAAGAAGTGTAAAAGCAATAATCGAATAATATCACTTAAACATTAAATAATCACTTATATCCCACTCCGATCGATAGACCGATAATATTCAAAATCCTTATTCTAAAAGCTGACTTCATATTTCAGCTGTCGATTTGAATTTGTTTGAAAGGACAATGAAGAGTTAGTTAATAGAATGTCAACATCAGAGAGTACAACAACACAAAGAACATCCACCTCGTCGATAGACAAAGTCACACATTTCTATGTTAACTGCCCGTTTCCATTCTCGAATTTTGTACATTAAGAGTTGCTGACAGTTTATGCTTACTAAAACTGTGGTGTTAAAACTGTGAAACTAGATTACTTCTCTCTCAATGTCAAGAAATGAATAATATCACTGAGGTATGTTTGATTCATTACTTCCTGACTCCGCGTTCACTGCACATCCTATTCACTAGCAGTCGCGCTTCAATTATGATATTTTTACTTGATAAGCTTTCAGTGGATTACAGTTGAAAAAGATAACATTTCCATCAATAGTTGGTTGACATGAATTGATCATATTCACAATTAAAATGTCAATATACATACACTGACCTATGGAGAGCTGCCCTAGTGAATAAAAAAACCACTCGGTGAATATGAAAGTCGGACATAGTCACAAATTATATGTCGCTTGTTGAGCATTTTATAAGCAAGAATATTAGACATATCGCTTGATAATGGGCAGTGAAGCAACGATTGAAATACAACTTTTATTCGGATTCAACCCACTGTTGTGAAGATTGAATGTCAACACATTTTGGAAATCAGCAGTGAACATTCGGAATGAGTAGCCAGCATGCCCTCACTTATCTTCTAGAATCGACATCGTATAGTTTAAACTTCAATGACCTTATATATAAAACGTTTATGGCTATCATCTTCCAACTCGTTCACCTTGTTTTCTAAAATAACTACAATGTAGGAGGGACAGAACATGTAAACATTACAGGAGTAGGATTCCAATATCACTAGATGAGTACCAAAGCTGTTACTGACCACTTGCATAAATTGAAAATTATTTCGAGATTTTTCAAAATGCCTTTATAAAAACATAGATTCACACAAGTATCTATGTGCTCAGAAAACGTATGTATTTTGATTTGGGGAGAATTCTATGTTCAAACCGTAGTAGGAGACATTTTCTCTGTCATGTCATTTATTTTTTCACCAGCGCTTCACCAAGTGTCATCCTATGATATCCATATAATTATGTAAATAGTTTTTACGGGAACGCAGTTTTAGATGAAACAAAATAACCCGAAAGAAAATAGGCACAATCGTGGTGAGAACAACGGTCAATCACGCAATTATAATAACTTACATTCGACTATGCAACTCCCTGCTATCAAAGCAGAAATCACTCCATCACAATTTACTTTCAGTAAATTCTCTGACATTTATGTATGAAACCTGAAGAGTTTCAGCTAATACCTGGACACAACTAATCAAGATATCATCGTATTTTGAGATGTTCCATACAGGAGTTTAGTTGAAAAGTTATCAAGGTGTACGTGAATAATAATTACTTCTATCTAAATTTCGTATGTATATTCAAAAATATTTACATAAGCGTTCGTAGATCTCCGTCAATATGAATATGAACGTGATTCAAACTGAACTAAGTCATCCTATTTATTTATACTGTCATAATTTGTAAATTCGTTTTTCAGTTACCAGTTGTAATAACAAAAATGAGATTATTGACGGATTAGAACAGTTGTCGACTGCAAGAATACAAATCCAACAACGCTGACTATTTGACTTCACCGTACATTCAATTAGGCAGCATTCTTGAACAGATAATAAAGCTACGTCGTTTTCTTTACTCAAGGCACCATAACAGCAAGAAACAAACATTTAGAAAGGTAATCATAATGACTTATGGGTAACTGTACACCACTCTGCAATCATATATGGACAGGTAGAGTGACACAAGGTACTGATTTCGGGTTTATGAAGTTTAAACCGTATAAAATTAAAGCATGTTCAGTTAAAACATCAACATAATTAATCAACTGATCACGGTATTTTAATACTCTAAGAGATGACCAGCATTCAATCTCAGCTGATCTCCACTCAGTCCTCTCAGTTGTATAACGTCAGTCAATTTACCCATTTTATTCTTGTTCAGTTTAATATCTACCTTATAAACGCTTTGCATTACTTAACTATTATCTGACATGGATTAACAAACATCTCTTTTAATTCACTCATTAAAATAAGAGAAATGGGGATGCCGAAGAAAAGAAACACCTAATGAGTACACAAACAATGAGAACAATAACATCATCACCGAAATATTTTTGGGTTACTACCATTTCGTGTACGCACATTTTCAAATTAGATCATTATAAATACTTACAGCTGAAACTCCAGGACCCTGTTATCAAATATTAAATCAGTGAAAACGAAATCCCTGATAATGAGTCCCATGAAACAAACAGTCATCATTTTCGTTCAGCATCGGCATCAAAGAGTTGAAAAATATTTCATATTTTCCTCTAACATTATGATTATAAAATATTAATTTATTTATAATTCACCTATCATAATAACAGCTTTGTGAATACTCAAGAAAGAGGCCAATTAACGACTGTAGAATGTAGCATCCGATAGCATCAAGTAAATATCAAGTAGTCAGTGATCATAGTTTGCAACACTCAAAAGAGAATTAGTCAGTTTTATTTGCAAGGAAAATCGAGCGATATTCTTTCCTCACTCAAACAGCTGACGAAATATTTCCTCCATACACATTCCAGAAACACAGTAGCCAATAAACTGCTCAAGCACTGCTAAGTGAATAAAACTTTGGACCTTAAACTGAAGTAGAAGACGACCATCTCTCATCCTTACTTTGATCATAAGTATGAACAGATCTCTGATTATAAAATTACTTTGAAGCCTTTTAAGTTTAAACAGAATACTGACGCAGATAATTCTACAATCATGCAAACTTTCTCAGTTTAACATGGAATTAGTTAAGAATGTTTACTAATTAGTAACCATTATAACTCACTCCAAGATTAGAATTCACATTCTGGAATAAGAACAGGTAATGACACACTGAATAAACCTAGCATGGGTGTTGTTAGAATGCTGTCACTCTGAATTTATATTACAAATATTTCCTGCTGTTTTGAATTGCTGAGGAGAAATAGTTTACAACAAAATTGGAGAAACTTTAGTTATGGCACACTAATACATTGGTAAGTCGTCCACGGACTTCTGCATAAACAATGCGTTATTTCCACTCGAATTGGACACGACTGAGCACCGAACATGCCACACATATTATAGGTTGTAGAGTCTTATTCAAGTGTAGCAGTTACCTCTTCTAGATTCATTCAGCGAATTATTTTTATTATCACCGCACCATGCGTGTAGTCTTCGCAATGATTTGCATGAATTTCAAGGTAAAATCGAAAAACGTAAATTCATTTACAAAAATAACCATATACTTACTACAATAGTCCGTACTATTCCCTGAGCTAGAAACAAAAGGTCATACGTATATTACTACTCGCTAGTCATCATAGTATTATGGTGAATATGAAAAATTAATATGCAGACATTATCCATACGGGTTGAGACATTTCACATCTTAATGTATGAAACAGCACATCGTATGAATGAAGCCAATGATAAATCTAATCAGAAATGAATTTTCTTGCAGAGATTAAACATTTCTTTCCAGAGAGGTCTGAAATGATCTATGAAGAATTATACAACCACACATATATTTACGCAATCTGTCTGTTAACTACCTGCAACTAAGATTAGCTTTCTAGGGAAACTATGCTTGAAAACCTTTGTCAAATTCCCTATTTCTCGTACAAAACGGATGGACATCAGATAAATCACTTATCATTAGTCAATAAAATGAAGGCATGGAGAATCAAATCCTCCGTTATGATGACTTTTGAGCAAATTGACATTCAGTAATTGGACAAGAGATGAGACAACTGACATATACTCCGAATAAATGAGTTTTACTTATTATTTAACACAACAGTGAGACACATCGGGAATGTCTTCTGCAAAAAAACAAAGAAAGCTCCAACGGTCAGCTGCAAATATTCCTCAGAATTTCAAGACCGTTCAGATCAAAACATGCAGAAACTTACGAGTGCAAAGTGGGGAGTCTCCAAAAAACAAACCTTTCAAAAAATAAATCAATATAATAAAAAGAATATAATACTATTCGGATGATGATGCTGTCTCATGTGTGTCTAAGAATCTCCATAGGAAATCGTGACCATGATTCAGGATACAGCACAAAACTCAGTCGTTGTTGACTTAATCTTGGTAGACATTACAGGTCAACTCGGTTCCCACAAACAATACGACACGGAATTACAAGCATCACAGATGTCGAAAAATATGCAAGGCAGTGATCCTGAAAGTCAAATACATGAGCATCAATGCATTCGAATTTCGATCCTGCAACAATTAGAGTAGTAAGGCATAATGGTCTCAATAAGTTGTATGCTTAAAACAGAATGTGAGTATTCTCGATATGTATGATGACTAGTGATGACATGTAGTCGCATAAAATGAGGAGGGGAAAAATCTCTGATAAATAACATGCCCTTATATTCACGTGAAAATCTTCAGTCTGAATAGAGACTTTTCTCCTAAACAATTTCTTTTCAGGTTCTTACAATTACAATTATGCAATAGAATATTAGTTGTCGTTACAATAATGATAGCCAGGTATGCGGTGGAAATTTTTTTAACGTAGAATAACAGATTAGCAGTTATGGAGTGTCAAAATAAATAGTCGTATTTGTGTGACAAACGTGCTAGGCTGAAATCGATTAGAAATATTGTAAAACGGGAGACAATGGTGGTGATTAATCATAATAGATTTGTAGAGTCAGGTCAAGATTATAAAAGGTGTCAGGTGAATGACTAGTACAAAGTCATAGGTATTAAGCGGGAGACAGTAAGACTGCAATGAGAAGTTCATCAGGAAATAACCAATGTGTGAAATGAAACAGGTGGAGGCATATATTGAGAAAAGAGGTAATATCATTAATAATAAGTCCGCATAGTATAAATGGAAAATTAGATATGAATCGCATAAATTATGACGGATAATAATAATAATTGAAATAATAAGCAAAGAAAGAAAAATACAAGAGAATTAAGGGGAGGAAGCACTCGTGGTGAGAAGGAGAACGAATAATCAAAGTATGGCCACGGTGTGAGCACCGTATGGATGTGTTCCTCTTGGATAAATAGTTCCGATTTATTTGGTCTTATTGGAACAGCTTCAGCTATGTGTAGCAGGCTTAAGAGAACTGTACGTGATAATGACTTTAGAATTCTTTATATAACTCTGAAAACTGTGTTGACGTCTATGAGATGTCCAGTATCTACCACCTGTGAAAGAATCAAGCTTTTTATGCACTTAATTCCCACAATCTCTGGGAAACCACGCTGGTGAATGTGTTAGAACAAGTAGAAGAACCTGTCTAATCGTGTGCCCTATATAACTTGAATCAATAGAACAGATGAAACGATATATCCATGAAGAAGAGCTAAGATTAGATCAGACATATTTAAGTTGCCGCGTGAACACAGAATGTCTACTAAAGGATAGGAACAGATGTGCAGAGTAAACATTTTTCCTTATCTCCTGGTTAAACATTGCGTTGGAATCTACGCAGCAGTATCTCCGCTGAATTGTAGACGTAAAAATAGAGGCTTTTTTCTCCACCGTTACCAGTTCATGCTTACGACTATTGTAACCTATGCTGGTTTTAATGCCAAATTCCGCCTCTTTCTAACTTCAATTAATTCACCCTTTTTAGGTTAAGCATTACGTAACGCAATACATTTTGGAAGAAAAATTTTACCGGTATCTGATTGATTATAGGGTTTCTTTGTTAAAGATTATTACGATTGTATATCTCGTGAGAATAATTGGTAGAAAAGAGAATTTTCTTCTCCGTTTACGTCCTTTTTTATGATTTAATGAATTTCGATTGATATCCGTTCTCGCTTGGAATATCCCGGAAGACCTGGAGTTCTTTATACACACAATATTCGGAGTGAATGCATCCCTTAATGTGGGAATATTTCACGCTATTAAATCTCATAAAAATTCTAAGCCTAACTGAACACTAATATTTTACACACCATGACAGTCCAGTAGACACCCACTTGCAACAATATTTGTCTCTTTCAGTTAATCAAAATGAAACTATATCAAAAATACTAAAATCAATTAATGTGTCTTACAATACAACCACCACAAGAATCCTGCCTCCGATGATGGAAGACACAGGATATCTGAAATATTCATTAAAAGTTAAGAGTCTCATTTGTCATACAAAGAAACATGCTTTCGTTCAATAAATATACATGAATTGTAACAATAATACACCTTAAAATTATGGCAGTTTGACTCACACGACAGAAGACTAACTCATTCTGTGCGTAAAAATAAGGAACCACTTACACAAGAAAATCGATGCTCATAAACTCCACAATATGTTCCTGAACATGTTTGCGTCTAGGCAGTTTATCGCTTTGACATAATGTTAGCAGATAACCCTTTTATATTGTCATCAATCCAACTGCATATTGACACACATACAAACAAACACTGCATCAGGTTGCATCAGGTGAAACTCACAGAAAACTTGATATTTCAATTATAGAGAATTTGTATTCGCTGAAATGTGGATCAGCAGTACGAGACAGGCACACACAAACTGCAGCGAAATCTTCATTTCTGTTGGTTGAAATATTTACTGTCTGTGTGTTTTCGCTCTACCTGTTCAAAACTCTTTTCAAAATCAGTAAATCGTTAGCATGAAAATTTTCACAGGTGCATTTTGTAATAACGATAACAAGTTAGAAAACCACTACTTAAATCTAAGGTAATAAAATCATATGAAAGGTCATGAAATTATAAAAGTCTAAAATGAACGCTTGTCACTGAAACAAAGGAATATGAGAAGAAAAAATAATTGTGATGGCGATTTATAGTGCTAATGTTTATGAAAGATTTGTTGACTTTGTTGTATGTAGGCCAAGGTAAACATAGAGGTTGAACATACTTCTTCTGTATACAAAGAGTTCATCTTCGGGTATTAACTGCAAGCGCTTCAGCTGCTGGTAGAAAACGTAGTCGAGTTCCTCCAGGTAGATTACCAGGAACGAGGCATATAACTGAGAACGCCTGGTCAAGTTTTATCGGGTGTCCAGTATCTACCAAGTGGGCTAAGACTACACTATTTACCCCTTTTGTCACCCCTTTACTCAACCATACAGATATATGTTCACGCGCTCGTATGGATCAAGCCCTCTGAGTGAACAGGTATCTGTATGGTTGAGTAAAGGGGAAACAAAATGCGTTAATAGTGCAGTCTTTATTCTGAATATATATATTGGCAATATTCTTTTTAGTAGATAAACACTCTGTACTGGTTTTGATGTATTTGTGTTCATTGACATTTATGGTTCATTTCGGAAGCTTTCATTGCTCCACTAGGCGACATCATCAGCGAATCCAGTTTTACTGCAAACACGAGAAATTCAAATCTAGTAGACATTGTTCAGGCAAATGTCAGTAATTTCGGCTGAATTTCACTCCTCATTCACTATTTAGTTTATGTTTGATTGAAATGATGATTTAACCTCAAAATCTGAATCTGAAATATCCTTTAAGCAACTCCCGTTATGCTGAATGAATGCACATATACGAAACAGGTGGTTAACCATTCCGTCTTCAGAGTAAGTGCTGTGAAATGTTATCAAACTGGCTTCAGAAATCAAACTTCCGACATATATATATATATTTATATATAAAATTAGTCCCTTTGACAAATGTGAATAAGGCATTAAGAAGACAAATTTCGCCAGATGATATCATTTCGTAGTTTCTTTACAACCGCTTTACAACTAACATGGTTAACAAAGTAAAATAAAGTTCACGAAAATTACTCAGTTAAATAAAAATCAAAAGTACAAAAACAAAAATTCCAGTCACAGTATGAAAACCTCTATGACGAAATCTCTGATTTTATTCCTTCTGGTAAAGATAATCTGGACTGGTTTAAAGTTAAACTGGTGAACATTTCTGATCAATTTCTAAATGCTAGAATACACCATAAAAATGATTTATCAAAGGATCACCCCGCCACACTTAAGGAATCATTCGAAAAGATAATCTTGTTATCCTTAAACCTGATAAGAGAGAACAAATCAGATTATCAAAATATAATAAATGATATCCTCAAAGATCAGTCCGAATTTCTGGTGGACAATGCTACTGATAATGTGCTGCTTGTGGAAGGGCAAATCAATCGTCCGCTTCAGATTTTACTGATGCATGGTTTTATAAATGAAAAACTTTATAAACAACTTAAAGCAATTGGGTCACATACTCCTCAGCTTTATGGCCTTCCGAAGATCCACAAAATTGTGAACCCACTGAGACCCATCTTAGACAGGTCAAATTATCCTTACCATAAAATCACCGAATGGATTACAGAGGTCCTTACGCCTGTAAAAGACTTGTAATCACATCATTCTGTAAGACTTTCATTTGATCTTACAGAAATGCTGGACACCTTGAACATTAAAGAAAAGGTAATGTGTTCAATTGACGTAGAATCGTTATTCATGAAAATGTTGATTTCATTTGCGATTACATGACAAACAGTGGAATAAACTTACCTATTCCTGTAATTTACATCAAAGACATCATCTTAATGTGTACAGAAAATATGAGATTCACATTCCAAGAAAAGGCATATGAACAAATCGATGGCAGTGCGATAGGGAGACCTCTGGGGCCCCTGTTAGCAGATATATTTATTTCGAAATAAGAGAAACAAATGCAAGGCGTGCTAGGAGAACTTATGCTGTATAAACGTTATGTAGATGATACTCTTATTATTGGTAATAATAATAAGTCTATTGAAAACTTTATTACCCTATTTAATCATATTCATCCAAATATTCGAGTGACTTCCGAACTAGAATCGAATAACAAACTCGGTTTCCTGGATATTACTATGACTAGGAGAGATGATGGAACGATTCAGCGCTCTGTTTTCGTAAACAGAGTGGACAATATCTTCATTTTACTAGTTTTGTTCCTATCCAGTATAAACGCTCCCTAGTGAGATATTTGTTTTCAAGGACCTGAAAAATATGCACGAGTGACACATTGATGGATGAGTTTCGACCTATACATTCAGTTTTATTAGCTAATGGTTATCCGAAAACTTTATCACTTATCACAGACCACATCTCGAAAAGACAGTTTCTATACCAAAGAAAGTTATCTTTATTAGTCTACCATTCAACGGCGACTAGATTATGCAGTTGACAGCTCAAAGACTTCGGTCAGCCATCAAATGCACATTCTACGTCGCATCTCTTTTCTCACTTGCCGAACGTTTTCAATCTCTGTACCTACGATTAAAGGACGAAATTCTGTGGACTCTACTTCAAACTGCATCTACAAGTTCACCTGCAGCTGCGGTGACACCTATATAGGTAGAACCAACAGAATGTTCCAATGTCGTTGAAAAGAACATGTTCCAAGATGGCTACTTAATCATATCGAAAATTCCAACGCGATTAGTCTGAATAGAAATCCAGCATCATCCATTGCAAAACACTTATTAATGTCTGGTCACAAAATAAATATTAATGACTGTTTCACAATTATTTCACATAACTCTAATTCAAGGTTATTGAAGGTGATGGAAGCCCTTTGGATTAATCACATACAGCCTAAACTGTGTATACAAAAATCAATAGACTTCAATCTTCGTCTACTCTGGACTACATGACCTGTCTAAATATGATTGGTCATTAGTATGTACTTTTGTTTTTATTTAACTGAGTAATTGTCATGAACTTTATTTTATCATTGTTAACCATGTCAGTTGTAAAGCAGTCGTAAAGAAACTAGGAGATGATTTCATCTGGCGAAATTTGTCTTCTTAATGCCTTATTCAAATATATAAATATATATATGTATATACAGCGAGAGAGACAATTCGTAATTAAGTAAACCAAATACATGATACACAAAACTGAAGTCTTCATAATGTCAAGGTGTAGAGGTGAACAACCTACACGAAACCTATTACAAATTTCCTTTACATTGGAAGACAAGTGTAAGACAAGAGTTCGCCGGTGGCATAGTGGTTAAAACGCTCGCCGACCATGCGCATGGTCCGGGGTTCGATCCCTGGCCGACGTACTCCTTTACCTCTCTAAGCCAGAAGTAATACTCGTAAAGAGGAGAGGTTGGGCATGGGGCTGGCAACCCCATGCTGTAATATTAAGCACTACTACAGAAACTTCAGTCACTAGCTTGAAGCCCTATGTTCCACTGGGAATGTGAAGGAAAAAAATTATTATTCTTATAAGACAACAAGTTGATTACAGATTTACATATGTGTACAAATAGCCTACTTGAATATGACTACCAGTGGAATTTGGAAAAATGGTCCTTTTTTCCTGGTGTACGGTACGTCAACAAATTCAGATTTATACAGCGAATCTACAGATTTCATCTTTGAATCCTAACTGTTGTTATTTTCGTATCAGTGCTATTAATACGTTTATAATTCCTTCAATATTTGACAAGTTATCGATTTCATCTACTTCCCATAATACACAATCTCCAAACAGCCATTACAACTTCACAAATACCATACAGGATAATTGTAAACTACCGAGTAAACGACTAGTTCACATGAGTTACTCTCTCTCTCTCCATGAGCCTTTTTTATAACTTACAGCGGCTACGAGGAGAACAGTTGGTTGTGTAAATAAAAAGCTGATAGATGAACGTCGAACAGATGGATTGTCTTACGTCTTCAGAGTAACAACTGATTTTAACCTACTGCGTGATAGCGAAGATTCTGACCAGCTGAAAAACATACTGTCAACTCGACTGTCTTCCAACTGGGATTACTAGAAATATTTGGTTCCTAATCAGTAGAAATGGATACCTTAAAAAATTTCAGAATAAGGTATGAATTTAACACGCACCAAGGGAGTAATCATTTTTATCTACACGAAATTTTCATGAGACAATGCCAAATTGCTTGAAATGAGCTATTAGTACGGCTAGTAAGTGTTGATAGTCTGGCAGACAATTAACCTGACTCATGGAAAAATATCGAGATTGTTCCAGTGCCTAAATCAACAAGTGGGCCTTCTGTTAAGTTTAAGCCCATTGCTATTATCTCACCTTTTTTGAAAGTTATGAAAAGATTTATTTTACTGAATATTGAACCCCTTTTAAAGCCTTTGAATGACCCAAACCAATCTGTTTATAAACGCAGTAGGTGTACCTTAGATGCCGCTATTGTCCTATGTCATAATATAGTCTCTAGTTTAGATAAAGGAGCTAAATACGTTCGCTGTGCCTTCCTCGATTACACATCTGCATTTGACTCTGTTACTAGGCCTCTCTTGCTAAGTAAGATCGCAAAGTAAAGTCTGAGAGCTGGACAAATAAATGGCTGCATTCCTATTTTTCTGATAGGAAGCAGTACACCGTCTACAATAGAAAGTCCTCCACTACCTCACTTACTTTAGCTGGTGTTCCTCAAGGTGCTCTTCTTCCTCCTTTTCTGTTTTCCTTTTTCTTACATGACTTGCCTCATTCTGATGTAGCCACTTTTGTTAAGTATTCTCATGACCTCTGTGTTTCTATGCCTGTCGACTCTCAATCAGATTGTTCCAAATTAAATAATTTTCTGTCGGAAATTAGTCAGTGGTTCTCTTCAAACGGTCTTAAGCTGAATGCGTCCAAATGTCAGGTAGCCAATTTCACTTTCAGACGTAAACGTGACCTACAACAACTAGTTAGCTCACATGGTCCCACTATCATTGACGGCATAGAGGTTAAAAATACATCCAATGTCAAATACCTTGGACTGAATTTTTCCACCGATCTTTCCTGGTCTTCCCACATCTTGCTAGTTACCAGAAAGATGTTTGGCTTAACGTTCTACATTAGGAAATTTAGTCAGTCTGGTATAAAGCAGTCTTCGCTTTCTCACTTTGTAAATTCTTGTATTCTACCCATCCCCCTTTACTGCTCCCAATTAATCTTTCCTGGACTACTTAAGAAAGAATTTGCTTTGCTGAGAAGGGCACTAAAAGCCGTTAGTAGGGCAAGTGGAATATCGTTAAACCAACTGGTGAACACTATTGTAGATAGGCATATTATATCATGTAAGAAACTAGCGAATACAATATTGTCAGACCCCAGCATCCTCTCTATACGCAGCTGTCTCCTTGCATTTCATCTGGTAGAACTAGAAGCAGCTATAGGAAGCTATATGCTAGGACTACTGAGTACAAAACGTCCACCATACCACATCTGGCACAGCTGTTGTGTGATGAGAAATGACACGATCAACTTACTGCGCTACTCTAACAAATAGTTCCCGTTATTTTTTGTTTTCCTTTCTTCGTTGCTATTATATTGTTGTTCACATCCTCTATTAAACACTAATTTTATAGTTCATATCCTGTGGTGCATTGTTTAAAATGTAAACTCAGCGCTGTTCTTTTTGTTTCTTTTTATTTATCTATTTTTTTGATTGTCTCATTTTGATTTTAAAATCTCATAAAATCTGTGAGGTGATTAGATGCAATATTGTAATGCACGCTGAAAATTCCATAACTGTACCACAAATACTGTTTGGAATAAAGCTGTTATTATTATTATATTGGCTAACCAATTAGATGTGCGACGTAGAATCAGTAAATCATCATTCGACTGCATAAGTCATATCTTCGAAATCACCTTAGTTCCTGCAGCGCTGTCCACAAAATATATGGACAGTATCAATTACTGCCGACTCCGAAATTATCTGAGTACCAGTGAGTGGAATTTTCATTGCTGAATTTCCGATAAACATTCGAAAATACGAGTGTTTACCAGTGATGAAATCTCTTCTTCTCTAATGTGATTTAGAGCTGTAAGTGTAGTGCACCGGAAAGTTTGTCAGTCATTTTCCTACTTAACGATATGGTAACCTGTTATTCATCTACGAATAATGAAGACTTGAATATTTCCATGCAGAGAATAAACTATACATATGAACTGTGATCAAAATTTTTATAAAATTTTTGATTACAGCATTATTCCACACCGTATTTTTGGTACAAGTATAGAATTTTCAGCATGGATATTGGTAGCCCAAATTTTGCAGACCCACCACTGATATCGGGTGTGCGTCCAAATATTTCCAAAATAAAATAATAAAAGATGAGCTCAGATTATCCTGGTACAATTGTTGTTCTTGCTTTGTTCAAGTTTATTTCCAAAATAATTGGACGCAGAATGAGAAGTAGACATTTGTAAAAAACTATATTTGTAAAATCTCAGAGAAAGTGAAATGAATAATTCCAACCTTCCGTTCGCCAATCTGGCCCGAACGTCTTCAGGAAAAATAATCGAAAATAACATAACAGAGGTTTATATATAAAAAACCTTGTCCAATCATATGAGTCACGAAACAGATATCAACGTGTATAATAAACAAAATTGTATGAACTGTGATCAAAATTTGACCTCAGATTTCCAAAATTACTCATCTTTTGTCAAGCAATTCAAACATAGTGCACTTTTCATCATATTATGTCAAGTTACATGAGAATTAGTCTTCTCAATGATGCAGGTGAATTCCAAACAATTAGCGAACTTCAATACATTACCAGATATATACAAATTGTAAACATCCTTACTCAAAGTGGATTTTCGTTCCCGAATACTGAAACGAATCATTTACCTCGATCGAGTCAAATAATAATTCAAGACGATTCACTAGATTCATTCACATTATCTTCAAAAATGGTTGCATTAGGGTTAGAATATTGGGAAAGGCTTCCTCATGCTTCGGAATAATGTATAATTCTTATGTACATCAGTCACCCGCGAAAACTACTGATGTTCGCGATGGTCGCTAAATCACCATGCCTGTAAGAATCACTGCACTTTATATAAATCTACAATAATTTGCTTACTTGAACCCATGTGGAAATAAAACTTCACCAATATCCTAGCAATCACTTAAAAATACAAACTTGTTCGTGAACAGGTGATTCGCTGAAATGAAAAATCCCTGTGTGAAGCATGTCGCAATCTAGTGTCATACTATGCTAAAATATTAATTATTGTATGTGACATATCTCCTCTTAGTTTTGTAGAATCTGTGTAGCAAACTGGTTCAGACAGTTCAAATTTTAACTATCTCTGACTTCAGGAAGTGTATTTACACCTATGAGAAAGGTTTTCGAACAGGTCTTCATGTTTCAGAGGTAGTATGTAAAAGGATAACATTCAGATTTATCAACTTCGATATTCCAGTGACATGGTGGTTTTGCTCATCATGCAAATGAGCACGAATCCACAAGATAGCCGACATTAAATGCAGTTTACTGATTTCTTAGCTACGTATCTTAAAATTTTGATGTAAACTGCATAAATAACGACTTTATAATACTTCATATTTAGGATTCATAATAAGAGAACACAAATTCGAAAAACATGTAATTTCGGAAGATCCACATCCGGTTTCACATTCACATTCTCAAACCATCACGCATATACATATTATACTGATGTGCATGGTTCAATATATAGTTATTTCGTTGGTTTCGAGTGAAGTCATTTCCGCCTGGCTCTACATTTGTCAGTAAACCCTCGTCTCTCCCTCACTTGGTCTCGCTATGTCACACTCGGATACCGAACTCGCCGTTTCCCATTTGGTTTCCACTTAAGGATCTGTAGCGTAATATCATTCAACGGTCTCCTCAAATTGCATCTTTTCCATCTTCATGTCATCTGGAGTATTTGTCCGGAAATACGTCCTTTGTTGTCTCCCTCCCTGATATTCCTGTTGCTAATACTTTCAGGCCGGCCGTCTCACCTTCAACATTTAGAGAAGAAAATTGTTGGTGAAAGTCCTCACCTTGTCGGAAATGCTATTAATGACACATCAAGTCTCTGACACGCATGGGAGAAAATCGGTGTTAAAGTTCCTCATTTTCTTCATTATGCTGAGTGCAGCAGATTTTCAAACTGATATACATAAATGTACTCCATGAATTTAAATGAATTACATAAGGATTGGATGACTTACGCTGTTAGTAATATTCATTTAGTCAGCATTCAGTGATGAGTAATATCTTTCTATCATCGAAATCAATGTTGTCATAACCTACCTGGTCATATGCTCAAACACTTGTAAACATAATATCACCATCAATGGAAAAGTGTGCCGATGCCGCAGATTACAATGAACCTAAGCTTCTCCTTAATCTTGAGAACAAGTTCAAGAAGGAGACATTATGTGCAGAATTCCCCATTACGCATTGCAAAGCAATAAGTTCATCCTTGAGTAAACAGGTGATATTTGAGTAAACCAGTGAAATAGACGGTGACTAAACACACTGTACACCATGAAGATTAAATCTGATGTGAATTATTGATGGCACACAGATGTCAGAGAGAGTGTACAGCCTTTACAATCAAATCGTCAGTTAATCTTCCAGATGAAATTCGTTAACCAGATTAACTGTTTTCGCTTACTGACGCAAAACATTCCATGCAGATTTCTTAACGTCATCATTTTTATTTACATACTTCATAATGATGAAATACAATATCACTCAAAATGCCAATCATCATTCGAATTTGTCCGATTTTCAAATAAATTCATTGAACAAAAACCACGCACTGGATCAGGTTGAATATGTGTGTTGCCTCAATGTAACCACATTGTGCTAAGATCATTCTGATTACAGAAGCCAAATAATTGAGTCAAACACTGGAAGCTCATTAGTGTAAACCTAAATTTGGCCTACCATATAAGTATGCTGATGCATGTCAATCAATGCGAATTCACTCATCTCTTTACTTCAGTAAAAAAAAGCCTTATCATTTCCATTATCTTGGAGTTAAAAGCATGTGATTGAATCAATTGAGACTGCTAATTTAAATGCAGATAGTTTGACGTTTACAACAAAAATAACTCATTCCATACAGATTGTGTTTAGTATTACAAGTGGTGAATAGCGTACATTTTCATGCATCGCTGCAGAAATGTGGAAGAAGTGATGAGACCGAAAGGCAACTCTTCTATTTTCAATACTTTATGTCAGTTGAATCATTTGAAGTGGTAATTTCACATTTGTCGTCAGTAGCGGTCCCTTTAGAGAGACCTGTTAAACAAGAAATAAATATTAGAAGAACACATATAAGCGAACAATATAGTTTTCACTTTGATCTTCTTCAGGCTTTACTCTAATTTACATAGATTTATATATAAAAAAATTTAACCAATAACGGTGATTTTGTGGAAGAAATGAAAAATAAACACAGTTCTTACACAAATTGTCAGCGATTCTACTTTCAGACACTTTTGTATACGGTGTGTTTTCCAAACTTGATCAAGCCAAGATGTGCTCTGTTGTTTCAACATATGCAACCGATTTCTGGCTTTAGTTATTCAAGGAACTTGGAATTCTTATATATACTTTAGTTGCATTAGGTCACTATTATTACAACGATGACTACACTGTTACCACCATATCATTTGAAGTTTCGTAAGATGGTTGTTTAATTTTGGGATGCCTGTGAAATAACCTTCTCAACTGTATGCCTTATATGTGATATATACTTTCATAGGCAAATATTTCAATGATTACTCATTTCATGTAGCCATCAAAGTTAATTGTGAAACATCGACCAAACATGCAAAATTGAAATAACTTTTACAGTTTACTTTATCGCAAAAGTAAGTAGGAGACGATAAGGAGCTATGCGTCTCTGTAAGATATTACTGCTATTCTGTTTAGCCCGTATTGTGAAATACACCTCGCATGTGAATACCACCATCTGAATAATAACATCTTATAAACACTTTTGATAGTTTTTCATGGGTGTGCACATCAACCGTGTTTATTAGTGAAATATGAATCGTGATGCGTGCTCGATGATCGTTTCCACAGACTTCAACAGTAATTCACAGACACTTATTTATTCATTTTCCTGAGATAAAAACTATATGTGCATATGCTATAGCTTAGTAAAGAAGAAATATTCACATGTTTCGGCGGTTTCCAGGTGGCTAAATTTATTCGAAGTTTACTGGGTACAATCCATTTTCATCGAATGACAACTAGCAAATGATGCCAGTATTCATGTGAATTAATTATTATTCAGTTGTAGCTCAAGTGTAAAATGAGGATTATACTGAATTCAACCAGAGTATTCATCCCCAACACTCAAAGACTCTGAAATCAAAGAATTTACATTTCATGTGTACGGTGATATTTCGCTATCAGCAATTCTTCATTTTGGGATATAAAATGAAGCATAATGAAACAACAGACCAGTTAAGAAGTGTTGAAACAATAATGGAATTTAACTGCACGAGCACTTAACAGTCCTTAATCTGCTTCAGTGAAAATGTGATAAGATAAATAACAGAAATTCGAAAAACTCACTTTACTTTCCAGCCTATTCAGCTCCTAACTGAAGAGATGAAAAAGCATTGAACCATCCATACCAAAAAACAAACCAAAACACAAAATACTCACTCAAAACTACATATCAACTATATTTTTGTCGCTTTAATTCGAAAGCACACAAATCGAGGATTTTGTTGGATTGCAATATATGACAGTAGCGGTCAAAGAATGTTGAGGCATAGAACAATTAGCTTTCAAACCCAAGTGAGTATTACTACTTCTGACATGTGACTAATTCGTGGTTTCAAGACCTTGTATTTTTCCACTTGTTATTCACTAGGAATCTCTCTCTAGTCTAGCAGAATGCAGCTGAAATGAGTGACTCATAGACTGTAAAAAAACAGCTTGTTTCTGAGAGCATTAACAGGGACTTATTGACGACTCTGTGGAGCTTTGACATCATGTAGAGAATCATTGTTATAAAAATCACTCATTACATTCCTTCATCAAGCAATACTTTTTATTCGGATTTGACATACTATGAATGGACTTGAAGGTTATCCAGTCAGTTACAATGATTGATATTCAAAATTTCAAATAGCAGTCAAGATCAATCAAGGTGGTAGTGTTAATCACGCTGACTTTTCGCATCAGCACCATGAAATTTACATGTAGACGTCGCTATACTTAAAGATTACACTTATCATTCATGATATCAATTTTCAACTGCCTGTTTCACTACACCAAAATGAATCCAGCTGAGGTGGAACAACTGATGATTACAGAAAGAAGATCTCGGCGCCAGCAGAAGAATACAAACTGTGTCACTGACTGATCTCTTATAGGGAAGTGTGATTCACTGTTTGTATATTGATTATAAATTCAGCTGCCTTTTTCTTCCCTGAGATATATTTGTTTCGTCATAGAAATAGACACAGGTCTTTTTGTTTACTAAACTTGGGAGTAAAATACCGTTTCAGAATTCCATCTCAAAACTGAAGTAGGTGTCATTATCTCTGTCTCGTGATTCATTTTTCCATTGGCGAATTACCAAGTTTCTTTCTCTGACTTCCATATAACTACGTGAATAATTGTCGAGAGGATGCAAATTAAAATGAATCAGAATAATTCTGCGAAAAAAGTAGGATAAAGTCGTGCCACAAACAAAATTTATACAAGTGATCATAATAACGAACCAGTGGCAATAAACCTCCCTACAACCATATGAGCAATCAGTGTAACACAATTTACTGAAAATCAATTCCATGAAACTTAAATAATATCAAACGTGAGGACTATCGAATGACTCCAAAATACGATTAATCAAGAAATAATCGTAGTTTAATATTTCATCGGGATGTCACATTCAGGAATTTAGTTGAACTGTAATGAAGGTGAATACGAATAACGACAATTCCTATCTAAGTTTACTGTGTACATTCGAAATTGTTGGAACAGAAATTCGAAGATCGCTTTCACCCTCAAAGTAAACGTGTTCAAGACAAATAAAATTATTCAACCGATGATACTACTGTAACTTATATGTATTCATATTTCAATCATCATATAAAACTAATCGGAACAGTTGTCGACTACACGAATACGAATCCATCAACATCAAGTGAACGTCAATGCAAAACTGACTATTTTGCTCCACTTGAAATGCAATTAAGCAGTCTCCTTGAACGGATAATCAAGCCACCTCACAATTTTCACTCAAGTTACCAGACAGCCCTCATTCAATAACAGTGAGAAACAAATATTCTAGCAGGTAATCATAATGACTTACGGATGACTGTCCACTACTCTAAAATCACAAACAGAGGCAGTGTGACACAAGGCACTAATTCTAAGTTTTTAAAGTTTAAATCTTTTTAAATCAAAGCAGGTTCAGCTAAAACAATGGCGTGACTAATCAACCACTCTCGACATTTTATTGCTCCACGTGACTATCACTTTGCGATCTTAGTTAAGCTACATTTGGGCGTGTCAATTACGTTACGTCGCTCAAATCGCTCAATTTATTTTATAGCATTCTTTGACCAGTTATTGCTTCCTATATTACGAAGCAGACATCCGACATATGTGTAGGAACATCTTTTTAAATCACCTATCAAAATCATAGAAATATGGATGCAGAAGAAATGGGACATCTAATGAGTACAGAAACAGTAAAAACAATAATATCACCACCTGAATATCGTCGAGTTATTCACAGTTTAATTGTTTGGAAAACAACACCTGTGCATACTCTCACTATCTGGTCGAGTTCTAATACGCATATTATTCAAATAGATAACCACAAATACTTTGGCCTTGAAAATGCGCCATCCTTCAGTCAAATTCAAAATCAGTGTAATAGGATGCACCGATGCTGAATTCCATGGATTTCAGTCTCAAAACAACTTGGATCACATTAATCACATTTGGATTCAGGAAATCTAATTAGATCCAGATGCTCCAAGACAATGTATAAATAGGTAGTCATTATTATTTTACCAGCATTGCATTGTATTTTTCCAATGAGATGCCATTAACAGACATTTTGTCATAGGGTTAGCAGATTGAATATCAGTGACGATGATTTGCATATGAATGACTGAGGTACACTCGGATATAATGGAACAAGTGTTCATCAAACTCCTTCAGTATCGACGTCAACGGGTTTAAAAATAATTGAGGTTTTTCCACATAAACTGTTAAAAATCGTCAATTTATTTGAAAGTCGCTGGTATACATAAATAGAAGTGTAAATACTGAAGAAAAGGATCACTCGAAGACTGTAGAAGTAGGAATCCATTATGCACTGGGTAAATATCAAATAGCTACTAAATATTTTACTACACTCCAAACAATGTTAACTAGTTTTACTCTATATGACATTGTGTCTTCACTCAATTCATTGGTTTGACGATTACTTCAGAATAAATTCATAAATGACAGTGAAACAAAAACGCTGTATGCTCAATAAACTATGTAGAAACTCCAGAGCCTATCGTCAGAATGTGGTAACTAGTTATTGCCTTCAATTTGTCTACTACCATGAACAAATCTTTGATTAAAACACTACCTAAATAGTTTTCAAGGTTATTCAGTTTACAAAACGAGTAGTGATGCAAATAATTCTACAAGCACGCAAACGTTTCCAGTTTTACATGGAATTAGTTAAGAATGTATCCTAATTAGTTACCATTATAACTCACTTCCAAACTGACATTGCTATTCTGGAATAAGAACAAATGGTAACACAGAATAAACGTAGCACAGGTGTTGTTAAAATTTTAGCAGTCTGAAATTAAATTACAAATATTTTCTGCAGTTTTTAATTGCTCAAGAAAATTGGGTTACAACAAAAACTGAAGCGCACAAAGTTATTGAGATGCCATCCACAAACTTTCGAATAAATAATGCGTCATTTACACTTGAATTGGACACGACTGAGCACCGAATATGTCACACATATTATAGGTTGCAGAAACTTATTGATATGTGGCACTTACCTCTTCTAGATTCATTCAGTGAATTATTATTATTATCACCTCACCATGCATTTGTCTTCGCAATGATTTCCATCAGTTTCAACGTGTAAGCGAAGAAATTCAAATTCATTTATAAAAACATCTAAATACTTACAGGAACAATAAACCCATATCCTTCAGCTAGATCCAAAATAATGAATAAGGTCATACATATAGCACTACTCACTTATTGTTATCGTAGCATATTTCATATGAAATCATAATATGCAGACATCAGCCATTCACATTGCAACATTTCACATCTTAATATACAAAACATCACGTCACAAAAAACACAAGAATCTTGATGAATCACACAAGAAATGAATTCCCTTGAAGAGATTAAACATTTCTTTCTAGGGAGGTCTGAGATGATCTATGTGAAATTATGCAACCACACATATATTTAGTCACGCTGTCTGTTTACTACGTGTTACTAAGATTATCTTTCAAGTGAAACTAGGCCTGGAAAGCTTTGTCAAAATCTCTGTTTGTCGTACAAAACGGATGAACATCAGAAAAATCACTTATCATCAGTCGATAAAATGAATGCATGTACAATCAACTCCTCCGTTACGATGAGATTTGAACAAATTAGCATTCAGTAATTGGCCTAGAGACGAAACAACTGACAGATCGTCCAAATTGCTGCGCACATTTTCAATTCTGAGTGAAGAGTTGTCCTTATTATTTGAAAGAATAGTCAGATATATCGGTTGAATGTCGTCTACAAGAACAAAGACAGCTTCCATGCTCGCCAGCGGAAATTCCTCAGAACATCGACACCTTAAAACGCAACTATTCAGATCAAAATATGCAGACACTTACATCCGCAAGCTTCCTCGCCTCCAAAAATGAAACCTTTCAAATCAATAAAACAAGAAGAATATAATACTATTCGGATGATGATGATCATGCTGTCTCATGTGTGTCTAAGAATGTCCATGGCAAATGGTAATCATGATTCAGAATACAGAACAAAACTCAGTCCTTACTGACATGATTAAAGCTGACACTGCAGGTCAATACCAAAATCTCGCCAGTCCAACTGTCCTCCATCAAACAATCCCACACAGAATTACAAGCATCACACAAGTCGTAAAATATTTTTTCATTTGACGATGAACATCATCATAGTGAATTCCAGTAAGTTATATTACACCAGGAAGAAGATGACACACTGGTCAGCTCATCAACCTGTCTTATCAGACAGGAGGCAACACCTTAGACAAACACATTCATATTCACACAAAACTGCACCACAATTATGAGCAGTGCAGTGATCCTCAAAGCCAAACATATGAGCGATAATGCATTAGGATGTCAATCATGCAACACTTTAAGCAGTAAAGCGTAATTTACTTGATAAGTTATCTGATTGCAACAGAATGTGAGTAGTCCCGATGTGTGTGCAATTTAGTGATGGCGTTTTGTTGCATAAAATGATGACGGGGAAAATCACTGCGTAAGCAACATTTCCTTATCTTTACGGTAACATTTTCCGTCAAAATAAACACCAATATTTACACAACATGACAGTCCTTTTAAGCAAACACTCGCAAGAAAATTTTTCCCTTCCAATTAACGAAAATGAAACTGTTTCACAAATAAGAAAATACATCAATGTGTCTTACAAAACAACCACCAAATGATTCCTGCCTCCGATGATGGCAGACACAGGATATCTGAAATATTCATTAAAAGTTATACGTCTCACTTGGCATACAAAGAAACATGCTTTCATACAATAAATATACATGAATTGTAAATATCATACACATTAAAATTATGGCAGTCTGACTCACAAGACGGAAGACTAACTCATTGTGTGAGCAAAAATCAGGAACCACTTACACAAGAAAATCGATGCCGACAAAGTCCACCATATGTTTCTGAACATGTTTACGTCTAGGCAGTTTATCACTTTGACACAATGTTAGCAGATAACCGTTTTATACTGTCGTCAATCCAACTGCATATTGACATACATACAAACATACATTGCATCAGGTTGCATCATGTGAAACTCACAGAAAACTTGATATTTCAATTATAGAGAATTTGTATTCGCTGAAATGTGGATCAGCAGTACGAGACAGGCATACACAAACTGCAGCGAAAGCTTCATTTCTGTTGGTTGAAATATTTACTGTCTGTATGTTTTCGCTCTAACTGTCTACAAGTCTTTTTAAAATCAGTATATTATTAGCGTGAAATTTTGCACAAATAGAAAAATAGGAAAACTGGATGCAACATAGTACACTTCGAACATTTGCGGTTGATTACTAGTCAGTGTCAAGTCATTCCACAAAGAGAAAGATGAGCGTCTTAATCAAATGTATGCCAGTATTTACGTCGTCAGTTATCCAAAACGTACCATTCTAGGTATCAGAGCTAAGGACCCAATAATACCTAAGGAGAAGCTTGATATAATTCAGAATCAGCAGTGAATAAATAGTCAGGGCGAACGATTGTGGTTTGAATAAATCCTTCTTCAGCCTCTTTAATTATGAATCCCTTAATTTAAGCATACAATAGCCAGCCAGCCAGCCACTGAAGGCAAATTAGAATCATATCAGAAAGTGTATTGTGGAACAAGTATTTGATGGGATGGAACAATAGTCAGTTAGTTTTTCTGATATGCATGGTCAATGAGAACATGAGATAAAATGAGATGAAATAATTTAATTTAATGATGTATACATATATGTATATATGAATGTTGTCAACAGAAAAATACACGTTTCCAGAGTGAGTGTAATCAGAGTGTGTGAGACAATATGGAAATAAACCAACGAATGGGGCGTACTAGACTAAAGTTCGAGGTTGAAAATAACGACAATAAGAATGATTGTAAAATAATAACGATGATGTGATGTAAAATTACAATTACTATTGGTGAATGATTGTCAAATAATAATAATGATGAATACAATGAAGTGGAATGAACAGGATTTTGTAAATACGATAACAAGTTAGGAAAGCACTACTCAAATCTCAGGTAATAAAATCATAAGAGAAGTCATGAAATCATAAAAGTCTAAAATGAACGTTTGTTACTTAAACAAAGGTATATTAGAAGAAAAAGCAATTGTGATATGGATTTCAAGTGCTAATTTTTATGGAGAATTTGTTGGCTTTATTGTAGGCGAAGGTAAACACAGAGGTTGAACATACTTCTTCTGTATACAAAACGTTGGTCCTCTGGTAATAATTGCAACCGTTTCAGCTATTGAAAGGAAACCTAGTCGAGCTCCTCTAGGTAGAGCACTAGGAAAGCAGTCTCTTCCAAGTGAGCTAAGACTGCACTATTTACGCATTTTGTTACCCCTTTACTCAAGCATACAGGTATATGTTCACGCGCGCGCATGGATAAAGCCCTTTGAGTACGGCTAATGTAACTAGCTCCACATGAGCAGTTGAATTCATAGATGCTCATTGAATAGGCCATCTTTGGTAATTTATCCTTGACTGGTTATGTGAGTACTGGTTCGCTCTAACTATTTTATTCTGAATATATTACGGCAATATTAAATTTAGTGAATAAATACTCTGTAATGGTTTTAATGTATCTGAGTTCTATGAGTTTCATAGTTCATTTTCGAAGCCTTCATTGCCTCACTTGGCAAAATCTTCAGCGCATACTTCAATTCGAAGTATTCAATTTCTCTGCAAACACCGCAATTTAGAATCCATTGGAAGTTGTTCAGCTGAATGTCAGTCATTACGACTGAATTTTAGTCACCATTCACTATTTAGTTTGTGTTTGAATTAAGTGAATGTTTTACCTGAAAACCTGAATAGGAATCATCTTATCAGCAACTACCGTTATACTGAACGAATCCATACAACCAAAACAGGTGGTTAACCCTTTCGCCTTAGAGAAAACGCCGTGAAATGGTATGACACTGGCTTCAGAAATCAAACTTCTGACATATATATTGTATCGATTAGAAATTCGTAATTGAGTGAACCAAATACGTAATACACAAAACTGAAATCTTCATAACGTAAAGCTGTATAGGTGAACAAGCTATACGCAACCTATCACAAATTTCCTTTACATTTGAAGACAAGCTTAAGACAACAGGTTTATCACAGATTTACATATTTGTACAAATAGCCTACTTGAATATGACTACCAGTAGAATTTAGAAAAATGGTCTCGGCCTACTTCAGTCTCTACACCTTTATGCTCAGTAACCTATGACAGTCTCTTTGTGCAGCTTCACATACAGACATTCGCAGTTGCAATAAACAGTTAAATTCTTATCAAATCCATGGAAATTAATCAATTCATACAACTGTAGCCTAATTCCTTCCGCTTTTTTCCTAAGGTACGGTCGAGTCGAATGATACCATGAGCGTCTGGCACTCAATCACATTGACACTGTTGAATTATATGTTGATGAACAGGAAAATGATACCTCACAAAGGCGTTGTGCCTTATTTCACCATCTATAAAATATAAATGAAGCGAAGGTGATGGTGAATCCTGTCTACGCATTTCTAGTCTTCCACAGTCAATCCGCAGAAGCGGAATAACTTTTTATCACAGGACTCTATGTCAACCAACTCGGATATATACAACGGATCTCCAAATGTCATCTTTATATCTTAAATGTCGTTATTTTCATATTAGTGCTGTAAATACCTTCTTATAATGCACAGCTGCCAAACAGCCAAACAGCAACCATGCAGGAAACTTTTAAACTACCGAGTGCACGACTAATTCACAATATCTCTTCACGAGCCACTTTCATTCACCACAGCGGCTAGGTTGTGCAAATAAACACCTGATAAATGAACGTCGAACAGGTGGATTGTCTTACGTCTTCAGAGTAACAACTGATTTTAACCTACTGCGTGATAGCGAAGATTCTGACCAGCTGAAAAACATACTGTCAATTCGACTGCCTTCCCACCGGGATTACCAGAAATATTCGGTTCCTAATCAGTAGAAATGGACACCTTGGAAAATTTCAGAATAAGTTGTGAATTCAACACACCACAGCCACGTTGTCTGCAATAACGCAGTGATCATTTTTATCTACACTGAATTTTCATGAAACACTGCCAGACTACTTGAAATGAGCTATCAGTATGGCTAGTAAGTGTTGATAGTCTGTCAACCAATTAACACAAAATGGTATTGCTTGAGTATGTATAGTCGATTTGTGTTTATTGCTTCAACTTCTCTTGTAGAAGCACCAACAATAGGCAAACACCTCGGTATTTTGCTAGCTGTATTTTATATATAGTAATAACAATGAAATAGCATTATACTGAAGAGCACACGTATGTACACTGGAGTATTTCCATCGAGTTTATGCAGCATGATTGGCCATAAAACCAGTAAGAAGTGTATCATTCCAAGGAATATTGTTTGATCTGAAAAGCCCTCAAACATACGACCATTTCGTTTCTTCATAACACATTTACTGAAAAATTGGAAGTCATTTAAACACACAGCTGATTAAAAATGTATGCTCAAAAACATATTTACGTGGATACAATAACAAAGTTTGAGTGAATTTGACAAAGCATGCCATATGAAAAATCATATACAGCAGAGACACAACTGACGTGTTGTCCACCGTCAGTCATTACTGGGAGAAGCACCGACAAAGGCGATATACACCGCCATATTAGCTAAACATTTGGATATCGGATGCGGAATGAGCGTATTGTAATTCGCCTGAATTACTCAAATCTGCATGTTCGAAAACACCTCAGTTTTGGCGCTCCCCGTGGACGACATTAACTACTGCCTACTCAGAAATTATCCGAATACCAGTGAGTGGAAATTTCGTTGCTGAATTTCTGGCAAACATTCCGAAATACGAGAAATTTGTTTGTCAGCGATGAAATCTATTCTTCTCTAGAGTGTAGCAGAACTGTGAGTGTTATGCAACGGAAGGTTTATCAGTCATCTTCCTACTAAACGATAAGTTAACCTGCTGTTCAACTACGAATAAGGAAGACGTGGATCATACAAACGAGCACGCATACACAAGATAACTGATGATGGTGACTCGTATTTCCTGTGAAATGACAAATACTCGTCTCAATACGTTGTCTTCAGCTTCCTGTAGATATAGTGTCAAATTCAGAAAAAGAAATGAAATGAACTGGGGCTTGTTAATTAAACAGTCAACAACTGGCAGCAATCTGTATTTGTTAGCGTATTATTCATGAAGTTAAATGCAGTTTACTGATTGCTTAGCTACGTGTCTTAACACTTTGAGGTATACTTCATAAATAACGACTTAATAGTTCTCTTTGTTTAGGATTGATAATAAGAGAACACAAAACTGATAAAAATGTAATTTCGGAAACTTCATATCGGTTTTCAAATTCACATTCTGAAATCATCACGCACATACCCATTATACTGATGTGCATGGCTCAATATACAGATGTTTCGTTGGTTTTCGAGTGAAGTCAGTTCGGCCTGGCTCTACATTTACCAGTAAACTCTCGTCTCTCCTTCACTTGATCTCGCTATGTCACACTCGGAGACCGAACTCGCCGTTTCCCATTTGGTTTCCACTTGAGGATCTAAGGCGCAATATCATTCAACGGTCTCCTGGAAGTGCATCTTATCCATCTCCATATCCTCTAGCGTATGCTCCTGGTTGGCTCGTTCCAAGATTGTGCTTTTGCCAATCCTTTCTGCCTGGTTATCTGACCTTCGGTATTTATAGAAGGCAGATGTTCGTCAAAGTCACCAGCTTGTTAGAAATGCTATTCGTGACGCACCAAGTCTCTGACCCATATGGAAGAACAGTGATATTAAAAGTACTCATTTTATTTTATTTATTTTTATTTTTGTTTTTGATTACAGCTTGATTCCACACCGTATTTTTGGTACAAGTATGAAATTTTCGGCGTAGATATCGGTAGCCCAAATTTCGCAGGCCGACCATAAATATCAGGTGTGCGTCGGCGTGGGCTCGAACCCTGGACCATATGCATGGTCGGTGAGAGTCCTAACCACTGTGCCACCGACGCTCAGCAGATTCTCAAACTGGCATATATACTCAATGAATTTCCTGCTAGCTACATACACATATATATATGCTGATGGCTGAATCTGGTGGTTATATCCTTCAGTCAGCATCATCTGATGAGTAATATTTTTCTATCATCGAAATCAATGTTGTCGTAACCTTCCTGGTCATAACTTCAAATACTTGTCAACATAATATCGTCACCAAATAGATGATCGAATTCCATCTTTGTCCAAAATACCACTGTTTATTTCCCCGTTATATGGTAATTTGATGAAAACCTTTTTCCTAGGGGCGGTATAGATTGTAGGTTTAGAGACTAATCGACTTCTTCACCTGTTTAATAATTTTAAAGGATATCCGTTTTCAACATGAGTATCCATCAGTATTTCGTTATCTTTGTCGATAACATCAGCCGTGCAAATGTGCTGAATCCTCTTAAATAGATAAAGAGAGGCTTGATGAAATGTCTACTTAAGAGGATTCATCGTATTTGCACGGCTGATATTATCGACAAAGATAACGAAATATTGATGGATACTCTTGTTGAAAACGGATATCCTTTAAAATTTTTAAACAGGTGTAGAAGTCGATTAGTCTCTAAACCTACAATCTACACCATCCCTCATAAAAATATTTTCATCAAATTACCATATAACGGGGAAATAAACAGTGGTATTTTGACACAAAGGTTGAATTCGATCATCTGTAGAACCTGCTATGCAGCCCAGCTTGTAATTGTCGAAAAAGCTAAAAATATGCTCTACTGCAAACCTCAAAAGTGCACAAGTGATTATGTCATATCCAACACTATTACCGATTTTCGTGGGTGCGTGCGTGTGGGAGAGGGTGCATGTGAGGGTGGGAGAGCATATCTCAAAATGGTTAGAGAAACAAATGAATTGTGAAAAAAATTGTGAAAACCAATAGAAGCAGGTGTCAGACTAACAACTTCGTCTATAGCTAAACATCTAATCGAAATGAACCGTAGGATTGATGTTAACTAATGTCATCTACAGAAACGGTCAAGGGCGCTTATTGAAATATGTTGAGTTTATTTTTTTCCTTCACGTTCCCAGTGGAACATAGGGATTCAAGCTAGTGGCTTGAAGTTTCGGTAGCAGTGTTTATTTTACCGGATGGAGTTGCTAGCTCCATGCGCAAACTTTCCTCTTTACCAGCATTATTTCTGGCTCAGCGAGGTAAAGGAGTGGGTCGGTTGGAAATTGAGACCTGGACCATGTACATGGTCGGCGGGCGTCCTAACCGCTATGCCACCGACGCACTAGGAGGTGTACACACTTGCTACAGCTATTCATAAGCTTAATCCCCCTGTGTATTCAAAAACAGTTTATTATTACTCTTAACCTACCATGGTAATCCTTATTTGATTGGATTACCAAACGTTGTGTTAATCATTCTTAAATCCACTTTTTATCACTTTGTTTAATTCAACTTTTCCATATATATCGCCTTGACAAGTAAATGTGTGGAGAATCAGATTGTTCGAAATATGTAGCGCAAATACATCACATACCTTTTCAGATAATCTCCGTCATTAGTGAAAACCTAAATTTAGTCTACCGTATAAATATGCAGATCCATGTCAATCAATGCAAATTCACTCATCTCTTTACTTCAGTAAATAAAAGCCTTATCATTTCCATCATCTTGGAGTTAAAAGCATGTGATTGAATCAATTGAGACTGCTAATTTAAGTGCAAGTGGTTTGACGTTTACAATTAAAATAACTCATTCCATACCGATTGTGTTTAGTATTACAAGTGATGAATGGCGTATAATCTCATACATCGGTGCAGAAATGTGGAAAAAGCGGTGAGGTGAAAAAATCCTCGATTTTCAATGTTTTACATCACTTGAAACATTTGAAGTGGTCATTTCACATTTGTCGTCAGTAGTGGTCCCTTTAGTGTGACCTGTTAAACAAGAAGGAGACACCGAACGTGGGTGAGTAATTTGACTTTTGAAATCCTCTGCATATACGATATGTTTTCCAAACTCGATAAGGCGAAATTGTGTTGTTTTGTTTTCAGGAATGCAACCGATGTCTGTTTTCAGATATTCAAGGAACGACGAATACTTGTATATTCTTCGGTTCCATTGGGCCCCTTTTATTACAACGATCAATACACCATTACCGTTATGTCACTTGGAGTTTAGTAAAATGATTGTGTAACTTGAAATACCTGTGAAATAACCTGCTCAAATGAATTTTTAATACGTTTTCATAGGCAAATATTTAGACAATAAAATAACACATGTAGCCCCTAAATTTTATAACAGAATATTAACAAAATGAAATAATTAATGCAAGTTTTATAGTTTACATTCCCTTCAAAGTAAATACCAGGTAATAATGATCAGGCTTCAAGAGCTACAGTTCTTTTAAGTCCTTCTTCATACAAATATTTTGTATGTGAATTATTGTTACTAAACAATGACTTCTTGTAACTTATTTTGATCCTCACTTTCAATGTGTTTCCACCCCGGAATTGTTTTTTTATTGATATTCAAATCGTGATGCTTGATCTGTGATTAGTTTCACACACTTTTAAAGGAGGGATGTATAAATACTGATCAGTTCATTTTCCACTGAACACTTTCAAGCTTTATAAAGTACTAAGTAATTTGAAGGAACGTTCTACTTCATTATCCAACTCAATTAGTTTACTCTCGTTTTACTGGACAGAATTTATTCGTTCTTCAATAATCATTATTTCTCATCAGGCTTAACACTAATATACATAACTTGTAGTGGTTGAGAAAACGAAAGCCTTCAAAGTAATTCATCGTATCCCACCGAATCTTTCGAATAGACTTCGTATTCGTCTACTGCACACAGCTGAGGCGTTAGGAATTCGAACAATTAAACCTAAACTATGCATTCAAAAAGTTCGTATAGCCATTATCCTTCCCGTGGCCTATTAAGACATAAGAAACTGATGACTTCTATACCACCCTTTGTTTATATTATCAACCCCTTTCTTATCATCCCTTAATCTTATCTTCATTATGAACGTGTTTCATTTCCTTCCCTTACAATCTAACATTACTTAATCGGTTCATTTATTTTTACTTAGCCTTTATCGACTACTTCCACCTGAACACCTGTTTTTTTAATCATGCTGTTTTTCACTATTCGTGTTATCACACACTGCCTCACTTTTCCATCCTTATTATTGATAATACCATTATTATTATAACCATTATTATTATCATTATTATTTTAACTAATTGCACAATTTATATTCACCATCGCATAATCCTATAGATAAAAACACCATGATTGGTTTATATTTGAATTTTTATTTGTAAACTTATATATATAAGAGTTAAGCCTAATGTGATCTAATTGAAATCACAATATTGTTTGCTTAAATTCGTTGTACCATAACTTAATAAATAAAAATTCACATATAAAGTAATCAAAGTGTTTTTTCAATAGGATAATAAGATTATGCACTGGCTGACTTCTTCCTCACAAAACGTGAAAATAGGAGATTGAAAGACACCATTAGGAAGTTGGATATGTATTACTGTTATGTCGATGATACACTTATCTTAGCCGGTGGGTATGCAAACACAGATGAATTGTTGATGAAATCCAACAACATCCACCCTTCTCTGAATGTTACTTGTGAAGAGGAGCAAGATAATTTATATGCATTTTCTGAATGTCTTGCTGAGTAGGCGAGAAGATGAGTCACTTGGGAGAAGCGTGTATAGACAAAGCACATTCATAGGACAATACACACACTTCCTTAGTTATGCGCCTAATAAATATAAAAGAAATGTTGTTAAATGTCTAATGAGCAGTGCAAGAAAGATATATACGGATGACCACTTACAAAAGGAATTTGAATATATTCATGATTTCTTGATGGAGATGAGCTATCCGATTAGTTTCATATAGAAACATTTGAAGACGTTGAAGATAAAACCTGAGACTCGGACTGCATGTTTAAATCCTCTATTCATTAAGTTATAATTTAAAAGTAACTTGCCAAGTGAGACTTTGTTCCAGAGACAGTTTTGTTGGACTTACTACTACAAGACACCTTAGCTAATGTGTTACTGAACATCCCAATCGTGGTTTGGCGAAGGACAGACAAAAACAATCCGTAGCTCACTTCTGTCACATCTAGTTGATAGTGGTCGCGTAGTGGAGAAGATGACAGTTTTGAGGGTAATTCATCGTATCCCACTGATTCTTTTCAGTAGACTCCGTATTCGTCTACTGCACACAGCTGGGGCGATAGGCATTCGGACTATTAAGCCTAAACTATGCAGTCAAAAGAAGTTCGTACAGCTATTATCCCTCTATTGTTGGTCTATTAAGACCTAACCAACTGATGACTTCTCCATCACCCCTTACTCATATTATATTTTCGACCCAAGTCTTACCTTCTCTTAATCCTATATATATAGTTCTAAAAGTAATATACTAATCATTATAAATAACAAAGAAATTCTGAGTTATCAGACGGGAGGCGGAATCATTTCTCATGAAAATATTCCACTGAACATGTGCGGTGAAGCGCAATAGCCAGTTAAATGTAAAACCAGTATTTTATTCAGCATCTCCTAGAGATAAACCATTCCAGGAAACTCCATTTGAAATCGTTATTCTAGAGTACGACCAAGTTAAGTGACACCATGTACGTCATTCACTCAATAAGATCGAATGTGTAGAACCAGACACTGTTGTATCTGATGGAGACTCTTTGCATTCTTTCAACTTATTTTTTAAATGCAAATAAAATTATGCGATTGCAAGATTCCTATCCCTGAGTTTCCGATTTCGGATAGTTGTGCGTCGGTGGCACAGTGGTTAGGACTCTCGCAGACCATGCACATGGTCCGGGGTTCGAGCCCGCGCCGACGCACACCTGATATCTATGGTTGACCTGCAAAATTTGGGCTACCGATATCCATGCTGAAAATTCCATACTTGTACTGAAAATACAGTGTGGAATCAAGCTGTAAATCAAAAAATAGTTAGACTTCAGAATTTAGTGGAACAGCTATCTATCTAGAGTGAAACATTTTGTTAGCAGATTGATCTGGATATTATGGAAGGAGTATTTCGCTCCTGGATCTTGAATTGTCTGACAGTTACATAAGAGGTACAAAACAGGTCAAACATTTAGACAAGCTTTCGGAATACTTCTTTTTTATTCAATTTGGATCTTCCCTTTGATTGATTTGACAGGAATATTCGGCCTATGCTGACACGCCGCCTTCTATTACAAACTCTTCTACAATGTCCGGGGATTAAACTGAAGTAATTTGGTGGATGGTGACTAGAGATCAATAGCCAGTCACCGTCGACCAAATAACTTCAGGTGTTTGAAATACCTTCCTTGTGGTAACGTAGGATCTTTTAAAAGCTGGTGAATTTTCACAATAGTCACACAGTTAACTTGCAAGCTAAATTTAGCTAAGTAAGGCTGTGAGGTTACATTGATTGAGATGGTCAGGACACGTGTTACGCATGCCTAGCCTAGCCATCGCCTTCCTCAACGGGCAATGTTAGCTAACAGACGTACGATCAGGCTGGTCAAGAGCCAGTGGTGGTCAAACCAAAACATGGCTTCATCAGTCAATGAAATCCACAACAGTTAGTTCAAGCCAGACACGTAGGGAGATGTGGACCTCCTCCGGACAGTAAACACCAATAAATACTGGAGACAGTTGGTGATATGGTTGGCTCAGCTGCATTCACTCTTTGTGATTTGTAATATTCAAAAAATTTTATTGTTATTCTGTATTGATATTCCTTTTCCATCACTCTTCTGTTGATTATTTCTCTCTTTTGAATCTCTCTTTACTCTCTTTTCTTGCTTTGTATGCTAAAAGGAAGGAATGTGCCAAGTAGAAGTGCTGCATTTCTGTGCAAAGATCTTGGTTGAAACCGGTCAGTCAGTAAGTCACTGACAGTCACATTATGTTGCAGCGATGCTACTATTGATATGCACTGTCTACTCACCAGAAACAAATATACAATGAAGTTATGGAAAAGGAAATAAATTAAAATTACACTAAAATCGCGTTGTCCACAGCTCCAGCAAAATCACTTTCCTGCAGACTGAAATCCATGCACTCTTTATCAATACAACTCCATTAGGATGCATGAGATCAGTTGCCAGTAAGGCTTTTTACACAGCTACGTTATGATGCTGGTTTTCCAGCTGACTGATTCACAATTTGTGAAATAAAGAGAAGCTGTTTAATTTTTATTCCCACATTTGGATATACAAGTTTAACTACTCTTCTAGAACAAGCAACACTGGACGTCCCATTCGGTTAGTCCATGGTTGAAATTCCTACTGGTGGAACTGACGAGAATATCCAAGCGAGGATCGGAAATCAAGGCAAGCTTTCGTTTCTCTCAAGTCCGTGTGAAGATTAACAGCAAAGCTGTAAGCCTAATGAACACGAATGTTTATGAGAACCATAAAGTAACGTATTACTCAACAATGAATGAAAAAAGATCAATCAACAGATCTGTTACCAAGGCCAATCTTCACTTTCACCAATCAATACCATGGTAAAATCGTAGGTATTTCAATGCATTGAACAGATTACTTTTAAATCATGTGAGGAATAGTCTTTGCAATGATGCATGTGAATTTCAACGAATAGACCATAACTCTAACATAAAATGTAACAAGATTCGCCAAAAATAGATTTATTTGTATTTTCTGAATACAGAAATGAAATATCTGCCTCGAGTCACGTGTTATTTCGCTAAAATCCTCTCGATTTCGTTAAGTTATATTTTTGATAATAGTTAAAATTAGGCGCATAATATCGATGAGTATTCCTTTTTATTCGCCTACACACTTAATATGAAGTAAATTTCGTCATATTCTTTGTGCAGAAGCATAGCCATAAATCTGAAAATATGTGAAATACAATAAAGAATCAAAGGATTCTGATATTTCAAAGTACTGAATGCATCCATTGCTCCAACTTGTCCCACTGGGAAACTAATAGTCATCTATAACACACAGTACTTGCTAGGTGGTACAAATCTGTATGTGACGATCCCTGATGTTATTTTTATTTGCAGGTATTTATTCATCTATGCTTGAAGTGGCGTGTACATGAACAGAAATTAGAAAGTCAATGTGGGGAAATACATAAATGAAGGGTCATCGTTTCCAACACAGTATTCAGCGTGGTAAATAAAATGAGTTATAGTGGCTTGCAAGTATACGTAGAAAAAGTAGTGATCAGACTTCTGAGGCCTAGCTCATGAATACAGAAGGATTCTGTGGTGCTTCCTTCGTTGCCGTAACGATTCGTGGTTTCTTCACCTACCATTTTGTTATTTGTTCAATCCTCTTACTATCTTTAGGCTGTGTTCACCATTCTTACACTTTCCATTGTATTTATTTGTTTCTCAGCCTGTTCTCTGCTATCTTACCACTTTCTCAGACCTATATGAATCCATTTACATTCAACTGACCGAACCCCCAAAGTGATATGCATCTGGAAATCATTTTCCTTTGAAACACAGACAAGAAGTACTGAAAGCATAAGTCGTAAATTGAAGCGCACATGTAAGTAAAAGCGTTCAGCCATTTAAGAGTCTATCATTACTCCTGTGAATAATGGTGCGAATGTTCACTTTCACCCTAATAATAAAGCAGAAAACAAGATTATGATAAAATTGTATGCAGACTGATGGAAAATTTCGACATCTGACTAGAAATAATTCCTAAGGGAAGTCAGGTAGCCATGAAGTTAAAACAGATAGAAAAAACGGCAGTTCAAGTCACTATCCATGGTCCAAGTGCAGAGTGGGAGGAAGAAAGATAGACTAATAACTTGTCAGAACGTATGTCGATTGAGATTAAAGAACAACCATCTTAGAGTGCGGACACATCAATGGCCTTGAACGCATACTATCGGCTCGATAACAGAACCCATCATTATTACTGTGCCGCTATGTACGCTGTTAACGAAATTAGGTGCGAATTTCCTCACGATCTCATTTTAAATTATTGTTCGAATAATGGGATGATAGCCTGTTAGGCTTACGATTGGGGCCAGGATTAGATTTAGGGCTAGTATGAAGGTTGGGATCTCATCATCTCATCCAGACTCCTTGGATGGTTATTCGTTAACTTCGCCCTTCATCAATGCTTATCGAAACGGATAAAAATAAATTAACACACGCTGCAGGTAGAGCTGAAGGGGAAAAATGCGATGTCTTATCTTTTGGTTTTTATGAGGATGACGGACATCCAAGATTGCTTAATAGAATGCTGTCAAAACCATTTTTTTTCATTCTGATAGCTATAAACATTCTCTCCACAAAGTTTATCTAGTTTTCAAACTACTGCTGGTTTGTATAATTGTTGCTCAACTTTAAAGCGGCTAACTCGTTTGGTGCAATAGGCTTTGCGCCAGAAACTGTCTGATCAAATATAGTGTGAGCTAATAACACACAGAACTACGGTGATTACTATTCAAAAGCAGTGGTATGGAATATCGCAGTAAAACTCAAGTCCTTTCGAATCATTAAAGGAAAATTCTTCTACACCAGCATGCATCAATAAACTTGTGAAAAGTAAGATAGATAATCCACAAAAAATAAAAGTACCAAAAAAGGAGTGAGTTGTACACCTGAGATTCAAAGGTGGTGACACAACAGCTGAAGTTCTTCGAAGCTGGTTATCGATAACAGTTTGAAATACTGTGTCTTCTGTATCTTTACATCTCACGTTTTCTACGCAACCTCTTATTCACCAAAATGACAAAGACAATACTCGTGGAAATCCCTAATGGGACAGAATATGTAATTCAGAGAAGAGACACTTTTGGACGAATTTATTATTAAACTGTGTAATCGTATATACATGTGTATATGTGGTCTTTAAGAAACTATATCCGGTGACGAAATTTACATAAAACTGTGAATACATAAAACAGCAATAGCGGTAGTATGAAATACAGTCAAAATATTTGTGACTTCACTCAGTTTTCTTGTCGATATCAATATTATGAGTAAGAATATGTACCCTTTTGTTGTAATCTCTTCACTCACTAATGTGCCTTTACTTAAAACGGTTGACATTTGGTGTGATTACATTTCCAAACATAACTTTTTCATCCTGTTCCCTATATCTTATTCAAGGGATTTATTACTTCTATATACTAGCAATATCAAATTAACATATGAAGGCGATTTTTTCTGACAGGTTGATGGTGTTGCTATCCGAAGTCCGTTAGAGCCGCTTTTAGTAGATATCTATGTATCATACATTGAAAGTTTATTTGAGGATTTAATCGAAAGTATGCCACTTTATAGAATGTATGTAGGCGACCTTGTAATGATTAGTAATAAGCGCTTTGTTCTGCAATCTCGATTTTAAATCGAATGAATTAAGTTCAGATTAGCATATCACTTACACCTGAAGGAGAGGAAGATAACTATCTATCTTTCCTAGGCATATAGCTTAGTTAACGGCTTGATGAAAAACCTACCTGGACAGGACAAAATGACCTTATTAAGGTGCCTTTTCAGTAGAATCCAACAAATATGCGCTGAAGACACAGTGGATGAGGAAAAAAAAGTCGACACAAACTCTGGTTGATAACACTTATCCAGACAAATTCATCAAGAGATGTAAAGTAGTCAGAATACCAAGACACACCCTCAACTCTCCCCTGAGAAAGACGTGTACGTCAAGCTGCCCTATATGGGGCATCATAGTAGCTTGACAACTAGACAGGATACCTGTAAATTGGGTTTCTTGTTGATGTGGTCGAGACGGTTGATTTGGAAAGGTCTGCACTGTCATATGAGGTTGGGACTAGGTCTTTCGTCTGGTCAGTTAAATTCTCGAATTAGGCTTTCATGGCGAAAACATAAATTTGACTGTACTATACAAATCTTGTCGTTAAACTAATGTTCTATAGACAGTCCGATAGGAAATTCGAAATTCGTTAGTGTGGTCACTGTAGATGTATACAAACGACAAAACTAGCTTGTAAATCGTTTGATTATTTCTCAAAACACAAACTATCCCCTAATAAATTGGTCACCTTTCAAAAGCATCAATCATTGTTATGGTATTGCAGTCATGATAATCATTATGATTTTGCGAATGAGGCAGATACCCTTCCTACAATTATTGATTATATATTGTACTTTTATCCACTCTGTGTATCCCCACACCATATTTTATAAACTACTTAGTAATCTGTTGGTGCATTAGTTTTTCGATAAAAAGACTGTTTCCAAATAAAATGCTGTGTCTCCTACGGAATTTCTGATTTACATCTTCCTACAAATCACCAGTGTACTTGGTCATAATTCATTAGAATTTTCAACTTCCACGCTCTTTCCTCTATCTGTATATCTGTGGAGCAAGTAAAGCCACAAAGTCATACCTCTGTAGTGATGTGGTATAATTTACTCGCGTATTATCTGAATCACCTGCCTGAAATCCTCCACAGTCATCTTGTGTTCCGGTGTGAGGTATGCAATTCATTCCAGAAGACAGAAGTCAATTTGTGAAAATTATTTCTAAGATTCCCACATTTATATATATATATATATATATATATATATATATATATATATGTCATCAATATTCATACAGAATGCTTGACAAAACAGTTAGAAATCTAAATTCTCAACGCAAACTATACATAACGCGCTTAACTGAAGACTCTGATATGTAACAACTAAAGTGACGGCTTTTTTTTATTGGTTTCATCAGAATACAGCCTACAAACTAAGATCTGTCTCACTATGTTTATCTACCATCAATATTTCAGACAAAACATCTGCACGCGTCGAAAGGCTGTGGTCTTATCCCCACTGGGACTCAAAAATATTCACATGTAAGTGATTGTTACTTTCATTGAGATTGGTATATTCGTTATTCTCATTCGGTCTGTATACGTGTTTCACCACTCAAGAATACGTTACATCTGTTCTGTAAATTGTGGTCAAACATGCCTTAACTTCATTCTACTTCATTTTTTATACAAAACACTTGCAGAACTGCTCCGTCTAGTAATGAATGATTCATTTCATCACCTACTTGAAGCAAATCATGTGAATTATGAATATTTTGTGCATCTTCAAGACTTGCTGAACACCTGAATAATAGCAAAATAAGTCGATTCGTTCAGTTTTATCCTATATTTTGAAATCAAAGCGAAGGCGAAGGCACATTGCGATTCGTTTCCACCAGCTATTTTACAGATACTGTCATTGTGATAGCATTTTGTTGAATACTTCCAAATCAGTTTTATAAAGTAACACGTCTACCAAACATTCAGTATAACAATGACTTAACTTCAATGCGGATCAGTAAGGGTCCGCTGGTATTCGTCGACCATTCTATCAGGCTGTGTCAGAGCGGCGATAATTCAACACCTTGTCAATACTGACCACTTCGTCTCAACAAACGCCCCCTTCGAAGTTATCTGCAATGTGAAGAACAACTTGCCAGAAATAATACGCCCTCGTCTCCTTTTCATTGCTGAAAATCTAGGCATTCAGACATAGAAGCCGGAGCTATGCGTAACGAAGAAACTTATTCAATAACCTAGATCTCATGGTAACAACTGTATCGATTTCTACCGACTTGGCTTTTAGTCCTTCACTTTTCTCACAATCTTGTATTTCAATCGACCTTCTGTGTAGCTCCATCTTCCTCTTGATTTCTTTGTGCGTTCTAGATTAAGTTATTCATCCTAATACCGAACGTTAAAGCAATTATTCCACTCCTCTTCTACATTGACCAATATTAGCAACACTGTTTGTCACAGCTCATCAGTTTCTTATCTCCCACTTTTATGAAAAACAGATTGTATATAAATGCGACTGTACAGCCTAATAGGAGAATGAATTCGCTGAAAGTAGCCACACTAAACTGCCTGTTTTATTTTCATGAATATCTGTATTAGGATTATTGACGAATACAGACAAAATGTGTGAAAGGATTGTTACAGAGGACTGGTAGTGATCAATTTTCTTAGTACACTTCTTCAAATAAAGACATGTCACACCGGCTTAGAAACATACAATCATACCTTTTTGGATAAAGTAACAAAATTGAATATACTGTGGTATTTATTTCCAAAATTGTTCTCTTCAACACTTCTTGCCGTCATGTCATTTGGTCATAAAATAATGAATTGTAATCCTTTTATGATTCACACCATCATTCGCTGTCAAGTAAAAATCACAGGCAGTATTTAGAATACAGTTTTGTGTAGAAGACAGCTGAAACTCTAAATCAGTTTTTCTCATGATGGAATCAGTCTTTTGAAGATACGGGTGTATCGAGATATGACAGATAAACGAAACCAGCGTAGACTTCTAAGGTCATATAACACAGACATTCGCGATGCATCTGAAAAGTGAAAATGTCTAAGAATAAACTCTCAGTTCCATACCATAAGTCATAGCTTTCATTACTCGACTTTACTAGAAAGACCACAGTGAAAATATCACACAATGCATCAGTGACTGTATGTTATCAGACATATTCGTTTATTACGCAGCCTTATATGTTGGAAGACATTTTGTTAAGACTACGTCTTCATTTTTTCCAAGTGATGAACGATTTGTTTATATATAATGTTATCCCCAATCGAAAAATGTCTGGGCACTGTTAACTACACCTCCTCACAGCTGTTTGCAAAATATCCGAATGACATTGATGAGTGAAAACGTAAGCACAACTCCAAGTGTTGCTACTCACACAGCACTGAGTAAACCAGTATATCAGATATCAAGTGATCACACCGGAAATCATCTGGAATGAATCAGATCAAAATAATCTGACAGTACACTTATGTACAATTGTGTGGATTTTTAGCACTTAAGTTGAGGCAAAATGCACTGAATTTCCAGTATGATTACGTACAAAATTCCATTGACATATCTCAACATCTCTGTCAATATTTGCATATATCAGAGTCATGTAGGGTACCATCATTATTTTAAGTGCCAGTCATCTTTCGAATTTGCTTGTTTTGGAGTTTAATTTAGATGACTCAAAGCCACACAGTGTCGATCTGTGTGACATATACATTTGCAAGTCAGTCATTGCAGATTCACTTATTTTTCCAAGGTAAAATAAATTCACGAATTTATTTGCTTCATACAGAAGTGATAGTGAAAAAAAATTCGATCCAGTTAACTGAGATCGCTAAATCAATCACACGTGATTTAACTTTTTGAGAAATGTAGTTAATGTGTCTAATGTACAAACTGGAGAAAATCTAAATTTATCCATGAATGTGGGCGGAGAAAAAGTCGACAGAATTCTTCAATGACCATAAAAGATTTTGTTGTACTTCATGGACCGCAAGACTAAGTGATATCCTTTTTCCTCATGTTCTCCTGTTTAAGGCTAGTAGCTTTCTCAATGTATTATTCATTCAAACTATTGGAAGTCGTTAATCAATATTTTATTTATTTCATGGCAGTCAAATTTACAATGATAATTTCAAAAATGTTGTCAGTGGTCGTCCATTTACCCCACTCTACTAAACAAGAAATAAGCAATACAATGCGGATTAATTTGACGTATGTTCCGAGTGTTTCAAATACAATGTAACAAAGAGGTGTTCTGGTGTTTTAACGTATGCAATTGATGTCTGCCTTAAGGTATATACAGAACAAGGTATATGTATTATTTCTTCAATTGCATCAGCCCACTAGTGTCTTAAACATCACCACACGGATACCTTTACATCACTTGAAATTTCAGTCAGATTATCAAGTGAGTACGTGTGAAATAACCTTCTTAACAGATTGCTTCGCAACTTATACCAACATTAGGATAAGCAAATAATTTGCAAGATGTAAACAGTCCTATAAAACAATGAAGAAATATCAACCAACCAACCAACCAAATGGTTTTGGCAGTTTACTTTGTTTTTAAAAAGTAAGAATGAGGTTGTGAGGTTGACGTTTCAATAGCTCTAGTCATTTATAAGATTGTTATCACTGTTCTCTTCTGAGCACTTGTTCCTACAGATAATCAGCACTACTGCTAGTAAATAATGACAATTTATAACTTCTTTTGATTATGTTTTCATGAACCTGCACCTCTTGCTGTTGCCTGTTTTGTGATCAAAGTCACACATTTCAAGAGAAATGTCTTAATACTTGCCTATCCATTTATAAGTTACAAAATGTGGTATGGAAAATATGGACTAACATTTGTTGAAGCAGTTTTCTAGTGATATGATTTACTTTGAGTTTACTAAGGAAAATTTATTCTCCGTCGAATAAGAATTCACGGGGAATAAATTAAATGTCATGCTTACTTCGGTAACTGTATTAAAAATAATAGCATAATGATCAGTAAGAATTTATTCGTACTTCTTAAAAGTCAACACTGAAAGACTGTATCTTGTGTTCGACGTTATAATCTATAATGAATTGCCTCTCATTAAGCTATTCAAAATCGGGATTTGGAGGTGAAGTAACGTTTAAGAAGTGTAGAAGCAATAACCGAATACTACCACTTAAATATGAAATAATCATTGACATCTTCTATTGACCATTTAGCTGGCCAATAACACTCAAAATACATATTCCAAAACCTGACTTCATGTTTTCAGCTGTCGATGGAAACTTGCTCAGAATCACAATAAAGCGTTAGAAAATAGAATTTCGATATCAGGGTACACTATGACACAAAAATCTATCCATCTCATTGACAGACAATTACACATATTTCTATGTTAACTGCCTGTCTCAATTCTCTAATTATATGCAACAAGAATTCCTAATGGCTTGTGCTTACTAACATTGTGGTGTAAAAGTTGTAAGCCTAGATTACTTCTCTGTCGAAATCAAGAAATTATTCCTATCACTGAGATGCGTTAGAGTCAATACTTTCTGACTCCATGGCTATTTACCACTGGTCGTGCTTCAATTTCCATATTTTTACTTCATTAGTTTTCAGTGGATTATAGTTAAAAGATAACATTTCTATCAATGGTTGGTTGATATAAATTGATTACAGTCACAATTAAAATCTTATTTCACAAATAATAAATTATGAAGAGCTGCTCTATCAAATAATAAACAACCAGTCGGTGAATATGAAAGTCCGACATACTCGTAAATTTTATGTCGCTTTTGAGCATTTGATAGGTAAGGATATTAGATATATCCCTTGATTATCGGCAGTGAAGCAACCACTGAAATGCAACTTTTATTCAGATTCAACACACTATTGTGAATGTAGAATGTTAACATTTTGAAAATTAGCAGTGAACATTCGGAATGAGTAGCAAACATGCCGCCCTCACTTGTCTTCTAGAATCGACATCGTATAGTTTGAAATTCGATGAAATTATATGTCTAAAGTTCATTGCGAACTCGTTCACTTTGTCTTCTAAACGAACTACAATGTAGGACGGACAGAACATTTAAAGATTACACAAGTAGGATTTCAATATTACCAGATGAATACGAAAAGTGTCACTGACCACTCACACATTTTGAAAATTATTTCCGTAGTTTTACAAATGCATCTACAAAATCACCAGTACACACAATTGTCTATGTACTCAAAACTCAGGCATACCTAGCTGTTTATTTAGGGAGAATTCCATCTTCAAATCTAAGTAGGTGACATCGCCTTCGTCATTTCATTTGTTTTTCCACCAGCACATCACCAAGCTTCACCCCCTGTTATCCACATAGTTATGTGAATAGTTTTCAAGGAGACGCAGTTTGAAAAGAAACAAAATAACTCGAAACAAAATTAGACACAATCGTGGTATGAACAAAAGTCAATCATGCAATTATGTTAACTTACCTATGGCGATGCACCTCCCTGCAATCAAAGCAGCAATCACTCCATCACAATTCATGGTCAATTAATTCTATGACATTTATATATATTATACTTGAAACGTTCCAGCTGATACCTGAATATAACTAATCAAGATATCATCGAAATTTTAGATGTTCCATACGAGGGTTTAATTGAAATGTTATCAAGGTGAACTTTTGATAGAGATGTACTTTTTTTCTCATAGACTTTCGAAAATACTGCAACAAGGTTTGGTAGATGAATACGAACTTGAATCAAAATGAACTGAGTCATTCCCTTTAAGTATACTGTCATGATTTATATAGTCATTTTTCAGTCACCAATTATTATAACAAAAATTTTATCATAGACGGATTAGAAAAGTTGTTGACTGTGCGAATACGAATCCAACAACACTAAACAAATATCAACGCGATACTGACTATATAACTTCACTCTATCGGCGATTAGGCAGCTAAATCGTTTTCTTAAGTCAGGGTGCGGGAAAATCTTTGTTTAGTAACAGTAAAACATGGACATTTAGACAGGTAATCATAATGACTTACGGGTAACTGTAAACCACCCTGCAATTATAGATGGACAGGTAGAGTGACACAAGTTACTGATTTTGGCTTCATAAAGTTCAAGCTATGTGAAACCAAGATACATTTAGTTAAAACATAAACATAATTAATTAGCTAATCACGCTATTTCAACACTCTGAGAGATGACCAGCATTCAATCTTAATTAAGCTCTACTCAGTCTAGTCAGTTGTATCATGTCACTTAATTTTTCATAATTTATTATAGTTTAGTTTAATGTCTACCCTAATAGAGCTTTTTGTATTACTTTATTTTTATCTGACGCAGATTAGGAAACATCTCTTCTAAATAACACACTAAAGAAATGTGATGCAGAAATAAAGAAATGAAGTAAATGAGTGCAGAAACAGTAAGAATATTAATATCATCACCCAAATACTATCGGATTACTACTTTTTGAATTGACCGTAAAGTGGTAAAATTCCGTACATGCATATACTCGAAGTAGATATTGATAAATATTTACGGTCGGAAGTGCATCCTATTATCAAATATTAAATCAGTATAAAAGAAGTCCTTGATAATGAATTTTATGAAACAAACATCAGCAACAAAGAGTTGAAAACCCTTTCATATTTTCCTCTAACTTTACGGTTTTGAAATATAAATTTATTTATAATTTACTTGTCATAATAACTGCAACGTGAATACTAAAGAATGGAAACAATTAACGACTGCAGAACGTAGCATCCTACAGCATCAAGTAAATATCAAGTAGTCACTGATCATTTTACAACACTCAAAAGAGAATTAATCAATTTTATTTGCATTGAAAATCGAGCGATATATTTTCTTCACTCAAACTGCTAACGAAATATTTCCTCCAAACATATTCCAGAAACAGAGCAGCAAATAAATCGCTCTAGCACCATTAACTAAAAAAAAACTTTAGGTGTCAAAAGATAGGATAAGATGAGTAGTCAGTATCTTTACTTTTATCATAACTATGAACATATCTCTGATTACGATACATTTACCTGAACAGCTTTGAAGGCTATTAAGTTTAAATAGATTTATGACGCAGTTAATACTACAAGCACGCAAACGTTCTCAGTTTTACATTGAATTAGTTAAGACTAAACACTAATTAGTAACCATTATAACTCACTCCAAGATTAGAAGTGGCATTCTGGAATAAGAACAGGTAATGACACTGAATAAACTTAGCACGGGTGTTGTTAGAATGCTGTCAGTCTGAAATTACATTACAAATATTTTCTGCTGTTTCGAATGGCTGAGAAGAAGTAGGTTACAACAAAATGGTAGAAAACTGTATGTGTGGCACACTAATACATAGGTAAGTGACCACAGCCTTTCGAATAAATAATGAGTTATCTCCACTCGAATCGGACGTGACTGAGCACTGAACATGCCATACTTATTATAGGTTACCGGATCTTATTCAAATGTGGAAGTTACCTCTTCTAGATGCATTCAGTGAATTATTATTATCACCTCACCATGCGTGTAGTCTTCGCAATGGTTTGCACAGATTTCAGGGTATAAGCAAAAAAACGCAAATTCATTTATAAAAATGGCAATACACTTACTAAAACAGTCTGTACTATTCCCTCAGCTAGAACCAAAATATTGAATACGTTCATACGTATATTATTACTTGTTTGTCGTCACAGTATTATAGTGAATATGAAAAATTATTATGCAGACATTATCCATACACATTGTGACATTTCGCATCTTAATGTATGAAACAGAACATCCTATGAATGAAGCCTATTGATAAATCTAATCAGAAATGAATTTCCCTGAAGAGATTAAACATTCCTTTCCAGATAGATATGAGGTGATCTATGAGAAGTGAGGCAACCACACATATATTTAGTCACGCTGTTTGTTTACTACGTGTAACTAAGATTATCTTTCAAGGGAAACTACGCCCGAAATACTTTGTCAAAATCTCTGTTCCTTGTATAACATCACCAACAGCAACACCAGATAAATCCCTTATCATTAGTCGATAGAATGAATGCATGGAAATGCATGGCCTAGAAATGAAACAACTGATGAATCGTCCAAATTTCTGCACACATCTTTATTTCTAAGTGAAAAAGATGTCCTTATTATTTAAAACAACAGTGAGACATATAAGGAATGTCGTCTATAACAACAACAAAAGATCCCATGCTCAGCCGCGGAAACTTTTTAGAACGTCAATGCCTTAAAAAAAAGTATACAGATCAAAACATGCGGACACTTACCACTGCAAAATGCCGAGTCGCTAAAAAACAGACCTTTCAAAAAATAAATAAATCAATTAAAAAGAATTTAATTGTATCCGGATGGTGAAGTTACTTCATGAGTGTCTAAAAGTTTCCACCGAAATGCGTAACTATGAGTCAGTATACATTGCAAAACCCAGTCGTTACTGACATGATTTTAGTTGACATTGCAGGTCAACACCACAATCTCGCCAGTCCAACTGTCCCCCATCAAACAATCCCACACAGAATTCAAAGCATCACACAAGTCGTAAAATATGTTTCAGTTGACGATGATCAACATCAAAATGAATTCCAGTAATTTATATTACACCAGGAAGAAGATGACGCACTGGTCAGCTTATCAACCTGTCTTATCAGAGAGAAGGCAAGAGCTTAGAGAAACACATTCATATTCACACAAATTCGCAGTAGAATCATATACAAAGCAGTGATTATCAAAGCATTGATGCATTCGAATGTCAATCATGCAACACTTTGGGAAGTGAGACGTAATGGCCCTTTTAATTTGACTGCTTGAAACAGAATGTTAGTAGTCTCGATATTTGTGCTAACTGGTGGTGATAGCTTGTCGCATAAAATGATGAGGTGAAAAATCTCAGAATAAAGAACATTTACTTATGTTCAAGTAAACATCTCCAGTCTGAGCGAAGAATTTTCTTTCCCATTACTTCTCTTCAGGTCTATTCAGTTATAAATTATAACTTTTGTTGACATTACAATAATGGCCAGTTATGCAGTGGATATTGTTTTTAACGTGGAATCACAGGTTGGTCATGAGGTATCAAAGTAAATAGTAGTATTTGTGTGGCAAACGTGATAGGCTGAAATCGATCAATAAATATTGTGAAATACGAGACAATGGTGATGGCGATTAGTCATACTAGATTCGTAAATTGTGGGGTAAGAAAAACTAACAAGACACTCCAAGGTTTTAACAGGTGCCAGGTGAGTGGCCAGTACAGAGTGGTACGTATTAAAGAGGATTAAGACCTAAGACTGAAATGTGAAGTTCATAATGAAATAGCGATGTGTGAAATGAAACAGACAGAAGCATACATTGAGAAAAGCGATAATATCACTAACAATAAAACCGGATAACAAAAATGGAAAATTGGATAGTTTTGAGAGAGAATTTGAACGAAGCGCAAAGATTATAACGAACAATATTAATTGTAATAATTAGCAAAGAAAGGGAAAAACAAGAGGGTTAATGGGAAGAAGCAATCTGGTTAAGATGAAGAATCGTTAACCAAAATTCGGCCGCGGTAGGAACACCGTCTAGACGTGTTCCTATTGAAAACAAAGTTCCGCTTTATTCAATCTTATTGCAACAGCTTCAGCTATATGTGGCAGACTCAAGCGAAATGTATGCGATAACGACAGCTGCCAGTTCATGCTTACGACTATTGTAACCTATGTTTGCTTTAATACTGAATTCCGCCTCTTTTCTTACTTCGAATAATTCACCTCTTCTAGCTTACACATCACATTACGTAATACATTCTTTGAGGACAAATTTCACCAGTATGTGATTGCTCATATGATCTCTTCGCTACATATAATTACGATTGTTCATCTTGTGAGAATGAATCGTCGAAAAGAAAATTTCCTTCACTGTTTACCTAATTTTATTATAATCCAATGAAATTCTCTGTAATTCCATTCTCGCTTAGAATATCCCAGGTGACCTGGAGTTCTTCCTCCAAACAATCTTTGGAGGAAATGCATCCCTTAACGTGGAAATATTTCACACTATTAAATCGTATAAAAATCCTAAGCCTGACTGAACACCAATATTTACACAGCATGACAGTCTAGTAGACATCCCCTTTCAATAATTCAAAATGAAACTGTTTCACAAATATTAAAATCAAAGAATGTGTCTTACAATACAACCACCACAAGAATCCTGCCTCCGATGTTGGCAGACACAGGATATCTGAAATGTTTAATCAAAGTTATACGTCTCATTTGTCATACAAAGAAACATGGTGTCATACAACAAATATACATGAATTGTAAATATCATACACCTTAAAATTATGGCAGTCTGACTCACAAGACGGAAGACTAACTCATTCTGTGCGCAAAAATCAGGAACCACTTACACAAGAAAATCGATGCCGACAAGGTCCACCATATGTTTCTCAACATGTTTGCGTCTAGGCAGTTTATCACTTTGACACAATGTTAGCAGATAACCGTTTTATATTGTCGTCAATCCAACTGCATATTGACACACATACAAACACACATTGCATCAGGTTGCATCATGTGAAACTCACAGAAAACTTGATATTTCAATTATAGAGAATTTGTATTCGCTGAAATGTGGATCAGCAGTACGAGACAGGCACACACAAACGGCAGCGAAAGCTTCATTTCTGTTGGTTGAAATATTCACTGCCTGTGTGTTTTCGCTCTACCTGTTTACAACTCTTTTCAAAATCAGTAAATCGTTAGCATGAAATTTTATGCAGCTAGAGAAATAGGAATACTGAATGCTACATTGTACACTTCGAATATTTAGCATTTGATTACCAGTCAGTGTCAAGTCATTCCACAAAGAGAGAGATGAGCGTCTTATTCAAATATATGCCAGTGTTTACGTCGTCAGTTATCCAAAATGTACCATTCTAGGTGTCAGAGCTAAGCACCCAATAATGCCCAGGGAGAAGCTGGATATAATTCAGAATCAGCAATGAATAAAGAGTCAGAGCGAACGATTGTGGTTTGAATAAATTCTTCTTCAGCCTCTTTAATTATAAATCCCTTAATTTAAGCATAAAATAGCTAGCCGGCCAGTGAAGGCAAATTAGAATCATGTCACAAAGTGTATTGTGGAACAAGTATTTGATGGGATGGAAAAAAGTCAGGTAGTTTTTTGATATACATGCTCGATAAGAACATCAGATAAAATAAGATGAAATAATTTAATGATGTATACATATATGTATATATGAATGTTGTCAACAGAAATATACATGTTTCCAGAGTGAGTGTGATCAGGGTGTGTGTGGCAATATGGAAATAAACCAACGAATGGGGCGTACTAGACATAAGTTCGAGGTTGAAAATAACGACAATAAGAATGATTGTAAAATAATAACGATGATGTGGTAGAAAATTACAAGTACTATTGGTGAATGATTGTCAAATAATAATAATAATGATGAATACAATGAAGTGGAATGAACAGGATTTTGTAAATACGATAACAAGTTAGAAAAGCACTACATAAAATCTAAAGTAATAAAATCATATGAAAGGTCATGAAATCATAAAAGTCGAAAATGAACGCTTGTCACTGAAACAAAGGAATATGAGAAGAAGGAAATAAAATTGTGATAAACATATAAAGTGCTAATTTTCATGGAGGATTTGTTGCCTTTATTGTAGGCCAAGGTAAACATAGAGGTTGAACATACTTCTTTTGTATACAAAATGTTGGTCCTCTAGTAATAATTGCAACCGCTTCAGCTACTGAAAGGAAACGTAGTCGAGCTCCTTTAAGTCGAATACTAGGAACGCGGTATGTATCTGAGAATGTCTGGTCAAGTTTTATCGGGTGTCCAGCATCTACCAAGTGGGCTAAGACTGCACTATTTACGCATTTGAATGCCCCTTTACTCAAGCATACAGGTATATGTTCACGCGCGCGTATGGATAAAGCCCTCTGAATAAACATGTACCTTTTTGGTTGAGTAAAGGGATAACAAAATGCGTGAATAATGCAGTCTTTGTTCTGGATATATTATGGCGATATTCTATTTAGTGAATAAATACTCTGTACTGGTTTTGATGTATTTGTGTTCATTGAGATTGATGCTTCATCGCCGAAACTTTCATTGCCTCACTAGGCAACATCTTCAGCGCATCCGGTTTTACTGTAAACATGAGAATTTCAAATCAATTAGACATTGTTCAGCCGAATGTCAGCCACTTCGACTGAATTTCAGTCTTCATTCACTATTTCGTTTATGTTAGATTTAAATGGTGATTTAACCTGAAAATCTGAAATATCCGTTAAAAAACTACCGTTATGCTGAATGAAGGCACACACACGAAACAGATGGTTAACCATTCCGCCTTCAGAGTAACTACTGTGAAATGGTATGGCACTGGCTTCAGAAATCAAACTTCTGACATATATATATATATATTGTACAGATTAGAAATTTGTAACTGAGTGAACCAAATACATGACACACAGAACTGAAATCTTCATCATGTCAAGGTGTAGAGGTGAACAACCTTTACGCAACCTATCACAATTTTCCTTTACATTTGAAGACAAGCATAAGACAACAGGTTGATCACAGATTTGCAAATAACCTGCTTGAACATCACTACCAGTGGAATTTAGAAAAATGGTCTCGGCCTACTTCAGTCTCTACATCTTAATGCTCAGTAATCCATGACAGTCTCTGTGTGCAGCTTCACATACAGAAATTCGCAGTTGTAATAAACAGTCAAAATGCTTTTGAATACATGGAAATGAACTAAGTCCTACAGTTGTAGCTGAAGTCGTTCCGTTTTTTTCCTAAGGTACGGTCGAGTCAAATGATACCATGAGCGTCTGGCACTCAATCCGACTGAAACTGCGGATTATATGTTGGTGAAGGGGGAAAATAATACCTCACAAATGCGTTGTGCCTCACTTCACCATCTATAAAATATAAATGAAGCGAAGGTGATGGTGAATCCTGTCTACGCGTTTTCGGTCTTCCAAAGTCAATCCGCAGAAGCGCAATGGCTTCTTATCACAGGACTGTATGTCAACAAACCCAGATATATACAACGGATCACCAAATGTCATCTTTATATCTCAAACGTCGTTATTGTCATATAAGTGCTATAAATACCTTCTTATAATATACAACTGGCAAACAGCCAGTACAAACTCACAACAATCATGCAGGAAACTTCTAAACTACCGGGTAAATGACTAGTTCATAATATCTCTTCATGAGCCACTTTCATTCATCACAACGGCTGGGTTGTGTGAATAAACAGCTGATAGATGAACGTCAAACAGATGGATTGCCATCAGTAAAACGTTTGAGCATTGTGGATTAGATCAAATAAAGTATAATTATATTTCAATAGTTTAAACACAATTATAAGTTTCGCTTGCAATATTACCAATAACAAAAATTATCATTTTGTGTAAACTATTGAAATATAATTATACCTTATTAGATGAATTGTCTTATGTTTTCAGAAAAACAACTGATTTTAAAGTAGTGAGAGACAGCGAGTATTCTTCCCAGCTGAAAAACATACTGTCAACTCGACTGTCTTCCAACTGGGATTACCAGAAATATTCCGTTCCTAATCAGTAAAAATGGATACCTTGGAAAATTTCAGAATAAGGTATAAACTTAGCACGCACCAACGGAGTAATCATTTTTGTCTACACTACATTTTCTTGAAACACTGTCAGATTGCTTGAAATGAGCTATTAGTATGACTAGTAACTGTTGATAGTCTGTCATCCAATTAACACATTCTCTGAGACAAAAAATTTCATTACTTGATTAAGTGAAATCCATTTGTATTTATGGCTTCAACTGCTCTTATAGAAGCTGCAGCAATAGGCGAACAGCTTGATAGTTTGCTAGCTGTATTTTATGTATAGTAGTTACAATCAAATAGCTTTGTTGTGAGAAGCTGAACTGTAAGCATGATATGTGAAAAATCGAGTACAGCAGAGACACGACTTAAGTGTTTTCCACCATCAGTCATATGGGGGAAAACAATGACAAAGGTGATATGCACTCCTATATCGGCTTAGTGTTCAGATATGGGACGTAGAATCAGCATTACATATTTCGACTGAATAAGTCAGATCTGCATCTTCGAAAACACCTTAGTTCCTCCAGCACTGTCCATAAAAGATATGAACAGTATCAATTATTACCGACTCCGAAATTATCTGAGTACCAGCGAAAGGAATTTTCGCTGCTGAATTTCTGACAAACATTCGAAAATACGATGAAGTGTTTACCGGTGATGAAATCTCTAATTCTTTAATGTGATGTAGAGCTGTAAGTGTAATGCACCGGAAGGTAGGTCAGTCATTTTCCTAATTATCGATGTAATAACCTGTTATTCATCTACGAATAATGAAGACGTGAATATTTCTATACACAGAGTAAATTATACATATGAACTGTGATCAAGATTTGTCCGAATAGTTCCAAAATAATTGGGTGCCGAGTGAGAAGTAGACATTTGTAAAATTTATATTTTTCAAATCTCAGCGATGTTCAAATGATTAATTCCAACGATTCCTTCGGCAATCTGGTCCGAACTTCTTCAGGGAAATTAATCGAAATAAACATAACAGAAGTTTATATATAAAAACGTCATCTCTTGTTTTTAAAAACTTTGTCCAATCATATGAATCACGAAACAGATATCAACGTGTTTAATAAACAAAATTGTATGAACTGTGATCAAAATTTGACCTCAGACTTTCCAAATTACTCACCTTTTGATAAGCGAATTAAATAGAGTGTACTTTTCATAATATTACGTTAAGTTACATGACAAATTGTCTTCGCAATGATGCAGGTGAATTCCAAACAATTAGCGAACTTCAATACATTACCAGATATATACAAGTTGTAAACATTCTTACTCAAAGTGGATTTTCGTTCCCGAATACTGAAATGAATCATTTACCTCGATCGAGTCAAATATTAATTCAAGACGATTCACTAGATTCATTCACATTATCTCATCTAAGTTTTGTAGAATCTGTGTGGCAAACTGGTTCAGATAGTTGAAATATTTACTATTTCTGACTTCAGGAAGTGTATTCATACCTGTGAGAAATATTTTCGAACAGGTCTCCGTGTTACAGAGGTAGTAAGTAAAAGTATAAAATTCAGATTTATCAGCTTCGATATTCCAGTGACCTGGTGGTTTTAGCTCATCATACAAATGAACATAAATACACAAGAAAACTGAAATTAAATGCAGTTTAACGATTGCTTAGCTACGTATCTTAAAATTTTAATGTGTACTGAATAAATAACGACATAGTTTTCTTTGTACAGGATTGATATTAGAACACAAAACTGAGAAACATGTATTTTCGGAAACTTCACATCAGGTTCCACATTAACATTTTGATATTATCGCGTATATACACATTATACTGATGTGCATGGCTCAATACATAAATGTTTGGTTGGTTTCCAAGTGAAGTCATTTCCGCCTGGCTCTACATTTGTCAGTAAGCCATCGCCTGCCCTTCACTCAATCTCGCTGTGTCACACTCGGATACCGAACTCGCCGATTCCCACATGGTTTCCATTCGAGGATCTGTCGCGGTCTCCTCGAAGTGCACCTTATCCATCTCCATGACCTCTAGCGTATTCGTCCAGAAACACGCCCTTTGCTGGTTCCCTCCCAGATTTTTCTTGTTGCTAGTCCTTTCTGGCTGGCCACCTGACCATCAGCATTTAGAGAAGGCGATTGTTGGTGAAAGTCTTCACCTTGACGAAAATGCTGTTCATGACAAACCAAGCCTCTGACATATATGGAAGAACAGTGGTGATAAAATTCTCATTTTCTTCATTATACCGAATGCAGCAGATTTTCAAACTCATATATATATTTTATATGTGTACTTCAAGAATTTCCTGCTAGTTCCACACATATGTATGTATGCTGGATGATGTCGGGTAATCTCCTGATATCCAACATGTTTCATACCATAAATCACAGTTAAAAACGTAAACTGCATTGGAAATAGCATAATATATAACATTTTGCAATGCACACTCCTGCTGGTAATATCCATTTAGTCAACATCACTTGATGAGTAATATTCTTCTAACGACGAAATCAATATTTTCATAAACTTCCTGGTCATGTGCTCAAATACTTATCAACATAATATCACCATCAATAGACACATCTACCGACGTCTCACAATACAATGATCCAAAATATTTCATTAATCTTGAGAACACGTTCACGAAGGAGACAGCATGTGCAGAATTCCCTATAACGTATTGCAAAGCAATAAGTTCATCATTGAGTAAACACGTGACATTTGAGCACACCTGTGAAACGGGTGGTGAATGAACACACTGTACACCATGAAGATTAAATCTGATGTGAATTAATTGATGGCACACAGATTTCAGAGAGAGTGTACAGCCTTTACAATCAAATCGTCAGTTAATCTTCCAGATTAAAACCATTGAAGAGATAAAATATCTCAGTACACTGAAGCAAAATTATTCTATGCAGATTCTAAATGTCGTATTAAATATTTGCATACTGAGTCCTAACCACTGTGCAACCGCCGCACACCTGATATCTATGGTCGGCCTGCAAAACTCGGGCTACCGATATCACATGCTGAAAATTCCGTACTTGTACCAAAAATACAGTGTGGAATCAAGCTATAATCAAAAAAATTCTTCATAATTATGAAATACAATCTCACCCCAAATGCCAATGATCATTCGAATTTGTCTGGTTTTCAACTAACTTCATTGAACACAAAACCAAACACTGAATTAGGTTGAATATGTGCTTTACTTCAAGGTAACCACAGTGTGCTATGATCATTCTGATCACACAAACCAAATAACTGAGTCAAGCACTCAAAGCTCATTAGAGTGACCCTAAATTTAGCCTACCATGTAAATATGCAGATGCATGCCAGCCAATGCAAATTCACTCATCTCTTTACTTCAGTAAAAAAAAAAACTTATCATTTCCACCATCTTGAAGATTAAACATGTGACTGAATCAATTCAGAGTCCTTATTTTACTGCAGGTGGTTTGACGTTTACAATAAAAATAACTCATTCCATACAGATTGTGTTTAGTATTACAAGTGGTGAATAGAGTACAACCTCATACATCAGTTCAGAAATGTGGAAGAAGCGATGAGAAGAAAAGGCAACTCTTCTATTTTCAATACTTTATGTCATTTGGATCATTTGAAGCGATAATTTCACATTTGTCGTCAGTAGCGGTGCCTTTAGAGCGACCTGTTAAACAAGAAATAAATATTAGAAGAAGACATATAAGCGAACAATATTGTTTTCAGTTTGATCTTCTTCAGGCTTTACTCTAATTTACATAGATTTATATATATAAAAAATGTTAACCAATAACGGTGATTTTGTGGAGGAAATAAAAGATAAACACAGTTTTAACACAAATTGTCAACGATTCGACTTTCAGGCACCTCTGTATACAATGTGTTTTCCAAACTCGATCAAGCCAAGATGTGCTCTGTTGTTTCAACATATGCAACCGACGTCTGGCTTTAGATACTCAAGGAACTAGGAATACTTATATATACCTGAGTTGCATTAGGCCACTTTTGTTACAGCGATGACTACACTCTTACCGCCATATCATTTGAAGTTTCGTAAGATGGTTGTTTAATTTTGGGATGCCTGTGAAATAACCTTATAAACACTTCTGATAGTTTTTCATGGGTTCGCACATCAGAGGTAATCACAGATACCGATTTATTCATTTTCCAGAGGTACAAATTATGTTTGCATATGCTTTAGTTTAACAAAAAAGAACAAAAAATCAAATGTTTTGGCGGTTTCCAGCTGATCACACTTACTCTAAGTTTACTGGATATAGTACATTTCCCATCGAATGACAACTAGCAAGTGATGCGAGCAGACATGTGTATAAATTATAATTCAGTTGTAGCTTGGAGGGTAAAATGATCATTATACTAGATTCCATCGGGGTTTTCATTCCCAAACTCAAAGGCTCTGAAATCAAAGAATTCACAATCTATGTGTACGGTAGTATTTCGCTATCAGCAATTCTTCATTTTGGGATATAAAATCATAATAATGAAGCTGCAGTTCAGTTAAAAAGTGCGGAAACAATGATGGAATTTAACTCCATGAGCACTTAAGAACCAGAGATCTGCTTCAGTGAAAATGCGATAAGAAATATAATGGAAATTTCAAAACTCACTTCACTTTCCAACCTATTCAGGTCCGCTCTGAAGAGAGGAAAAAGCATTCCAATTGAACCATCCATATTGGAAAACAAACCAACACAGAGAATATACCCTCAAAATTACAAATCAAGCTATAATTTTGTCGCTTTTAAACGACAGCACACAAACCGACGGTTTTGTTGGATTGCATTATATGAAAATAGTAGTTGAAGAATGTTAATGTACAGAACAGTTCGATTCCATCCTCTAGTAAGTAGTACTACTTTTGACATGTGATTTATTCGTGGTTTCGCAACTTTTTATTTCTTCCACTTGTTATTCACTAGGAATCTTGCTCTAATCTTGATAATAGTATATGAACACTTCAGTAGAATAAGGTTGAGATGAGTGACTCATAGTTTGAATAAACAGCTTATTCCTGAACTTATTAATTGGTAATTTTTGACGACTGTGGGGAGCTTTGATGTCATGTAAAAATTTATTGTGATAAAAATCACTCATTACATTCCTTCATCAAGCAATAATACTACAATCTTTATTCGAATTTGACACACTATAGATGTACTTGAACGTTATCCAATCAGTTGCAATGATTTGTATTCAAAATTTCAGCTAACAATCACGATCAATTAAGGTGATACTGTTCATGAGGCTGACTTTCCACATCAGCAGCATGAAGTTGACAGTCGACGTCGTTATACTTCAAGTATACGCTTATCATTCACCGTATCAATTTTCCACTGCCTGTTTCATTACACCGAAATGAATCCAGTTGAGATGGAACAGTTTACCATTACTAAAAGACGGCTAAGGTGCCACTGATTGATCACTGATTTCGAAGCGCGATTCGCTAATTTTATACGAACTGAAAATTCAGCTGTCCTTTTCTCCCCTGAAACATATTTGTTTAGTCATAGGAATAGATACACGCAGTTTTGTTTACTAAAGTTGGGCACAAAATACCGTATCAAAATTCCATCTCCAAACTGAAGCAGGTGTCAATATCTCTGTCTCGTCATTTATTTTTCAACTGGCGAATCACCAGATGTCTTTTTTATGATCGCCATATAATTAAGTGAATAACTTTCAAGAGGATGCAAATCAAAATGAATCAGATTAATTCTACAAACAAAGTAGGATCAAATCGTGACATGAACAAAATTTTTACAGGTGATCATAATAACTTACCACTGATTGTACAGTTCTTTACCATCATATCACCAACTAGTGTAACACATTATAGGACGTGGGGAATTTCGACTCACATCAAAATACAATTAATCAAGAAATAATCGAAGTTTAATATTCCATCGGGATGTCACATGCAGGAATTTATTTGAACTGAAATGAAGCCGAATATGAACAACGACATTTTTTATCTAAATTACTGTGTAAATTGGAAATTAATAGAACGGGAATGCGTAGGTCACTTTCAACCTCAACGTCAACGTGTTCAAGACACATACACATACTGTAACTGATATTTATTCATTTCTCAATCACCAAGTATAACTAATCGGAACAGTTGTCGATTACACGAATACGAATCTATCAACACCAAATAAACATCAATGCGAAACTGACTATTTTACTCCATCTGAAATGCAATAAGGCAGTCTCTTTGAACGGATAATCAAGCCACCTCACAATTTTCACTCAAGTAACCAGACTACCCTCGTCTGATAGCAGTAAGAAACAAATATTCTAGAAGGTAATCATAATGACTTACGGATGACTGTCCACTACTCTAAAATCACAAACAGAGGCAGTGTGACACAAGGCACTAATTCTAAGTTTTTAAAGTTTAAATCTTTTTAAATCAAAGCAGGTTCAGCTAAAACAATGGCGTGACTAATCAACCACTCTCGACATTTTATTGCTCCATGTGACGATCACTTTGCAATCTTAGTTAAGCCACGACTGGCCGTGTCAATTACGTTACGTCGCTCAAATTGCTCAATTTATTTTATAGCATTTTTTGACCAGTTATTGCTTCCTATATTACGAAGCAGACATCCGACATATTTGTAGGAACATCTTTTCAAATCACCTATCAAAATCATAGAAATATGGATGCAGAAGAAATGGAACATCTAATGAGTACAGAAACAGTAAAAACAATAATATCATAACCTGATTATCGTCGAGTTATTCACAGTTTAATTGTTTGGAAAACAACACCTGTGCATACGCTCACCATCTGGCCGAGCTCTAATACGCATATCATTCAAATAGATAACCACAAATACTTTGGCCTTGAAAATGCGCCATCCTTCAGTCAAATTCAAAATCAGTGTAATAGGACACGCCGATGCTGAATTTCATGGATTTTAGTCACAAAACAACCTGAATCACATTAATCACATTTGGATTCAGGAAATCTAATTAGATCCAGATGCTCCAAGACAATGTATAAATAGGTAATCATTATTATTTTATCAGCATCGCATTGTAGTTTTTCAATCATATGCGGTTAACAAACATTCTGTCATAGGGTTAGCAGATTGAATATCTGTGACGGTCATCTGCATATGAATTATTAAGAGACACTCAAATATAATGGAACACGTGTTCACCAAACTCTTTCAATACCGACACCGACGAGTTTAAAGATAATTGAGGTTTTCCCACATAAACTGTTAAAAATCGTCAATTTATTTGAAAGGCGCTGGTATATATAAATAGAAGTGTAAATACTGAAAGAAAGGATCACTCAAAACCTGTAGAATTAGGAATTCACTATGCACTGGGTAAATATCAAATAGCTACTAAATATTTTACTACACTCCAAACAGTGGTAACTAGTTTTATTTTAAATGACATTGTGTCTTCACTCAATTCATTCGTTTGACGATTACTTCAGAATAAATTCATAAATAATAGTGAAACAAAAACGCTGTATACTTAGTAAACTGGGTAGAACCTCCACAGCCTATCGTCAAAATGTGGTAACTAGTTATTGCCTTCAATTTTTCTACTACCATGAACAAATCTTTGATTAAAACACTACCTAAATAGTTTTCAAGGTTATTCAGTTTACAAAACGAGTAGTGATGCAAATAATTCTACAAGCACGCAAACGTTTCCAGTTTTACATGGAATTAGTTAGGAATGTTTACTAATTAGTGACCATTAGAACTCACTTCCAAACTGACATGTGGTAACACTGAATAAACGTAGCACGGGTGTTATTACAATGCAGTCAGCCTGTAATTAAATTACAAACATTTTCTGCTGTTTGTAAAGCTCAAGAAAACTAGGTTACAACAAAATTTATAGCACACAAATATATAAGGATGCCATCCACGAACTTTCAAATATATAATGAGTCATTTCCACTCGAAATGGGCGCGACTGAGCATCGAACATGCCACACATATTAAAGGTTGCAGAGTCTTTATCAAGTGTGTCAGTTACCTCTTCTAAATGCATTCAGTGAATAACTATTATTATTATCCCCTCACCATGTCTGTAGACTTCGCACTGATTTGCATCGAATTCAAGGTATATGAGGAAAATTAAATTCTTTTATAAATATACCAGTACACTTACTACAACAGTAAATCCCACTCCGTCAGCTAGAACCAAAATAATCAATAAGGTCATACGCATATTATAACTCGTTCGTGGTCACAATATTACATTGCATAAGGAATAATGATATGCAGACATCAGCCATTCACAATGCAGCATTTCACATATTAAAGTATGAAACATCACGTCACAAAAAACACAAGAATCCCATGAATCCTATCAGAAATCAATTCCCTTGCAGAGATGAAACATTGCTTTCCAGATAGATATGCGGAGAATTGAGGCAATCACACATATATTTACGCACGCTTTCAGTTCACTACGTATAACTAAGATAATATTTCAAGTGAAACTACGCCTGTAAACCTATGTCAAAATCCCTATTTCTCGTACAAATCGATAGATATCAGAAAAATCACTTATCATCAGTCGACAAAATGAATGCATCTACAATCAACTCCTCCGTTACGATGAGATTTGAACAAATTGACATTCAATAATTGACCTAGAGGTGAAAAAACTGGCACATCGTCCAAATTTCTGAACAAATCTTCATTTCTAAGCAAAGAGATGTCCTTATTATTTTAAACAACAGTCAGATATATCGGTTGAATGTCTTCAACAAGAACAAAGACAACTCCCATGCTCGCCAGTGGGAATTCCTCAGAACATCGACACCTTAAAACCCAACTATTCAGATCAAAATATGCAGACACTTACATCCGCAAGCTTCGTCACTCGAAAAATGAAACCTTTCAAATAAATAAATCAATAAAACAAGAAGAATATAATACTATTCGGATGATGATGATCATGCTGTCTCATGTGTGTCTAAGAATCTCCATGGCAAATAGTAATCATGATTCAGAATACAGAACAAAACTCAGTCCTTACTGACATGATTAAAGCTGACACTGCAGGTCAATACCACAATCTCGCCAGTCCAACTGTCCTCCATCAAACCATCCCACACAGAATTACAAGCATCACACAATATTTTTTCATTTGACGATGAACATCATCATAGTGAATTCCAGTAAGTTATATTACACCAGGAAGAAGATGACACACTGTTCAGCTCATCAACCTGTCTTATCAGAGAGAAGGCAATAGCTTAGAGAAACACATTCATGTTCACACAAAACTGCAGCACAATTATGAGCAGTGCAGTGATCCTCAAAGCCAAACATATGAGCGATAATGCATTAGGATGTCAACCATGCAACACTTTGAGCAGTAAAGCGTAATTTACTTGATAAGTTATCTGATTGCAACAGAATGTTAGTAGTCTAGATGTGTGTGCTATTTAATGATGGCGGTTTGTCGCATAAAATGATGACGGGGAAAATCACTGTATAAACAACATTTCTTTATCTTTACGGTAACATTTTCCGTCAAAATAAACATCAATATTTACACAACATGACAGTCCTTTAGACAACCACTCGCAAGGAAATTCCTCCTTTCCAATTAACAAAAATGAAACTGTTTCACAAATATTGAAATCAATTATTGTGTCTTACAAAATAACCACCACAAGATTAATAATAATAATAATAATTGCTTTATTCCAAAAACAGTACTCATGATACAGCAAGGAATTTTCAGCATTCAGTACAATATTGCATCTAATTTACCCAAAAACGACAAAAAAAATTAAAAATACACAATACATAATAGTAATAAAACGATTGTTGTAGCAGCTACGTAGCAAAATACTGTGTGCCATACGGAGAAAAATATGTATAAAGTACAAAATTGTAGTAATAATAGTAATACCAACTAAAATAAAATAGCAGAGTAACGATTTAAACGATAGAAAGTGTAACACCATAAAATACAGAAAGATGAACGATAAAAGGGTCGATTCACTGTGCTAATTACATAGTAACTTGTAAGTTTCACGTCTAACAGAGTCTTCGTCACATAAAGTACGCGCTAAATAGGGTATTGTAGAATTTCTATACTTAGTAGTACGAGCATATATCTTTTTATATTGACTTCTCGTCCTACCTGATGAGATACAAGGGGACAGGTGTGAATAAAGGGGGTGCAGAGGGTCTGACATTATAGCCTTTGCCCATTTCGTACAGGAATTTATATGCCTCTCGACTATAGTATTAGCGAGCTCATGCAGTGGCAGACCACAAGCTCTACTCACAGCATTTAATACTCTTCGTAATATGATATAATCTTTTTTGAGCAGCCCAGGAAAGATTAATGGAGAGCAGTAGAGTACAATAGGTAAAATACAGGAGTTTAAAAATTGCAAAACTAAAGGTTGGTTGATACCTGATTGTCTTAACTTTTTAATGTAGAAGGTAAGACGAAACATTTTCTTAGAGATAGATAAGATATGGGATGACCATGAAAGGTCAGAGGAAAAAACTAGTCCAAGGTATTTAATACTTGATTTGGTTTCAATTTCCGTGCCATCTATGCTACAGGGATCATGAGAGTTAACTAGTTCAAGTAAGTCACGTCGATGCTTGAAAGTAAAGTCAAGTGCCTGACATTTGGAAGGATTTAATATAAGACCATTTGACTTGGACCAGTTGTTGATGTCCAACAGAAAGCTATTAAGTTTGGAGCTGTCAGACTCGGAAGTGATAGGCAGTGATACAGTCAGATCATCTGCATATTTGACAAAGTTAGTTTCGTTTGAATGAGGCAGGTCATGTAGGAAGAAAGAAAAAAGAAAAGGAGAGAGGACAGCACCTTGTGGAACACCGGATTTTGTAAGCGAGGTAGAAGAAGATTTGCCGTTATATACAGTATACTGCATTCTATCAGAAAAATAGGAATGCAACCAACTCTTAGCCCAGGATCCTGTTTGTGTCAACGATAGCTTATTTAATAAAAGGCCCCTAGGTACAGAGTCAAAAGCAGATGTGTAGTCTAAGAAAGCACTACGAACATATTTAGCACCTTTGTCTAAACAAGAGACAACATTGTGATATAAGACAACCGCAGCATCCAAGGTACTTCTACCATGTTTGTATGCAAATTGTTTAGGATCATTAAAAGGTTTCAAAGCGGGTTCAAGACGAAGTAAAAGTAATTTTTCCATCAATTTTAAAAAGGGGGAAGTAATTGCAATAGGCCGAAATTTAATATCAGAACCAGAAGATGGTTTTGGTATAGGGATAATTTTAATGTTTTTCCATGCAAAAGGTAGAACGTTACCGGAAAAAGAGGCATTAAAAATGTTAGTAAGAGGATAACACAAAATATCAGCACAATTCCTGAGGACAATGGCAGGTATGCCGTCAGGACCAAGGCTTTGAGAAGGCTTAAGAGACCGGAGACATTTAAGCACATCAAGGGTATTAAAACCACTAAAGTTATTGTCAATATGATTTGTATCATTTGGAAGGGTATCAACAGAAGAGCGTATGAAAGATTTATTAAGAGTGTCAACATTAAGAGATGGAACAGAAATACATCGCTTACCGTTAGTAATTTCTTTGAAAAGTTTCCATAAATTAGAAGGGGTTTTACATGACAAAAATCTTTGATTATATAAAACACTTAGTCTTTTTATTTCCAGTTTTATCAGCATGTTTAACTTTTTTACACCAGGCTTATCATTAGTTTTGAACAACAGTTCTTTATTTCTACGTAGCTTTTTGAGATATGGCGAAGATAAGCGATCAAATCGGATGAATAATGTTTCTTTAGGACAACATATTTCGAAACAGAATTTAAGATAATCGGTAGTGTTTGTGATTGTTTCATCTAATGTTTGTTCTGTAAATAAGTCCCAGTTAGTGTCTTTCAACATGCATCTGAGCTTGTCTAGGTTGTCTTTTGAGTAGCATCTCCGTTGAACTTTACTGTAGAGGTGAGAGAGGACACCTTTGTGTGATTTGGAATATATTTTAGGCAGCACACGTATGATGCAGTGGTCAGAATTAAGTAGAGGAGCACGTTTGCGAGCTTCATATATACCAACATCATTGATAAATACTAGGTCCAGTTTTTTACCAAGACGGGTGGCAAAGTTGACAATATTGTCATGACCAAGTGATATAAGGAAGAAGTGATCGCATGAATTAAATCACCAGTTACTATTGATAAAGAGTTCTCGAAACAAGCTGCAGCAAAAGCGGTGAATTCATCGGCGAACATAGATAAATCCAATATGGTACAGCCAGGAGAGACATAAACATTAGAAATATAAATGAATTTGTATTTTGACAGGTGTTTCGGGCGACATCTCACAGTGATGCAATCAATGAAGTCATTCGAGAATTTGAAACAAACTTTGTTTGAAATGGACCATTTTGAGTGAATAAAAGTTGCAACACCTCCACCACACTTTTTCTTGGAACAAATACGGTCTTGTCGAAAAACATTGAAATTGTTTAGAGACACAATATTGTCATCGTATGAGTCATGGAGCCAGGTTTCTTGCAGAGTGACAATACCAGTATTGTGGTAGGTACTAGAAGACAACAGAGACTGAAAATCCAGAATTTTATTAGGCAGGGACCGGCAGTTGGTACTAATGATAACTGGAACAGTGATGATGACAGACACAGGATACCTGAAATATTCAATGAAAGTTAAACGCCTCATTTGTCATACAAAGGAATGTGCTTTCGTACAATAAATATATATGAATTGTAAATACCATACACTTAAAATTACGGCAATTTGATCCACACAATGGGAGACCAGCTCAATGAATGAAGACTTGCTAAATGATATATCTGGTCCCTAGAAGATTTGAAAAAAATGTAAATGAATTATTCCTTTGGAGCTCAAAATGATCGATTCATGGTCTCAACTGAAAAGCTGATCTTCACTTCGTATCAGAAATTATCAAGGGAAGAAATGTGTTACACGGCAGTGATATATATTGAGACCAGAGAATGCATCTTGGAAAACACGACTGGAAAGGCTTAACAACACAATAATCATCAATGTCAGCCTTAAAATTATTCCCATTCCAAAATTTGACAATTAGAAACGAAAGATCCAAAATATGCTGGAGCTTGCGATCACAAATTGTGCTATATGGAAAAATGCCTGTGTAACAAATAAGTGAATAAAGACAGAAGAGAATATAATTTTATTTGGCCGATGTTGCTGTTTTTGGTAAATGTTAAAAATTCTCTATCAAAAGAGGTGACTATGATCCAGTATGTGGCGAAAAATGCATTTGGAATTAATCGACATGACATTCGTTGAAACTATCGGTGAGCATCACAATGCTGTCAGTAAATCTTCCTTCCACCATAGGTTACTGGTGCTTATTAGCTAACGATAATTCTGAACACTAGTCAAGCAGACAAATTTAATTTCACTAGACGATGATTAGTGTCGAAGTTATTTTCGGTATTCCACTTTAACCAGGAGAATCGATGGTGCCGTGTACAGCTAACTAAACTGTCTTTTCAAGGAGAAAGTTTTGGAAAGTGGAGCTGAGGAATAAATCTCCCATTAACAGAAGATCGAATTTGATTCAGTGCAAATCAAATAAACGTACGACAATTTAAGCGTTTGATTGACAGCTCTATGAGACTTAAAAAAATATAATCTCTGAAAGATCTAAGAACCAACAAAACTGATTTTCAGCAGAACTTGTACAGTTGAAATTAAATGAAGAACTTCGCAAAGTGACGACTATTTCCATGCGTGCATTTTTCAAGTGATAACAAACGAAGGCACTTTCAGTGTCAAATGATTCATTGTAAAATACTTTAGAAGTGATAGTTTCTGAGCAAAAATCATAAGCCCCATTATTCTGTATAGTCTCGATTATTATTATTTCCTTTAATTCCTAGAGGAATAAAGGTCTGCATTGCGTTCAATTCTCTGCTAACGTTTTCAACTGGCTTCACGTCTAGCCATAAACTTTCATCTCCTCTTCACATGACCTCCTCCAAATGACCCTTGGACAATTAAATCGCCGCTTACTGTTCAGGTTTGACTAGAGAGCTTGTCTAGTGATGTTTTCTCAGAGTATGGCCAATCCATCTACAATTCGTCCTGCTTATTTGTTGCACAATCGGTTCCTGATTGGTTCGCTCATTGCCCGAGATCCCTGTTGCTGATCTTTTCTGGCCTGCCATCTGATCTTGAGTAGTGTTGAGCGAAGACAACTGTTAATGAAGGTCTGAAGTTTGTTTGAGATGCTCTTTATGACGTGCCAAGTCTCTGATCCGTATGGTAGCAATAGCTTCACACTGGAGTTGAAAACCATGATCTTATTTTTCATGCTGAGTGCTGTTCATCGTTTCACAGACTCGACAGTAAGTGAAACTTGCCTCGCTTTCCCGATTCTCGCTTTGATATCTTCATCAGTTCCGTCAGCCTGTAGTTGAAACGATACTTCCCAGGTAGGTAAAGTAGGATGCTTCTTACAGATTCTTCCCATTTATGCTGATTGTTGTGTGTTGTTGTTGCTTTTGGCCAAGAATCTCCATCATCATCTCTGTTTTTTTCCATGTCCACCTGAAGTCCTTCCTATCTCTGATGCCTCCTCTAGCAACTTTTTGTCTTTCACTTGCATGTCTTCCAGTTTCTGGGAAATCAGACATATATCACCGGCGAAATCCAGATCCCACGAGATTTTCGTGGGTCCACTTTATTCCTGTCTCTTGGTTGACCTCCGTCTGTAGCACTATCCATTCTACCACAATCAGGAACGTCATTGGAGATAGTGGGTAGCCAGCTTGTCTTACGCTGTTTTCACTTCGAAGGGTTCCGCGTGTTTCCGTTGTGAATTACTTGGCATGCAGCATCGTCGTACAGTCGGTTCCATAGTCTCGATGTATTTGCTTAACAAATGTAACACATTGTCGCACAAAAAGATCAGACATTTCCCGACTTTTAGCAAGGTCCTTTTAGTCTGTCTATACAGTTATGTTTCAAAGTCATACAGTTCAATGTGCAACAATCAGTAAGAATACTTATGCACTTCAACCACTAAAATCAGATTTTCAAGTGTTGATTTGCAGGGATTTTGTTTTAAAGTGGTAAACACGAATTAATATGGTTTACAAAATAGTGACCAGAAGAATGATAATTTGGATGGTGGCAGGTACAGGATATCTGAAATATTCAATAAACATCATATGTCTCATTTGTCACATAAATCAACCTGTGACAGGTATGGTAAATATGCATAAAATGCAAATACTACAGACTTTGAAGCTATGACAAAAGTTTTATACAAAATAAGGCTCAGGTATTCATCATAAAAGATGGTCATTACTTACACAAGAAGACTGACGCCAGTGAAGTCCACCATATTTTGCTGAACACGTTTCTGTATAGACAGTTTATCAGTGATATAATTTAGAAAAGTAACGGTATAAATCTATTGTGTGTCTGTGTAATCCTATCAAATATTGTCATTAATACATACATATATACGCTGCACCACTTCATTACTTGTAACACTGACAGATGACCTAATCTATTCTCTATTAGAAATTTCTATTCGCTAAAACGTATAGTATGTGTACAAGATAGGCACACAAATGGTTGCAGGCGTTCATTTGTGGTTAGTGAGTATTGTTTCTACTGTCTGTGCGTGCTTGCCTCTAATTATTTATATCCGTTCTTTGAAAATTAGTACGGTTGCTATATTATTGTCTAATTTAACATATTTACATGAGATGCAAACAGAACTCAATTTACCGTCATATTTCAATAGACGTTCTCGGCTTGATATCACTTCAACCCTGGTTATTTTGTCAGTTATTCAAAAAGCATCATTTCAGTAATCACGCTAAATGGCCACTGCTATTCTAGGGAGAAGCTGGATCAAAATAACATGTGATCATACATGAAACACGCTACTTTGTATTGCAAATGCAACTGCACTATAAAATGTTCATAGAATGATCATGTATTTGCGATGACTTTAACGAAAAAATACTTATAACTAAGATCAAAGGATACAAAATATACTAAGCCCTCTACAAGACCTTGTATAAGATTACTCAAAAGTATAAGTTTGGCCAGATTAACTGCATTGAAAACTCCGTAAAACATTTCGGGATCTCTACAAATACTGGAAATTCAAGTCTAATAGTACTTTCCCGGTTCTCCACACACTGTCCTCCAAATGCTCAAGATATTTCTGTGTTCTGATTAATTCTTCTGCATATCATACATCTACATCAGGATCCACCTTTTCACAGGCATCTGTGTGAAGACGAATCATGTTTCAGATGGTGACAGTTGCCTGGTACGTAGACGAAATTTTTATTTGTACAATCCTTAATACGTCATAAAAGTAGACCAACTGAAGGCTCGAACGGATATCCCTGTAATCAACCAAAAATATCAGAGTGTGTTGACCACAGCTGATTCAGTTGAATGAACAGACCTAAATTTCAGCATCGCGCAACTCACTTTCATATTGAATTGAAACATTATGTATTAAACTACTTGTGCGAATCTGTGGGCTCAGTACCGATTAAGTGGAAAATTTACTTCAAACTTTTCTCTTGTTCACTCCCTTAATTATAAAACAATTATCTAGTCCAACCAATGGAGCATCTTCAAAGCGATACATTATGTCATTGAATATATTTTCGTCCTCCAGAGACAGGATCCTAGTTCAAAGCAAGTATACAAAACTCTAGACACTGTAACCTTCAAATTACACAACAGCATCCCTTTTTATTCATCATACATATGACCATGTGTACACAAGATAATTAGCTGATCATGATTACCTTTAGAGCTTTGAGACCAAAAACCATCCTTCGTGATGAAGCATAATGAGAAAATGAAAGGAACTGAGACATTTACATTATACAACACACTAACAATAGCACCCTGTATTTGTAAACATATTCTTTATGAAACTACTACTAGCTTTCGACTTCTTTCCTTGATTCCATAACATTTCGTTGCACACTACATGTATTAGCATGTATTATCATTCGATCTCCACTGGGCCCATTACTAGCAGACTGCTTCATGGCAAGCCTCGAGAATGGCCCACTCAAATCAACCATCGACAATTTCCAGTTGTACGTTAGATATGTTGACGACATCTTTATCATCTGTGATGACGGTCACGATCTCAATCAACTACTGCAAATATTCAACAAATGCCATCCAGCCACAAAGTTCACTTTGGAAACTGAAAATGAATCTAAAATCCCTTTTCTTGATGTTCAGCTTACAAGGAGAGATGACGGAACTTTAAGAAGGTCAATCCATAGGAAACCGACTTGGAACGGACAATTAACAAGTTTCTACAGCTGGGTACCAATCAGTCGGAAAAGAAACCTAATTAAATCCCTTGCCACTCGCGTCAGACGCATCTGCAGCTCCGACACCATGGAAGAAGAACTAAACTTCCTGAAAGAAATCTTCATACAAAATGGCTACCCACCAAGATTTGTAGAGAAAAACATCAAACAGAAAAACCAAAAGCAAGAGACACTATCCGTGCCGAAAAAGATACTTTATATGAACCTAGACTTCAAAGGAGACCTATTTAGTGACGTCCTCAGAAGGAGAATTTCCACCTCTTTAGGAAGAACTTTCCCTGCGGCAACACTAAGAATAGTGTTCTCCAGTCGCCCGCTGATCTGCAGAAACCCAAAGGACAAGATTCCGCACATGACCACTTCTATGTGTATATATCAGTTCACCTGTTGCTGTGGAGCCAGGTACATCGGTCGTTCAACGCGCATCCTGTCTAAAAGGGTAAAAGAACACTATCCAGCGTGGCTACAGAAAGGAAATAATGGCCATATAAGGAGTGCAATAATCGAACATCTCGTCAATACTGGTCATTCCATCTCAACGAACGCCTCCTTCAAAGTAATCTACAAAGTGAAGAACAACCTTCCAAAGACAGTACGATTCCGTCTTCTTTGCATCGCAGAAGCCCTAGCCATCCAGTTGGAGGAACCAGAACTATGCATACAAAAGAAAATTATCCAACCACTTCTACTCGCATGGTAACTACTCCTTTGATTTGACCTAACTTTTCTTTGTTTGTTTGATTTGACCTTACTTCTGTTTGTATGCTTATTTTTCTAACTTAAAACCCTTGTATAATTCTGTATATTATTTTGTTTCCATGTACACCCTTTGAGCACAACTCATTCATCAAACTATTCATGCCATTACGTAACTCTTATTTAACAATCATTTATGACAACTCATCACTTTTGTTGCTATCCTCTTATCAACATCCAATTCATCTGAACCTACTAATTGTATTTTCGTTTGACAAATTTAATGTATACACACACACACAAAAATAACCATATATATTTGCGATTGTACAGCTATGAAAATGAATTCGCCGAAAAGAGACTCTTCGCTGAACTACTTGTCTTCTGTCTACCTCTGTTTAAAATTAATAATTAGGAAAACATCATTATAACAAATTCATTCTTCCGGAAATTTTTCACTAGGTTATCCATTTTAAAGATAAAATTGATTTGCCTATACACTCGGTTGAATCAAGACAATTAAAATCAAGATTCTGTTGTATACTGATGATTTAAAGTTCTAGTGTAATAGCAGAAGGCGAAACAAGTGATCAAACTGCTATTTATATCTATACAGTTTATATTCGTTAACCAATCACTGAGCGTGTGCTTTTGGTTTACATTAAACGACATGAAATAGAATGTTTAAATATACATATATCGTATTCTGTTGCTAATGCAGTAGTGAACTGTGGGAATATGTGAGAATAATATTCAGTTGGAACACACTGTCTGTATCACACTACCACAGTATGAAACTGCTTATTGAGCGTTCATTCCATATTGTATTGGTGAAACCCCATGAATAACATTTAACTTGGATTTCTTTCCCTTTCATTATGGACTTTGTATGAATCAATGAAAAAAAATGTAGAAGAGATTTAAATGGTGCTGTTTTTTTGAAGCCTCTGTACTCCACTTTGAACGCAAGAATTGGATAATAATGAATGAATAATGACATGAAAAATAGACGATCCATCTGTGTGCCAGTCGTTGTGCATGTCAGCTGACAGTTAGATAACCAGAGATGAACTAGGAATATGAAGACATTGGTTGTAGAGGGGCGAAGAAACAAATGTGACTCTAATATACTATATCTTGTCGTTAGCCCGATAGGAAATTCGAAATTCGTTAGTGTTGTCATTATCAATGTATACAAATGACACAACTAGCTTGTAAATCGTTTGATTATTTCTCAAAACATAAATTATCCCTTAATAAATTGGTCATATTTCAAAAACATTGAGTAGTGTTCTTGTATTGCAGTTGTGATATTCAATATGATATTACGAGTGAAGCAGATACCCTTCGTACAATCATTGATGATATATTGTTGAAATAGAACTTTCATCCATTCTATGTATCCCCACTCGATGTTTAATAAACTACTCGGTAATCAAAAAGTCTATCTGAACGAAGAATATTCTTTTCAATAATTTCTCTTCAGGTTCTTACAATTATCTTTCTATAGTTTTTGGTTTGTAAGGATTAGTTATGTTACAATTATAAAATATAATATTTGTGGTCGTTACAATAAAGATACCCAGGTATGCGGCGGTTATTGTTTTTAACGTAGAATAACAGATTAGCTGTTATGGGGTGTCAAAATAAATAGTCACATTTGTATGACAAACGTGCTAGGCTGAAGTCGATTAGAAATATTGTAAAACGGGAGACAATAGTAGTGATTAATCATAACAGATTTGTAGAGTGTGGGGTAGGAAAATTGACAAATCAGTTCAAGGTTATAAAAGGTGTCAGGTGAGTGGCTAGTACAAAGTGGTCTGAGTTAAGCAGGATATAGTAAGACTGGAATGAGAGGTTCATAGTGAGATAACGAATATATTAAATGAAACAGGTGGAGGCATATATTGAGAAAACAGATAATATCACTAATAGTAAGTCCGTACAAATGAAAATTCGATAGTATTGAGGGAATGTTTGCATAAAGGGCATAAATTATGACGAATAATAATAACTGTAATAATAATATTTATAGTAATAATACTCGGTAATCTTTTGGTGCAGTGTTTTCCCGATGAAACAGTATCTTCAAATAAATTCCTTTCTTCCTACGGAATCTCTTATTTCCGTCATCCCACTAACCATTATCTTGATTGCTCCTATTTCAGTCGAATTTACCACATCAGCGCTCTTTCCTCCATCTGTAGATATATATATATATATATACTTCGATCGGCGAGAGTCCCAACCACTGTGCCACCGACGCACAGTGAGTAAATCTACATCGGTTCACCTTTGTATGTGGCATGATTTACTCACGTGTTGTTTTCTGAATCATCTACCTGAAATCATCTACAGTCATCTCGTGTTCTGATGAGAAGTATGTGTTCCATTCCAGAAGTAAACGGTCAATTTTTGGAAAATTATTCGTAAGATTCCCAGATTTATATATACATACATCACTATTCAGTTAGAATGTGTGAGGAAACAGCTAGGAATAAAAATCCTGAACACAAAATATACATAAGGAAGGTACCTAATCATCGACTTCTGGTTACTCTGACATATAACGGCTAAATTTATGGTTCTCTTTTATTGAGTTCATCAGAATAGGGTCTGCAAACTTAGATCTATCTCACTATGTTTATCTACCATCGATATTTCAAACAAAACATCTACATCCGTCGAAAAACTGTGGTCTTATCCCTACTGGAACTTAAAAACATCTAGAGGTGATTATAAGTTTCATTACTGAAGGTATATTTATTGTTTTCATTTGGTCTGTATACGCGTTTCACCGTCTACGAATACGATTCACTTGCTCTGTAAAGTGTGGTCAGACAGGCCTAAACCTCATTCTACTTCATTTTTTATACAATCTACTTGCAGAATTACTCCGTCTAGTAATTATTGATCTATTTAATCACCTATCTAGAGCAGATCGTGTGAATTAGTAATACCTTGAGTAAGTTGAAAGACTTGCTGGAAAACTGAATAATTATAAACCAAGTTGATTCCTTCAGTTTTACACAAACTGTTTGCAATCATTGCAACATTACGATTTGTTTGCATCAGCTTATTTCACCAAAAGTGTCATCGTGATAGCATTTTGTTGAATGCTTCCAAATGAACTTAATAAAATGAATTGCCGACCAAACATTCAATGTAACAATGAGTTTATTTCAACACTGATCATTAAGGATCTGATGCTAATCCTCGAGGATTCTATCTGGTTCTGCAAAGGGTGTGATATTTGAACACCTTGTCAAAGCTGTTAATTTTATTTCGAAAAACGTCTCGTTCAAAGTAATCTACAAAGTGAAGATAAACTTGCCAAAAACAATACTCCCTCGCCTCTTTTTCATTGCTGAAAGTCTAGGCATTCAGACGGAGATGGAGCTATACATGTCGCAACACGTGATACACAGAATGTGAGAGGGTGATTACAGAGGACTGGTCGTGACAGATCTTCTTAGTGCATTTCTTCAAATAATGATATCTATCTGGCTTCGAATTATAAATTCATACCTACTTCGATAAACTAACAAAATGGAGTATACTGTTTTACATATTCCCAAAATTATTCTCTTCATTACTTTCTGCCATCAATTCATTTCGTCGTGAAATAATGGACTGTAATCTTTTTGAGTGACTCACAATATCACTCGCTAATTGAAGAACATCTATGTGTCAAGTGAAAACCAAAGGCAATAATGATAATGGTGCTTTGTGTAGAAGACAGCTGAAACTCTAAATCAGTATCTCTCATTATGAAATCAGTCATTTGAAAACATGAGTGTATCGACGAATGACAGATAAACGAAACTAGCGTAGACTTCTAAAGTCATATAACACAGACTCTCGCAGTGAATCTGAAAAGTGAAAATGACTAGAAATACTCTCTCTTGTAAAACCTTTGAAGAAATCCTCAGTGAAATTCACACCCACACATATGCTTGTAGATAATGAAACAGCTTCATACCACATGTTAGAATTTTAATCCATCACTCTTACTTGAAATATCATAGTGAAAATTTCACAAAGTGGATCAGTGACCACATGCTATCAGAAATCTTCGTCCATTGCACAGCATAAGATGCTGGATGACATTTTGCTAAGACTACGTCTCCTTACTGTACAAGTGATGAACTATTTGTTTATATATAATGTCATCCTAAATCGAAAAATCTATGAAGACTGTTGACTACACCTCATCAGAGCTGTTTCTGAACACTTGTAATACGTTTATGAGTGAAGACGCAAGCATAACTCCACGTGTTGCTACTCACACAGCATTGAGTAAACCAGGGTATCAGATATCAAGTGATCACATCGGAAATCATCTGGAATGAATCAGATCAAAATAATCTGACAACACACGTAAAATTGTGCGTATTATTTTGTGACTTAAGTTGCGACTAAATGCACCGACGAAGTTAAGTATTTTCCAGTATGATTACGTACAACATTCCAGTGAGATATCTCAATATTTCTGTCAATATTTGCATATTTCATAGTCACACAGGATAACATTAATATTTTTAGTGCCAGACATCTTTTGAGTTTACCTGATTTGCAGTTAAATATAGATGACGCAAAAACACAAAATGTTGATTTGTGTGTCATATACATTTGCATGTCAGTCATTGTAGATTCACTTATTTTTCCAGGTAAAATAAATTCACGAATTTATTTGATTCATATAGAAGTTTCATTTTTTGTCATCTTGATAGTGTAAAAAATTCGATCTAATCGATTGAGATCAATAAATCAATCACACGTGCTTTAACGTTCAGCGTATTTGTACGGCTGACTTTATAGACAAAGAAAACGAAATATTGATAGATACTCTTGTTGAAAAACCGATATCCTTTAAAATTATTCAACAGGTGTAGAAGTTGATTAGTCTCTAAACCTACAATCTATACCGCCCCTAGGGAAAAATGTTTTCATCAAATTACCCTATAACGTGGAAATAAAGAGTGAGATTTTGAGACAAAGGTTGAATTCGATCATCCGTAGAACCCATTATGCAGCCCAGCTTGTAATTGTCGAAAAAGCTAAAATTATGCTTTACTGCAAACCTCAAAAGTGCACAAGTGTCTATGTCACATCCAACACTATTTTCCAACTTTCGTGTGTGTGTATGTGTGTGGACATACATACATAAGGAGGAGTAATCGCCCTTCGCATATGGGGGTGGAAGAGCATTCTCCAAAATGGTCAGAAAAACAAATGAATTGTGAAAAGTTTTGTGAAAAACCAATAGATGCAGGTGTCAGACTACCAACTTAGTCTACAGCTAAACATCTAATCGAAATGAACCATAAGACTGATGTTAACTCAGCCTCTAAGGTCATCTATAAAAACGGTCAAGGGCGCTTATTGAAATACGCTGATGCTATAGCCATTCATAAACTTAAGCCCCCACTCCAACTCCCTGTGTATTCAAAAACAATTTATTATTACTCTCAACCTACCATGGTAATCCTTATTTGATTGGATTATTACCAAACGTTGTGTTAATCATTCTAGAACCTGTTTTTATCACTTTGTTTAACTTTTTCATCTATATCGCCTTGACAAGTAAATGTGTGATCAGATTGTGCAAAATGTATAGCACAATTACATCACATACCTTTTCAGAAAATTTCCGTCTTCTAGTAACGCTATCAAAATTTCTAAAAGGACTAATTGTTTTAAAAATTTAATTTATTTTAAGGCAATCAAGTTTATATTGATAATTTCAAAAATTGTTGTCAGCGGTCGTCCTTTCACTCCCTACTGCTAAACAAGAAATAAGCAATACAATCTGGATTAATTTGACTTTTGAAATCACAGATATATATTCAGTGTTTCAAACACAATGCAACAAAGAGGTGTTCTGTGGTTTTCATAAACGCAATTGATGTCTGCCTGAAGGTATACACAGAACAGGGAATATGTATTTATACATCAATTGCGTCAGGCCACTATTGTCTAAAATATCACGACACGGAGATCTCTACATCACTTGATATTGCAGTCAGATAATCTAATGAGTTCGTGTGAAATAACCTTCTTAACTGATTGCTTCGCATTTTATACTAACACTCGGATTGGCAAAAAATGTGCAAGATATATACAGTCCTATGAAACAATGAAGAAATAACAACCAACCAACTAACCAAAATGTTTCGGCAGTTTACTTTGTTTTTAAAAAAGTAAGAATTAGGTTGTGAGGTTGACGTTTCAATAGCTCTAGTCATTTATAAGATTGTTATCACTGTTCTCTTTTGAGCACTTGTTCCTACAGATAATCGACACTACTGTAACTAAATAATGACCACTTATAACTTCTTCCGATTACGTTTTCATGAAACTGCACCCCTTGCTGTTTGCTAACTACACCATATTCGTATTGATTGTTTTGTGATCATAGTCACACATTTCAAGAGAAATGTCTCATTATTGTCTATTTATTTATAAGGTACAAAATATGGAATGAAAAGTTATCAACAGCATTCGCTGAAGCAGTTTTCTAGTGATATAATTTACTTTCAATCTACTAGGGAACATGTAATCTTCGTCGAATAACAATCAAGAAGGAACAAATTGAATGTCACGCTTACTCCACTGTCTGTATGCAAAATGATAAAATGGTGATCATCAATAATTCATTCATTCTTCTGAAAAGTCGACACTGAAAGACTGTATCTTGTGTTCAATGTTATAATCTATAATGAATTGCCTATCATTAAGCTACTCAAAATCGGGATTCAAAGGTGAAGTAACGTTTAAGAGGTGTAGAAGCAATAATCTAATATTATCACTTAAACACAAAATAATCAGTGGCATCCTGCATCGAATGTTTAGTAGGCCGATGATATTGAAAATACATACTCCAAAAGCTGATTAGTTTTTCAGCTGTCAATGCGAACTTGTTGAAAATGAGAATAAAGGATTAGTAAAAAAATGTCAATATCAGAGTACACAACAACACAAAAACAATGCCCACCTCAATGATAGGCAGTGCCACATATTTGTATGTTAACTGCCTGTCTCCATTCTCCAATTATATGCAAGACGAATTTCTGACGTGTTGTGCTTACTAACACTGTGGTGCACAAGCTGTAAGCCCAAATTACTTCTCTGTCAAGATCAAGAAATTATTCCTATCACTCAGATGTGTTTGAGTCAATGTTTCCTGACTTCATGGCTTTTTACCGCTAGTCGTGCTTCAATTTCTAAATTTTTTACTTCATCAGTTTTCAGTGTGCCACAGTGGAAAAAGATGACATTTCTATCAATGGCTGGTTTACATGAATTGATCGTATTCACAATTGAAATCTGATTCCACAACGAATATTCTTTGTAGAGCTGTCCTATCGAGAAGAAACAACCACTCGGTGAATATGAAAGTCGGACATGCTCGTCAATTATATGCCATTTGTTAAGCATTTCATAAGCAAGGATATTAGACATATCCCTTGATCATGGGCAGTGAAGCAACCATTGAAATGCTACTTTTATTAGGATTCAACACATGGTTGTGAGGAATGAATGTCGACATTTTGGAAAGCAGCAGTGAACATTTGGAATGAGTAGCAAGAATAATCTCACTTGTCTTCTAGAATCGACATCGTATAGTTTACACTTCAAGGACATTATATATATATATATATAGTTTATGGCTACCATTACCCGACCCATTCACCTTGTTTTCTAAAAGAACTACACTGTAGGAGGGTCAGAACATTTAAAGATTACAGAAGTAGGATTCCAATACAACTAGATGAATACGAAGGGTGTCGCTGACCACTTTCACATATTAAAAAGTATTTCTGAAGTTTTCAAAATGCATTTATAAAATCGCAGATACACACAGCTGTCTGTGTGCTCAGTAATCTAAGACGTACCTAGCTGTTAATGTAGGGATAATTCCACCTTCAAACGGAAGTAGGTGACATTATCTCTGTCATTTCATTTATTCTTTCGTCAAGATATCACCAAGTGTCACCTCCTGTTATCCATATAATTAATTATGTGAATAGTTTTCAATGAGACGCAGTTTGAAAAGAGACAAAATAACTCGAAACAAAACTAAACGCAATCGTGGTATGAACAAAAGTCAATCACGCAACTCTAATAACTTACATGTGACGATCCACCTCCCTGCTATCAAATCAAAAATTACCCTATCACAATTTACTCTCGATAAACTCTAAGAAATTTATATATTAAACTTGAAGAGTTCTAGATGATACCTGAACACAAAAAATCAAGATGTCATCTTATTTTTAGATTTTGCATATGGCGGTTTAACTGAAATATTATCAAGGTGAACGTGAGTAGCGATTACGTCTAACTAAATTTCTTATGGACATTCGAAAATACTGCAACAAGACTTGGTAGATGAATACGAACTTGAATCTAAATTAACGAAGACATTTCCTTTAATTATACTGTCATAATTTGTCATTTCATTTTTCATTCACCAATTATAATTACAAAAATGTGATCATTGGCGGATGAGAATAGTTGTTGACTGCAGGAAAACGAATTCAACAACACCAAATAAATATCAAGCACATACTGACTATTTGATTTCACTTCACATCCAATAAAGAACAGATAATCAAGCTACGTCGTTTTCTAAAGTCAGAGCACAGGAACATATTTGTTTAGTAACAGTAAAACATACACATTTAGACAGGTAATCATAATGACTTACGGATGAATGTGAACCACCTTGCCCCTAAAGATGGAAATGTGGAGTGACATAAGTTAGTGGTTTTGAGTTTATAAAGTTCAAACTGTAGGAAACCAAGGGATATTCGAATAAAACATCGACATAATTAATCAATCAATCATGGCATTTCACCACTCTAAGAGATGACCACCAGTCAATCACATTTGAGCCCTACTCAGTGCTGTCAGTCGTATTACATCATTCAATTTACTAATTTTGTTTTGTTTCAGTTTCTGCTCGATTAGTGCTTTCTTTGTCGAGACACTGTTATCTGACACAGATTAGGGAAAATCTCTTTTAAATCACTCATTAAAATAAAGAAAATGTGATGCAGAAGTAAAAGAACATCTAATGAGTGCAGAAACAGTAAGAACGACAATATCACCACGCATTTGCCTGGAAAGTGACAAACATTTATGTGTACGCATATTTTCGAAAAAGATCATTATAAATAATGACAGTTAAAAGTTTATTTTCTTTCGCGTTCCCCAGTGGAACATATGGCTTCAAGCTAGTGGCCGAACCCCGGACCATAAGCATGGTTAGCGAGCGTCCTAACCTCTTTGCCACCAACGCTATCAAAAATTTCTGTTATCAAATATTAAATCAGTGAAAGAGAAGTCTCTGATAATGAATCTCATGAAACAAACGGTCATCATTGTCGCTCAGCATCGGCATCAAAGAGTTGAAAAATCTTTCATATTTCCCTCTAACTTTATAGTTATAAAATATCAATTTATTTATAATTCACCTGTCATGATAACAGCTTTATGATTACTGAAGAAAGAGACCAATCAACGACTGTAGAATGTAGCATCCGATAGCATCAAGTAGTCAGTGATCATTTTACAACACCTAAAAGAGAATTAGTTAGTCAGCTTTATTTGCAAGGAAAATCGAGGGATATTCTTTCTCCACTCAAACTGCTAACAAAATACTTCCTCCATATACATTCTAGGAAAATAAATAAACTGCGAATAAACTGCTCTAAGACTGTTAGCTGAGTAAAACGTTGGGCCTCAAACTACACGATAAAATGACTAGTCAATATCCTTACTTTGATCTCAAATATGAACATATCTCTGATTATGATATCTTCACCTGAATAGCTTTGAAGGGTATTAAATTTAAACAGAATACTGACGCAAATAATTCTACAAACACGTAAACGTTCTCAGTTTAACATAGAATTAGTTAACAATGTATACTAATAAGTAACCATCATAACTCACTGACAAATCCATAGTGCTATTCTGGAATAAGAACATGTAGTAACACTGAATAAACGTAGCACAGGTGTTGTTAGAATGTTGTCATTCTGAAATCAAATTACAAACATTTTCTGCTGTTTTGCATCGCTCAAGAAAATTTGGTTACAACAAAATTTGTAGCGCACAAAGATGTTGAGATATCACCCACAAACTTTCGAATAAATAATGCGTCATTTCCACCCGAGTTGGACGCGACTGAGCACCGAACATATCACCCATGTTAAAGGTTGCAGAGTCTTATTCGAGTGTGTCAGTTACCTCTTCTAAATGCATTCAGCGAATAACTATTATTATTATCACCACATCATGTACGTAGACTTCGTAATGATTTGCATAGATTTCAAGGTATAAGCGAAAAATACGCAAATTCTTTTATAAAAACACCTGAACACTTACAGGAACAATAAATCCCGATCCGTCAGCTAGAACCAAAATAATGAATAAGGTCATACGTATATTATTACTTGCTCGTCGTCATAGTATTACATTGCATTAGGAATAATGATATGCAGACACCAGCCATTCGCATTGCAGCATTTCACATCTTAATATACAAAACATCACGTCACAAAAAGCACTAGCACCTTGATATATCCCAGAAATGAATTCCCTTGCAGAGATTAGACATTTCTTTCAAGAAAGCTCTGAGGTCAACTATGTGAAATTATGCAACCACACATATATTTAGTCACGCTGTCTGTTTACTACGTGTAACTAAGATTATCATTCGACTGAAACTACGCGTGTAAACCTTTGTCAAAATCTCTATGTCTGGTACAAAATGGATGAACATCAGAAAAATCACTTATCATCAGTCGATAAAATGAATGCATGTACAATCAACTCCTCCGTTACAATGAGATTTGAACAAATTGACATTCACTAATTAGCCTAGAGATGAAACTAATGAGAGATAGTTCAAATTGCTGCACACATATTCATTTCTTGGCGAAAGAGATGTCCTTATTATTTCAAACAATAGTCAGATATATCGGTTAAATGTCATCTACAAGAACAAAGACAGCTTCCATGCTCGCCAGCGGAAATTCCTCAGAACGTCAACGCCTTAAAAAGCAAATATTCAGATCAAAACATATAGACACTTACATCCGCAAGCTTCCTCGCCTCCAAAAAGGAAACCTTTCAAATAAATAAATCAATAAAACAAGAAGAATATAATACTATTCGGATGATGATGATCATGCTGTCTCATGTGTGTCTAAGAATCTCCATGGCAAATAGTAATCATGATTCAGAATACAGAACAAAACTCAGTCCTTACTGACATGATTAAAGCTGACACTGCAGGTCAATACCACAATCTCGCCAGTCCAACTGTCCTCCATCAAACAATCCCACACAGAATTACAAGCATCACACAAGTCGTAAAATATGTTTCAGTTGACGATGATCAACATCAAAATGAATTCCAGTAATTTATATTACACCAGGAAGAAGATGACGCACTGGTCAGCTCATCAACCTGTCTTATCAGACAAAAGGCAATAGCTTAGAGAAACACATTCATGTTCACACAAAACTTCAGCACAATTATAAGCAGTGCAGTGATCCTCAAAGCCAAACATATGAGCGATAATGCATTCAGATGTCAGTATGGCATAATGTTCTTGATAAGTTATCTGATTGCAACAGAATGTTAGTAGTCTCGATGTGTATGCTATTTAGTGATGGCAGTTTGTGGCATAAAATGATGAGTGGAAAATCACCGCATAAACAACATTTCTTTATCTTTACGGAAACATTTTCCATCAAAATAAACACCAATATTTACACAACATGACAGTTCCTTTAGACAACCACTCGCAAGAAAATTTTTCCCTTCCAATTAACGAAAATGAAACTGTTTCACAAATAATAAAATACATCAATGTGTCTTACAAAAAATCCACCACAAGATTCCTGCCTCCGATGATGGAAGACACAGTATATCTGAAATATTCAATGAAAGTTAAACGCCTCATTTTTCATACAAAGGAACATGCTTTCATACAATAAATATGCATGAAATGTGACTAGAATACACCTTAAAATTATGGCAGTCTGACTCACAAGACGGAAGACTAACTCATTCTGTGCGCAAAAATCAAGAACCACTTACACAAGAAAATCGATGCTGATAAAGTCCACCATATGTTTCTCAACATGTTTGCGTCCAAGCAGTTTATCGCTTTGACACAATGTTAGCAGATAACCGTTTTATATTGTCGTCAATCCAACTGCATTTTGACACACATACAAACAAACACTGAACCAGGTTGCATCATGTGAAACTCACAGAAAACTTGATATTTCAATTATAGAGAATTTGTATTCGCTGAAATGTGGATCAGCAGTACGAGACAGGCACACACAAACTGCAGCGAAATCTTCATTTCTGTTGGTTGAAATATTTACTGTCTGTGTGTTTTCGCTCTAACTGTTTACAACTCTTTTCAAAATCAGTAAATCGTTAGCATGAAATTTTGTGCAGCTAGAGAAATAGGAAAACTGGAGGCACCATAATACACTTCGGACATTTCCCAGTTGATTACTAGTCAGTGTCAAGGCATTCCACAAAGAGAGAGATGAGCGTTTCCATCAAAAATATGCCTGTAGTTACGTCTTCAGTTATGCGAAATGTACGATTCTAGGTATCAAAGCTAAGCACTCAATAATACCTAGGGAGAAGCTGGATATAATTCAGAATCAGCAGTGAATAAATAGTCAGAGCGAACAATTATAGTTTCGATAAATTCTCCTTCAGGCTCTACAATTGTAAATCCATTAATTTAAGCATACAATAACCAGCCAGTAAAGGCAAATTAGAATCATATCAGTAAGTGTATTGTGGAACAAGTATTTGATGGGATTGAACAATAGTCAGTTAGTTTTCTTGATATGCATGGTCAATGAGAACATGAGATGAAATATTTTAATTTGATGATGTATACATATATGTATATAGTAATGCTGTCAACAGAAATATACATGTTTCCAGAGTGAGTGTAATCAGGGTGTGTGAGACAATATGAAAATAAACCAACGAATGGGGCGGACTAGACATAAGTTCAAGGTTGAAAATAACAACAATAAGAATGATTGTAAAATAATAACTATGATAAGGTGTAAAATTACAATTACCATTGCTGAATGATTGTCAAATAATAATAATAATAATGAATATAATGAGGTGGAATGAACAGGACTACTTAAATCTAAAGTAATAAAATCATAAGAAAGGTCATGAAATCATAAAAGTCGAAAATGAACGTTTGTCACTGAAAAAAGGAATATGGGAAGAAAAAACAAGTGTGATAGGGATTTCAAGTGCTAATGTTTATGGAGGATTTGTTTGCTTCATTGTAGGCCAAGGTAAACATAGAAGTTGAACATACTTCTTCTGTATACAAAGAATCGATCTTCTGGTATTAATTGCAGCCGCTTCAGCTATTGAAAGAAAACGTAGTCGAGCTCCTCTAGGTAGAACACTAGGAAAGCAGTATCTTCCAAGTGACCTAAGACTGCACTGTTTACGCATTTGGTACATGTCCACGCGCGCGCATGGATAAAGCCCTCTGAGTACGGCTAATGTAACTAGCTCCACATGAGCAGTTGAATTCATAGATGCACATTGATTAGGCCATCTTTGGTAATTTATCCTTGACTGGTTGTGTGAGTACTTGTTCACCTGAGAAGTTGAGTACCAGTTTAGCTGCAGAAAATGTCCTCCCTACTGCTCTGTTAAGTCGACATTTTAGAATGTCAGCTGCAATTTCCCCTTTGTAACTTAACTTAAGATACAAAGGTTTCTTGTCTACGGTATCCACCTTTACTCTGACTACAGGTATTAACATACACTGTTTTAGGAAGTTGCCTGGATATCACATTTCTAACGGTTTAAGTTTCAGTTTATTCATTTTTTCCTTAATGTATTCCTCTCAGGATTTGCGTTTTATTCTATAGCTAGGACACTTAGCTAAGTTTACTTTGTATTGAATTGGTGGGAAGCTATGAAAATTGGTGTACTGACCCGTCCAGGTTTTCTTTCTAAATAATCTCCTTTGTAGATATCCGTCTGTCTTCATGGTAACGAGGACGTCTAGGACAGGTAAACTGTTATTGTTTTCTTCCTCATGTGTAAACTGAATAGCTGGGAGAACACTACTAAAAACATTCATCAGATTAAATGATTTCATCCCATTTTATCTCATGTTCTCATTGATCATGCATATCAAGAAAACTAACTGACTATTGTTCAATCCCATCAAATAATTGTTCCACAATACACTTACTGATATGATTCTAATTTGCCTTTACTGGCTGGGTATTGTATGCTTAAATTAATGGATTTACAATTGTAGAGCCTGAAGAAGAATTTATTGAAAATAATTTTTCTCTCCAACCATTTTATTCTGAATATATTATGGTAATACCTAATTTACAAAATAAATACTCTGTGCTGGTTTTGATGTATCTGAGTTCCCTGAGATTCATGGTTCATTTTCGAAGCTTTCATTGCCTCACCAGGCAACATCTTCAGCGCATTCATTTTTACTGCAAATACGAGAATTTCAAATCTAACAGGCATTGCTCAGTCGAATGTCAGTCACTTTGACTGAATTTCAGTCTCCATTCACTATTTAGTTTATGTTTGAATGAAGTGGACATTTTACCTGAAAACCTGAATAGGAATCATCTGATCAGCAACTACCGTTATACTGAACGAATCCATATAACCGAAACAGGTGGTTAACCATTCCGCCTTCAGAGTAAGTGCTGTGAAATGGTATGACACTGGCTTCAGAAATCAAAATTCTGACATACATATATTGTATAGATTAGAAATTCAAAACTGAGTGAACCAAATACATAAAACACAATACTGAAATCTTCGTAACGTCAAGGTGTAGAGGTGAACAACATATACGCAACCTATTACAAATTCTCTTTACATCTGAAGACAAGCATAAGACAACAGGTTGATCACAGATTTATATGTATATATATACATACAAATATATAAATAGCCTACTTGAATATGACTACCAGTGGAATTTAGAAAAATGGTCTCGGTCTAATTCAGTCTCTACACCTTTATGCTCAGTAATCCATGACAGTCTCTGTGTGCAGCTTCACATACAGACATTTGCACTTGTAAGGAACAGTCAAAATGCTTTTGAATCCATGGAAATGAACCAATTCATCCACTTGCAGCTGAACTCGTTCCGTTTTTTTCCTAAGGTACGGTCGAGTCGAATGATACCATGTGTGTCTGGTACTCAGTCAGATTGACACCGCCGAATTATATGTTGATGAAGGGAGAAAATAATACCTCACAAAAGCTCTGTGCCTCACTTCACCATCTATAAAATATAAATGAATCAAAAGTGGTGGTGAATCCTGTCTTCGCGTTTCTGGTCTTCCACAGTCAATCCGCAGAAGCGGAATGGCTTCTTATCACAGGATTGTATGTCAACAAACTCAGATATATACAACGGATCTCCAAATGTCATCTTTATATCTTAAATGTTGTTATTGTCACATTGGTGCCATAAATACCCACTTATAATACACAACTGCTAGACAGCCAGTACAACCTCACAGCCGCCATGCAGGAAACTTGTAAAGTGCAGAGTAAACGACTAGTTCACAATATCTCTTCATGAGCCACTTTCATTCATCACAGCAGCTAGGTTGTGTAAATAAACAGCTGATAGATGAACGTCGAACAGGTGGATTGTCTTACGTCTTCAGAGTAACAACTGATTTTGACATACTCAGAGGTAGCGAAGGTTCTGACCAGCTGAAATACATACTGTCAACTCGACTGTCTTCCAACTGGGATTATGAGAAATACTCGTTTTCTAATCAGTAGAAATGGATACCTTGGACACTTTCAGAATAAGGTATGAACTTAACACGAACCACAGCCACGTTGTCTGCAACAACGGCTTGAAAAGAGATATTAGTATGGCTAGTAAGTGTTGATATTCTGTCAGCCAATCAACACATTCTGTGAGACAAAATGGCATTACTTGATTATGTTTAATCCATTTGTATTTATTGCTTCAACTTCTCTTTTACAGGAAGCAACAATAGGCGAATTGCTTGATAGTTTGCTAGCTGTATTTTATGTAAAGTATTACCGATGAAACAGCTTTGTTCCGAACAACACATTTATATACACTGGATTATTTCCATCACGGTTATGCAGCATGATCCGCCATAAAACCAGTAATTAGTGTATCATTTGTAAGCAATATTCTTCAGTCTGAAACAGACTCCACCATCCGATGAATTCGTTTCTTCATACCACATTTACTGATAAATTGATAGTGATTCAAACATTCAGATGAGTTAAATTCGATGCTCATAAACAAAGTTACATGGATACAATAACAAAGTTTGAGCGAATGTGACGAAGCACAACATGTGAAAGATCATGTGCAGCGAAGACACAACTAAAGTGTCGTCCACCATCAGTCATAACTGGGCGAAGCAATGACAATGGTGATATACACCGCTATATTGTCTAACCACTTAGATGTGAGACGTAGAATGAGCATATTATAATTCATCTGAATTAATCAAATCTGCATGTTCGAAAACACCTTAGTTCCTGGAGCGCTGTCTACAAAATAAGTGGACAATATTAACTACTACCTACTACAAAATTATCTGAATACCAGTGAGTAGAAATTTCGTTGCTGAATTTCTGACAAACATTCGAAAATACCAGAAAGTGATGAAATCTATTCTTCTCTAGAGTATAGCAGAACTGTAAGTGTTATGCACCAGAAGGTTTACCAATCATCTTCTTACTAAATGATAAATCAACCTGCTGTTCAACTAAGAATAAAAAGCACGTTGATTCTTCTCTACACAGAATAGATTATTGTTAAGTTTCATGAGAATTACTCCTTACAATGAGCTAACTTCGGTGCATCACAAGACATGCAAATCGTTAAAAAACTATTGCTAAACTTGGAGTTTCACTTCCGAATACTGAGATGAACAGTTTGCCTCGATCGAGTCAATTATTAATTCAAGACGATTCACTAGACTCAATTGCATCATTATCAAAAATGGCTGCATTTAGAGCACAATATTGAAAAATGCTTCTTCATGCTTCGGAATATTGGATAATTGCTATGCAAATCAGTCATCCGTGAAAACTACTGATGTTTGATATGGTCGCAGACACATCATACCTGAAAGAATCACCCTCGTTTAAATAAATCTAAAATGCTTTGCTCATATAAACTCAAGTGGAAATCAAACCTCACAAATATCTCTGAAGTTGGTTAAAATTAAAGTCTACTTTGTGAACACGTGATTCATTCAAATGAACAATCTACTAACATGCTACAGAAAAATCTTAATTATTCCATTTGACATATCTCGTCTTAGTTTTCTGGATTCTTTGTGGTGAACCAGTTCAAACAACACAAATTCTAACTATTTTTGACTTCAGGAATTATTAAACATTTACCCTATCCCATCCATTCATGAAGTGTGTTTATGAATATGAGAAATGTTTTCGAATAGATTTCCGTGTTACAGAGGTAGAATATAAAAGTATAAAATTCAGATTTATCAACTTTGACATTCCAGTGACAACGGTGTTTTAGCTCATCATACAAATGAGCACGCGTTCACAAGATAACTGATGATGGTGACTTGTATATCTTGTGAAACGACAAATTCTCTTCCTAATGAATTGTCTTCAGCTTCCTGTAGATATGTTGTCAAATTCACAAGAGTAAATGAAATGAACTGAGCCCTGTTACTTATACAATCAACAACTAGTAGTGATGTGTATTTGTTTGTTTCACATTAACATTCTCAAATCACTACGCATCTACACATAATACCGATGTGCATGGCTCAGTATATAATTATTTAATTGGTTTCTGAGTGAAATCCTTTTTGCCTGGCTCTACATTTGTCAGTAAGCTTTCATCTCTCCTTCACACGATCTCTTTGTGTCACACTCGGGTACCAAACTCGCCGTCCTGCTCTTGTTTGCAATTTGGGGACCTGGTATGCAATATCATTCGACGGTCTCCACAACATCCACCTTATCCATCTCCATGTCCTCTAGCGTATTCGGCGGACAACACGTCCCTAGTTGATTCCTTCCCAGATTGTACTATTGCTAAACCTTCCTGCCTGGTTATCTGACCTTCAGTATTTATAGAAGGCAGCCGTTGGTCAAAGTTGCCAGCTTGTTGGAAATGCTATTCCTGACGCACCAAATCTTTGACCCAATTGGAAGAACAGTGGTGTTAAAAGTCCTCATTATGTTCATTATGCTGAGTACAGCAGATTTTCAAACTGGCATATATACTTAATGAATTTCCTGCTAGCTCCATACACATATATATTCCAGATGACTGAAGCTGATGTTAATATCCTTCAGTCAGCATCATCTGATGAGTAATATCTTTCGATCATCGAAATAAATCTTGTCATAACCTTCCTCGTCATAACCTCAAATACTTGTCAACATAATATCATCAACAAATAGATGATCGGATTTAACATTTGTCTCAAAATCCTACTTTTTATTTCCCCATTATATGGTAATTTGATGAAAACGTTTTTATTAGGGGCGGTATGGATTCTAGGTTTAGAGACTAATCGACTTCTACACCTGTTTAAAAATTTTAAAGGATATCCGTATTTAACATGAGTATCCATCAATTTTTCGTTTTCTTTCTCTTTAAAATCATCGGTGCAAATACGTTGAAACCTCTTAAGTAGACATAGAGAGGCGTGACGAAATGTCTGTTTAAGAGGATTCAACGTATTTGAACAGCTGATGTTATAGACTAAGGAAACGAAATATTGATGGATAATCTTGTTGAAAAACCGATATCCTTTAAAATTATTCAACAGGTGTAGAAGTTGATTAGTCTCTAAATCTACAATCCATACCACCTCTAAGAAAAATGATTTCATCAAATTACCATATAACGGGTAAATAAACAGTTGGATTTTGAGACAAAGGTTGAATTCGATCATCCGTAGAACCCATTATACAGCCCAGATTCTAACTGTCGAAAAGGCTGAAAATATGCTCCACTGAAAACCTCAAAAGTGCACAAGTGACTATGTCACATCCAATACTATTACCGATTTTCGTGTGTGTGTGCGGGTGTGTGGACACACATACATAGGGAGGAGTAATCGCGCTTCGCAGGCGAGGGTGAGTGAGCATATTCCATAATGGTTAGAAAAACAAATGAGTTGTGAAAAGTTTTGTGAAAAACCAATAGATGCAGGTGTCAGAACAGGCGCGCGAACTTTGAAAAGGGAGTTAATTTTACACGCTCTTGTTTATTATTGGCTTTTGTTGTGTTATACGCTCGAAAATTCCACAGATTTAACTTTAAATCAGTTTATTGTGATCGAAGTTAGTTTACGTTTCAGATTTCAGTCTATAAAATTATAGGAAGTTGTGTTCTTATAACAAAATAGCTACATATATCTACCTTTGTGCACTCATTAGCTTTTATCACTGATTTATAAAGGTTATTTATATTTGAAGTTGTATTTAATTTTTCCTGGTTCGTTTTAAATAAAATGCCTATCAAAAGAAACCGCTGCGGAAGGGCTATGTGCCAGTTTCCAGTGGATGAGGGAATGCAGTGTGATAACTGCAAGAGATGGTTTCACAGTATGTGCACGAACCTTACTCCAGCAGCATACAAACGCTGCTGCAAACCTCTAGCAAACTGGTTGTGCAACGACTGCTGTAGTACAACTAAACTCCGTATTACAGAAGCCATTGCTACTCTTAGTGGGGCTTTAAAGCTCATGGACTGCAAGCGTCCTCCACCACAGAAGAATACCGACTATTGCTCAGATAACGATGACGTGACTAGCGTCATTGACAAAACAGCACATGTCCCAGATGCGACCTTGCCAATAAGTGAGTGCTCTACAGCACAGAAGAACACCCACCACATTCCAGACACCCAGGTCGCCCCCACGATACTGGATAAGCCCTCCAGTGACAGTAATGGAAAGACTGCCGTGAAGAAGAGGCGTACCAGGGGTCGAAAACCTGCAGCTCCAGTCGCCCAGGGACTGGCGGAACAAGCCTCATCCACACCGGTGAGCAGCAGACAGACAAACCCCATTACGATTAGCGAGGAGGACGCCAATGAATGGCGCACCGTAGTCTCTCGCAAAAAGCGAGATAAGGATAACACTTCGGCCACACCGCCCAAGAAGGATAGAAACACACTTACGCCTCAGGGCAAGAAAGTCACGGAAAGCAAACCCGATCTCTCTGACAGGTCTCTCATTCTCCACAAAGTGGAGGAGTCACTGGCCCTCGACCCTAAGACCAGATTCGAGCATGACCTTAACTTGGTCAAGCCCCTTTTAGACAAGCTACTGCCACAAACAGTATCAGGCATTACTATACACAGCGTATACAGAATAGGTCAAAAGCCTGACCCTACAGTAAGTGAACCTGTACGTCTCCTCAAAGTCGTACTAAACTCTAAAGCAGAGAGGGATGCTATTCTAAGCAACTCTCATATTCTCAAAGGATCAGGGATATATGTCCGCGCTGACTTAAGCCTAGCAGACCGTGTCAAAAGACAGGCTGCGGCACTAGAATTAAGTGAGCGACGCCGGAACGGTGAGAAGAACCTTAAGATTAAGGGTTTTCGGGTTGTCCGAGTTCGCAGTTTAATGATCCCGAAACCTCTGTGGGTGGGCCGGGGAAGCACCAATCTGAATTAACAGTCTGCTACACAAACGCCCGCAGCCTGTTAAATAAAAGGACTGAGCTGGCAAACATGATAGAAACCGGAAACCCGGATGTAATTATTATCACAGAGACATGGCTCACACCCGATGTCACTGACAACGAAGTTAACCTGCCAAACTTCGAAGTGCACAGGGTAGACCGACTAAACCGCAAAGGAGGGGGCGTAGTCATCTACCTCAAGAAAGGCTTAACCGTGCGTAGTATCGAAGCACTCGCCCACGAAAGTGAGTCGTGCGAACTTCTACGCTGCAGACTTAAATGCATAGGCCAAGACATTGACCTCATTGCTGTGTACCGCAGTCCTGACTGCAGTGCAGACGACTTCCTAATAGAGAAGCTAGGCTCCTGGACTTCAAAATGTCGAAGTCTCGTAGTCGGTGACTTCAACGCCCCAACAGTTGACTGGTCGAGCCTAACAACTCCATCTTCAGTCAACTCCTTTGATCATAAACTGCTAGAATCTAGTATATCGCTAGCCCTAGTCCAACATATCATTAAGCCCACGCGCTATGACTCACAGCACTCCTCGTCAACTCTGGACCTAGTGTTCTCACACGGTGAGGATGTGGATCTCATACAACATCTTCCTCCGTTAGGAAGAAGTGACCATGCTGTGCTCACTTTCAAGTTCACAGCAACGGCAGCAAGGGCCAAAACCCCAGCTCGACCAAACGTTTGGAAAGCTGACATAAATGCGATCGTCTCAGCAGCCAACTCAGTAAACTGGTACATCAATCCAGAGTCCCAAGTAGAAGCCGCATGGAACCAATTTAAGCAACTTTACGCCCAAGTAACTGTACCCTTCATCCCTTGGTCTGTTCCAAAGGGTCGGAAACATTCCCCCCCTTGGATAAACCGGGAGATTCGTAAGTTACTCAGACGTAAACGCAAATGTTGGAACCTGTTTGCAACACTTGAGACTTCTGAGACCAGGGAATTATATACTACTGCTAGAAATAAAGCTATCGCAGAAATCCGCCAATCAAGGATGAAGTTCGAGACACACCTGGCCCAAAATGCAAAGGCACAACCTAAGAAAATTTTCTCGTACTTGAATTTCAGGAATAAAACACCCAATGGTGTCCCAAACCTGATTATTGACAAAGATACAATCGAAGAAGATCAAGAAAAAGCAGAAGCAATGGCAAACTACTTCTCCCAAGTCTTCACTCAGGAGTCATCACTGCCTATAGGATCAGCTCTGGCTGCATCAGAAGAACATGGGATAGATTCCGTTGACATCGACCAAGGCATCGTGCTCAACTTCTTAATGAAACTAGATGCAGGAAAATCAATGGGTCCTGACAGTCTTCATCCAAGGCTTCTCAAGGAGCTATCAGCCCACATAGCCGGCCCCTTGACCACGATCTTCAAGCTATCTCTCCTAAATGGAGTGTTGCCACGTGATTGGAAAGACGCCATAGTAACCCCCATACACAAAGGAGGATCAAGACAAAGCCCTTCAAATTACAGGCCTATCAGTCTCACCAGCACTTTAATCAAGACACTGGAAAGAATTATCAAGAAAAGCATCATGGCTTATCTGGAAAATAGCAGCTTGTTATCTGGAGCACAGCATGGCTTCCGGAGGAACCTCTCATGCCTGTCAAATCTCCTGACTGCAAGAGAAAGCTGGGTCAAATCAAAGGACAACAGAAGACCCGTTGACGTCGTCTTCATAGACTTCAGTAAAGCCTTTGATAAAGTACCTCACAAAAGACTACTCATGAAATTGGAAAGTCTTGGTATCAAAGGCAGACTACTAGACTGGCTCAGGGAATTCCTCATAGATAGGAGGCAGAGGGTTAGGATCAACTCAAAACTCTCCTCCTGGACAGCAGTAAGTAGCGGAGTGCCACAAGGCACGGTTCTCGGTCCTCTCCTTTTTATTCTGTATATCAATGAGTTACCTCTGCTCACCGACTCCCCTATGGTCCTATACGCAGATGACTTAAAAATTTGGAGAGGCTGAAGGGCAACAGTGATACGTCCACGTTGCAAGAGGACCTCAACAAATTGTCGGAGTGGTCTGTTGAATGGATGCTCCCGATCAATGTGGCAAAATGTGCAACCATGCGCATTGGACAAGCAAGCACGAGCTCCTACGAACTAGAGGGAATAACACTTCCATCAGTTCAGACTCACTTGGACTTAGGTGTCATAGTTAGCCACGACTTAAAAACTACAGCACACTGTCGCGCGGTGGCTGCACGTAGTTTCAGGTCCTTATGGGCGATTCGCAGAGCCTTTACAAGAATTACCAGAGATATGTTCACCTCCTTATACACATCTCTGGTTAGGTCAAGACTGGAAAACTGCATCCAGGCCGCCAGTCCTTGTCTAAAAGGGGATTCACACATTCTAGAAAGTGTTCAAAGGAAGGCAACACGTATGGTTCACGGCATAGCTAACTTATCATACGAGGAAAGACTAGATAGTTTAAATCTCTTCTCACTGTCATACCGTAGGCAGAGAGGAGATTTAATCACAATGTTTAAAATTTTAAATAATGACTACGGACCTGACCTATTCTCTCTTTTCCTTCCCACCAGGTCGGAACACCTTAGAGGACATAGCAGGAAAGTTCAAAAGCCAAGGAGAAATCATATTGCTGTTGAGTACTGGTTCTCACATCGAGTCATAAACTCTTGGAACCGACTCCCAGAAGAAGTGGTGTCTGCAACCTCAACTGATTCGTTCAAGAAGGGTTTGGACAACCACAGAAATCTACTAGAAAAGGATTAACATAGGCTCCAAGCCTTCTATCCTCAACCAATAAATCTGAAATCTTCGTCTATAGCTAAACATCTAATCGAAATGAACCATAAGACTGATGTTAACTCAGCCTCTAAGGTCATCTATAAAAACGGTCAAGGGCGCTTATTGAAATACGCTGATGCTATAGCCATTCATAAACTTAAGCCCCCACTCCAACTCCCTGTGTATTCAAAAACAATTTATTATTACTCTTAACCTACCATGGTAATCCTCATTTGATTGGATTATTACCAAACGTTGTGTTAATCATTCTAGAACCTCTTTTTATCACTTTGTCTAACTTTTTCATCTATATCGCCTTGACGAGTAAATGTGTGATCAGATTGTTCGAAATGTATAGCACAAATACATCACATTTTTCAGATAATCTCCGTCATTAGTGAAAACCTTAATTGAGCCTACCATGTAAATCTGCAGATGCATATCAATCAATGCAAATTCACTCATCTCTTTACTTCAGAAAAAATACTTTCTCATTTCTATCATATCGAAGATTAAACATGTGACTGAATGAATTCAGAATGCTAATTTAATTGCAGGTGGTTTGATGTTCACGATAAAAAAAACGCATTTCACACAGATTGTGTTTAGTACTACAAGTGGTGAATAGTAACATTCCTATACATCGGTGCAGAAATGTGGAAGAAGCGGCGAGAAGGAAAAGCAACTCTTCGATTTTCAATGTTTTATGTCATTTGAAACATTTGAAGTAGTAATTAAACGTGTCGTTAGTACTGTTTCCTATAGTGTGACCTCTTAAAGAAGAAATAAACAACATATATGGGTTTTATGCAAAGCGTGATTAATTTGACTTTCCAAATCCCCTGTTTACGGAGTGTTTTCCAAGCTCGATCAGGCAGAAATATGTTGTGGAGTTTCAACAAATGCAACCGATGACTGTCTTGAAATATCCAAGGTTCCAGGAATATTTATATATTCTTGGGTTGTATTAGGCCACTTTTATTACAAAGATCAATACACCGTTACCGTTATATCACTAGGAGTTTAGTAAAATGATTGTGTGACTTGCAATACCTGTGAAATAACCTTTTCAAATGAATTTTTAATACGTTTTCATAGGCAAATATTCAGACAATTAAATAACACATGTAGCCCCTAAATTAAATAACAGAATATTAACAAAATGAAATAATTAATGAAAGTCGTATAGTTTACATTCCCTTCAAAGTAAATATCAGGTAATGATGATCAGGCTTCAAGAGCTACAGTTCTTCTGAGTCCTTCTTCATACAAATATTTTGCATGTGAATTATTGTTACTAAACAATGACTTCTTGTAACTTATTTCGATGCTCACTGTTAATGTGTTTCCAACCCGGAGTTGCTTTTTTTATCGAAATACAAATCGTAATGCTTGCTCTGTGATCGCTTTCACACAGTTTCAAAGGGGGAATGTGTAAATACTGATCAACTAATTTTCCGCTGAACACTTTCAAGCTTTATAAAGTACAAAGTAATTCAAATGAATGTTCTACTTCAGTATCCAACTCAATTAGCTTACTCTCATTTTACTGGATAGAATTTATTCTTTGTCTAATAAGCATTAGATCTCATCAGGCTTAACTCTAATATACATAACTTTACGAATAAAAATTCACATATAAATTAATCACAGTGCATTGGCTGACTTCTTCCTCGTAAAACGTGAAAATTGGAGATTGAAAGATATCATCAAGAAGTTGGATATGTATTACCGTTATGTCAATGATACACTTATCCTAACCGGTGGTAATGCAAACACAGATGAATTGTTGATGAAATTCAAAAACATCTTCCCCTCGCTGATTTTAACTTGTGAAGACGAGCGAGATAATTTATATGCATTTTCTAAATGTCTTGCTAAGTAGGCGAAAAGATTGGTCACTTGGGAAAAGCGTGTATAGACAAAGCACATTCATAGGGCAATACACACACTTCTTTAGTTATGTGCCTAATAAATATAAAAGAAATATTGTCAAATGTTTTTCGAGCAGAGCAAGAAAGATATGTATGGATGACCACTTATAAAAGGAATTTGAATATATTCATGATTCCTTGATGGAGATGGGCTATCCGATTAGTTTCATAAAGAAACCTATGAAAACGTTGGTGAGAAAACCTGAGACTCTGACTGCATGTACAAAATTCCTATTTATTAAGTTATGATTTATTGGTGACTTGCCAAGTGAGACTTTGTTCTGCAGACAGTTATGTTGGGCACACTACGACGAGACATCTTAGTTAATTTGTTACTGAACATCCCCCATCGTGGTTTGGTGAAGGACAGACAAAAACAATCCATAGCTCAATTTTTTCACATCTAGCTGATAGTGGTCGCGTAGTAGAGAAGACGATAGTTTTGAGGGTAATTCATTGTATCCCATTGATTCTTTTCAGTAGACTTCGTATTCGTCTACTACACACAGCTGAGGCGATAGGCATTCGAACTATTAAGCCCAAACTATGCATTCAACAGACGTTAGTACGGTCATTATCTCCCCTTTGTTGGCCTATTAAAACCTAACCAAATGATGACTTCTCCATCATCGCTTACCTATATTATATTTTCGACCCCCGTCTTATCATCTCTTAATCCTATATATTTAAAAGTGAAAAAATTGAGCTACGGATTGTTTTTGTCTGTCATCATATATATATATATATAATAGTTCTAAAAGTAATATACTAATCATTATTAATAACAAAGTAATTTTGAGTTATCAGGTGGGAAGTCGAGTCATTTCTCATTAACATGTTCCACTGAGCATGTGCAGTGAAGCGCATTAGCCATTTACACGCAAAACCAGTATTTTATTCAGCACCTCGTAGAGATAAACCATTTCATGAAATCCTATTTGCAATCGTTATTCTATAGTACGATCGAATTAAGTGATACCATGTACGTCATTCACTCAATCAGATCCAGTGTATAGAATCAGACATTGTTGTATCTGATGAAGACTCTTTGTATTAATTCAACTTATTTTTTAAATGCAAATAAAATTAGGCATTTGGGAAGATTCCTATCAATGAGTTTCTGATTTCGGATAGTTAGACATCAGTAGTTAGTGGAACAGCTACCTAGAGTGGAACAGCTTGTTAGCAGATGGATTTGGATATGATGGAAGGAGTATTTCGCTCCTGGATCTTGAATTTTTCGACAGTTACATAAACGATATAAAACAAGTCAAAAATTTATAAAAATTTTCGGAATAATTTCTTTTACTTCAGTTTGGATCTTCCTTTGATTGATTGGACAGGAATATTCGGCCTACGCTGACACGCTGCCTTCTAATACAAACTCTTCTACAATTTCTGAGAATTAACCTGAAGTAATTTGGTGGATGGTGACTAGCGATCACTAGCCAGTCACCGTCGATCAAATAACTTTAAATATTTGAAATACCTTCCTCACGATAACGTAGAATCTGTTAAAGGCTGGTGAAACTTCACAATAATTACACAGTTAACTTGCAAGCTACTTTTTGCTAGGCAAGGCTATGAAGTTACATTGATTGAGAAGGTCAGGACACGTGTTACGCAAGCATGACTAGCCTGGTCAATAAGCAATGTTAGCTGACATATCATCAGGTTGGTAAAGAGCTAGTGGTGGTCAAACCAAAACATGGCTTCATCAGTCAATGAAACGCACAACAGTTAGTTTAAGCCAGACACTTAGTAAGGTGTAGACTTCCTGGTTAGAGTCGTCTGGACAGTAAACACCAATAAATGCTGGAGACAGTTGGTGATATGGCTGGCTCGAAATCAATCTCAATGGGTGACTCAGCTGCATTCACTCTTTGTGATTTATAATATGCAATAAAATTCTATTGTTATTCCGTATTGCTATTCATTTTCCCCCACAGTTCTGTTTATTATCTCTCTCTATCATTTGAATCTCTCTTTACTCTCTTTTCTTCCTTTGTATGCTACAAGGAAGGAGTGTGGCAAGTAGAACTGCTGCATTTCTGTGCAAACTTCTTGGTTGAAACCGGTCAGTCAGTCAGTCACTGACAGTCACACTGTGTTGCAGTGACGCTACTACTGATATTCACTGTCTACTCACCAGAAACAAATATATAATGAAATTATGGAAAAAGAAATAAATTTAAATTGCACTAAAATCACGTTGTCCACAGCTCCAGGAAAATCACTTTCATGTAGACTGAAATCCATGCTTTCTTTACCAATGCAACTGAATTAGGATGCATGAGATCAGTTGCCAGTAGGGCTTTTCACACAGCTGCGTTATGATGCTGGTTTTCCAGCTGATTAATTCACATTTTGTGAAATAAAGAGAAGCTGTTTGATTTTTCTTCCCATATTTGCATCTACAAGTTTAACTACTCTTCTAGAACAAGCATAACTGGACGTCCAATCGGGTTACTTCATGGTTGAAGTTCCCACAGGTGGAACTGATAAGGATATCCAAGCGAGGACCGGGAAATCAAGGCAAGCTTTCATTACTTTCAAGTCTGTATGGAGATTAATAGCACTCAGCATGAAAAACAAGATCCGGATTTTCAACTCCGATGTGAAGTAGGTACTACTGTATGGATCAGAGACTTGGCACCACGTCACGAAGGGCACTCCCAACATAGATATGATAGAGAAGATTTGTAGCTCAGGTGGATAATTTTGATGTGGTTTTGTTCTCTGAGCTGGATAGTTAGTTTGCGAAGCTTTCATCACCTTACTGGGTGACATCTTCAGCGCATACTTCAAATTGAAGTGAGCTTTTAGGTTTCTCCACGAGTTTATTAATCATTCCTCCTGGTGACCTTGGACGTGATTGGTTGTTTATGCATGTTTTCACACCTTCTAGGTTACTTGTGTTGGAACTGATTGTTTCTGTGACTTGAATTTTGGCCAATCGTGTGTGAAGTTTCTTTCTTATTGGTTGATAAATTTTGTCTATCTCGATGTGTCTATTGATTGATGATTCACTGGAATGCCAAGCTTCTAAAAATTCTCTAGCATTCTTGTTATTTCCTTTGTCTAATATTTGAACGTTGTCCCAGTCGAATTGATGTCCGTGGTTGTCTGTGTGTAGTGAAATGAGGGAGTGTATATCATGTCTTTTGACGGCTAGCTTATGTTCGTGGATACGAAGACGAAGGGGACGTCCACTTTGGCCAATGTAGTGTTTTTCACAGTTGTTACAGTTTATTTTGTAGATGATGTTGGTTTTGTCTTCTTTTGCTGTTGAGTCTTTTGGTTGACATAGAATTGAGTGCAGCGACTTTGTTGGTTTGTGTACGACGTCAATTCCTACAAAGTCGCTGCACTCAATTCTATGTCAACCAAAAGACTCAACAGCAAAAGAAGACAAAACCAACATCATCTACAAAATAAACTGTAACAACTGTGAAAAACACTACATTGGCCAAAGTGGACGTCCCCTTCGTCTTCGTATCCACGAACATAAGCTAGCCGTCAAAAGACATGATATACACTCCCTCATTTCACTACACACAGACAACCACGGACATCAATTCGACTGGGACAACGTTCAAATATTAGACAAAGGAAATAACAAGAATGCTAGAGAATTTTTAGAAGCTTGGCATTCCAGTGAATCATCAATCAATAGACACATCGAGATAGACAAAATTTATCAACCAATAAGAAAGAAACTTCACACACGATTGGCCAAAATTCAAGTCACAGAAACAATCAGTTCCAACACAAGTAACCTAGAAGGTGTGAAAACATGCATAAACAACCAATCACGTCCAAGGTCACCAGGAGGAATGATTAATAAACTCGTGGAGAAACCTAAAAGCTCACTTCAATTTGAAGTATGCGCTGAAGATGTCACCCAGTAAGGTGATGAAAGCTTCGCAAACTAACTATCCAGCTCAGAGAACAAAACCACATCAAAAACTCCCAACATACTTCAGGCCTTCGCCAACACCTGTCTTCGCTCATTACTCAAGATCAGATAGCCAGAAAATATCAACAGCAGGGATCTCTGAGAGCGACCCGACCCAACAGGAACCGATTTTGCAACAAATATGCAGGAAGAAATGGAGGTGGATTGGATTGGCCATACTTCGAGAAAACAAACCATCAACTGAGTGAAATCACACGCCAGGCCATTGCTTGAGTAGAACCCGAATAGGAAGCGGAGAGTTGGTCGTCACTGTGGGTATGACATGGAGGAGGTCAGGTGAAGAGAAGAAGAAAGCATGTGGGCAGACATGGAGTGGGGTGAAAAAGTTGGCAGAGAACCGAACGCAATGGAGACGTACGGATGAAGCTCTATGTTCCTCCAGGAATTAAAGGAAACAATAATATAATAGTACTAATAATGGTCAAAGTTCACTCAAGAATTCCAAGCATCTGTGGATCTACTGATTATAGAAAATGTCCAGGTATAATAGTGGTTATCCTTGTATCATTCAACAGAATATCATTCAATTTTCAAGACGGGTTGTCAAGAGGGACTCTAAACATACCCTTAGGTTTATTCAAAGACATTAACAGTTGTAAGTGATTACAAATAGTTTATCATGAACCACGTGACATAGAGTAAGTTTGAGGCAGTACTATTATATTATTATTATATCCTTTAATTTTTGGAGGAACATAGGGCTTCAGCCGCGCGTCTCCATTTCCTTCTGTTTCCTGCCAACTTTTCCACCCCGCTCCAAGTCTGCCCACATGCTTTCATCTCCTCTTCACATGACCTCCTCCAAGTCATGCTTGGACGACCGCAGTACGCCATATGGAAAATTAGGTTGTGAAGTGATTAAGGCAGTCCACCACTCACCATGTCTGTGCAAAGCGCCGGCGAGAGCGACGCAGTTCCATATAACCTCACCTTATTCATATGCATCGTGAAATGAGCAGAAACAGACACTTAGTGTGTTAAAATTCGTGTGAATAAGCCAAAACTGTGTTTGAAAACGCATTAAATTTAGCCATCTTGGATACAAAAACTCATTCCCTCCCTAAGCTTCTCAAACGATCCAAAGCAGTTTGCTTGCAAACAGGGTAGAAGTACTTTGGATGCTGCTGCTGTGTTTCATCACAACATTGTATCCTCCTTAGACAAAGGGGCCAAGTATGTCCGTTGTACTTTCCTTGATTACACATCTGCTTTTGACTCTGTACCTAGAGGTCTTTTGTTAAACAAGCTTAGCCTTACACAGACTGAGTCCTGGGCTATCAACTGGCTGCACTCTTACTTCTCCAATAGGATGCAGTACACGGTATATAATGGTGTAGCTTCCTTTCCTTTGCTTACTGAAGCTGGTGTTCCTCAGGGTGCTGTTCTCTCGCTGTTTCTCTTTTCCTTCTTCCTACATGACTTACCTCTCTCAGACGAAATCAACTTCGTCAAATACGCAGATGACCTGATTGTTTCGCTTCCCGTTAAGTCTCAGTCAGACTGCTTCAGATTAAATAGCTTCCTATCGGACATCAGTCAGTGGTCAAAACTAAATGGCCTCATGCTGAATCCCTCAAAATGCCAGACTGCTGACTTCTCCTTTAGGCATAAACGAAATCTACAAACACTAGTAAGCACTCATGAAGCCTGTAGCATTGAGGGGACTATAACTGAAACAAAGTCTAATGCAAAATACCTCAGATTAGTTCTATCTTACGACCTTACATGGTCATCTCATATCCAAATGATCTCCAAGAAAGTGTTTCGTCTAACCTACTACATTAAGAAACTCAGACTAACTGGAGTCCCTCAACCTCTGCTTTCACAATTTGTCAACTCTCGTATCCTACCTATTCTACTTTACTGCTCCCCGTTAGTCTTCCTGGGTTACTTAAAAAGGACTATACCATCCTGAGAAGGATGTTGAAGGTAGTTAGTAGAACTAGCGGTGTAAAACTCAGTCAGCTCGTCACAACTTTAGTGGATTGCATCTGAATACATGCGAGAAATAGACTAAAACCATACTCTCTGACCCCCAACACCCCCTCTATTCCCAACTCTCTCCTTGCATCTCATCAGGTAGAACCAGAAATCAGTACAAAACAATATATGCTCGTACAACCAAGTATAGGAACTCAACGATACCATATTTGGCCAGCCCGTGTTCTAAGTGACAGAGACAATGTTAAGCGTGAAACCTATGACTTTCTTTGTTGTTAATAACATAATTTTGGCCCTTGTTATTTCCCCCTTATACTCTCTTATTTGTACTCTATAGTGAACAACCTTCTTAAACATACTTAGCTACTTAAAACTAATTATCGTTGGCTTACTTTTTTTGTACTTTACTCTATTCCTTCTTTTGTATATCTACTGGGTCCGACTATATTATCACTATGATTATTAAAAATTGTCCTGTCATTAACCATCATCTAATATTAGTTTTGTGGTTGTTCTTTGTTCGGCACTATTTAATTGACAATCTTGTTTGTGAACGCCACTATCACCATCTTAAAAAATTTTGTATTATGCATGATTCCTCACACTACCACTACAAACACTGCATTAGTGCTGACAATAAAAAAACACAACGTGTAATGTTTATTTTATGATTGTTTAGTGTTGTTCAATCAAATTAAGTGATCATCTTAGCTATTAACATTCTTAAGAACATCTCATAATTTCTTCTACGATCATAGCTGTTACTGTTCACCACGCATACACATATCATAGCTTCCATTACCCAGTACTGAAATATTTTTTTTCATTATTAGTGTTTATCTCCCTTTCTACTTGGTATATTTTTATTTGCATTTTTTTTCTTTTCTTTTGTTTTTCTTTGTTATTTCTGTGTTTCGTTTTTTGGTTTATTTTTGTAGTGTTTTTTTATATTTTTTTTGTAATACTCCTTTTTAATGTACGATGAAATTAGATGCAATATTGTAGATATGTGCTGAAAATTCCACACTGTACCACAAGTACTGTTTCTGGAATAAAGCGAAATTGTTATGTTATGTTATGTTACAATAATAACTACTTTTTACATTCTGTAATAACTTTCATGTAGGAGAGTGGAATCCTTGTAGTTTAAGGAGCTGTAACAAATATTTGAGTATAAGGGCAAGAGTTTGCCAACGATGAAATCCAAACTCCTTTAGAGTGATGCAGAGCTGTAACCCTAATGAACACGAATGTTTATGAGAACCATAAAGTGACGTATTAGTCAAAATGAATGAAAAACGATCAGTCAAGAGATCACTTACTGAGCCGAATCTTCAATTTCACCAATCAATACCATGGTAAAATCGGCGGTATTTCAATGCATTGAACAAATTACTTTTAAATCATGTGAGGAATAGTCTTTGCAATGATGCATGTGAATTTCAACGAATAGACCATGATTCTAACATAAAATGTAGCAGTATTCGCCAAAAATAGATTTAATTGCATTTTTTGAATATTAAAACAAAACATCTACTTCGAGTCACATGTCAATTCAATCAAATTCACTCGATTTCATCATGTTATATTTTTGATAATAGTTAAAATTAGACGCATAATATCGACGAGTATTGCTTTTTATTCGCCTACACACTTAATATGAAGTAAATTTCGTCACATTGCTTGTGCAGAACCATAGCTATAAATCTGAAAAATATGTGAAATACAATAAAGAATCAAAGGATTCTGATATTTCAAAGTACTGAATGCATCCATTGCTCCAACTTGTCCTACTGAGAACTTATTAGTCATCTATAATACACAGTACTTGCTAGGTGGTACAAATCTGTATGTGACGATCCCTGATGTTATTTCCATTTGCAGGTATTTATTCATCTATGCTTGAAGTGGCGTGCACCTGAACAGAAATTAGACAGTCACTGTGGGGAGACACATAATTGATACGTGAAGGGTCATCCTTTCCAACACAGCATTTAGCGTGGTAAATAAAAAGAATACGTACATAGAATATACGTAGAAACAACAGTGATCGGACGTGTGAGGCCTAGCTTATCAATACAGAAGGATTCTGTGGTGCACCTTTCGTCGCCGTAATGATTTGTGGTTTCAACACCTACCAATTTATTATTTGTTCAATCCTCTTACAATCTTTAGACTGTGTTCACCATTCTTACACATTTCATTGTATTTATTTGTTTCTCAGCCTGTTTTCTGCTGTCTTAACACTTCATCTGACCTTTATGATTCCATTTACATCCCACACCCAACTGGCCTCTCTAAAACATTGTGTCCCATAGTTCATATGGTAGACATTTAGAGTAGTAATTTGGAGGCTGCTACTTCATATCCTACCATAATCCAGATTTTCATCTCATCTGCAGTAATCACTGATGAAATTTGTGGTACCTATTACTACCTTTTATTATTAGTTCCTTGGGTTCCGAATAGAACAGAGGGTTTAATCAGTATACTCCACTTTATCCTGTTATCTGGCTGATGACAAGATTGCCTGTGGTCTTTCATCCACTGCACATTATACTCGGAACTACGCTGCACTTGTCGTCTCTCAGAGGAATTCTACTTGAGAGACTGGCGCGTAATGACACTGAACAGTCTTCTCAGAGTTTGTCCAATCCACCACCATTTCCTTCTGCTTATGTGTTGGGCAGTAGGTTCTTGGTTGATTCGTTCCATGAGTTTCTTCTTGCCTATTCTGTATGGCTGGCCACCTGATCTTCAGTAGAGAGCAATCGTTGGCAGCCTGTTGAAAATACTCTCTGAACTACATAGAAACACCGAGATTTGTAGTACTTCCTGATAAATTTCCAAGGATACCCATTATACAAAAGTACTTTCCTGAGAGTTCTGTGTATCATTTGATCAAGAAATCATAGAAGATTTTCAAATGTTTGAAGTAAAGAGATGCTCAAGGTTTATTTCCTGAAGTTAGTGTAGTGGTCCGATTTTGAAAGAAAACCTTCTCCATTTATTCAGCATTCGTTGCCTACAACATAAATTCCATGAAATAAAAGGTAGAAATTAACTCTCATAAAGGTAAGAATTGCTGGACACTACTTAATAAATTACGTCGTCTACAAACCAAAAAATATTCTCAAACAATATGCGAGTTGTACTGAAGTGTTGACAACCAGTAGTCTGCGTCAGGGAAGCTCATCGTCTACATTTTCGATTAATTTCATCATAGGTGTACTAATGGATGTTAGCCTAATCAACTTTTTACCAAGAAAGTATGTTGTCGACTTAGAGCATGCAGCTGATATTGTAACGACAAAAAAACGTTGGAAATACTACTGTCCAAGGAACACTGAAATATAAACAAAGATGTCCAGCAGATAATATTTAAGCAAAAGAAAGATAATTACCAAGAACAAAAATGAACGACAGAAACGTTGGGACACAATAGAAACGGAACTTAATCATAAAGACAAGAGATGGATATGATTATATGAAACTAGTAAGCAACGTAACAATGTGCAGAGTTCAGTTTATATCATAAGAAAAAAGCTAAGCAAGAAAACATTGAAGAGAAAGAGGGAGAGGTTACAGTCGAAGATTGAGTAATCAAATAAAATGGAAGAATTAGGACATCAAGGTACCAAGAGAATAGGAGACCATTAGCTGCCTCTCTCTGGACAACTAGATCAGAACTTTTGGCGTTTCCATGACGACTGGAAGGATAAACTTTAGGAGAATCAAACTATATATTCTGGCCATAACTCTGAAGGATTTCAGGGTGTTTACCTCACGACCTGCATCAACAAAATGCTTAGGAGTAGCACTAGTGAAAGTATTTGTTCCCTTAAGACTTAGCCCCTTCGATACATGTTCAGAAAATTAGTTGTAAGCGCAATATCGCCTGAAATTAAGTCACGCGTAGATAAAGGCTATCCCGGTCCAGAACAAACAAGAAGCTGGTCACTGTTTCTACGGTACTATTAATAAACAAATCAACAATTATATATACAACAAATCTTAACGGTTTCAAGAGTATAAAACACAACGCTTAACAGAAAGCAAGGTACCGCTATCAGAGCGGAATAACGTTAAAGCCGAAATTGCGAACTAGGCGAAATCAGACACGACCGTTCAGGTAAGCAGTTTGTAGAAGAATGAACCCAAGTAAGGCGGGTTAAGAGATAGACAGAGCATAGGCACAAAGATAGAATTTAATTGGCTACTTAACCAGGTAGGAAGATATAGATGAAGATCAATAAATAAGATAAACTCGACAGAATAGTACAGAGTAAGACATGGGTCAGCAAAAAATAACAGTTAACAAAATACTCTGAATGGGTCATGAGTTCAACTGTCTGACTAAACGGATCGAGGTAAAAAACATATACACACAGTTCATTAAACAAGGTGGGATAGACACGTTAGGCGTGGATAATTTGGTTGCAACAACGCTAGGCTGATCCTGGACAGGTTGACTTGATTCAAGGAGGGGAATTGAATTGATCTTACGTTAGTAGTGTGACCTTCCTTTCTACAGTGTAACTGGATACACGTAAATTTGTAAATACAATCAACGCTAACCTAAGAAGGGTATATGTCGCCTATTTGACCACACCGGAGAGCACCTCATGCGATAAACGAAGAACTACTAAGGTTCTAACCAGTGAAGTATGAGGCCTTTTGTTGACTGTTCCAGAAGTCGAGATGTACGAAAATAGGTTTCTTTTCACTGTGATTTTTCTGCATTTACATATTCATATCTCCAGTACTTGTCAATAAATTTCTTAAAGTAGCCATTGTTTTCCAACCTCATAAATTCTCAGTAGAGCTTATTCTTCCATCTTTGTAAAACAGAGTTTTGACCAATTCTATGGAAATTTAATTTTTATCCATTCCATCTAGGCTTTTGGTGAATTCATCTGTGAAGACTACTATGCTCCAAGCGTCTAATAGCAGTGTCAAGAAAATAAAACTTCCTACTGTGTTCCGGTTCAGGTGTCATAGTATGTCAACATATTCATGTACATCGTTGAATAGTCCAAGTAGGTGGGACACGAGTTTCACTATTCAATAGTACAAATATGTCATCAACATATCGACAATAGGAGGTCGTTTCATCGATTACACACTTCAGTTTTTCTCTCTCAAGATTAGACATAAAGATTACCACTCATACAAGGCTTAACGAATTGCCTATAGCTACATCATCTATTCAAATGGAAATACATACCCACAGTACACATTAGTAATAGGCGTTTCGACTACAGGATTGGGATGGGGAGAGATAGTGCTAACAGGTTCATTGATTAAGGCACTTGTGAACAAAAAAGTGACATCATTTGACATCATGAACCTATTGGAAACATTCATGTGATTCAGTCTTTCAGGAAAACATATTTTCATTGGTCTTTCTTGCAACTTCTTTATGTACCGTGAAAGATTTGACATAATAATCCAACTGCAAACTCAAACTGCTTTCTAGTGATAAAAAGTATACATTCAAACACAAAGAAAATGGTAGCTAAGGGTCAGGCAAAAATTAACACCTTAATTGTTTACATTTCCATCCTCATGAAATCTATGATTTCGGTTATCCCAAGTGCCCCCAACCTCTTTCACTTGATAAGTAGATGTGCAAGCACACTGTTGGAAACGTTATGCGCGAAACTTCATTATCATCTAATTCCGTATTCATTTGTTTATTAGATATTTCACACAGTGAAACAGTACTATTATTTTCTGGATGACGAAGTTCCGAACACTATTTATTGTTCACAATCATATCAATTATAATCACACGACTTCGAAACTTAAGTTTTATAGTTTCCCTTTTTCTCTCCCATTTGTCGTAGAGATAGTTGAATTTTCTCGATATCTGGAACAGGTTTTGAAATAAGGTATATAAGAGAATAATTCCATTATGGATAAAATTTATTTTGATAAAGTCTCACAGTGTTATACAGCAATATTTACTGATGATGTTTCGAGCACAATTTATTGCTCATAATCATATCGAAGTACTCACACGACTTTCTAACTTCGTTTATATAATTCCATTATTTTTCATCGCTTGAATTGATTGGTAGTAGTATTTTCCATATTTACGGTATGACTGAGGAATCATTCCTATTGCACGTGTTAGGTGTAGACTCGATGAACAAGGATTCAGTAATCAAACTCTCTCTTTCCATCTATCTATGTTACTTATTAGAATTTAAACCATCTCCCACCCTGTTGCGTGGTTGTGTTAATGCATGCAGGGTGATTGCTGAGTTCTTTTTCTAAATTACGTATCTTCATGGGATAAGTCATTCTAACACCTCAACTAAATTCTTATGTTCTGATAATCTCACAACTCCTGATCTACTAGTTTGACCTATTTAGTTGACTTCACAGTCATTGCAAGGCATTTTGTAAATTATACTATTCTGTCTAATTGGCTCAACATCATCAGTAAATATTACTGTATAACACTGTGAGACTTTATCAAAATAAATTTTACCTATAATGAAATTATACCCTACCAGAGTGCACAAGTTCTATTCTTATATCAATGATGCATATAAAAGAAGCTTTGAAACTTAATAACCACCCTGATAAATTAATCCGAAAGTATATAGGAAAATGTAGGAATAAAATTAATAATAATGGTAGTGATAGTGATAACAATATTACTGATGACCACATGCATGTCGAACATGCACGGGATAATCACAACACCAATAGTGGGGAATTCACTTCATCAGTAGTACTTCTATACAAAGAAGGAAACTCGGAAATTCTACGGAGAATACTTAACAAGGCAGGATTAAAAGTGGCTGGCATTCAAACCCACAAACTCAATCAGAAACAGGCTTTGTCGGTTAAAGGATACTGTGGAGCCGACTGAATAGAACAATTTGGTTTATTTAATCCCCTGCTCGCAATGATTTTCAGGTCAAATACATAGATCAAAGTGGTAGGAAAGGGTCGGTCATACTAGCGGAGCACAAAAACCTAGAAAAGTCTAGATTACGGATAAGATTTCATTTTTATAAATCAAAGTGTTATATAGTAATATTAACTGATGACTTTTCAAGTACAAACTATTGCTCATAATCATATTAAGTTACTCACATTGATAACGGAAGCTTTATTTGTAGTGGGAATGATTCAACACCTGTCCAGCTGGGTATCTGGAAAATTCTACTACCCTTACGACAAATAGGAACGAACGAGGAAAACTATAAAACTCAAGTCCCTACGTCATGTGATTATAATTGATATGATTATGAACAGCAGTAAATTGTTTGCATAACGTCACCCAGTAAACAATACTGTTTCACTGTGTGATGTATCTAATAAAAAATCAATATGGAATTACACACTACAACAGCGATCAAGTTTTACACGTTTATCATTATCATCTCATAATAAAAGTATCCAAGTTTATTAAATATGACTAATTGTTCTAAGGTTTCAATTATCAAACGATTGGTTAGGCTCAAATTCGTTAAGGATTCACTTTCGATTAGAAATCCCATAAGCGGTCTTCTCTAATCAGGACTGACACTTGGAATGATGCACTTCTGTGCGGACGTTGAATGTTTAATGCCAAAAAATATGCTGAAGTAGAAGGACACTGTAATGGACAAAAATAATTTTGCTATCAGTAAACTAACCACTGGTAATTAGTCCGATGCTCGCTAGTGGCTGGCTACAGGACGAAATTTCCCGGAGTCCTAGTGAGAAGTCGCTGCCAGGGAGATCCACGCGGTCGAGAGTGAAGACAGATATTCATTGGTGATATTGGCTAGTGATCCCGCTAAGAATTCACGAATTTGTAGAAGTTAGAATTCATGGGCTGGCCACTGAGCCGGGTCCCAGTGTCTGAATAGTCCATGAGCTTGACTTGTACTCGGGAGGTACTGGGGTTAGAACCCTAGTTGGTGCGTACTGTCCTAATGTAGGACAGAACAGCTGACTGTCCAGTACTCCCTGGTTTTCAATGATTTTCTAACTGCTTATCGATCGGTGATCAAACTTGAGACAAATTAAATCCCTACAGACTAACCTTCGAAAACAAACATAGATGATAGAAAGCACAGTCTGTGGCACCATAGTAAGATTTTGAGTTGTTCAACCCACTACTGATCCTTAGGATATCCACAACCCAAACTAAATAACATATATGTCCTCAAGATAAGTAGTTAGGGATTTAAGGGGTAGATATCATTTTTAGTATGCATATCTTAAACACTCTCGTCTTCCTTAAGAGTTTTGAGTTGTCTATTATTTCATAGGACTCAGTTCTGAGTAGACATAATAACGCAATCCTTCGATATCTGGCTGTCCATAATTCATCTATGGCGTCGACATTCTTCCCTTGGAAATTAACATTTCACAGTATCGTTGCATTAAGAGCTTTTTTCATGCCCTCGCATTCCCAATCGATCACAGAGCTTCAGAGACAGAATTTCTCACATTCCATTATGGGTAAATTTTGTTTCGATAAAGTCTCAGTGTTATACAGTAATATTTACTGATGACGTTTCGAGCACAATTTATTGCTCATAATCATGTCAAGGTATGAGCAATAAATTGTGCTCGAAACGTCATCAGTAAACATTACTGTATGACACTGTGAGACTTTATCAAAACAAAATTTACCCATAATGGAATTACACTCTACCACAGTGCACAAGTTTTATTCTTATATCAAGAATTTCTCACAGTAGGTGTGATGTTTTTTTATGGGATGCAGTTGCCAGACCCATGCCCAACCTACCCTCTTCTCCGGGCTTAGTACCATCTAGTAAACGTAGTGGTTTTGGAGAGCATTGACCAGAGACCGAACCCACAACGTGTAGTGCATCTAGCGATCATTTTCTATTGAAATACAGACGCGAAGTACTGAAAGTGTAAGTCGTAAATTAAAGTGCACATGTCAGTGCAAGCTTCCAGCCATTTGATAATCTATCATTACACCTTTGGATAATGGTACAAATGTCCACTTTCACCCTAATAATAAAGCAGAAAACAAGATTATGAGAAAATTGTATGCGAACTGATAAAAAATTTCCAAAGATGACTGAAACGAATTCCTAACGTAAGCCAAGTAGCCATTTAGTTAGAACAGATGGGGAAAAAACGACAGTTCACGTTAATGTTCATGGTCCAAGTGCAAAGTCGGAGGAAGAAACATAGATTAAGAACTTGTCAGAACGTATGTCAATTGAGATTGATGCGAAGAACTTCATTAGGCCTTCTAGACAGAATTTTAAGCCCTCAATTATTTCACTGGTGTCCAGTTGACATCTTTTTGACAGTGTTGTACCTGATTCTAGTCGACTGGAAATAATATCAAGACTTTCGGTAATATTATTATTATCAATTATAAAGGGGATTGGATAAACCCCAAAACCGCTTCTTTTTAACTCCATAATAAGAGAGCAGTGTAGAAGTATCCACACTTTTCTGTACATTACTATTATTATTATTAACTGGGTCAAAAAATATGTACAAGAATTTTTAAAAATAAACCAAAAAGAAAATATCAATGTACAAGATAAAATTCTATGCGATACTGTAGACTGTCAATGATAACGGGGATAAGTAGCTCCTGGATGACCTAGGTGATTTGATGGAATGTTTCTCATCGGTTGCTGTTGTTGTTGTTGTTGCTGAAATACAAAAGTGTAAAAAGTGTACACACTAAGTCAGAAGAGGTAAGTGACTTATAAAATATTTGGCAACAAACTAATGCACATTAAAATTGACGATTTCATTCAGTTAATGTTGACTGGCAGTAAAAACTAGGAACTACGGTGACTCAGACAAGTCCTCATAGAGAATGGATATCCTCCAAGATTTTTGAGAAAAACATGAAGTTAAGGGAAAAGCTTGAAAACACTTAGCCAGTGTCGAAGAAACTGCTATTTATGAGTGTTGAATTTAAAGGTGATACCGTAGCTCCGATCCTGAAGAATCGCTTATGCAGATCACTGAGGAAAGCCTTCTTTATGGCTGAGCTACGTATCAATTTCTACAACCGACGAATGATCAATGGATGTGTGAAGGATAAACTTCCGCTTTGGGCCGCCTTAATGTGCCTTTATAAATTCGCCTGCTAGTTATATTGGCAGCACAAAGCGCACGCTTTCCAAACATATCCTGAACATTATCCGGTATGGTTAGCAAAGGGACAATGTAAGACAATTACTAGCTCAATTCTCAAGCATTTGCTGAACTCAGGCCACGTAGCTCCACCAGAGTCGTCTTTCAAGATCATCTACAAAGTGAAGCCAAATGGTACAAAGAGCGTCAGGTTTCTGCTTTTGTGTATGGCGGAGGCGCTGGCAATTAATCAATACAACCCTGAACTCTGTATACAGAAAACGTTTGTCCAGTCTCTTATTCTACTTTGGTCTTAACCTCTTCCCTAATCGTTCCCTGTAAAAAAAATTTTGATGTTTCTTTTCTTTTTTAATTTTACTTTTAGCTTGCTTTTGCTTTAATAATTAATTCACCATTATCACTCGCATATGCTCTTTTTGTACATTTTCACACCCTCTTCACACTTGTTAAATGGACACTCAACTATCTTTATTCTCACTCAATAGCAATTTTAACCTTATCAAATTTCTATCTTTATGCCGTTGAGTACTATGTAATTTACAACTTTTAATTTTCACTTCTAAAGCCACTTCTGAGTAATTATATCAATTATGTCACCCCCTATTACTCAATAACAGACCACTATATATTTTTGTAAGTATAAATACGACTGTACAGCCTCTAAAGATGATTTCGTCGATAAAGAAAATTTTCTTCGCTGAATCTCTTCTATTTTCTTCATGACTCAATGGGTATTTCCGGTGATTTAAAACTAGGATGCTTATTTCACCCCCACTTGAAACTCGTTAGATGGATGATCCCGCTGGGATCCATACCAAGTATCCACATTAAACTTGAGGTGCTGTAGTCGGAGAAAACACGTTAACAGTAACTAAGCATTTCTATCCAATAAGATCAATCAAAGGAAAATTCGAAACTAATTTGGTGATTGTTCCTATAGAGAAATCGCACTATCCATCATAATACGACATACATTAATCACTGTATGTCAACGTGTATCTGTAATATATCCCAATGTTCAGATGAAATAAAGTCAAGGTTTAGAAATAGTGACTCAGGGGTTGGACACTCAGGACCTACAGCGATGAGCCACACCACCACATATTCCCGTCATCCCAAAATATTTTCCTTACAGACGTTGAAGAGTGTCAACTGCGCTTTGATCTCCACAGATGATATCACGAAATTTTGTTTTGTCCGAACTCAGTTATCCAGATCAAACGTCTTATGTCCCAGACTATTAATATTATTGTTATTTTTGAAACAAAGACTTGGTACATTATGGGCACCAAGAGATGCCTGGACGCCCAGATCGAGGCAGATGGTTGTCTTTAGAGAGCATCTCCGAGCCTTTGACTTGAAGTCTAATCCACAAGGCAGTGAGGTGTGGAGCAGGGACAGGAGCCACCTTAAAATGGTCAACGGTGACCAAAACAGGTTCACACGCCATTCGATCCCTTAGGATTTATGGAAGTTTGGATTCATCCCCAACTCGTGTCCTAGCCATCTCAAATCTATGCAGCTACACAATCTGAACGATGGAATTAACCTCCTTACCCCTAGTATTCTAAGCCTACCATATTACATTATTTGATCCGGGAGTTACGACGCAGACACCTATGAGTAAAGACAACTAACCCTTTCATATCTCCTAGTTTCAATGGCCATGTCGCACAGCCATAATGAAGGATATAGCGAACTGCAGCGCAGTACGCACGCCTTCTGATCGATAGCCACGGATGACGTATGTTGAAAAAGCCACACGAGCTTCTCGTATCCTCACTGAGAACCCAACAGCAAGCAATCTATAAAAATCTGGCGCAACCTCCCAAATAAGAGAAGTGGCCAACATGCTTAGCCATTCCACTGCCTATTTTCACGCTAGTAATCTGTGTAGTCCAGTCTTGCAGCATTATCTTAAATTCGACGGCAGTGAATATGAAGCCAAACATTCGAAGATTTCTGCTCAAGATGCTTAGCATATTCACTAGAAGGGGTAATATCATCCGCATACTGGTACCGAGTCAATCTCTAAGCCCACTGAAGTCAGTTAGGATCAATCCCATTAGTACACCTATGATGAAATTAAACAAAAATGGGGACAGTAGGCATATATCAGAAAGGGTTAATCAAACTCAACCAAGATCAACAGTAATCAAAGAACAAATAAAAAAATATTTAGAAAAAACTGTTTACTTGATGTGGATAATTTGATCCAGCATTAGGCATATGTTGCTGAGATTGAGCTGTTTTATTTGTATTCAACAACCCACTGTTGTTGACTGCCGACGACAACGACGAGGAGGTTGCTGAAGAAGATGGTGCCGGTGGTGGTGCAATCGATGCATCGTTATTCCCTTGAGATAGTCGAATACGTTTACTCGACGACATGTCATCATTCTGTTAAGAGATGAAATAAAAAAGTACGGAAATTACTGAAGACGTTCTTACACTTCGATTAGTCCAAATACAACAAAAAAACGAAACGAAACGAACGAAAGGACAGACGAGAATGACAAAAACGATTAAAACAAACTGACACTTAAACTTCAAGTGACCTTAAATGATGAGATATACTGACGAACAGGTAAAGTAGAATTGCGTATAACCTCCAATCTTCTATTGCACACATTATATAAGTCGCTACTAATGCCCTGTGCTACACAATAATTATTACTCATCTTCATAGAATTTCGTCTATCACTGTGTACTGCTAGAGGAGGATACACAATATCTGGACTGAGCTGATTACCGCTTATGGTGCATACACATAATTTTCTTCAGGTGCTTTTCGATTTTCGTACATTCCACCTACAAACACAGACAGGTTGTGATATTGAGTAGACGTTTCGGCTGACTGTATATTCTCTTGCATAAATCGTGAAGATATCATCAATTCGTCTTGGTTGATCACACGGTGATAAGTGGTAGGTGTAGAATGAATGCAAGTATTGTTGTTACCCGCAATGTAGCAATTGTGATCCGAACAGTCTTGTGAATAACTCCAATTATCCAATGATTCATTATTACAACAGTGATGATTATGATTATAGTCTATACGATGATGCAGGATATTTGAAGGGAACATCATTTCACGCAAGACATTTCGACGCGCAGTTTTTGGATATTCCATATTTACGTAATAGTAGTGATCGCCATCGCGGCAACACAAAGATTCACACCAATACATCTACACAGAATTTATTAATAAATTAAATACAAAATGTTGATCAACGATATATTTTGAAAGAGATGGGAAAAAAGTATAGCGAATATCTGAAGGTTTAAACACAAGTTCGACCTCATTTTGACGAGGATGTGAATCCCTGTTCTATCTCCTCATATTTTTTGATGAAACAAAGGAGTGAGGAGCTATTTCACAATAATTCCATGTCAATTAGCTCATCGGATATATCACATAGACAGTGAAACAGTGTTCTTGTTAATTCCTCAGTATTCCTTTGCTACTATTTCTTTTGAGTACAAACTTATACTACTTATTACTAGTAAGCAGTCTGATATATGACAAATCAAGTTCATTTTTAATAGTTGAAAAAAATTTGGGCATTGGGTATATGATATTCAATATAATGCACACTGACTGTCCATTTGACGGCATTAGACAACAGGCACCTAACAGTTTGGGCTTTGTGCATTATATTTCATTATTTTATGTATAATATAGTACCGTAATTCAGACAAATCCTGTGTGTTTAGATTCTACACACCACACAAACGTCTGGTTTAACTAATCATTCACAATTATCACTCCAGATTTCATGAGAGATTTCTATAGTTATTTACTGGATGACATCTATTGTTCAAAATAGTACCATCACTTGTAGCCGCATAACTTTGAAAGTTGTTTTTTGTAGTTCTCTTTATTGCTTCTTATCTGTCGTAGGGATGGTAGAATTTTCCAGAAGTCCAGGACGGATGATGAAACATTCCTAATGCGCGTACTCTCAGTTGATTTGATAAATGAAGCTTCATTTATCAATTACTGTAGATTTTTCCAGATTATTGTGCACCACTTATCCGAATTGACTCTGTTCTACTACTTTGACCTATGTATTCGACAATTCGACAACTGAGACCCTAAACAACAGCCCATGAATTCCAACTTATGCCAATTTGCAATATTTAGCGCAACCGCCAACGAACGCCACAGGTGAGTAATCGTCCTCTTTTTTTACTATGTGGACCCCAATGGTTACGATCTCTTAATAGAAATCCAAATTGGTTGAAGTTAGAATTCATGAGCCATTGAATCGGGTCCCAGTGGATGAATGATGTACGTGCTTGCCTTGTAACCGGAATGTCCTGGGTTCGAAACCCAGTGGGTGCGTACTGCCGACTAGGATGAAACAGCAGCTGTCCAGTACTCCCTGGTTTTCAATGGTTCTCTAACTGATATCAATCCGTGATCAACTCGTAAAGATCCGAGTAACTGCTTCCATAGACCCAGTCGCTAGTGAGCATCAGAATAGTTATCAAGTCTTGGTTTGCAGGGTTTTGATTAGTTACAAGCTGAAATAAATACGAGAACCATTGGAAAGCCAGGAAGTACTGGACAACTGTTTCGTCCCAGTTCAAGAATTTTAATCGGTATGCACCCACCAAGGTTTGAACCCAGGACCTCCAGCTTACAAAGCGCGATCTTGGACCACGTATTTGACCTCACAATCACTACAAGGTATTAGATAAACTAAATTATTTTGTTTAACGAGATCTTCAGGGCTATTTAACCAACAGAATTTCCTTCTAAGTGAGTTTATGAACTTGAATGCCACTTTTTACTCGTGCTCGTGCTGTGGAAGGGAATTTAAGACATCAGTAGTGCTTATAAAGAATAAATCGTGTTTGATACGTCATCCGGTAAATACCACGACAGAAACTTACCTTTTTATGTGAACCTACAAGTACGATGTGCCGGGTGAAAAAAAAAACTCAACTGGTGGAAACATGTGATTTGATTACAGATATCTGCCAATATATACATTTCCCAGCTGCGATCAGTATTTTAATCTCTTGGAGACTTTCAAAAATGTCAAAATAACGGCACTGAATCACCTACTCCCCACAAACTACGTTATTGCTTCACTGTTGGACTGTTGAAACAATCAATAGGCAACATTTGCCTACTTCAATGAAATCACAACAGTATAGGACTATCACTCAGTGTTAGTCCAAACGCATTTCTCTTTCTCACTTATGATTTGGTCTAGATTTTTAGTATAAGACATTTGTGAATTAAGTAAAAACAGGCACACGCAACGAATTGAATCGTGAATTATTGTCTGATTTCATCACGAGGTGATTTAAGTTAGAAAAATATTGAAAACCGGGGAATACTAAACGGCTGTTTCGTCTTTGTCTCGGACTCTTCATCAGTATGCATATAGAACTTTACAAGACTAGCTTAATGGCCATTTAGCCACTGGAACGGTATTCAATGACCCATCAATTGTAGCCTCTGCAATATAGAGTGACAGCCAGCCAATGTCAACGCTGAGTGTATTTCCTCATGTCCATCCTGGTGGACCTTGATGGTCACGACCTCCTACCAGAACTTCAAGCAACTTCATCCTCTAATCCCAGTTACTAGTAAGCGCTAGATTAACCTTCAACTATCGGTTTTCGGGTTTTCAATGGTTCCCCAACTAAGGTCATATAAGCTAAGTCATATAAAAGAAGCGGTGTTCACAGAAGAATTACTCTTTTGAACGATACCATTCTCATGCTGCACAATCAATCGCTACATTCTTAAATCAACTACAGGTGTGTTTCCAAAGAAGTGTCATTAAAATTGAGAGTTTAAGGTAACAATTATGTAATACCCGATCAGTGGCTTCTACATTACGTAATTGTTATCTGACATCATTGAAAACAATCCTTCAGTTTCAATTATTAGATTTTTGTCACAAACTAACAACATCAGTTACAGAGATGATTGAAAACCAAGAGCACTGGATGGCCGTTTCTTCCTACACTGGGACTCCCTCAGAGGTGGACACCCACGACCCCGCTGGATATCGAACCCGGGACCGCCAGGGTGCGAGACCAAACTAGTTGACCACTAAGCCACTTGGGCTGGAGGAATTCAATAACTCCTGGATTCTAACTTTGTCAATTCATGATACAGCCCTGCGCTCATTAATGCTTTAATGAGTGTCCATCAGTTGATGTGACAATGTGCCATATACACATGCAATTGTACAGCCTAAATAAAAAAAACAATAAAATAAAAATAGTCACTTATTATACCGATATTCAAGAAGGGAAACAAATCCTCATGTGATAATCATAGGGGGATCAGTCTAACGAATATAGTTTCTAAAATACCACGCTCAGTAATCATGCACAGACTAAGCAGAACTCGGGAAGAACAGACGAGGGAAAATCAAGCAGGCTTTAGACCAGGTAGAGGGTGCATAGATCCTATCTTCACTCTCCGACAGATTCTAGAACATAGACACACTTTTCGGCATCCAACAATTGCCATATTTCTTGACTTGAAGGCGACCTTCGACTCCGTGGATCGAAAAGCACTATGGCAATGTTTGACTGTGAAGGGAGTGCCAAGAAAGTACATTGCACCAATCAAGGCACTCTATTCGAACTCACGTAGCCGTGTAAGGGCTTATGGGGAATTGTCATCTGAATCGATAACGGCCAGTGGTGTCCGACAGGGATGTCCACTTTCCCATTTCTGTTTAACTTCATCATAGATATGCTAATGGAACTATCCTTAACTGAACTTAACGACTTAGGAATCGACTTGTTACCAGGGAATAGTCTTATGGACTTAGAATATGCAGATGACATAGTCCTGTTAGGGGAGGATGCTAACAAAATGCAGAGTCTTCTGAACACCTTGAGCAGCAATCTTCGTATGTTTGGCATGCGATTCGCCTGTACAATGTAAGATGCTGCTACAGGACTGGACTACGTCAACTCCTACCTTAGTGATAGGGAGTGAAGTGATAGAACATGTTGACCACTTCACCTATTTGGGAAGTTGTATCAGCACCAACGGACTGATCGGCGACGAAATCTCAGCACGGATCCAAAAAGCTCGAACTGCTTTCGCTAACTTACACCACCTCTGGCGTAGGCGTGACATCCGGCTATCAACCAAGGAACGTCTGTACTACTCAGCAGTTCACTCCGTCCTTCTTTATGGCTCTGAAACATGGCCAATACGAGTTGAAGACATGAAAAGGTTGACTGTTTTTGATCAGAGATGTCTACGATCTCTTTCTCACGTTAGGTGGTATAATAAGGTAAGTAATATTGACATTAGGCGTAAAGTGTTGGGCAAACAGGGAAAATCAATCAACGAGGCTATAAAGTTACAAAGATTGAGATGGCTAGGTCACGTGCTGCGCATGCCTAACCATCACCTCCCCCGACGGGCATTACTAGCTGATATAGGTGCAGGCTGGAAAAGAGTAAGTGGTGGCCAAACAAAAACATGGCCTCATCAATCCATGGAATCCTTGACAGTTAAACTAAGTCAGGTAGGGATATGCAGACTTCCAGGTTGGGGCCCTCGGGACTCTAAGAATCAATGGCTGGGGAGACAATAGGTGACATGGCTCAAAATCGCCGCGCCTGGGCAGCGATGATTCGAGATGTTCATGAAGCCGGTTCATCCTCCCGTAGGAGATAGCCGGAGTAAAGAAGATGGCTCAAAATCGTTGTCAGTGGCGCAGATGTATTCAGTCTCTGTAATCTTTCATATTCCTTTCTACCATTACCCATTCTGTTTCACTCTTATACTTGTCAGACTGTATTGATTCTCTTCACTCATCTTCTTGTCTACCTTTGTGTACTATTTGGAACGTGGCAACTCGAACTGCTGCACTTCGATGCCAAGTTCTACATTGAATCCAGACAGACAGACAAATAAAAATGAAATTTTTCTAGAAAGTAATTAAGGCATTTCACTCTCGCCTATAGATAACCTTATAGTATCAATACAAGCTTATAATAAAACTCAGGTGACATGAACTCATTATTACTGACCTGTTGATGAGATAATTGTCTTGTATGCGGATTAGGCTGCTGACCACCACCAGTAGTATTCATGTGTTGTTGTTGGTGGTGGTGTGTTGGTGGTTGATTTCCACCAGCTCTTTGCTGTTGAGATTGTTGCTGAGTTGTTGTTGTTGGTGGTGGTGGGGGTAATTGTGGTTGTGCACCACTGTTTCCCCGTTGTTGTTGTTGTTGTTGAGACTGCTGTTGTTGTTGCTGTTGAGATTGATGAGCATGAGTATGCATCCCCGTAGGATGTGCAGCAGTTTGTCGACTAGCACCACCACCACCAGCTCCAGCTGCAGTCTGTTGTTGTTGTTGTTGAGTAGGTTGTGTTACATTTTTATCTGCACCAGTTTGTTTTTCATCTGCATCATCATCAGAGATGAATTCACGTTTAGGATAAGGAATAGGCAGATTTCCAAAAACGCTACAGAAAAAAGAGGACAGAATTTAAGTAAAAGTAAAAGTGGAAACCTACTGCATTCAGGATAGTAATGAAGATTCACATCTTCAAGGCTAATGTCGAATCAGTGCTTCTATACGGTTCAGACCACTTGGTGCAAGCGTCAAAGAAAGCATTTCAAACAGCCTGTGGCAGACTTTTATCAACAGCTGCCTTCTCTACCTCCGTATACCTGAAGACAAGATGCCCGGAAGGAATTTATTATTATTATATCCTTTAGTTCCTAGAGGAACATATGGCTTCAGCCGCGCGTCTCCAATGAGTTCGGTTTTCTGCCAACTTTTTCACCCCGCTCCAAGTCTGCCGACATGCTTTCATCTCCTTTTCACATGACCTCCTCCAAGTCACCCTTGCACTGACGACCAACTCGCCGCTTCCCATTCAGGTTTCACTCGAGACCCTGGCGTATGATGTCACTTGATGGTTTCCTCAGAGTATGGCCAATCCATCTTCATTTCTTCCTGCCTAGTTGTTGCACAATCGGTTTCTGGTTGGTTCGCTCAATAGCAGAGATCCCTATTGCTGATTTTTTCTGGCCGGCCATCTGATCTTGAGTATTGAGCGAAGACAACTGTTAATGAAATTCTGAAGTTTGTTTCAGATGCTCTTCATGATGTGCAGTGCAAGTCTCTGATCCGTATAGTAGCACTGACTTCACATTGGAGTTGAAAATCTGGATCTTATTTTTGACGCTGAATGCTGTTGACCTCCACACAGACTTGAGAGTAGTGAAAGCTTGTCTTGCTTTTCCGATTCTGGCTTTGATATCCTCGTCAGTTCCTCCTGTAGTTGAAACGATACTTCTCAGGTAGGTAAAAGAGGTTGTTTCTTTCAGGTTCCTCCCATTTACGCCAGCTGATTGTTGTCTGTTGTTGTTGTTGCTGTTGGTGTTGGCCAGGAATCTTCATCACCTCTGTTTTCTCTATGTTCACCTGAAGGAAGTCCTATCTTTGATGCTTCTTCTGCCGACTTGTTACTTCTCACTTGCATATCTTCCAGTTTGTGAGAAATCAGGCATATATCATCGGCGAAGTCCAGATCCTCCAAGTCTTTTGTGTCAGTCCATTTTATGCCTGTTTCCTCATTGCCTGTTGTCTGTCGCGTTATCCAATCTACTGCAATCAGGAAGATCATTGGTGATAGTAGACAGCCTTGTCTCACTCCGGTTTTCACTTTGAAGGCTTCCGTAAGTTTCCCGTTGTGGATTACTTGGCATGCAGCATTGTCGTATAACTGTTGGATGAGATGTATAATTGTCGATGGCACCCCTTGGTAGTAGCAAAGTAGTTGCCAAATCACCTCTCGATCGACGCTGTCGAAGGCCTTTACAAAGTCTAGATACAATACAGGGAACAAACCAACAAAGAACTCATTACTCAATAAATATGTCACAGAAAATAGAGATAGAACAGACATACACTGAAGAGACTATTCGGTAATATCTTGCGCCACACCCTCGAGTGGAACCTGAATGGGAAACGACACATTGGACATCCAAGAATAACATGGAGGAGATTATATGAGGAGTAGAAGGAGGAGACGAGAGCCTACTAGTAATAGTAGGGCTGGTTAAAGAAAACTGAAGGGAACACGACAAAATGAAGACGTATTTTTGAAGCCCTATGTTCCACTCAGAACCCTGTAAAGCTACGAAGTGTTTAGGCGTTTTCATCCCGTTTATTATGAACAAAAATGTACTTAAGCAACACTTTGATAATTTCGGTGGAATGTGTTTAGAAATATGTGGCCCAAGTGGCCTAGTGGATAACGCTCCGGTGTTTGAAACGATGACCACTGGGTTCAAGCCTCAGTGGGAACGCCATCAGTCACTGGGGAATGCAGACACAACCAGATGACGAGTTTCCAACAGTAAGACTAAATGTGCGTCCTGGATTCCACTGTCAGTTACCATTCATCAAATTACTTCAAGAATACGCTTTGTCTATGCAAACTTAGAAAATTGAACAATTATTCAGAAATATCGCTAATGAATCAAAACTGTCATCTTACTCATCATTCGGTTTTTCACCCTCTTTAAAGTAGGTATCTTCCATGGCTTCAGCGGCAGATAAACGTTTCACCGGATCCATGGTAAGCAAACGCCGGAGCTGTAAAAAGAAATAAAAGTAGTCAAGAGGGAGATATGTTTTCTAATGAGAATATTAGGCCAGTTAACGAACAAATCGTGAAACTTCTGCCTTGAGTAGTTCAGTGACACAAACTGTGCTTCATAAAAAAAGTCTGATATGAATTTCTCCATGAGATATTTCTTTACACTGACAATTTAAGACTTCCACTCTAAGATGAAATGTCTTCACTGTGGATGCAAGCTGAACAGCTGCTATAACTGTTAATTGGACTAAGACTAACTTCTTGCCAAGTAAAAACGCTCACATAATAATACAGAGTCGTTGTAACACCTTTCCTTGAACAGAAACCCTGGAATATCACTGTTGATGATCCCAAACTAGGATGAAACAGCTGTCTGGAAGTACTCCCTGGTTTTCAATGGTTCTACAACTGATATCAATCCGTGGTCAAACTCGTAAAAACAAATTAGGCATTTCTCCACGAAATGGGAGACTAGATCGACTAGAACTAAGCAAAACGTTATCGGCATAAAGTTGAAAAACCTATCGAATCATCTTTAAGAGTCGATCAAAATTCTTCAACATATGATAACAAAGTTTATTGCATCGCAATGAAGAATCACTCTCAATTAAACAACCATACTGGAACATTCAGTTATTTTTCACTTCACCGCCATTTCACCCATTTCTACTATTTATTTACTTAATTGTTTATTCTATTCCAGTGGGTCAATAGCATACGAGTTCACCTTATAGCCTAACAGTCTTGGATTCGAACTCGGGTATGTTCATGTATGTATTTCTGAAGAGTATCAAACAAGGACGAAACAACGGTTCAATACTCCCTGATTTTCTATGGTTCTTTAGCTGAAGACAATTCATGGCCGGAACTGAAATCAATCAAATGCCCTTAAACCAACATTTGAAAATGTTTGTTTTATATAAATTAAAAAGGATAAATTCTTATGAAATGAACAAGTAGTAGTACTTGGGAATATACTTACCAGCGTTAATTCTCTTTCGTCTACTTTGAACTTTTTCTCTTCAAGATAACCCTCCAATGAATACTTGCCATATGTTTTTTTGCTGATAGAATCACGCATTAATTGATGATAATCTGGCATCTTTTTCATATCAACCCAAGCATCATCTAAAGAAAGAGGCATGTGTGTGTGAGTCAGAGAATAAGAAAAATTACACGGATTATATACATAATTAACAATCTTACAAGGTATATATATAACACTATATACTAGGAAGATAAGACGAAATCAAAAACAGATCTACAGAAGGGTAATATGAAACGTTGGGAAAGCAATAGATGGCAATTGTTCACTGCGACCCTTGACACGCTGTTATGTGTTACTGGACACATTTCGACATATTAATCGCAAAACTATTAATTTTCAGGTGATAGAAAGTTCTAGTGCAATTGCAAGCCTCAAATTTTTATTGACTGTGTGTGGTAGTAACTCAAGACTAATCCACTTTACCATTTAGTACTTAAAGAAGAAATCATTTTCTAGGGTGTACGTAACCAGAAAGAAGCAGCAGTCATTGGCAGGCACAATCCGTCTATTCGTCACTAGCTAGCTAGCTACATCATTCGGCTCCGCTTTATCACCACTACTAGTGCCATGTGATACACAGATTCCTCGCCGCTTCCCATTAATCCTGTTACCCCTGATAACTAAGTGAATCAGAAAAACACCATTCCAAGGCACTTAAAATCATGCCATCGACTTCATATTCAGGCTCTCAACACTTCCAAACTTATGCCCGATCAACGACAGGCCTCACTAGCCAAAACTCCAACATCTCAGGCTATGAATGCTTGTTATCTCGTAAACATACAGTCAAAACAAAACCCCAAGTGGACAATATGGTGAATTTAGAAAATCCACCCTATATGTGTCAGGAAATTCTTCAACTACTTGGTAGGAGCTCCCCCTAGTGCAGGAATCTAACCGGACACTGGAACAAAAAGCTAACTACTCCACTGGACCTCAATGGGTAGTCGTGGTGTCCAACTGAATGCATCCGCAAGAATGAGAAGGGGTTATAATACACATCAATACTCTTCCATAGCTACCAATTTTCGCACCAACTCACAATTCGGATGAAGGCAAAGGATGAGTTTTATCAAAAGCTGTTTATTAGTTTGCTGTTAAAAGTAGACCACTCTGATATAGTTATCTTAACAGATGATTTCAATACTCCTCAAGTAAAGAAACTGGTCCAGTCTGATGTACTTCCATGTCCATGAATTGATATGGTCAGTAAAATCTTACACAACAAAATTAGTGGTTTATAACTATAGGTTTCATCGTCCAAGTACTGGTGTTGGGTGAAGTAGAATGTTGCGTAATAATGAGTTTCAGCGTACTGTTGGATACAGAGGACGAGTCAACCACTGAGATTTTGAAGCCACATTGACTGAGATGGCTTGGATATAAGCATGTGCCATACATGCATATATAACCAGTGCTTCCGTCAATACATATTAATACTAACTGACGTAAGATTAAATTAGAAGCCAATGGTCAGACCAAAACATGGAAGTTATCTATAAAGTCACAAACTACCTGTTTGAGCCAGGCGAGTAAGAGTAGAATACCTTCCTAAAGTCTCTGATTTAACACTCTCTGTAAAATAGCTTAAAAGCGTTCACAGTGTCACAGACGTCTTCAACTCTGTGTTATCACCCAGATCTACAAAATTTCCAATAATATTCATGTCCAAGTGTTGGTTTTTGTAGGGATTTGATTGGTTACAAGATTTAATCATGAACTGACATCAGTTAGAGAACCAACACTTGAATACCAATAAGATGCTCACTGGCGACTGGCCCTATTCAGGTAGGTAGTTACCTGGGTTCCAGTGGGAAGTCGTGACCAGTAGGGTGCAGCTGGTCGGGTGTGAGGACAAATACTCGCCGAAGACATTGGCTAGCGGTCGCGCTATGTCGTGAATTGGCAGAAGTTAGAATTCAAGGACCATTGGATCGGGTCCCAGTGGCTTAATGGTATACGAGCTCGCCTTGTAACCGGAAGGTCCTGGGTTCGAATCCCGGTGGGTGCGTACTGCTAAAGAGTCCCAAACTAGGACGAAACAGCTGTCCAGTACTCCCAGGTTTTCCAATGGTTCTCTAACTAATGTCAGCTCATGATGAAATCCTGAAATCAATCAAATCCCTACAAACCAACACTTGAGTTAGAGAACTATTAGAAAACCCACCAAGGAGTATTGGACAGTCGTTTCATCCTAGTTTGAGACTCTTCAGCAGTACGCATCCACCGGGATTCGAACCCAGGGCCTACTGGTTACAAGGCAAGCTCGTATACCACTAAGCCACTGGGACCCGATCTAATGCCCCATGAATTCTAACTTCTGCCAATTCACGACATAGCGCGACCCCTAGCCAATGTCTTCGGCGAGTATTTGTCCCCACACCCGACCTGCTGCACCCTACTGGTCACGACTTCTCACTAGAACCTCAGGTAACTACCTACCTGAATAGGGCAAGTCGCTAGTGAGCATCTCATTGATATTTAAGTGTTGGTTTTTGTAGGAATTTGATTGGTTACAGGATTTCATCATGTTTTTTCCAGCGCATCCATGTTTATCCATCCCGGTATCATTTAATTTCTGTCCGCCTACTTTGTGTGTCTTTTCGAAGAGTGGTAACTTTGAACTGATACACTTTTATTGCAAAGTCCTACAATGGGATACTCCGGTCATTGAGTCTATCCTTCTATCACAAAGAACAAGTAAAACTCGCCGCAGACAGTCTTTCGGAATAACCATTAGGAGACCTTAGATAAAAAGATTATGAGCAGAAATCACTCCCAATGGGAATATGAATATATATATCTAATCTACAAAATACCCTTGGAATGATTGTGATGTCAACTGCTTGGTTCAGATCCGTAGTTCTATTAGGGTAGTTTGACTATTGGCTAAGTGTAAAATGATGGACCCCACAAAGATGAACAATTTAGAAAAAAACTCAGTAATTCCACTGCATAAACTAACATACAATAGTGCGATGTAGAGCTACAGTGATAATAAGAATACAACTTGGGCACTGTGGTACAGTATAACCGCATAATAGAATAAATTGATTTCATAAAATCACACAGTATTATGCAGTATTACTCACTGTTATGATTATGAGCAACAAACTGTGCCTGGAAAGCCGTCATCCGTAGATATTACTGTATAATACTGTGAGACCTTATCAAAATATATTTTCTCCATAATGGAATACTGCGTATAACACTATGATTTGATCAAATAAATAAGTTTACTGTATGAGATAACAACAGCTCCGAAAAGTAATATAAGTAGGTGGAGGGGGATAGGTTAATTACTGAACCTTTATTCGTCGACTCTTCTTTGATTGGACACTACGTAGAAACTAGTATCATGCGTCTAGTCCTTTGTATGGTGCAGACTGAACTCCATCAGTAAAGTTTGCAATGTGGCCACCATGCTAAGTGGCAAACCATCACAGTGAACTCTGAACTGTTGTCACTAGATGGTTGAAGGCAGCCTTGGACCTAGATTTCGTGCTTGTTGGTACTCACCAGTCAACAAGGCATACCTACAATCTCGAAGGAATTAATGTCCCCTCTGAGATTCGAACCCGTGTCCGTCAGTGCTGCCTACTGTAGGAGTCGTCACCAGTGAGTTATTCGAGCTCACGACTGACCCTCCTGTAGGACTGTATCGGACAATCTGAATGGACACTAGGTAGCAAGTAACTAGTATAATGCGTCTATTCCAATAGTGATGACTCAATGCAGATACCAGAGATACGGAAAATATTATTGTCAAGGAAATCAAAGGATAAAGAAAAGTGGAAATATATAAATGACGTTTGAAAGTTATGCAAGTTGCTTGATATGATTATGAACAATAAATAGTGCTTGAAATGTTGTCATCAGTAAATAACACTTTCATATCATTTACACAGATTTAACATATTACACCGATGCTTATATTCATACTGAACTAATCTCAAACCGGTGATCTAAACCGTCTTTGAAAGATTTGACACAATTAAACGGTTACACAGTTATACAGTACTTAAAAATTCAATTACATTTATCACAAAATATACAGTAGATGTAAAGCCTAAGTTCTGATATGGATTAAAGTTATAACAAACAGAAGTCAGAAAATAATTACAATAGACCAAACGTTTGGTGGGTAGGTACTGGCAGTGGAATCCAGTATGCGCACAAGAAGCCAAACACTTCGTTCCAATCAGTCAACGGGAAAGTCCAAATTGAATTAAATAACAACTCATACCCAATGCAAAAGAGATGGCTCTCCTGGCCCAGATGGTCTAGTGGATAACGCTTTAGCGTTTGAAACGATGGGTACTAGGGTTCAAACCTCATTGGGAACACCATCACTCACTGGAGAGTGCAGGTACACCCGGACGACGAGTCTTAAATGGGATGAAATGCACATTACAAAAGGAAACCTTCATAGTCTTTGCTGTAAGTCTCACTCTGACATAGAGTCAGGTTTACGGTTGAGGTTAGTTTAGGGTTAGAGTTAGAGTAGAGTTTCGGTTATGACACGGGTAGGTTCGGATTAGAGTCAAGGTAGGTTTACGGCTTCTGTCTTTTTTTGTGTGCATTTCGGTTTACGGCTACGACTCGGGTTAGGGTGGAACTTGCAATGAAGATTACGGACAGCATCCATTTGATATTCTGAGCGTTGTGACTATCATTATGAGGATATATCCATCATAAAGCCAATCATTCATGAGGACTGGTATTCATACAAATTCTGCTGAAGGATTTTGGACATATCAGAGAAACGGATTAGAATGGTATACGTTTGTAACCACTCCTATTTTTAAAAAATGGGACTTCTTTATGAAGTATATAGTTCATTTTTATTATGTATACATATCCTGTAAATATACACTATAAAAGATTATCATACCTGGAGGATAACCCATTACACGAAATATTCGTTCTAATTGTTCTTTATGATAAGGTGTACTTGTCTTAATATCCTCTTGACGACAATGAAATATCGGTTCATAGGTCAACAATTCAGCGAATATACAACCAATAGCCCAAATATCAATTGCTTTCGTATAATGTCTTGCACCCAACAATAGTTCAGGTGCACGATACCAAAATGTTACAACAACAGGATCCAGATCCGCTAACGGTTTTAACGGTTGATAAAATAGACGAGCGAAACCCAAATCAGCTATTTTAACACGACCTCTATCTGGACCTTCACCCATGACAAGAATATTTGCTGGTTTCTAAGTAAGGATTTGAAAAAATAAAACTTGTTACCCCTATCCAATTATATAAATATACATATAGTAATAAGAGTGTCAGTTAGTGTATTTAAAAAAAATTACTATCACTGAAACCAATAGGCACTAATAAATTTGAAAGAGGTTACTTCGTTTACTCATCTAGGCAGCATCGTTTCAACTACAGACAGGACAGAAGAGGATTTTAAGGGCAGCATCGGAAAGGCAAAACAGATCTTTATTATTGTGAATTCAGTTTGGAAATCTACTGCACTGAGCACAAAGAACGAAATTCGGGTTTTTCAACACCGATGTTAAGTCAGTCAGTCAGTCAGTTCTTTTATATGGGTTAGAAACTTGATGCATCACAAAAAGCTTTTCCAGCAGGCCATTGAAGACTTTTATCAACATCTGCGCCTTTACTCGATACTGAAGATTAGATGGTCAGAAAGGATTAACAACAAGGAACTCTGAGAACTAACCAGTCAAAAATCTATTGGTAATACTAGTCAAGAAAATTAGGTGTTAATGAATTAGGTTAGTAACAAAGTTGATGAGTTGTCGCAAACAGTTCTTAAAAGAAGTTATGCAATAATATGAACAGTTTGATGAGTGAGTTTTGATTTTGATGACTTAATTTTGTTTCTTTGCCTGTTTTTTAGTTGCTTAGAATTTTTGTATTCATTCAGAACTCTTACGTAATTTCGTATTATCTACTTTGTTTCTATGTGCATCCTGAGTAAAACTCACTCATCAAACTATTCATATTATTACATAACTTCTTTTAACAAGTGTTTGTGACAACTCATCACCTTTGTTACTAACCTAATTCCATTACCACCTAATTTTCTTCACTTGTATTACCATTCTTCACCTGCTTAGTTAAAATAACCAACTGTAATTTTGTTTGAAAAACTTAATATACACATACATACAAAAAATCTGTTGCTCAACAAGTATTTCAAAGAAAATTGAGATGGATCCAAAACACACTGAGTAGACCGCTGTGTGACATAACGTGTCAGGCATGGATAAGGGGACAGGTTGGACATGTGTCCGAGGATGATATGGAGGAAACCGTATGAAGAGGAGATAAAAGCATATGGACAATCGTAGGGCCAGCTGAAGAGGACTGTGGAAAACAGGATAAAGTGAAGGCGAGTTGTTGAAGTCCTATGTTCCACTCGGAACCCAAGGAAAATAATGATACTACAATAATAAATACGTGGAAGGGTTACGTAATAATGTATTGTCACATGCAGTCTGTATTCAAGGCAACTCAACATTATATGATTACAATAATAACAAGAAAATTTAAGTTTTTTTAATTATTACAATTTAAAAAAAAACTAACCAAATCTCGATGTAAAATCCAATTATCGTGTAGATAATGAATACCGTTCAGTATTTGATACATTAAACTTTTCACCATATTTCCATAAACTTGAACTATACTTTTATTTGCTTTAGTTGTTCTATGAAATTTGATAATGTGCCAAAGATCATGTTCTGCAAAATCGAATAACAACCATACTCGCCTAGTTGTGTGATTAAGAAAAACACGCTGTAGTGTAATAACATTTGGATGTTTCAGTTCACGAAGAAGCTAAATTTTGACAGGAAATTTACGCGTTATTGCTATTTACAAATATCTTACAGCAATTTCTCGGCATGCAGACATTGATAAACCAGTGCCTTCGATTTGTTTGAGAGCATATTCTCTATTATCTGCACCATCTTTGCGTTTAGCTTTGTAAACACTGCCATATGTTCCACGACCAACTTTACATCCTTCAAAGTCAAAATGATCTTCTACTTTTTCTCGGATCTCATTTAATTTCCGTTTGAATTCTGCATCTACCATTTTTTCATTATGTGTATTTTAAAAGGTGACAGCTTTGTAGACTACAAAAAGTATAAGAGAAAATTGCAGTTTTAAAGTACCATGTCTAGGAACTACATGACACTAAATGAAACCAAAATAATGTGCATCAGTGGCAGGAAGGCAGAATGCTTACCAGCCACCTACGTATTCCGACGATAGATCACTATCCAACGCATGTCTACACCTCGCTAAGCTGGAAATAAGCCCAGCAAAGAAGGAAGGTTGGGGGTGGAAAAAATAAGATCACTGCTACCGAGACTTCAAAGCTGAAGATTAAAGCCCTATATCCCACTCAGAACGCAAGGGAATGAAAAATAAATAAAACAATAAAGTAGCTTGAAAATAATCACTACCAAGACCACTTCTTTTCGTCATTCCTTACATAGCCAGTAGAAAATACGGTTTTAGGCTTCATAGCTTTAATAGCAGTGCAGTTCTTTTACGAATAGTTACCAGCTTTATGCCAAACTTTTCTCCTTTTGCAGTCTTACTATCAGCTGGGAAACTAGGCAAGACTTACGAGTGAGTCAGCTGAAAATCAAACTCGGACATCCCACGTGACTGGCGAGCACTCCAAGACTGAACCACGGAAACACTTGATCACTGGACAATGTTATTAGGTTGCCGAGATTATCTGAAAAATGTGATGCATTTGAGCAATACATTTTGAACAATCTGATCACACACATTTACTTGTCAAAGCAATTTATGTGAAAATAGAAGACCAGTTAAAATAAACAAAGGCGATAAGGGATTTAAGAATAAGACTACTTAACACAGCCTTTGGTAATATAATCAGATAAGGATTACCAATGTAGGTTATGTTACTAAACGTAGTGTTCATTATTCGTATTTTTCTTATTCTTAAATCCATTACCATTTTGTTCATATTGATTAGCCTAATATTTCTCATAAAAATTCACTTAGCAAGTAAATGCGTGATCAAACTGTTCGACATGTATTGGGCAAATATAATCAAATTTACCAAAAAAATCACTGTGAAACGTATGATGATGTCAGAGGACTAGACTACATCGACTCCCATCCATCCCCTTTCTTGATGAGCAATGTTAGCTGACACAGATTCAGGTTAGAAAAGAGCTAGTGGTGGTCATACCACAATTTGGCATAATACTTATTTTGAGCAAAGTAAAGGGTAACGACTGCCTGGTTCCCAAGCTTACAACAATTCTAAACTTGTTCTGACCTGTTCTTCGATATTGCCTTTTTATGGTAAATGAAGATTTTATCTTCCCACTATGTTCTAAAATAACGCTGGTCGTGCTTAAAAATGGAGCTGGGTGCTGAATTAAATATTTTCGTTCCGAATTAACCGTGCTCACCGTGCTTAATATATCCTGTGAGGGCTGAAACAACGCTGGTAAGCAAACCCTGAAGATGCCTAGAAAAGAGCGCAGTTGTGCTCAACTTCTCATAAGAAATTTACTACTTATCGCTAAGTAAGATACTCGTGGTAACTGGCAGTGAGAAGAATAAATTTCAAGAAATAAAATAGTTCCGTTCAGTGAGTTCAAATAGGTATGTAAATGTAGGTTAACAAGTAGTGCTACCATTATCATCAACTTTAAGACAAACTCAGTAGCGTACATTTCGCATAGTGCGGTAAACCCCCAGTCTTCAGGGCAGGTTCCAATATCACATATCGTTTTTACGAGCTAGTATAATCCAGTTTGATTTCTTTGTGCTCGCTTCTTGATTGTAAGGTATAGGTTCCTGATCTTCGGTAAACTTCTGCGTAGCTCGTCCCGCCACTCGACTGTCGTAGCTTTGGTTGACTCCAAAGGGAGTAATGCTGGGATTAATTACATGTGGTTTGTAGTATGAGGTGTGTTAAGACTGTTACTAGTGTGAATGGAGTTGATCTTTTCGCCAGTTAGTCTTCCGGTATCGTCGAGTTATTCAGACTAACTGAAAGAAACGGAAATAGGAAAGCGTAACAACAGTCAGCTGATTAAATTTGAAGAATTATATATATATTTATATCGGTAATAATAAGCGCAGTTAAAGTTGTCAGGGGAGTAAGACGGGAGAGAACGTAAAGAAGTAGAACAACGAGTTTAATTGTCTACCTCTGAATGGTGTATGCGACTTTAAGGGGATAGGCCATTTGGATGCATTCCCTATGTCGCTGTATGGCTGTCCAGCCTTCGCTTAAAGGCGTCCAAAGACGGTGCCATAGCTACATCTGCCAGTAAGGAATTCCAGGGACGACAAACCCGCAGTGAAAAGAAGTGGGAGCGCACCCGGGTCCTTGCCCTCTGGTGAGCTATCCTTCTGGGATTTCCACGTGGAAGCCTATACCTACTCAATGGCAGAACACCTTTGTTTGGGTGATTCTGGTCATTTGTTATTTTGTAGGCAGTAATCAAATCCCCCCTCAGCCGACGGTAACTAAGTGTGAACAGGCCTAATTTCTTCAGCCTTTCATCATATGGTTTGTTTCGGAGACCAACCACTCCTTTTGTTGCCCGTCGTTGGACTCTTTCCAAGAGGTTGGCATCTCTTCTCAGCATTGGGGGTGCAATAATATTATGCACCTCAAGGTGTGGCCTGACGTACGTTTTGTACAACATTAGAAAGAGCTCAGGAGTGAGTGCACCTAACTGTCTATGCGTAAAGTGTATGACCGCATATGCCCTCGCTACATCCCCTGTGTAATTTACGCTTGTGTCCATTTTTTCCGTTAGAACTAGACCTAAGTCGCGTTCCGACGTTGTGCAGGACAAGCTTTCATTGCACAGGGTGCAACTTGCATTCTGCAGTCTACAGGTGCGCAACTTCACTACTTTGCACTTTTTCAAGTTGAAAGTCATGCCACTGGCCACCGCCCAGTCTTCCAGAAGGTTTAGGTCTTCCTGTAGCCTATCTGAGTCCTCCGGACACTTTATTGCCCTCCATATTTTACGTCGTCAGCGTATAGGAGTCGGGCAGCTTAGACAGCGTGGTAGATCGTTGATGAAAATCAAAAACATCAGTGGTCCTAGGATAGAACCCTGCGACACTCCTGATGACGAGCTGTGCCAAGATGATCGGACTCGGCTAACCTTAGTGCAAAATTGCCTGTCGGCTAGGTAGTCCTTCAACCATGACAGAAGTGGCTCACCTATGCCTGCCTGGCTTATTTTATGTAGGAGAAGGTCATGGTGAACAGTGTCAAATGCCTTCTCAAAGTCTAGGAAGACCACATGGACTGGTACGTTCATGTCCCAGCATGATGTCCAGTCGTCCCAAGCTGACAGTAGGTTAGTGACGCAGGATCTGCCTTTTCTGAAACCATGTTGGGCTTCATGTAGTATATTAGTCCTATCGAAATATTCCCTGATGTGGTCGTCAATAATACTTTCCAGTACTTTTGATACCACTGGGAGTAGAGCTACTGGTCTATAGCTAGCAGCGTTTTGCCTGTCCCCACCCTTGAAAATTGGAGAAAGGATGGCTCTTTTCCACTCCCTTGGCAGGGTCCCCGAATCCATTGAGTGTTGGAACAAGTCGCACAGGGGTCTACAGAGAGCCTCAGCGCACTGTTTCAGAACAGATGGCCTGATGTCATCACAACCTGGGGACTTCCCAGGTATGAGTTGCTGTAGCTTCCTTAGTACTATTGCGGGGTTTATTTGGGGAGTAGTCGCTAGGTCTTCCTCCTCTGAAATAGTGGTGCCACCATTTTGGTCCGTAACTGTAAAATCCACATTGCTGTTTAGCTGTTTAGCGAAGGCTGAACTGAATGTTTCAGCCATCTCCAGACTAGTGAGATATTGACCGTTTGGGCCTACTAAGGCGCATGCCCCTTGGTTTGTCGGTTTTCTTTCCGACATGAATCGGTACAAGTTTTTAGGGTTTTATAGGAGTTTTTTAGCAAGGTTAGCCTGGAATGACCTTCTGTCCCTCCTGACTCTTGCATTACACCGGTTCCTGAGTTCGAGGTATGCATCATGGTCGGTCTGACTCTTAGATACACGCCACGTAAACCAAGCCTTCCGCTTTGCTTGCAGAATACGTTGCGTGCCTCTCTTCAACCATGACGTCTTTCTCTCAGGCTGTGTTGTGACTAAAGGGACGGTATCCGAGATTGCATATTGCAACTTATCTGTTGAGGATGTACTACGAAACCTGTTGCACTCACTAAGTTTATATGCATTACTAGACATCATGGAGCCTTCTCGATATCCACCTCTCTGAGGCCTACTCGTCATCAATGATTGCATTTTGATCTCAGAATGCTCTATTCTAGGGGTGAGATCTAATAGACTGGCGAACTTGCTCATAGATTGATTGACACTATCTTTTACCAGTTTCAGGATATCATCAAACTTTGGCTCGATACCCTCATCCTCCATACGGGAGCTCATCTTCACCCACTTCCTTTGCAGTCGAGTAGGTTGACGTCTTGCTATTACTTCTAGCATAAAACTCGAGTTGAGGTCACTCATTCGATTCATCGAAATCATTCCATTCTTGTAAATTAGCAAATTATCTAAAAACTCAGTGAGTGCCTGGGAGTCATCCTGTAATTGACCACCATTACCCTTAACAGCCTCGAATAATTTCCCTGCAATCATCGAAGGTCTTCCAAACCTTTGACGTAATATGCTCATAGCCTCATCGTAGCCCTCTTTTGGCTTCATAAACTTACAGCACTGTATAGCTCTTGCAGCATCTCCAGTGCAATATCTCATCAAATACATTAACTTCAATTCATCATTTAATAAAAAAACCACTCAACATGATCTCAAACTCCTTTACAAATTGTAAATAATCAGCCGGGTTTCCATCAAAACATCGTGGTTCAAATTTAGGGAGTTTGATGTTCCTATTATCCCTGAACGGCGAAACAGTAACATCAACCATGTCATGCCTAACATCAGACACATCGTTACAATTAACAGACAAGTCACCATGACTTACTTTCCTGTTTGCATCCAAGACACTCTGTCCCTTCTTTGGCCCAGGCATTGTTGAACTTGACCCAATTCCAAAAAAGTTCCAGATATTACTTGTTCAAAGAGGACTTGACCGGCACCAGGAAAGATGAACGGCGACTATCCAAACTTTCACCAACTGTTTCAATCCGCCAGATCTGTTTCTATCGTCAGAAACTGTCAATCAAGTCTCATAAACCGTTAATGCCCAGCTCTCGCTACGCTCGGGCCCACGCTGTTCCTTTGAGTTTTCAGAAACGCTTAGTAATAACGGACGCAAAAACCAAAACACCGATTGGCCGCTTGAGATTTCTTTATTGTTACACCAACATATAAAAATAATAACTGAACTAAGGTCTGAAAACAAATATTACAATAATAAATCATAAGATTACTTCTGACGATGTTTCACTCTTCTTTCTGAACAGCGACCGATGAGACGATGACTGTCGTATTGATGCCTCCGCGAAAATTGGGGAAGTTGATTTTGAGCAAACAACCAAGAATTGATCGTTCAATCTTCAACTCCATTGACACTCCCCGGCAAAAAGGGGATCCAACCCTTTTTTCCTTCACGACCAATGCACGTTGACTTGGATGCCATTGCGAGAACCTGGGTCACACGGACAGAGCTGAAATGGAAAACAAACAGAAAAGCCAACACACCACAAGCATACCCACAGCACAATCTCACACATCGCTGACGACCTGCGCCTCCAGAAAGAGACCTCCTCTTGACATCTTGCAACACAATCGCCACTTGCTAGAATGACTCTTGCAGAATGCAAAGTGACCATGGCAGCACCTCACGATACTCTACGCACATCCTCTTATCTACTCATTACCAATTACCACTGAAATCGCTTGTCACTCATTCTGCCTCAGTTCTAGTAGCGGTGACGCATGCGAGCCTCAGTCGTTTACACTCTTTCTCCCCGGCGTGTCGGACCGCAGCTAACAATTATCTCCGTGTGCATTTCATTCTCAGCAATAGCCTAGCCTCCCCGGCGTATACGACCCATCTGCTGTCCTTAACATCAATCAATTCATTCATGGATGTAGAAGACTGGAAACAACTTCAGAAGTAATCACGACGAAAATTTTAACAAAATTACGCAATAACAACAAGATACGAAAACAACAAGTAAACACAATGAATCCAAAATACCACCAATTGATATGACACACCACACGTATATACAAATAGTACAAACAACCTCGCGGATCATGTCTTGGTGGAATTCCTTTGAAGAATTGCAGGACTTACACCAGTACGCCTACAACCCTTCACAGGTTGACGATTGTAAGTTGTGGAATGTCCAGACACAAACAAGATTAACCAACAATTACATCAATTGGAACTCACACAATTATTTAACACAAACATATGTACAATCAACACATCAAATGTTGTGGATTCTGACACGACAAACTACCCTTGAAGAACTGTAGGACTTACAGCAGTACGCCTACATTCCTTCTCAGGTTGATGATCCAAGTGGAAGTCGTCCGGACACAAACAGAATTACCAACAGCTAGATGACAGATGATATCAATTCAGTATATACAATATGAACATATGTACAAGATCATACACCAAGCACATTGGACTGCTCATTGATGCGCTACCCTTTGAAGAATTGTAGGACTTACAGCAGTACGCCTACAACCCTTCTCAGGTTGACGCCCTAGGTTGGAAAATCGTCGCAGAGTTCATTTGCTAACTTCCTTCTATCAGCTATATCCTCAAATCTGAACGGCAACACGCCCATGTCATTGTATCGTAGAATATAGATGACCAACAAACACACGACATATCTCATCAACCAAGTATAGAAACAGAGTAATTTACACCAAAGATAATAACATTCAAATAGTAACTTGAAACTAGAAATGCCTTTATTCGTGCAAGTCAATTTAACAATAACTCTCTCCTTTACACTTGGCTTATCCACACTAAACTGACCATTGATATTCGTCCTTTCAAACGAACTGATACTACCATAGTCATTGCACAAGATACTTGAGTTGATGGGCATCTGTTTCATTGTGGATGAAAACACCAACGATGACTGAGTGACACAAGGTGATGAAGTTAGCGGTGGATCAGAAGCTGTTCTTGTTCGGCTTTCAGATAGTTGTCCAACTGCAAGATTACCACCACTGCTGTCTTTCACTACTAGTTCGGGTTTAGCACTATCATCTGATGATAGGTGGGCTACATGCTGATCAATTACACTGACTGTCTCACAAGTATGCACACCTTCTGGAACTGCATCTGCGTTCAATTCTACTTCACGTTGTAGTTGTACAGAACCTTTATTTAACTTAGCAGTAGTAGGCATATCCCTCATCTCATAATGATCAACCAAAGACAAATCTGCACTATCATGATCATTATCACAAATATTCAATTTACCGTCAAGTTCATCATTTTCAAACTCTTTAATAACAGAAGTAGACAATTTTGGTTCCTCCTCAAAAATCATTAAAGGTTTTATAACTTCACTCTGACTAGATATACTTTGTAAACTTGTGGAGTCAGAACTCCACTCTGAAGCAGTAACTCTATTCTGTGACACTCTATTCAACAACGGCTTACCAGTTGCAACTACAGACTTCTTCACAACACCGTTATCGTCACACAATTCGGAGTCAGACCTGGAGTTTACATTTAGCTTATCACTGAACTTGCTCACCGGTTCACAGTTCACTTCTGTATGCACCTCTTGCACACGTGTCAAGCACAACCGTGTTTGTCTTGCATCTTGTAACTTATCTGTTGAGGATGTACTACGAAACCTGTTACACTCACTAGGTCTATATGCATTACTAGACATCATGGAGCCTTCTCGATATCCACCTCTCTGAGGCCTACTCGTCATCAATGATTGCATTTTGATCTCAGACTGCTCTATTCTAGGGGTGAGATCTAATAGACTGGCGAACTTGCTCATAGATTGATTGACACTAGTATTTACCAGTTTCAGGATATCATCAAACTTTGGCTCGATACCCTCATCCTCCATACGGGAGCTTATCTTCACCCACTTCCTTTGCAGTCGAGTAGGTAGACGTCTTGCTATTACTTCTAGTATAAAACTCGAGTTGAGGTCACTCATGCGATTCATCGAAATCATTCCATTCTTGTAAATTAGCAAATTATCTAAAAACTCAGTGAGTGCCTGGGAGTCATCCTGTAATTGACCACCATTACCCTTAACAGCCTCGAATAATTTCCCTGCAATCATCGAAGGTCTTCCAAACCTTTGACGTAATATGCTCATAGCCTCATCGTAGCCCTCTTTTGGCTTCATAAACTTACAGCACTGTATAGCTCTTGCAGCATCTCCAGTGCAATATCTCATCAAATACATTAACTTCAATTCATCATTTAATAAAAAACCACTCAACATGATCTCAAACTCCTTTACAAATTGTAAATAATCAGCCGGGTTTCCATCAAAACATCGTGGTTCAAATTTAGGGAGTTTGATGTTCCTATTATCCCTGAACGGCGAAACAGTAACATCAACCATGTCATGCTTAACATCAGACACATCGTTACAATTAACAGACAAGTCACCATGACTTACTTTCCTGTTTGCATCCAAGACACTCTGTCCCTTCTTTGACCCAGGCATTGTTGAACTTGACCCAATTCCAAAAAGTTCCAGATATTGCTTGTTCAAAGAGGACTTGACCGGCACCAGGAAAGATGAACGGCGACTATCCAAACTTTCACCAACTGTTTCAATCCGCCAGATCTGTTTCTATCGTCAGAAACTGTCAATCAAGTCTCATAAACCGTTAATGCCCAGCTCTCGCTACGCTCGGGCCCACGCTGTTCCTTTGAGTTTTCAGAAACGCTTAGTAATAACGGACGCAAAAACCAAAACACCGATTGGCCGCTTGAGATTTCTTTATTGTTACACCAACATATAAAAATAATAACTGAACTAAGGTCTGAAAACAAATATTACAATAATAAATCATAAGATTACTTCTGACGATGTTTCACTCTTCTTTCTGAACAGCGACCGATGAGACGATGACTGTCGTATTGATGCCTCCGCGAAAATTGGGGAAGTTGATTTTGAGCAAACAACCAAGAATTGATCGTTCAATCTTCAACTCCATTGACACCAGTAGTATAAAACATCCTTTTCACTTATGTACAATCATTTCTGTGCTTAGTTGGAAAAATCCGCTAGATTGTCAGTGAGTGCAACACATCAGGAAATGCAGAAGTATTGTCTTCGCATTAACAAATAAACCGGGTCTTTGGTGGATGAGTTATAAGTGCCTGGGAAAAAAAATAAAGCTTGAAGTCAGTTTTCATACATAATTTTGTTGTGTACAAAATCCTTGATTTATAGTTCATTGATGTGTTATTTTGAAATCAGAGAAATGTTTATTTCATTTAAATAAATAAATAGATTGATTCGCATGGTACAGTACATCCCAGCGTGATGTCCAGTCGGGCGTTGATAAGGCATATCCCCTATTTGAAGTGGCGCCTCTGGCTTAACCTTGACGCCATTTGCGCGGTTACGTTGATTCGGGTTGGAGCTAGTCGTCCAGCAAACGCAGTAGGCTCCATTTCGGTGCTTATTTTGCTCTTGTTGGATGAATTTATATGAAAATTATTGTTCGATATTGTTCTTGAGCATTTACTTATTTTTTGTGTGACAGGACGCTTAAATACATGGTTCATGCAGTGATTTTTGGCATGCCGAGTATGGTTCGCGTACATTTCAACGACTGTCATTCGATAAATTTCTTTGCAGATTAACGGAAACTTGTACTCGGTCTCAAATTTCCCTATCAGCATTTGTGCAGTACCTATTACTGCTGCAGGAACCAAAGAATATGGTTGATATCAAATTTTGCATCCTTCCGCACTTTTGTGTGGTGTTTTGATAGCTGAAAGTCAATGGAATGCATAAATACAAGCGAAAATTAGTGTCCACAAATGGGAAGAAACTGTAATATGTTTTACGATCACTCACAACATTCAGTGTTTTCTGCCAAAATTTTTAAATGAGTTAAATGCACACTGCAACATTTTAGTAACTTGGTGGATTTCAATACCATCCTCGCGATCAGGTACGTAAAGACATCTGACGCGTGTGTCATTTTGTCCTATTAGTGAGTTTGGTTTCATAAACTTCCGATTTTTGTTACTGTCCTGACGCCACATTATTCGCGCTTGTTCGAAGTTAATTCACAAAGTTATTTTAAAACCACGTAGAAGTAGTGTCCGACATCTCTTAAAGCTATGGACGTAAGGTTTAGAAGTAATTGCTGTATCCATTTAGGGGAGGCTCATCGATTTCTGCAAGTAAGGGCTAAGCATCATATTCCTGAATGCCTCCAGAAGCAACAGAATCTTCAGAAGTTATTAATGGGGTCCCAGCTCCTCTATTTCGAAACATATTATAGTGACAGGACATAAAACTGACGTTTGCACATTTTTTAAACCTATCTGTAAAACGTGTTTGGATTGCATCCTAAAGTTTGTGGAAGCCGAAGTGTGATTAGGAAGTTTTAATCACTTTCGTGAATTCCAAGACTATTCGTCATCACACGAAACCTTCTTTGTTAAAATTCGTTTTGATACTAGTCAGGGTAGATGTACTAGTACCTCTGATATTGTGTTTAGTGATCTGCATTGTTATTTTGACCTCCAATATGTGGTTTTAATTCCACCTAAATTTATTTTCTAGACTTTTAACTGTATTAATCTCATATGTATTCCTATAACAAGTCCATGCGTGACCAGATTGTCCAAAATGTGTTGCACAAATACAACACTACACGACTCAGACAAATTACGTCTTCTTATTACTTCGTCTAAATATCCACTTGTGTCAAAAATAGTGACTGATGTAATCGCACATCGATATAAACTTTCATTAATTCTTACTGTGCTATCTCGTTAATATTATATTGGTAGTTATATTCATGTATAGATCCTGTGAACCCTTGTTTTCTTTTTTAGATAATCTGTAGTCCCAGTGACCTCGTGGGATTCGTTGCTGAAGAAAGTGGTTTCCAGTACCGTTGATTTTGTATTTTGTGTCGAATCACTAATAAATGTGTTCTCTACACCTCAAATAGACATTCTACTTGTTAATAGTCACTACTAACTTTATAGAATTTTGTGAGCTACAGAGTTAGGGAGTTAGGGTCACGTGTGGTATTCAGTAGTGCGTTTAGAAGATATGTCCGCCCCTGAGGTATATTGTCGTCAATATGGAGTACATTCTCGTGATAAATCTGTTAGCAGTAATCATTATCAGTACCTATATTTCGTATGGATGGTATATAACGAAACGTACTAATTCAGTAGTCAAAGGTTAGAAATATCCGTTAAAATTGAAACAGGTGCTCATGTAAGGGAAAACTGATTAATCGAAAGTTGAAACATCACGTAAGTGATAAAGTTTATAGCATTGTTTACATGCGAATAGTTAAGGTTATTTATTTAGAAATGATGGTAACTCGTTGATGGTTTAAGGGATGTTCTGTTTGATAGGAAATAGATGGGACATTGTAACTGAAAAACAGTGTAACTGGATAAGCAACATCAGCTGGCCAGTATACACATATTTTGAAGTAAAACACGATCGGGTAAAGTATTTCGAAGACAGGAGTAGAGCAGTCTTCTGGAACTATTAATTTAGTGAGCAATTAAATTTGCCTTTGAATTAAGACTGAAAGTAAGCGGCATATTGGTAAGCTAAACGATTATCATAATTCGGTTTCGTTAGAATAAGTATCCGAGTAGTGTTTTACTCATCATTCTGTCTTTTGAATAACTTAGTAACATGGCGTTTACTTTCGGATCCAAATTACTAAGTAAAGGTTAATATCCCTAAGATTAAATTGTCGCCAAAGTAAGTAAATATGTTCATTTCTAGAAAATACTAAGGTTTGGAGTTGTTTTTTACTACCACAACACCAGGTGACTCACCAATTAGTCACAAAGTAAAACTAGATCTGTCAAAGCGAGTCTGCTCCTGACTTCTAGGTTTCGTGAAGGTAGAACTATATACATAGGTTAATAGGATTAGACGCATGATGTCAATTCGAAACTAGGTAATTACGTTTCGCAGCTACAGAAAACACCACGTTACAATCTATTCCTTTAATCGTGTCAATCAATGTGACATCAATTAAGACTAGAGAAGGAACACCACTGGTTTTCACAAAATCCATTTGTGTTCCCTAATATAATGTACATTCCGTAATTATAGGCAAACTAGGAAACGCACCAAGTCATCACATATACGAACAATAATTAATTTAAAGGAATGCCTACTCGATATGGTCCAGAGTTCATGTGAAGTGACACATGCCTACATCTGAAAGTGCGTGTGTAAGGTATCGCATTTCGTCAGCCTTTCGTCTAAGTGACTCAATGGGTCGCCTCCATATTTAACAAATGCTCAGTCCATGAATTCTACTTGTACCTGTAAAACACAAAGAATACCCTGCTGGGATATGGTGCTGTGTTACACTAGAGTCCCTCAGTTTACAGGTAAATCACACTTAATATCAGTATTGCGGCTTTTAGTTGAAAAAGTCATTCGACTGTGTCACAGATGCTTTTGGCTGGATTCCTCAGTACCAAGTATTATTCCCTATGAGGGTGCATTGAAGAAACCCTGCAGGGTGATATTGAAGCTTCGCCGAAAATTGAATAGAAGCATTCCACTCATACAAGATGGATGCAGTAAAGAATACATTATTAACTCATTGCGCTCACTCCTACATTACCCTATAAAATTCTCTAGTTTGGAAATGAAAAATCCACATATATATTGTGTCGTTAACTTCAGATACACACTAATATCTAAATTTCATACGCCTTCTGTCTCACTACTCCATGTAATAATAGTTTGACTGTTATTTTCGAATGCAGTAATAAGTATTTCATGGGCCACGAGTAGCACTTGGTATTCAGCAGAGGTATGGGCACTTAGTGATTGTAATTTAGAGAACTGATACGACAAGGTTAGCTTTTTTCTAATATATACGCAACTATCAACACAATGAAAAGATAATGACGAATTGTTATCACAAGCATTCTATTTACTATGGAGGGAATGTTATTACAAGCTAACTTCACAGTAACATGTACAAGTCTTGCATGTCATTGCATCAGTAATATTAGCACACTAATTGTATTACGGCCAAGTGTAAATGATTTAAAGGCATCGTAACAATAACTTTGCGGGAGGTAGATGTATTGAAAGACTGCTTGCAGACACTATGTATGACGACATCTAGTAGAATGTCTACGGAGACTGACAACCTGCAATGAGGAAGACAAAAAGGAAACAATTAGGAGACACATAAGATAAGTATTTTTGACATAAGTATAAAATTTGGGCACTGTGGTAGAGTATAACTCCATTATGGATACGATTTTATTTTGATAAATCACACAGTGTTGTACAGCAATATTACTTGGTGGCGTTTTGAGCACAAACTATTGCTCATGATCATATCAAGTCAGTCACACAACTTTTTGCCTCATTCATATACATGAGTATTTTAGTTAAGCGTACTACAGGGATAGAAGGTCACTCATCTCATTCACTTCTATTCACACTATTTCTTACGTCCGTGTTACTGACTTTTGGTTTATGTTTTCCTCTTCGGTGCACTTTATCTGGACAGTTTAAGGAATCGGGAAATGCATAGAGTACTTAGGAAACGGCATGAATAATTGTTTAAGCTAATTAACACTAGGTAGTTGTGACACTACGCATCTGCAGTGACAAAGCTGACTGACTGAGTTTTAACATGGAAATGAGCACAGAAGTGTAGCAGTTCGATTTGTGACGTTCCACACTTGAAAAATATTATATTTAGTTGGTAATAAGCAAAACATATTTCATCAGATGTGTTTCAACTTCGCATTTGGGCTACACGATAAAATTAACTAACTAATGAGATATAACGGGACAGAGTGTGAGAGTTATCTCGGGTAAGAGGAGAAATTATTGTAAGATCACTTTTTTCAGTTAGACAAGAACTAAATGAAAAAATACGATTACCATTTGTTGACATTTTGCCTATTTTTATCCACGTTTTAGCATTTCATTATACCTGGACTATAGACCATTCTGACAGACTGACTTTCAACATAGAAGCTTGCACACAAGTGCACCCGCTTAAGTTAGCACATTCCATGTAGCACACAAAGGTAGAAGAAAAAAGAAATTAAATGTCACTATAATGAGCATAAATGTGATGAAAAACAAACAGTCATATGGAAAAAATATAAGGGTTGCTCAGATATGTGAGATTACATAGAGTGAATGCATCTGTGTCATTAACAACGTTTGGAATCACATTTCTACTTAACACTAAGCTTAACCCCAATATTACTCACCATATTAGACTACTTAACACAGAAGAAAGGGTACAGACACTACGATCAAAAACCAGTAGTCTTTTCATATCTTCCAGTTTCAATGGTCACTTATCGCAGCCTAAGTGGACAATACCATCAGCATACACTAAGTTGACAAGACTGTTCCCTGGTAAGGGCCTAAAGTGAGTAACAGACAATTCGGTTAATACATTTATGATGAAATTGAACTAAAATAAGGACGACAGTTGTAGAAATGAGCCTTGTACTACATCCTTCTTTGAAATATCAGTTCCTTCATAGTTTAGTTTCAGTAATAAGTGAATGGAATGCAGTCTACAGATTCATGAAATTCGCATACTGACGTACTACTTTCCTAGAATCCTAGTTGATGTCTCCTCAGGAAAGTGGGAAATGAGCATTCCACTTGCGTAAACTCAATAGGCTGTGAACTGCTGGCAATGAAAACGACAACAATTTTTGGTATTACTTAATTCCAAAAACGATCACATAATCTTTTATTCCGACTTCTGGTTCCATCAGATGAAATTAAAGGGAAGAGCTGAGAATAGAGGGGATGTTGAGGGTTAGACAGTATAGATTTAGACCATTTCTCGCATGAGTTTAGATGTCTTTTAACTAATGCATTAACGAGTTGACGAAATGGTACACCACTTGCCCTAATGACAACCTTAATACCTTGCACAATACGACATAGTCGTTTTTGAGTAATTCAGGAAAGAATAAGGGGGAGCAGTAAAGACCAATGCAAGAGTTAACAAGTTGTAAAAAGAGAGGTTGAATGATTCCTGACTGTCTTGAATACATAACATGGTAAGCTAGACTGAAGGTTTTCTTAGAAATCGACAAGATATAGAATGACCAAGAAAGACCAGAGGATAGATTTACTCCAAGGTATTTTCTGTTAGACTTAGTTTCTGTTTCAGTGCCCTCTTTGATACAAACATCTTGTGAACGACACAGTTCTTGCAGTTCACGCTTATGAGTGAGGGGAAAGTTAACTGCCTGACATTTAGAGGGATTTAACGCAAGACCACGTACCTTAGACTACAGACAGGAACCAGTTAAGTTTGCTGCAGTCACATTGTAACATGACACGAAGTGAGACGGTCAGATCACCAGCGTATTTGACGAAGTTGCTCTCATTAGAAAGAGAAAAGTCATGTAAGACGAGAGAGAAAAAAGAAAAGGAGTGATAAAAATAGCCTGAGGAACACCAGCTTCAGCAAGCGAGGCGGAAGATTTACCCTAATATACAGTATGCTGCATTCCATTTGAGAAATGATAATGCAACCAATCAACTGCCCAGGACCCAAGTTTGCACGATCGAAACCTTATTCAACTAAAGTCATCTAGGCGCTGAGTCAACAACAACGGCGAATGCTGAATGACCGAAAGCTAAGCACAAATGTGACAAAGCACAAATCCAGTTGCAAAGTAGGAGACGAGTCCCGGGTGGAAGAAGAGATTACTGAAAGGTATCTATTTTTCATTTGGCAAAGAACAAGATTAAGAACTACACTTATCATTTGTTGAAATTTTGGAGATCATTTATCAATGTTTCGCATTTAGTTATGCCCAGACTGTGTCATTCTGACTAGCTTTCAGTATGAGTTTGCAGAGAAGTCCACCTGTTTAATTTACCACATTTCATGTAGCACACAAAGGTAGAGACATAAAACTAAATGGAAGTTTAACGAGCGAAAATGTGAGGGAGAATAAATAGTGACAAGGAAAAACATGAGTTGAATAGATACGTGAGATTACACAGAGTGAATGCACCTGTACCAGTACCAAAGATTTGCAGTCACATCTCCGGTAGTTCTTCCAGCTGACTGTCAACAATTTTATGAACCAATATCACTTTTTCATTTGACCGACCCAAACACATTTTAAACCTTAACATGTGCTGGCTAGCATTGTCCCTGGAGAAAGGCGATGGCTTTGTATGCCAGCACGTGTTCTAGCCATCTCAACCTATTCAGCTTCCCTACCTTGAAGACTAACCCTCCCCACCTAAACATTTATGCGTAACCTCAACAGCACTCGCCATATTATACTGCTTTACTCATGAGATAGAACGCGGACACCTATAATCAAATACCGGTATTATTTTCATATTTTACAGCATCAGAGGTTACTTCTCATAGTCTAGGTGGACAATATCATCAGTAAACTGTGAGTTGATGAGACTATTCCCTGATAAGTCTCTAAAGTCAATTACAGATTATTCTACTAATATATGTGTGATTGAATTGAACTGATATAAGGATGACAGTTTAAGAATTCAGCCTTGTATTACATCCCACTCGGAAATGTGTTTTCTCGGATAATTCGCAAACAGTATTCAGTGAATAGAAAACATTCTGTAGGCTTAATGAAACTCGTAAACTGACGCACTACTTTTGCAGGCACTATAGTATTTCCTCAATAAAGTGAGAATTGAATATTTCGGCTGCATAAAACGAGTAAGTAGTATCCTGGGAATACCAATGACTACAACAAGTCTAGGAGTTATGCACTACAACTTTTACTTTACTGAATACACCAGCAGACTTTACATAAACACTTGACAGATCAAATTTATACAGGAAGTCAGTAAGATTTAGTAAACTAAAAGTGCTTTCGGTTTCCACAGGAGTTCTCCGTGCCGAATTTATTCCTTCAAGGGCCTACAGAGATTAAATCTTCAATTAAATAACACTGACGTGGAAGAAATTCCATTCTTCATTACTACACTTAATGAAAAGAATCATGTTTTTTATTTTAAAAACAGGAGAATTCGTAATGTTTTACTTTATGTAAATGCAGTTGCATACAGTTGCACTAAGAACTCAACGCAACTCGATACACAATAGCATCCAATATCCAATATCGTTTTTACGAGCTAGTATAAACCAATTTGATTTCTTTGTGCTCGCTTCTTGATTGTAAGGTATAGGTTCTTGATCTTCGGTAAACTTCTGCGTAGCTTGTCCCGCCACTCGACTGTCGTAGCTTTGGTTGACTCCAAAGGGAGTAGTGCTGGGATTAATTATATGTGGTTTGTAGTATGAGGTATGTTAAGACTGTTACTACTGTGATTGGAGTTGATCCTTTCGCCAGTTAGTCCTTCGGTATTGTCGACAAGAGAAAAGAGATAGTAATAATAATAGTAATAATAGATATAATTAGTGAAGCTATTCAGACTAAGAGACAGAAACGAAAATAGGAAACGTAACAACAGTCAGCTCATTAAGTTTGAAGAATAATATATATATCGGTAATAGTAATAATAATAATAATAGTAATTATAATATTAATAAGTTGTCAGGAGAGTAAGACGGGAGAGAATGTAAAGAAGTAAAATGACGAGTTTAATTATCTACCCTGATTGGTAAATGCGATTTTAAGGAGATAGGCCATTTGGATGCAGTCCTTGTATCGCTGCATGGTTGTCCAGCCTTCGCTTAAAGGCGTCCAAAGACGGTGCCATAGCTACATCTGCCGGTAAGGAATTCCAGGGACGACAAACCCGCAGTGAAAAGAAGTGGGAGCGCACCCGGGTCCTTGCCCTCTGGTGAGCTATCCTTCTGGGATTTCCACGTGGAAGCCTATACCTACTCAATGGCAGAACACCTTTGTTTGGGTGATTCTGGTCATTTGTTATTTTGTAGGCAGTAATCAAATCCCCCCTAAGCCGACGGTAACTAAGTGTGAACAGGCCTAATTTCTTCAGCCTTTCATCATATGGTTTGTTTCGGAGACCAACCACTCCTTTTGTTGCCCGTCGTTGGACTCTTTCCAAGAGGTTGGCATCTCTTCTCAGCATTGGGGGTGCAATAATATTATGCACCTCAAGGTGTGGCCTGACGTATGTTTTGTACAACATTAGAAAGAGCTCAGGAGTGAGTGCACCTAACTGTCTATGCGTAAAGTGTATGACCGCATATGCCCTCGCTACATCCCCTGTGTAATTTACGCTTGTGTCCATTTTTTCCGTTAGAACTAGACCTAAGTCGCGTTCCGACGTTGTGCAGGACAAGCTTTCATTGCACAGGGTGTAACTTGCATTCTGCAGTCTACAGGTGCGCAACTTCACTACTTTGCACTTTTTCAAGTTGAAAGTCATGCCACTGGCCACCGCCCAGTCTTCCAGAAGGTTTAGGTCTTCCTGTAGCCTATCTGAGTCCTCCGGACACTTTATCGCCCTCCATATTTTTACGTCGTCAGCGTACAGGAGAGTCGGGCAGCTCAGACGGCGTGGTAGATCATTGATGAAAATCAAAAACATCAGTGGTCCTAGGATAGAACCCTGCGACACTCCTGATGACGATCTGTGCCAAGATGATCGGACTCGGTTAACCTTAGTGCAAAATTGCCTGTCGGCTAGGTAGTCCTTCAACCATGACAGAAGTGGCTCACCTATGCCTGCCTGGCTTATTTTATGTAGGAGAAGGTCATGGTGAACAGTGTCAAATGCCTTCTCAAAGTCTAGGAAGACCACATGGACTGGTACGTTCAAGTCCCAGCATGATGTCCAGTCGTCCCAAGCTGACAGTAGGTTAGTGACGCAGGATCTGCCTTTTCTGAAACCATGTTGGGCTTCATGTAGTATATTAGTCCTATCGAAATATTCCCTGATGTGGTCGTCAATAATACTTTCCAGTACTTTTGATACCACTGGGAGTAGAGCTACTGGTCTATAGCTAGCAGCGTTTTGCCTGTCCCCACCCTTGAAGATTGGAGAAAGGATGGCTCTTTTCCACTCCCTTGGCAGGGTCCCCGAATCCATTGAGTGTTGGAACAAGTCGCACAGGGGTCTACAGAGAGCCTCGGCGCACTGTTTCAGAACAGATGGCCTGATGTCATCACAACCTGGGGACTTCCCAGGTATGAGTCGCTGTAGCTTCCTTAGTACTATTGCGGGGTTTATTTGGGGAGTAGTCGCTAGGTCTTCCTCCTCTGAAATAGTGGTGCCACCATTTTGGTCCGTAACTGTAATATCCACATTGCTGTTTAGCTGTTTAGCGAAGGCTGAACTGAATGTTTCAGCCATCTCCAGACTAGTGAGATATTGACCGTTTGGGCCTACTAAGGCGCATGCCCCTTGGTTTGTCGGTTTTCTTTCCGACATGAATCGGTACAAGTTTTTAGGGTTTGATAGGAGTTTTTTAGCAAGGTTAGCCTGGAATGACCTTCTGTCCCTCCTGACTCTTGCATTACACCGGTTCCTGAGTTCGAGGTATGCATCATGGTCGGTCTGACTCTTAGATACACGCCACGTAAACCAAGCCTTCCGCTTTGCTTGCAGAATACGTTGCGTGCCTCTCTTCAACCATGACGTCTTTCTCTTAGGCTGTGTTGTGACTAAAGGGACGGTATCCGAGATTGCTGCATGGATAATCTTTTTTACCACTTCCCAGTGTTCATCCACAGATAGGTCGTCCCATGCTAAGGGCCAGTCTGCGTCGGACAAGAGCCTCCGCATTTTAGCATAGTCAGCCTTGCTGTAGCACAGACATGGTCGCGTAACATCCCATTGCAAACGCTCACGGAGGACAAGATCGAAACCTATGACTGCATGGTCACTGCTTCCCAGAGGAGTCATGATCTGGACCTTTTCGACGAGTAGCTGGTCACTAGTTAGAATATAATATAGTTTTCTTATGACTTTCCACTAGGGCCCCACCTAGTGTCGTCTCCAACATTCTCAGTCAGCCCCGTATTTCAAATAGTTTGCAGTAGGTTTCGGCCAAATTTCCCCTTGGCACACCCCGAGCCCAGGTTCAGTGATGGGGCATTGAAATCTCCAGCTATGGTGATTTGGTCGTAGCCCAAATCTCGTATCCCTGTGATAGTGCTGAGTAGTAGCTGATTGTGCTCTGCCCCACAGGTGGGAGATCGGTAGATGCCACCCAGTAAGTGCTCGGTGTGGCCTACGGTGAAATGACACCATATGGAGTCTGGGAGTTCAATAAGTGGTGGATCCGTTGCGCGCACACATTTAAGTTTCCTATCAAAGTATATAGCAACTCCCCCTCCTTCCTTATTATCCCTGTCTCTTCTGACCAGTACCATATCACCTATACTGATTTCATTGTCGGCGATAGTGGGGTTTAGCCACGTTTCAGTAAGAATGATTATTTTCAGTTGAAGGTGTGCTTGGAGATTTCGGAGTTCACCTACTTTCCCTCTCAGCCCCCTCACATTGCTATATAGGCAACTGACAGTGAGTCTAACAACCTCAGAGTGTTGTGGGGTAGTTGACGTGAAACCGTCTGCTGGTGGGGGACTTGATAATAATAATAATAATAGTATATTCTCATTTTGTACATGAGGGACGCCAGTTTACAGGCATCATCAATATGATAAATTGGATATGATAAATTACATATACGATTAGCAATCATACTCAGTAATAATGTTTTAATAAAATACATATTTTTTCCTACCTGTGTAGGACACACCAAATGTACAGGCATGGATAAGCATTATTTAAATTCCATAAATTCGGTTTATGGTTAAATTACATGGTTGCTGACGTTTTTGCCTTTGGTTTGTGGAAACAATATGATAACCAGTCATTCAATGGAGCACATCAAGAAATATAGAAATATTGTCTTCGCATTAACAAAAAAACCCAAATATGTTTTGGATGGATTAAAAATACTTTGGAAAAAATAAAGCTTGAAGTAATTCCACAATATAACTTAGGTGTGTACAAATCCGAATCTCATTTTTGATTTATATCCAAATTGGGTAATAAGAAAGCTATTTTTACAGATACGATCAGTTATGTTATAAGCTACAATCGTGACGTATTACAAATAGATACTTTTCCATTGGTATAAGAGTATATTCCACAAATGTAATCCAGGTTGCGTCGTGGGGAAAGTTAATTCGTTATTAACCAGGCAACTGAAAGATACTGGACCAATAATGTTTGCAGATCATTTGTCAATGTAATTGGTAAAATATCCACATTATTCATTCTCATTCAAAAAGTCGAATGGAAGCTGAAATGGTGAGAGAAAAAAGAAGACAAACAACAGCAACGCAAAAGAAAGCAACGGGAGTCCTTAAGGAGTGATTAATAAATATATACATATATATTCTGTTTCGTAACTGTGGTTATTTTTGTGCACTAACTACCTAGTCCCGTTATGCTAACTTTTATACTATGTGTAAACTAATATTATTACTGTCCTGTGTAGAAATGTTTATCATCTAGTTCCAATAATATTAAAATTTATAATTGTAGTGTGTTGAAACTACACGTTTAAAGAACTTAAAATATCTATGTAGGGTGAAAAAGAGGGTGTAAGAGTCAGATGTAGAAGTGCATTGTCATCTTTGAGTAGTCTGGTGACTGAGGAGATGAACACTGGAAGTGTGTTTGCATCGCGCACATTAGCTGGTAGTCTATTCCAAATGACTGAAAACTTATTTAAGAAGAAGTTGTACCGCATGTAAGTCTGACAGTGCTCCATAGCAGCTAGGTTGTGATGATTTCTAAGATTGTAACTGATGACAGCGGTAGGTTTAGTTATTGGTTCGGAGGAATGCAAGAGAAGATTAGTTAGCTTATAGTAAAAGATAAGGTTTAGCTTGAGACGTCTTTTCCAGAGGGGTTCTAATCTTAGTCTTACGCATCGCTCATAGTATTCCAGACCACTTTCTAAACCAAGAGTTCTTGAGGTAAACTGCCGTTGCACTCCCTCTAATTTAAGCTTGTCATTTTGTCTGAGTCCGCTGAGAATAAACGTGCAGTATTCTAAGATAGGTCGGACACATACTTTGTATAATAAAACCCTAGCTTCACAACAAAAGAAATTGCATGTTATGCATCCTATCAGCCTTCGTGTTTTACGTCTGGCATAATCAGTCTGTTCAGCGAACGTTAGGTTACTAGAGTATCTAATACCGAGATCTACGACTGAGTTGAGCTTAGCTAGTTTTCGCCCATTTATTTAATAATAATAATGTATATTCTCATATAAACATATAAATTTACATGAAAATGCATGCCATTTTTACAGGCACGATCAAGTATGATATAATATCAAATCGTAGATTGTCTACAAGTTAATAATGTTTCAACAGTTAAATATTTGATATATATATAAATACACATTGTCTGAACTAGGCTGTATAGTTTTTGAATTGTACAATTGTCCTCCAGGTTGAGCGGGAAAATCGACTTCGTTTCGTTTTCATCCCGTGGTTGTCGGCATACGATAACCAACCAATATTGAGGTAAGTACAACGTTTACAAGGGATTGGAAGCTGTTTTAGAAAAGTAAAAGTGCTGAGGTGAATCATTAAATTGTAATGAAATAGGTAAGTGCAAGTATCATTAATAAATGCATTAAAAAAAGAAAACTCCCTAGGCTGACAACGTTCATTTGCAATGTATAATGCTACACGTATACCTCGTACTATCGTGATGTCCACTTTTGGTTTTAATACATTTCAAGAGTTAGATCTAGGTTACTGTTGCCGATACAAATCCAGCCGCATTTGTCAATGTTAAAGTTTAGACAGGATTCAGCACACCATGTTGAGAGACTACTTAGTTCAAGATGTATTTTAGTAACCATATCGCTTAATTCATGAGTGTAACAGGAGTAGACGACTTTGAGGTCGTCAGCATATAGGAATGGTTTACCTGAGGTGAAGCACTTGCAAATGCTGTTAATGTAGACTGTGAATAAAAGTGGACCTAGGACACTACCTTGCACGACCCCACTTGAGATCTGCCTAGGATGAGACAATACAGATCCAACTTTGGTTATTTGTACCCTGTTGCTTAGAAATGATTTTAACCAGTTCAGTAATGGACTGCGAATTCCACAAGAGTACAGCTTCTCAAAGAGAATACTGTGAGATACCATGTCAAATGCCCTAGATAAATCGAAATAGAGAACAACGACTAGCTCACGTGCTTCGCGACTACCAGTGATGCAGTTGAAAAAATCGAAGTGGCAAGTAACGCAGGATCTGTTTTTGAGAAATCCGTGTTGAGACCTTGTAACAAGATCTTCCATAATTAGGTAGTCTGACAATTGATCTTTTACAACTTTCTCCATGATTCGTGAAATAACTGGGGTTATATTTATTGGTCTGTAATTGCGGACGTTTGCCTTATCACCAGATTTGTAATGTGGAATTATGAAGCTAGTTTTCCACTCACTAGGGTAAGTGCCAGTGTCCATAGATATTGAGAAGAATTTAAGAAGTAACAGGGGTATATCACACCCACCGTTTTTGAAAATTATCGAAGCTAGGCCATCCGGTCCCGTACTAGTGGAAGGTTTAAGGCTTTTAATTGCTTGTACTATTAGTTGATTGGTGAACACAATGCTTTCAAGGGAAGAGCTAGTAACGGGGGTGGTTTCACCAGGCATACGTGTTTCTAAACTAAAGTTTGCAAACCAATCACTGAAAAGTTCACAGATAGTGGCAGGTTCATTGTAGATTACTTTGTCGTGAAGTAAGTAGGGGATTTCCCTCGCCGACTGCATTCGTTTTTTAAGAAGTGCCGTTAAGTTATAAACTTTGGAGGTACTTTCAAGTGCCGTTAACTCTTCGTCGAGGTCCTTTTGAGAGCGTAGGCGCTTGATAGATTCAAGAGACTCGTGGATTGAGAGCAATAGTGATATATCCTTAGTGGAATAGTACTGTTTCTTCAGCTTCCTTAACTTATTACGGTGTGCCCTTGGAATATATTCAGTTCGGTGTCTACTTAATTTCACTATTTTCTTTGGAGCAACTGTATCTAGACAAAGGGTAACATTCCTGTAAAACAGGGTTACTAAGGCCTCCAGGGAGTCAGTGGTAAAATAGTCATCCCATTGACAGAGTCGAATAAGTTCTTGGACTAATCCCCAGTCTGTATATTTGTAACTACGACATATTGTGCTTCCTGAATCTTGTTTGTTTCCTGTATTTAGTGGTGAGAAAGGCAGAGAGCAGAGTACCATTCTATGGTCACTACTGGAAAATCTATTACCAACATAGGTGGAGACTGGGATTGTGTCATGACAAAAAACAAGGTCCAACATGTTGTCACCACGAGTAGGTGTCTGGACGTGTTGTTGCCATCCATAACAGTCTATAGTGGCAAGTAATTCGTCGAAGCGTTGGGGGCCGGAACTAGTTAGCCAATTGACTTCTGGAAGATTGAAGTCCCCTGCAATTATTTTGTAATTAGCACTAAACGAGGATGCGTGTGCAAACGATTTAGCTAATAACGCATCAGTTTCTTTTGTTGCGCTTGGTGCTCGATAAACACAGCCTATGAGAAGTTTGTACTTATCTCCATGTAAGACAACCCAGAGTGAGTCAGGTACATTATTCATTGTTTCATCTTCCACCTTACTGACTACAAATGAGCTATGTATATATATGAGACATCCTCCACCACGCTTGCAATCTCTGTTTGCACGGTGTACAGTGTAATCATCGATACCTATATGCACATCAAGTACAGAGGATGAGCACCATGACTCAGTAATCAGAGCTACAGTAGGCTTGGCGACTAATAATAATGTCCTTAGTTCAGATATCTTATTGATTAAGGAACGTGCATTAATTAGCAATATCGTGAATAAGTCACGGGATACTACAAACTGGCTTAAAATGTCACCATAACCTAAATCTATTTGTGCGTCAGCACCGCAAGAATTTATGAATGAAAGGGAGGTCGGACTGGGTGTCTGTACATCGGGTTGGTGTGCAATGAGGTGGTCCTAGGTGCCATGGGTCGTACCAGTGATTCGGGACACCTGGAAAATTTACCATGTGTTCCTGGATATAAGGGTAGTAGGGGTTGGGCCTAGGTTGACGGTTAAAAGGCATAGCATCAAAAGGTCTACCCATCCAACTGCTATTCGTCATACCGGTACACACCTTCGGGTTGTTTTTATAACTTAAAGGGAATTGTGAAGGAAGGTGCTTTGGCTGCAAGACTTTAGGAGTCTTGGAGCCTGACTTTCTATAAGGTGGAGCATGCGGAACACCTCCAGATGTACTTATGTTTCGAGAGGAGTTTTTCGTAACAAGTGATGGTTTGTTGGCATTCTTACTCTCAGCAGGCTTATTGAATACAAAGTATTCTTCCCCATCATTAGTCTCAACCCTGCGAAATTTGTTCATCGTGGTGAGGTTACTACGTTTGGGGGGAAATTTCTTAGAACAACTTGCAGAAGTTCTAGTCATTTTAACATCTTTCGATGAGGCTTTATTTACAGGGGTACTGGTATCTAAATCAGTTCCTAGTTCCATTGGCAGGTGTGGTTGTTGTGTAGTTTGCTGAATGCTAGTTTCAGCACTAGGTGTCTGTTGCTGTGCACGATCCTTTTTTGGTAAATCAAAGCTAGAGGAGGTGACCAGGTTATTACTACGCATTATTCTGCGCTGACACGGTGTTTTATCCTGAGCTACGGTTATAGACTTATAACTGCTATTCAGTCTTAAGTGATCCTGACATTTAGTAAACTTACTAGCATCAAGGGAATTACTGAATTTAAAAATGATTGGGCAATTAGCCTGGTTAGACTTTTTACGAAGTCGTTTGCATTCACATGGAACACTAGCCATGCCGCAACAAATCAGGATTTTGTGTCTTACAGTTTTCAGGGGCAGAGAATCTGGGACGTTGTAAACTATAGCTTGGTGAGAAGAGGTTATACGCTTCATCACCTCCGTAGCCAAGCAGTCAATCAGATTTTCAGCTTTATTTAGGTTGTCTGGAGATATTTTAGGATGTTGCTTTAAAAGACAGGCTATTGGGTCTAAATCCGAAAGCTTATTTTGAGTTACATCCAGTAAACACTTAACCTGGCCAATATCAGAACGGCTCTCCGTGGTATTTGAGATTGGCAGTGACATACTATCAAACTGATCTAATTTTTTCTGAATTTCACTTACTTGCCTCTGCATATCTTTCAAAAGGAGGTTTAGTTTACAGAACTCAGAGTTCTCTAACAGAACATCTTTCACCTGTATCACAGGAGTGAGATCTGCACTCAAACCATTTTGAGAGCTAGTAGTTGATACTGTATTACCAGGCGGTAATGCAGTTATAACCGAATTTGAGCCACTATCTAAAACAATTGTGTTTCTACGAACACGTTTTTTAGAGATTTGGACCATAATTTCAAGAATTATAAGACAATAAGCAGTAAATAAATTTCAGAGCAAACACGTGCAAAAATGTCACCAACTGACAGTGAGTCTAACAACCTCAGAGTGTTGTGGGGTAGTTGACGTGAAACCGTCTGCTGGTGGGGGACTTGATGTTGGAACTAGTTGGCCGATTCCGATAGAACCGGCCCGTTGTAGTTTTTTTCAATGGATTTAAGCAGGACACTTGGGAGACACAGACTATTATTCTCAGAGCTGCATCGCTCTAGTGTCACCGAAGCTTGGGGTCGTATTAAAGCCTCAGTTTGCTGCCTCGAGGCGACTAAATGGGGGAACTATGCGAATTCCGAGTGCAGACTGGCGAAACTGTGGGGACAGAATGGGGTAATTGTGGGGACAGAATGGGGAAATTGTGGGGACAGAATGGGGTAATTGTGGGGACAGAATGGGGAAAATGGGGTAATAGTGGGGATAGAATGGGGACAAAGGGGATAATAGTGGGGACAGAATGGGGAAAATGGGGACAAAGTGGGGACAGAAAGGGGAAAACGGGGACAAAGTGGGGACAGAATGGGGAAAAAGGGGTGACGGTGGGGACAACTGGACTTTACAAAATGCGGACAAAATGGGGATAATGGGGACAAAATGGGGAGAATGGGGAAAAGGGGGAAAATCTTACTATTTCCCCATTTTGTCCACATTTTTCCTCAATGCAATGTCCCCATTTTGTCCCCATTTTAGACACGATTTTCCCCATTTTTGTCGATTTGGGTCTTTATATTTCTGGGTCTGCTTTCACAGCATCGGATTTGTCCTCCAATATATACAAATAAACTGAAAAATAATGTCCTCCTTACCTTCTGAACAACTTGTCCTTATTCCAGGATTATAATTTTTTCACCTATGAGCCTGAGTTATGTCTACGAAATCGCAATATTACATCAGTTAAATCTTCCCCCGAAACCAAGGCCACTTGAAACCAATAGCAACATAGCAACAAGCGTCATTGAGGGAATATGCAATAAAGTCGCTCGAGAAAGGATGGCTCTTTTTCACTCCATTGGCAGTGTCCCCGAATCCACTGAATGTTGGAACAGGTCGTACAGGGGTCTACAGAGAGCTTCGGCGCATTGCTTCAGAACAGATGCGATATCCAATATCCTGATTACGAGCTAGTATAAACCAGTGATTTCTTTGAGCTCGCTTCTTGATTGTGAGGTAGAGGTTCCAGATCTTCGGTGAGCTTCTGCGTAGTAAGTCCCGACACTCGACTGCTTTAGCTCTGGTAGACTCCAGGAGGAGTGGTGCGGGGATTGGTCGAGATGTGGTTTGTAGTATGCAGTATGTTAGGACTGTATTGCTGCCGTGAATGGAGTTTGACCTAACTCCCGTTGGTCATTCGGTGTAGTCATAAAAGCAGAATAGTAATAATAATAATAATAGGTTGTAGTGTAGATAATATAGGTTGAGATAAGTGGAATAATAAAGGTGACCTAAGGAAAAGATAGAGTGAGAGAAGGCAGAATAGGTCGTGGGGATTTAGTTTGTACGCTTATCCATTGACAGTGTGGTTTCAAGTTTTATGAGGATAAGCCATTGAGACACAAACCTTGCATTTCTGCATGATTGTCTAGCTTCCGCTTAAAAATCTCCACAGATGGCGCTGTAGTCACGGCCGCCGGTAAAGCGTTCCAGAGACGGCAAACACGAAGCGAAAAGAAATGTGATCGCACTCGAGTCTTTGGTCTCTGGTGTGCTATCCTTAGCGGGTTACCTCGTGGAAGCCTATAATCGCTTAATGGCAGGATGCTTTTATTTGGGTGGGCCTGGTCATTTAGGATCTTGTAGACGGTGATGAGGTCTCCCCTGTGCCTACGGTAACTAAGTGTGAAAAGACCTAATTTCTTTAGTCTTTCCTCATATGATTTGTTGCGGAGGCCGATCACCCATTTTGTCGCTCGTCTCTGGACACTTTCTAGAATGTTAGCATCCCTTTTGAGTAGCGGAGGTGCAATGATATTATGCACCTCAAGGTGTGGCCTCACATATGCCTTGTATAGCCTTAAGAACAGTTCGGGAGTGAGAGCTCCCAGCTGCCTGTGCATAAAGTGTAATGTTGCGTAGGCTTTGGCGACGTCCCTCGAGTAATTTCCACTGGTGTCTAGCTTTTCTGTTAGAATAAGACCTAGATCACGCTCTGATGGAACACAACTCAAGTTCTGGCCACCAAGGGTGTAATTTACACTCTGTGACCTGCCGGAATGAAGCTGCACTACTTTGCACTTCTTTAGATTGAAAGGCATTCCGTTAGCCAAAGCCCAATTTCCCAGAGTTTGCAGGTCAGCCTGCAATCTATCTGAGTCTTCCGATGAGTTTATTGCTCTCCAAATCTTTACGTCGTCAGCGTAAAGAAGCGCAGAGCAGTTTAGTTGGGGGGGCAGGTCATTGATAAAAATCAAAAACATCAACGGCCCTAGGATAGAACCCTGAGGAACCCCTGATGCCGAGGTGTGCCAGGATGATCGGATGCGGTTGACTTTGGTGCAGAATTCTCTCTCGCCTAAGTAATCTTTCAGCCATGCGAGAAGTGCTCCAGAAACTCCCGCCTTGCCTATTTTGTGAAGGAGCAGACCATGGTGAACTGTGTCGAATGCTTTCGCAAAGTCGAGAAAGATCACGTGGGCTGGTACCTTTTTGTCCCAGGATAGTGTCCAATCGTTCCAGGCTAGTAGAAGATTCGTCACGCAGGATCTTCCCCTCCTGAAACCGTGCTGTGCTTCGTGAAGAAGGTTAGTCCCATCGAAGTATTTTCTCATGTGGTCGTCAATGAGACTTTCCAATATCTTCGATACCACTGGAAGTAGAGCAACTGGTCTGTAACTGGTCACATTCTGCCGGTCACCACCCTTGAAGATAGGGGATAGGATTGCACGTTTCCATTCACATGGAAGTTTCCCTACATCAAGGGAGTGTTGGAACAGATCACTTAGGGGTTGACAGAGACTTTCTGAACACTGCTTCAGGACAGATGGTCTGATGCCATCACAACCTGGAGACTTTCCCGAAGCCAACCTTCCCAATTTTGCAAGTACCATAGCCGGGGTAATTTGAAATGTCCCCAGCAGGTTTTCGTGTGTTGGTTTTGCGATGTAATCTGGATGTTCTGTAGGGGTAATATCCTCGTTACTATTTAGTTGCCTGTGAAAGGCTAGGCTGAATGTCTCTGCCATTTCAAGACTAGTAAGAGATTTCCCATCAGAACCCACTAGATTGCATGCTCCCTGGTTGGTCGGTTTTCTTTCGGCCATAAACCTGTATAGGCTTTTGGGGTTCACGAGAAGCTTATTGGCGAGGTCTCCCTGAAATGTCCTTCTATCGCTCCGGACTCGTATGTTACATCGATTCCTGAGTTCAAGGTACACTTCATATTCGGGTTGACTCTTCGATCGTCGCCACGCGAACCAGGCTTTTCGCTTTGCCTGCAGAAGGCGTTGTGTCCCCCTTTTCAGCCATGATCGTTGCTTCCTAGCTTTTGGTGAGACTAAAGGAACAGTGTCTGAGACCGCCTGGTGAATGATCTCCTTTACCACTCTCCAGTGTTCTTCTACTGTTAGCTCTGTCCATTTTTTAGGCCAGTTTGCTTCAGACAGAAGTCTTCGCATTTTGGTGTAGTTGGCTTTGTTATAACACAGATAGGGCTGTGTATTGTCCCACTGTAAGCGCTCGCGGAGGACTATGTCGAATACTATGACCGCGTGGTCACTACTACCTATGGGAGTCGTGATCTGAACGTTTTCCACTAGTAGCTGGTCACTAGTGAGCACGTAATCCAGTCTAGAAGACTTCCCATCAGGGCCCCATCTAGTATCCATCTTGACATTTTCAGTGAATCCAGCCTTCCTGATGGTATGCAGCAGATTTCGATCAAATCTATCATGGGCTTTTCCCGACACCAAGTTAAGAGATGGGGCATTGAAGTCACCAGCTATGACAATTTGATCATAACCCATGTCTTGAGTCGCTGAGATTGTATTTAGCAGTACCTGGTTGTGGTCTGCTCCACATGAAGGTGATCGATAAATGCTGCCCACTAGATATTTGCAGTACCCAACGGTGAAGTGGCACCATATGGAGTCAGGGAGCTCTGTGAGGGGAGGGTCCATCGCGTGAACACATCTGAGCTGTTTGTCGACGTATATGGCGACTCCACCTCCTTCTTTCAGGTCCCTATCTCGCCTGACTAGGACCATATCATTTATACTGACTTCGCTGTCTGCCACCGTAGGGGTTAGCCAGGTTTCCGTCAGTATTATGATTTTGGAGTTTAGTTGTGATTGTAGGTGTCTAAGTTCAGCTATTTTGCCTCTTAGCCCTCTCACATTACTATACAGGCAACTGGTAGTCAGTCTCACCACTTCCCCGTATTGGGGGGTAGTTGACTTGATATTGGCTATCGGTTGAGGAGTTATCCTACGAACTAGTTGGCCGATTCCCCAGGAACCGGCCTGTTGGCGTTTTTTTCTTCTAGTTCAGTTGGAGCACTCGGATGACACTGGCTATCATCGTCCGTGCTGCACCGCTGTAGTGTGACTAGGGGTTGAGGATTTTCTTTTACTACGCTTTGTTCTCTCCTTTGAGTGCGAGGCCGGCTCTCGCAGCAGCGAATGTGTTTGCTGACCTTGTCCTTGGTCTCGTACCATCTATGGAGAGCGGTAGTCAACTGGTCTTGGGAGCTGAACTTGACAGCTAACAGACGTGGCGAGTTAATTGACATAAGATGAGTGGGTCGAGGCAGTCTATAAATAGAGACAGCCCCTGAACTTCCCAGGGCCATCTGGGATGCTAACCATCTCCATTGTTGTACATCATGACAATGCTTTTCGCAGGCGTTCCCAGTTACCAGTTCGGGAATGCCATGCACAACCATGGAGGCAGAAGGAATGAGCTCTGGCGACTCCCTCGCCATTTGTCTTTCCTTCCACGGCCTGTCTGGCTTAACACGTATGTTACAGGCCCTCCCTATAGAAAGGACTTGAGAAGCCAGTAACACTTTTTCAACATCCTCGGTAGAGCCAATGTTACCCTCAGTGGGGATGGTTTGCCTTCAGGTGCAGCAGTGCCCCTATACAATCTGCATAGATTTACTGGTTGGATGTCCAAACCCAGTGTGCTACTCAAGATGGACCACTGTTCCTGATCAAATAGGGCCCTATCTTTCAGCAGACTACTGCTACAGTCTGGTACATTAAAGAGGATTACACAATTTGATCTGCTAACCGTGGGCTTGGGCTCGGTCCTCGCACGTTTGTGATCACCTTTAAGACCGTTTTGGTTTGACTGGTGCGACTGGGTATTTTTATGTGTCTCAGTGCTATAGCCAGCATTACTGATAGACGGTTGGGGTCTTTTTCCAACGACGGAAACCCGTGGTTCTCCAGCCTCTGTGTCTGGAGCGGTTATGGCAAGAGTTACAAGTTTAACCGGTGAGGATTTTGGTATCCCCGGTTTACGCGCGTTTGTACTAACTTCCGGATTGGTGGGGGTCGAGCTTTTCACCTTTTTCCCCGCTACTTCTGTGCCATCTTTAGTTTTCAAAGGACTACGCGAGGCTACATCAGGACGGCAACTCGGGCATATGTACCAGAACCATTGGCATGGGTTTTTACGCATAAAGTCATAATATGCTTTTGGTACCCCACTGTCGCATCTGCAATGCACCCATCGGTTGCAAAAGTTACATTCGAAAGCAGAGTCTGCTTGTTCGACAACAGAAGCACAGACCTTGCAGTCGTCTGTCTTCTTGGGGAGCGTTCTTGTCGTCTTGCGACGTCGTGAACGTTTCTTTTTGGCCTTCCTATTTGTTTCATGGTCTACCATGGGGATGGGTGTTATGAAGTTCTCACTTAGTGCAATTTTCCCACTCGGATCTGTTAACCTAGTCGTGTTAACAGGGGTGGAGCCACATCCACTTGGCTGACTTTGCACAGCTTCACTGTAGGACTGTGGCGACATGGGTAATCTGTACGAGCTGGGAATATTAGCCCTGGTCTTCAGGACCGGTATGCGTGAGTCCATCACCTTCTCCTGTTTGCCTAGTTTGGCTGAAGCCCTGGTAACTACAGAGTATGATGTCCCATTACTTATTTTAGGTTGAGAATCTATTGTCATTTTACTCCTAAATTAATACTGGTGATTAAATAATAAGAGACTGTTATTTTGTCCAATAGACTTACAGCAAAAGACAATAGAGAGCACAGAAAAGAAGGATAAAGTATTTAAGTAAAAGCTTTAGACTTTACCTGTAACTTTCGGGTTATTCGGTTTCACAGCAATCACGTAACAGACCCACAAGTCCTGTATATTTGAAAGAGTGAGGAGGGTGTTGCTACAGAAGTAGCACCTGAAGCTTTGGCAGTAGTTCGAGACAGCGGGAAGTACCACACACAGGCTCGGTGAGGAAGAAATGGTTGAATAAAAATTCGCCGGATAGGAAGATCAGGTTTCCCAAACGAATAATTCACAAAATTGGATATTTCCGGTTAGGGAGGAAAAGCACGTCTTATTCAAGGAGCGCGACCAAATGAGATTAAATCTTCAATTAAATAACACTGACGTGGAAGAAATTCCATTCTTCATTACTACACTTGATGAAAAGAATCATGTTTTTTATTTTAAAAACAGGAGAAATCATAATGTTTTACTTTATGTAAATGCAGTTGCATACAGTTGCACTTAGAACTCAACGCAACTCGATACACAATAGCATATATACAAATAAACTGAAAAATAATGTCCTCCTTACCTTCTGAACAACTTGTCCTTATTCCAGGATTATAATTTTTTCACCTATGAGCCTGAGTTATGTCTACGAAATCGCAATATTACATCAGTTAAATCTTCCCCCGAAACCAAGGCCACTTGAAACCAATAGCAACATAGCAACAAGCGTCATTGAGGGAATATGCAATAAAGTCGCTCGAGAAAGGATGGCTCTTTTTCACTCCATTGGCAGTGTCCCCGAATCCACTGAATGTTGGAACAGGTCGTACAGGGGTCTACAGAGAGCTTCGGCGCATTGCTTCAGAACAGATGGCCTGATGTCATCGCAACCTGGGGACTTCCGAGGTGTGAGTCGCTGTAGCTTCCTTAGTACTATTGCGGGATTTATCTGGGGAGTAGCCACTAGGTCTTCCTCCTGTGAAATAGTAGTGCCACCATTTTGGTCCGTAATTGTAATATCCACATTGATCTTTAGCTGTTTGGCGAAGGCTAAACTGAATGCTTCAGCCATCTCCGGACTAGTGAGATATTGACCGTTTGGGCCTAATAAGGCACATGCCCCCTGGTTTGTTGGTATTCAATTTTTTAGCTGAGCATTGTAAGCTTCGAATTTATCTTTGAGACAGCACATACGTCTACTGATAGGCTGTTTTAAAGGACTGTTACTCGCACTGACCTTGATACCATAGCCAATTAATTCGTCCATGGCGTCTGATCATGGCACCAAGATCACACCTGTTGAGATTGAAAGCTATGCAATCAACACTATGATTAAGATGGGAAAACCCTGAGTACCTCTAAATCAACTGTAACTATGCCCTTATGAAACTAATTCATGAACTCACACCAGAATTTTACAGAAACCAATTTAACATATCCTTATCAAATATCTGCCACTCTATGACTGCAGACCGGTTTCATATGTATATGTATACTCACCTATGTGTTTCTTTTGCGTACTTCACGCCTTACTTTTGCCTTCAGTACATTTACCACGTCTTCACACCCGCTTTTTATATAGTGTTGTTGGTACTTGGCTGTAAATGGTGTTAATTGCATTATGCTAATCGGATTTAAGCATAGTACGCTATAAACCAATAAGTGTTGTCTTCCAATGATCAAACATGTGGATGTTCCATCGATTCTCTTCAGCATGCACGAGTCAACTTTTGGATGATAATAATCTTCGGAAACAGTTTCCAAGTTAGAATTATCTCAAATTTCAATAAACACTTTTTCAACTATTATTATTACTCCGAGGGAAGAATCGTGTCTTAGTGGCATACCTTCATCTCACCTTGCTCTCTGTAGATCTCTTTAGTTGTATTCACGATTCCTGATAATTTCCTACCTCTCCCAATGTGAATATACGACCTCCTTCACGTCAACTCCAGAAGGCCAACTCACTGTTTCCCATATGGGTTTCACTCGAGGGCCTGACCCGCTGTCACTAAACGGCTTTTTCAGCATACCTCTAATCAATCTTTATCTCCTCCTGCACATTTATTGGTAGGTTAGCCGCCAAAATTCCTCTCTGCTTATCCATCCTGACCACGCGTTGGATGAGTTGTACAAAAGAGTTGCTTCTGTACCTCATATTTCAGTAAACCTTTCCGATAGAATGTTTACGAGGTGGATAGTAAGTTCACGATTCAAACAATGCATCATCAGTACTTCAGTTGACACCAGTTCATACCTGGCAATCTACTCTAACAGTCCGCTTGAAGGGTCGACCGGATGGTGGAGTTAGTTAGCCTCAGGAGACTCTACAGTGCTGCAGCTGACCAGTATTCACGCTGAATAGTCAGATTTATCTTTTAATATTGATCCACATGATCCAGTTAACAATAAGCAAGCGAAAATTTATGATGCCCAGTTATTTCGTAACGCGCGAAGGTATCAGTAAAACGTAGTTGTCATTCTGTAACATGAGAGTATTACTTTGAGGCTAGGAAGAAATCCTGTGATCTCAACTCTACAAAATCCTGTCATTTACTGTCTTTCCGAACACTTTGATTTCCTGCTGCATTGTCCAGTGTTGAAAGATACTCAGAACCATTTTGTATTGCTTGAAGACGAGTTTTACAGTAGTAATTGATATCCGAGTCCATCAAATCCTATCTCAGTGCTTTTAATGAATGAGCATAATGTTACTGTATTTTTAGATGAAAACACCCGGTCTCCCGGGAATTTACATATGTCCTCCGTACCGATGGCTTATTAACCACACAGTCGATATAATGCCAAAAATATAACAATTTACCATGAAGTCAGGTTTGTCACGTACAGGGTGCCGAAAAGTGATAATCACAGCCGATTATTCTACATCACCACTATGCATTACTCACCAAGCTAGGAAACCACACGTCGGAATCGTCGATTTAAGTTCAACGCAATATTAATTAATTGACAGTCATTGTTAGGATTATGAGCGAAAAAATGAAATTTATTTCTACGTTTTATCGTTTTGGTTATTCCAGGACGGGGATGATGACACTGATAAAAGCCCGAGAATGATGTGAACTCTGATCTTACTGTCGTTCGCCGATGACAATATGCATAAAATTAGTAGTATTGTTTCCGAAATCTACTGAAAACTGCATGAACCATGCTAAATCCCAGCTACGCTTGCTCCCTGTCCACAATCATGCGCATCTAACCTGTTCTGTTCAAGTGGATGTTATGAGGTCTGATTAAAACATCCTGGGTGGTTGGTGGAAATAACAAATAACGAAAGTCGTAATATATTGTTACAATCATCAAAGCCAGTGAGTTTGTGTATTTCTCCCGAATTCGACGAATCAGACGATACCACCTGGTTGATAGAATATGTGTAAATGTGTATACACGAAAACCAAACTGGACATTACTTATATGCGTCTGTTTAAACAAGTTTTGAAGTAATAATTTACATGTGCACCGCCACATACTCGAGACCACGAGCATTCTTATTTTCTCCCTTGTTTCCTTCATTCTCACCGTTTTTAGTTTTTCTCAGTTCCAAGTACTTTGCGATAAATAATGGCCATTTGGATTTTACGGTAAATCGATATCGTCTAGGAAATCATCGCAAATCATGCAGCTTTCGGCAAACGTTTAAGCTAAGTCTACTTATCTTCAGCAGCACGCACCCACTACTCTACAAATAACCGCACCATGAAAATGCGTGTCGCTAACCAGGATCAATTGCATTCCTCCTTTTGAGTCTGATAATTTTAACTCGTGAACTAAAACTTACGTCTGCTCAGGAAATATGGCACCAACATAGGCTGATACCGCTGATGCAAAATGTTTCCTTGCGACAACTTGTTAGACCCCAATAAGTTTTAAGTTCTCATAAGAAATTATGGACGCCCACACTGACATCACTGGCTAACGTACCATAGATTCGTGCTGAAAATGTATTGCGATGCAGATCATTAAAATAGAAATAATATGTATATTGATAATACGAAACAATCGGCTCTCGTACGAAGTGTTTGGCATCAGGGCATGATACGTGCTGGATTCTATTCCCTTTAATAGTGCAAACGAAAACTTAAAGTTATCCGAAAATTTAAAGGGAATAAAGGATTAAACACTTGCCAATCACGTCTCAGTAACCGTTAGTGCCCAGCTCTTGCTACGCCGGGCCTCTCGCTGTCCCTCGAAGCCTTTCAGAAACGCTTAGTACTAACGGACGCGAAAAACCAAAACACCGATCAGCGACTCGATAATTCTTTATCCAAACACCAACATATGAGCAGCATAATAACTAAGATCTATGAACAAATATTACAATAATAAATCGCGATATTACTCCTGACGATTTTTGATCTTCCTTCTGAACAGCGACCGATGAGACGATGACTGGTGTATTGATGCCTCCGCGAAAATATATTGAGGTTGGGTTTGAGCAAACAACCATTAATTGATCGTTCAATCTTCAACTACATTGACACTCCCCGGCAAAACAGGGATCCATCCCTTTTTTCCATCATGACCAACACACTTGACTTGGATGCCATTGCAAGAACCTGGGTCACACGGACAGAGCTGAAATGGAAAACAAGCGGAAAATCTATGCTCCCCGGCATGTTGGATCACAGCTAATCATTATCTCCGTGTGCATGTCATTCTCACCAATAGCCTCCCCGGCGTATATGACCCGTCTGCTGTCTTTAACATCAATGAATTCATTCACAGATGTAGAAGACTCGAAAAAACTTCAGAAGTAAGCACGACGAAAAATTTAGCAAAATTATGCATTAACAACAAGATACGAAAACAACAAGTGAATACAATGGATCCATAAACCACCAATTGATATGATACACCACACATATATACAAACAGTACGCATAACCCTGCAGATCGTGTCTCGATGTAATTTCTTTGAAGAATTGCAGGACTTACACCAGTACGCTTGCAACCCTTCTCAGGATGACGATTGTAAGTTGTGGAATGTCCGGACACAAACAAGATTATTCAACAATTACAATAATTGGAACCCACAAAATAAAAATAATAATTTATATTTTCAAATAAATATAAATTTACATGAAAAATTATTTAACACAAACATATGTTTAATCAATACATCAGATGATTTGGATTCTGGCTTGACGAACTACCCTTGAAGAACTGTAAGATTTACAGCAGTACGCCTACATTCCTTCCCAGGTTGATGGTACAAGTGGAAGACATCCGGACACAAACAAAGTTACTTACAGATAGATGAGAGATGATACCAATTCTGTATATACAACATGAACATATGTACAAAATAACACTCTAAGCATGCTGGGCTGCTCACCGATGCGCTACCCTTTGACGAATTGTAGGACAGTACACATACAACCCTTCTCAGGTTGACGCCCTAGGTTGGAAAATCGTCTAGTGGTTCATCCTCCGACTCTCGACTCTCAGCACCTTCCAGTAGACACAGTTTCCTTATATCTCACACCAACATGCCACAACTTGTTCTCACCTCAACCGTCCTCACCAACCCATCACAACTACAGAGTAGCCTTTCTACCACTCCCAAAGGCCATCTACCTGTGGCACATTTATCTGCTACTAAGACTATATCACCAACCTTTAAGTTTCTGCACAACGTTTTCCACTTGTCTCTGGTCTTCAGCGTTAGAACATACTCCTTTAACCATCTTTTCCAAAATATATCTTTCATGTGCCTGACTTGTTTCCATCTTTTAATCGTAGGTATTCCTTCCCCGCTTGAGTTTTCTATGCCAGGGTTGCTTCTCAATAACAATAATTTATTTAGGGTTAACACATCAAAATCCTTGGCGTCGTCCCTCACAGGTAATAGCGGCCAGTCATTTCGTATTCGTTCAGCTTCACAAAAAATGTCTCTAACGTTTCGTCATTCAAGCTCTGGTTTTTAATTATGGAGCTTAAAATAGGCTTGATAATTCCTATAAGTTCTTCCCATAGCTCACCTCTATGGCCGGTATATGGTGGGTTGAAGTGCCACTCGATGTTTCTATTCAGTAACTCTTCACGGACTCTCGTTTGAGGACTTTCGAAGTACTCTTTAAGCTCGGTGTGACAGCCAACAAAATTAGTCCCTCTGTCACTGCACATCATCTTCGGTGCACCTCGGTGATTTATAAATCTATGTAATGCTAGCACGAATGAATCAGTAGTTAACGTATAAACCACCTCAATGTGCACAGCTCTCATTTTCAAACAGGTGAATAAACAGCCATACCTTTTACATAGGGTTCTGCCTCTCTTCACTACAAAAGGTCCGAACAAATCCACCCTGACGTATTCGAATCGATAATTCCCTTCAAAAACTTGCCACGCTGGGAGTGGTGCCATCATCTGCTGTGCTGAATGAGTAATTCGGAGTTTAAATTCCATGCACTTATCAATTATTATACGGACAGCAGTACCTCCCTTCACTATCCAAAACTTACATCGAATACTTGATGGTACTTGCGAAGTACCCAAATGACCTTCAAGAACATGGTAGTGTCTTATAATGAGATCAGTGACTGGATGGTAGCAAGGTAATAAAGCCGGATGACGGGTCTCATATGACGATTCTAACATTTGTAGACGTCCACCAACTCTAGCGATCCCTTCGGAAACTATCGAAGATAATCTATCTAACCGCACCTTGAAATCTGCGAAATCAGGACTATCCTCCTTGGCAATCTCACCCCACGCTTCCCACTGAGCAGCCCTCAAAATCGCTAACTCTGCATTTCTGATATCTTCGACTCTCAAAGGTCCCACATTCATATTTTCGTATCCCGCAAGATGCATGACCTTTAAATACGTAACATATCGTGTCAACCACGCAACAGCTTTCAGTAATTTGTACCAAGAAGAATAATATTTAAAAAGTGGATGTAAACCTGAATGTCTTTCTTGAGTAGATGTTAACCTGACACTTGTCTTCAACTCCAAGGCACACTCGTTTATCGGTGGTTCATCTTCTCTACTAGGCCACATACTATCAGCCCTTAGCAAGAACTCTGGACCTTTCCACCACTTATTTTTAACCACATTCATATCAATAACTCCTCGCGATGCTAGATCAGCTGGATTTTTTCCAGACGGTACGTACCTCCACTGCTCAACAGTTGTTAGTTCACGAATTTGAGATACTCTGTTAGCTACAAAACATGCATATCTTGCTGACTCGTTGCGTATATAATATATCACAGACATCGAATCAGTCCAAGACGTTACAGGATTCTTGGGATAATCCAACTCTTTACACACCATTGTGAATAACTGCGCCGCTAGCGAGGCTGCAGTAAGTTCTAATCTCGGAATCGAAACCGTCTTTAGAGGTGCAACTCTAGATTTACCCATCACCAGGCTAACATCTATATCATCCCTTAAGGTGGTTCTGATGTATACGGCTGCACCAAATCCAACCTCAGAGGCATCAGAAAAAACATGGAAGTCAATTATATCATGATTTCTCGACGGCTTAAGTGGACGTGAGACGGAATGTAGATTCAGCATTCTTAAACTGTTAACCCACCCCTTCCACTCTTCACTGTGCCTCTCACTTAATGGTTCATCCCACTGTAACCCTTTCCTGCATGTCTCTTAAAATAACCTCCTAGCTGGAAGTAGATAAGGTGCTACTAATCCAAGTGGGTCACACACGGACGACAACACAGACAGCACACCTCTCTGAGTAACTGGCTTATCAATATCACAAAAACTAAATCCAAAGGTATCAGAGTTCACATCCCATCGCATACCTAATGTGCGTTCAACTGGTAGAGTATCAACAGGTAAATCTCGTACAGTATGTGCTCTGTCTTATGGAACTATATGCTTCAAAACGTCTAGGCTGTTCGAGACCCACTTAGTTAGACGAAAGCCAGCCTTAGCTAACGCCTCAGTAATGCTTGTTGCAAACTTAACTGCAGACTTATCATCATCGAAGGAGGCTAAACAATCATCGACATAGAAGCAACAATCGATGACGTCAAGCAGATCATCAGAACCAAATGTGGACACTGCATTTCGTAGACAAAATTAGCACAAAACGGGGAGGACGTGGCACCAAATGGATGAACTGTCATCCTATATTCTGACGCCTCCCTACAAGGACCATCATCAAACCACAAGAACTTTAAGTGATCTCTGTCACTCTCTGGCACCTTCACTTGTGGGGACATTTCCTCAATATCCGCAGCGACATCAACTGTAAACTTTCTGAATCTTAACAGCAGTCCAACTAACGAGCTCACGAAATCTGGCCCACTATACAGATTATCATTTAAAGAAACTCCTTCATGTTTCGCAGAACAATCGAACACCACACGGAGTTTACCTGGCTTCCTCGGGTTAAGGACAGGATGACGGGGCAAATACCACTTCCCCGGCTCACTCTGATTAACTAGTCCTTAAACGTAACCCTTCATTACGTGTCGGTCGACGACATCCTTATATCTGGCCCAGAGTTCTGCATCCGTCAGGAACTTCTTCTTTAAACCAATTAGTCTCTTAAGGGCAACTTTTCTATTACAAACTAATTGTCTGTCTTTGAATCTCCATGGTAGGCCAACACCGAAACGCCCATTTTCGTAATTACGAGAATCCTCAACTATTCTAACTGCCTTTAAATCTTCTACAGAACGACCCTTCTCTGAGACACCACAGTCACAAAACTGCTTGTCATACATATTTTTAATCATAGTCTCTAGTTTGTTCCCAGAGTTTGCAAATAGTGATGATATGTGGACTAAGGGATATAAGTCCTCTCACTGTCCATCCCAGCAGTGTTTTCGTCGCGAACAAATCATCCCTACCTCCGAATCTCTCTTCTAATACTTTGTGAGCTTCTGCCACACTGCATCTAAGAGCATTCTCACTCTAGCATCTTGCAGTGTTGGAAAGTTAAAAATAAATTTATTGTCCTTGATTGCTGCATCAAGCAACACACACCCTACAAACGGTTATAGTGAGTCACACAACTCACTTGTATGCCGTAAGCGTCGAGCTGGAACAGAGAATAAACTGCACTGACAGCTAGTATTAGCACTACTCCTAAAAATTCAGTAGCCTCTGCTCATACAGAACCTCTCTCTACACCTTATGTGCTTATCGAAAAATTCCAGCCATCTAGCTCTTTTTCGGTACTATTTTCAGAAATGGAACTTCTAAAGTTGTCTTTAGGATAAATGAAGGCTGAGTTAAGGGAAATAAAAAACAATAAGTCAGTAAATGCCGGAAATATTAAATAAATGAGTAAATTTATTCTCATAGTACAGTACATGAGGGACGCCGGTTTACAGGCATCATCAAATTGTTACAGAAATAGAACCATGTTATTCAGTTACAATTTGCAGTCGATAGCATAATATGTCTCACATGTACTCTGGAAATTATACATACACTTGATGAATGTTAATCCCAATAGTATAAAACCTTCTTTTCACTTATTTACAATCACTCCGGTGCACAGTTGGAAAAATCCGCTAGATTGTCAGTGAGTGCAACACATCAGGAAATGCAGAAGTATTGTCTTCGCATTAACAAAAAAACCAGGTCTTTGGTGGATGAGTTATAAGTGCCTGGGAAAAAAATAAAGCTTGAAGTCAGTTTTCATACATAATTTTGTTGTGTACAGAATCCTTGATTTATAGTTCATTGATGTGTTATTTTGAAATCAGTGATATGTTTATCTCATTTGATCTGCAATGTCATTGTTGGGAGTAAAATACATAAGCTTTGGACGCATTAATTAATGGATTTCTACTGCTTGTGGGCATTTTCTTCGTGTAAGGAAGGTTTATGAATTTCAGTTGTTCCGACAGGAGTCCAGAATATTAACTGCTCAGCAACATTATGGATACAAGTTCATCACATTATCTTAGGAAAGATGGGTTGTAGTTGGTAAGTTATATATGGTGCCTGAAGAGCGTACATCTGTCCATCTGACGTTGTGGTGAGTTATAATTTTTTCATGTTGTCCGTTTATGTCCGTTTTATTCCACTTATTGTGTTGGGTAGAGGTTTTACAAACGAAATTTTTTGTCTGTTTGAGGGTAAGTATCTTAATCGGTAATGTTTTATCTAAAATTATAAATATGGGCAAAACACGATGGGTGTAGTATTTAAGCTTATAAACTAAATGGACCTATAATTTCGGAGGCTCTCAGATAGGAACTAGAACCACTATCGTTTGCAAACTATTGTAGCTTTTCGTTAAGCACTTTTTTGAGGGAGGCCAATGTACTTGCTTGACGCATTTCCATCGGTAGTTTATTGCATATCTGCGCATACCCAATCGAGAAAAGCTTTTGCCTGGTGCCTGTTTTACATTGTTCGACAACTACTGTACCCTTAGTGTGTCTTAGTTTGTAGAAATTGTGGTCTGAAAGTCGGGTGCCATTAGTAGAGGTAAAAACTAAGTGGTTTAGAAGCTTATAGTAAAGTGTTAAGTTTAGTCTCAGGCGTCTTAGCCAGTGTTTCTAATCCTAGGGTATCACATCTAGTGGAGTAGTTCGCACCATTTTTGGTTCCGAGTAATTTTAACGTGAAGTACCTCTGCACTCCCTCAACTTTCAGTTTGTCCTCTATGCGTATACTACTATACATGAATGAACAGTAATCAAATAAAGGACACGCACAAGCCTTGTACAACAGAATTCTGGACTCAATTCTGTGGAAGTTCCTGAGTAGAAAGCCGATAAGTCTGCGTAACTTTGACACTTGTTTGGAGATATGTTCAGAATATGATAAGTCATGTGAGCATTTCAGTCCTAGGTCCAATACAAATTCCAGTCGTAAGAGTCCACGGCCTTGAATTGTCAGGTCAAGTTCTAAGTTGTTGTAACCTCTGCAGAGCCAGCCACATTTTTCGACATAAAACTGGAGTTGTCAGGTGTCACACCATCTATCCATTTTTCTAATTCTTGCTGTATGGCGTTTGCTTTTATTCCGAGATCTGTGTTCTTGCATTTATAGGTCACTTTTAAGTTATCTGCATATAGTATTGGTTTACCAACACTAAATCATTCACAGATACTGTTTATATATATTATGAATAGGAGTGGGCCTAATACACTTCCCTGTATTACACCACTACTTACTGGTTTAGGTGCGCACACAATTATCTCTCTAAGCCTAATTGTGAAATAAGTAATAGGACATAACAAGCAGCCATTATTCTCAGGCCTGTGAGAGATACAGTGGACCCCACCCGATCATCCCTTTCAAAACACACAGAATTATCCCCTCAGAGTGCAACACCAGACGAAAGGCCACTAGGTTGTAACCAAATAACTAATAAAACCATACCACCTATCACCGCAGAATCTAACATCCCACTGAACAACTCCAGAAATAATGTCAAAGACCCCGAATTTCGACATTATCCTCTCCTAGCCCTAACTCCATTGGTAAAGATAAGGAAAATACGCCTCCAAATCATGCCAACAAAAACAATGGCAGCTTAAATAAGCCCACACTCCCCACGGTCAATAGTATTAGCACTCACAACGTGCGAAATCGCACCATGGCACACACTTATACCCAATGTCACCCTCAATAGTACAAGTGGTAATAGTCAGAACTCGGCTACCAACAACTCAGGGTCTTCAGAGTGTGGCACACAAACAAATTTTGACCGGATATATGGTACAAGTCTGCTGGGATCTAACCCACAATGAAGTACATACGAAAGCCACACAAGGACACAACTGGAATCAAACAATAGGTGGGATAACGAGCCAACTTTCTTTATCTGACCTCGGCCACTGAGAAATGATTTTATGCAGCTCAGAAGAGGGCCACATATCCTTAGTAAGCATAACCTGCTGACTAGCAGATTGTGGGGGACTCTATCGAAGTGTTTTGTTATGTCGAAATATTGCACAATTACTAGTTCTCTGTCGTCCCTACTTCGTGTAACTTCGTTGAAAAAGTCAATGTTACAGGTCACACATGACCTGTTTTTGAGGAATCCGTGTTGTGATGGATTGATAAGTTCATGTTCTAGTAAGTCGTCTGACACTTGATCTTTAACCACTTTCTCCATTATTCGTGATATTACCGGTATTATTTTGATAGGTCTATAGTTGCATGCACTGGTTTTAGCCCCTGCTTTGTGCTTAGATTATATGTATGTGGTTTTCCACACTTCAGAATAAGTTCCAGCCTCCAGTGAGAGGGTAAATATCCTAAGTAACAAGACTACCATTTCCGCGCTACCATTTTTTATATGACAGATGGTATGTCGTCTGTTTCAGTACTACCATTTGACTTCAATGTCTTAATCGCCGAGTCTATATTTTGTATATTAAAGTCTATTTCTCCTAATTTGTGGTCACTTTTGCAGGTCATTTGGAAATTTGGGGTCGGGTGACCTCTGGTGTCATTGCAAAACCACTCACTGAGGAGTTTACTTATAACCTGGGGATCATTGTATATTATACCTCTATGTTCCAAGATGCTTACATTATTGTCTTTACCGCTTTTTAGACGTTTTTGCAATATCCTACAAAGTTCCTGAGTTTTGGTGTTACCCATTAGCGCTTTATTTTCCTCATATTGTGACTTCATTTTGTGTTTCTCTTCAAGCAGTTTAAGAGTTTCATGTATTTGGTTTAACCCGTTAAATTCCTTAAATACATGGTATTTCCTTTCAAATTTCATTAGTTTTAGTCGCATTTTCCGGTCAATAAATGGAGTTGGTGTCTTTAGGGCAGATTTTAGGGGCGCGATTGTGACTCTTGCTAAGCCAACTGTTTTGTAAAAGATCTCAAGTGACACTTCTAAGTTATTGTTGATGAGGTATTCTTCCCAGTCAGAACTTCTCAACAGATCTGATAGGAATTCACAATCAGCATTCTTATAGTCCCTATATTGATAGCACATCGGGGAATTTTCAGGTGTGTATTTAGTTGTATTTAGTTGTTAGTCGGAGGGGTAGTGTGCAGTACAATATGTTGTGATCACTGTTATCGAGTTTATTTCCCACCTCTATCGAGATGGGCTCTATCTTATGACAGAGGATTAAGTCAAGAGTATTTTTGTTCCTTGTAGGGAGGCGCACGCACTGCTTCCATCCTCCTACGTCTATAGCTTGTAGTAGCTCGTCATGGATTCCAGGTCCTGTACAGGTATCCCAGTTTACTCCAGGTAAGTTGAAATCGCAACATACTACTTTGTAATCGAAGTCCAGCGTGGCTACATGCACTAGTATTTCTCCAATAGTTATATCAGTCATTTCAGGGCTATTGGGGGTCTGTATATACATCCCACGATAATTTTACTTTCGTTTGTGTGGATGCTTATCCACTTAGATTCTGGGAGTTTGTCAGTATTTAGGTTATTGAAAGTATTGGAGCTAGTGGATTTATAGGCATATATTAAGCAACCGCCTCCTCTTTTGTCAACTCTGTCGTTCCTATAGATGTCGTAGTTGTCTATTACTAGCTTTGCGTCAGGTATATCGGTAGTAAGCCAGGTTTCAGTCCCCATTATTAGTGTCGGCTCTTCTATGTATGCCAGGCAGCGAAGCGATATTATTTTATTAAGGAGAGATCTAGTATTCAGGAGCATGAATGTTAGTAAACCAGAGTTGTTGGAGGAGAGGTTAACGTAGTTACTTGTTACTATCCCTACGTTATGTTTGGAGGGGCTCTGAGAAGAGAAAAAGTCAGTGTGTGTACTATTTCCTGGATGCACTGTGCAGCGAGTGGGGCTATTGTTTGCTGCAGCCGATAATAATCCGTTGCATATTTTGACTTTTGTCATCCATGGGTCGGCATCTGCGTTCATCCACTGGTGATATATGGTCTGCCTTGCAATTTGCGTTGTAGTTTGCTGGACCCGGGTATCCTGTGTTAAGATTACCTTGGTAGTTGTACCTCATGGGGCCTTCGTAGTCGTATGCATATTGGCTCACATCACGTGGGTGAGTGAAGTTATTGAGGGGATCAGGTGTTGATCTATACTCATTATGTTGGTGGGGTTTAACATAGATAGTGCCAGAGTTTGGAGGGGAATTTTCATTACATGGTGCCTATATGAGTCCCGTTTAGTGCTCCATATATCCTGAGGATCCATTCTACGTTGCATTCCCAAGTTATGTGCGTTGCTAGGCATGTTACTCCTAGTTCGGGAAGGGGTATTCTTACTCACATACTGTGTGACGTTTTTTGGAATGTGCTTCGTTACCCATGCATTGTCATTTTTTCGACTGACATGCTGCTTATTAGACTTATCACGAGGGAGATACGTCGAAGTCTGGAGTGAGACCTTAGGCTTTGTGGTCTTTCTTGCAGTTTCTACTGCAGGACTCTCTGGCTTGGATCCCGACTTAGTGTGATCACACAGAGTATGTCACACAGGTATGGCTTACCGACAACTGTTTCACGACTAGGCACTAAAACTTCGCCGAGTTTCATACTGGAAGTAGTGTGAGCAGTACCTACTTCAACGGTTTCCCCAGTAGCCAAGGATTCTACCTGAAATGACACTCGTTCACACACTACCGTTTTCGAAGAATTGAAAGTATTTACAACCAAGGACTGCTTTGGGCCCTTAATACCCAAGCAGCCAGCCAGCTTAGCATCTATCAATGTAACGTCTGAACCATTATCCAACAATGCATAAGTCTCTACCAAAGATTTCGGTCCTTCCGCCTTAACTGCTAAATCCCCTAAATAAACTTGTGGGTTGTCAAGGGTCTAAAGGTACTATTGCAATTAACCGAATTCCCCGGTTCGTTCACTGTCCTTAGAAGTAAGTGCATATCGGTTAAACCACTTCTTCCCTTGTTTGTCGCCTTACAATTCAACTTTGTATGCCCCATCTTTAAACAAATTAAACACAACCGCTTCTGTTTTGCCATTTTTAACCTTTCTACAGGAGACATAGTAACGAAGCTATTGCAATTGCTCGATTGATGCGTGCTATGGCAAACAATACACTCATCCTCTCTCGTTGTGCCTTAAGCCTTCACTACAAATGCTTTCTTTATATTCACCGGTTCCTTAGGTTCTGCCTTAGAATGCAAAATTCTGGCGAATTTGCCCATCGCCTGGTTGACACTGTCTTCCACCAGACTCACAATATCATCAAATCCAGGCTCCAAACCATCTTCCTCTTGCCAGGAACTAACCTTTATGAACTTCCTTTGTAGACGAACCGGTAATTTCTTGACAATTGTCTCAAGCATCAAACTTGGGTTCAACTCATCCATACTGTTAAGATAAACGAGGGCATTTCTATATACCATTAAATTATCCAAGAACTCTGCGAGTTCCTCAGGGTTGTCCCTTAACTGTGCCCCATTACATTTGACGGTCTCAAAATTTCTATGGGATATCATACATGGCTTTCCAAAGTTTGGCGTATTATCTTAATGGCCTCGGTATAGCCTTCATTTAGGGAAATGAACTTGCAGCACTCTATGGCTCTTGCAGCAACTCTAGTAAGAAACCTCAACAAACACTTTAACTTCATTTCGTCATTTAATATACAATCACACAACATGACTTCAAACTCCTCTACAAACTGTGGATAGTCAGCTGGCTTTCAGTAGAAACATTGAGGCTCGTATTTAGGAAGCTTAATATTCCTACTATCCCTAGACGGTGAGACATTAACATCAACCTCATCATGCTTCACATCAAACACGTCGTTACATGTAACAGACAATTAAACATCACTTACTTTCCTGTTGGCTTCCAAGACGCCTTGTCAATTTTACGAATCAGGAATCGTTGAACTTCACCAAAAATTCCAGAAAAGTTACAGAAAATACTTCTCAAAACACACTAGCAGGCACCAGAGAAGATGAACAGAAACTATAACAAACTGTCAGCAAAATCTCATAAACTGTCAATATCCAGCTCTCACTACGACGGACCTCACGCTGTCCCTCGAAAACTTTCAGAAACACTTTGTATTAACGCACGCGAAAACCAGAACACTGATTAGCGACTCGAGAATCCCTAATTCCTACGCCAACATGTAACCAACAATAGGGTTATTACACAAGTTTTCTGATAGTTTTTTATCTTTTTTGAAAAGGGAACTATGAAACGATGACAATTGGACTGATGACCTGCTAAAAATCTGGAGGAGTTGGGTTTGAGCAAACAACCATGAATTGACCGTTCAATTTTCAACTACATTGACATGGCCACTGTCACAAATATCCACTTTACCTCCCTTTGTATGTTCAGCTTCATCATTTTCAAGATCTTTAATGACAACAGTAGACAATTTGGGTTCCTCCTCATAAATTCTTAAAGGTTTTATACCTTTATTCTGACTAGTAATACCTTGTAAACCTGTGGAGTCAGAACTGGACTCTGAAATTGTAACTCTCTTCTCCTGCACAAACTTCAGTGTCGTCTGTGACACTCCATTCAAAAATTGCTTACCAGCTGTGACTACAGGTTTCTTGACCGCACCATTATCGTCACACAACTCATAGTCAGAACTTGATTTCACATTTATCTTAACACTAAACTTGGTCACTTCTTCACAGTTCTCTTTTGTGTGCACTTCTTGCAAACGTGTAAGACACAACCGTGTCTGTCTCGCAACTCGTAACCTATCTTTTGGGGGTGTCCCACGAAGGCTGTTACATTCACTAAGTTTACATGGATTACTAGACACCATAGAGCTTTATCGATTTCCACTTCTCCAGAACACTGATTAGCGACTCGAGAATCTTTAATTCCTACGCCAACATGTAACCAACAATAAGGTTATTACACAAGGTCTAAGAATAAATGTTATAACAATAAATCACGATAATACTTCTGATAGTTTTCGATCTTCAACTGAACACCGTACGATAAGACGATGACTGATGGTCAGATTAGTGCCCTACGATACTTAATTTGGTCTGACTCTGAACACCCTGTAAATGTAGTTGAAGATTGAACAATCAACTCATGGTTGTTTGCCCAAACCCAACTCCTCAAGAATTTTCGCGGGAGTCATCCATCCATCAGTCATCGTCTTATCGTACGGTGTTCAGTTGAAGATCGAAAACTATCAGAAGTATTATCGTGATTTATTGTTATAACATTTATTCTTAGATCTTGTGTAATAACCTTATTGTTGGTTACATGTTGGCGTAGGAATTAAAGATTCTCGAGTCGCTAATCAGTGTTCTGGTTTTCACGTTGGTTAATACAAAATGTTTCTAGGATTCTTCAAGAGACAGCGTGAGTTCCGGCTTATTGGGAGCTGAATGTTAACGGTTTGTGGGAGTTTACTGACATTTGCTGGCACATTCCTTGTTTACTATGGGGATATCTTATGAATGTACCTGAATTATTTATCACAGTTCCTTGTTGTCTCACGAAACCTTTAGACTTATTTTACTGCGGTCGCCGGCTGGGACGTTCAGGGAGGATGGCGATCCTTTTATTGACCTTATTAACATCGAAACTTCTAATAATATTGTAACGTATACATCGCTATTGAATGAATGCAATCAAAAACCTGTCGCAACATTACATCTGCGTCATTTCTTCACGAGGTTGCCGAGAAAGCAATTCAGAGCGTCATGAAATGACATATGTGCTGCTTAAGATCATGGTCACCATAAAAACCGCACTCGCCAGTGGTAATAAAATATTGCAAATCTTTTGTTATAAATGGCCTCAGCTGTCTACGACTTTTAGAAGCGTCTCGGGGACATGTGGTTGTCGAGAATGAGGATCATTTGGAGGCGGAATGCACTGTAGCTTTGGCCTCTGGAAATGCTGCATTACACGGAGATGTATCTGAATTTGGTTTGCTTCTACAAAATTGGTTTGCACCTGAATGCCGACTGTTTGTCCAAGCCTAAGTTTTCTAACCATCAACTATGGTCCCTTAAGCAGAATAAGTGCACCTATTTCAGGTGGTTTATTCCTCATAGGCATACATGGTGGTGCTAGTAAGCCTAGCATTTTCGAAGCCCCCTGAACTTAGTTTATGGTCTCAAAGATGTTTACAGTCAATGCGCATGCATTACTAGACTGGAGAGCCATGTCAGTCTTTATCTTAAGGCCATAAACAGTGACACACCAGTTAGAACAGACGTAAAACCATTCTGAGACATAATAGTAGTGCTAGATGCGACACATTCACCGTAACGGGATAGAAGCTCGACGCAGGAATGACTTTTGAAAGTGGAGATTTTCAAATAAGGTGTGAAGTTCGCTACAGTCAAGGATAGCAGTTATGTCATCACCCAAGAAGATCTGTTTACAAGGATTTAACCGTTGATATGGCTCAGTGTTTTACACCTGACCCTATGCATTTAGTATATTTAGGTGTAGTGGGATGGCTTACAACCATCCGACAGTATTTGACCAAAAATAAGGAGAGATACTTAGACCAGCACTTACTTAAAGCTGTCAAATGCATGGCACTAGATAGCGGTAGACTGGCCTCCAGACATCCACTGAAGTGCAGGGGGCTGATTGATGCCGGCAGCTTGAAGGAAACTGAATGTCACTTTTTTCTCCTATCTTAGATCTGTCTTAAGGAGATTATGCCACGTAGCATGTACGGGAAACCCCACCGAGTTAGTCCAGCAATATGCTTTCTGCCCCATAAAACGTTCTATCTGAATTTCCTAGAAGATTCTTGATATGAGCTATATAACTTCTTCAAGGGATTCTAAATAATTTATGGCCAGGAACATTCGACACACGACATTCACTGCCTGCAACAATCACCCTATGTTGTGCATGAAATGGGGCCACTAGAATCCAGGGTACCTCTGCCACTTAATACTTTAAGCTAAGTTATGCCAAATTACAATTCACTCTAGCGTTATTTTACATAGCTTAGCGAGTACAGTGAAAATTTCGTCTACAAATGCATGATATCACCATCCACTAAATAACATCATATTAGTCCCCAGAGATCGTCATAGCGTCAACATGTCAACAGAGACCAAACTTTTAGGTCTACTGTAATCAATAAATGCGAAAAAGTAAATTTAATCCCATGATAACTGATGCCTGTAGCACAAGATGTGGGGTTCTCGTGACCCTTGGATAGTTCTTTGCGTTTGAGACGACAGGTGTTGGTTTCGATTCTCAGTGGAAACACTACTCACTAAAGGCTGTAGATAAGTCTACCTGAAGAGTTAGAAACGGGACGAAATGCACATTCTGAATTCTGCTGCTAGCTGCCATCCACCGGATAACATATTTAAATAGATGCATATGTTAGCTGGTTACAGGTAACCAGAGGGAGGGGCTGCAACTGAATTCGGCGCTTACTGGCACTAATCAGCCCCTCGTGAGTAAGCGTTCCACAGCATACACTGGGCCTTGGGGTTACAAAGCAGTGTTTCCTTATTTTCCTGACAGGCAACTGCATACCCTAGCTGCTGTACCTCAATATTGGCGTGCTTTCTCCATTCCTCATTTCTGTCTTTTTGTAGGACTTACATTATTCTTCAAAAGAAAATTCACTAAGCAAACAGCTTGGCACGTCATGAATAGCACCTCAAACAAACTATTGACCTTCATCAACAGCTGTCTTCGCTCAATAATCAAGATCAGATAGCCAGATGAGATCAGCAAAAGGGAACTGTAGGAACGAATCAACCAGGAACCGGTTGTGCATTAAATAAGCAGGAAGGAATGGAGGTGGATTGGCCATACTCCGAGAAAACAAATCATCAAGTGACACCACTAGACAAGCCCCTGAGTGGAACCCAAACCGGGAGCGGCCAGTTGGTTGTCACTGCGAGGGTGACATGGAGGGGTTAATGTGAGGAGGAGATGAAAGCATGTGGGCAGATATGGAGCCAGGTGAAAAGGTTGGCAGAGAACCGAACACAATGGAGACGTGCGGCTGAAGCCCTATGTTCCTCTAAGAACTAAAGGAAACAATAGTAACAGTAATAATAATGATAAGCAGACAGCTAGATAATATCTGTCCTAGTGGATTCTCCATACCACTGTTCCTGTCTAAGTGGACCTGTGGTTTTAAAATAAAATCCCTATAAATCCTATACTATTAATTTGGTCTGCAATTTTAGGCATAAGCAAGGCCAACGTGCATTCCTTCAATTCCATATGTCAATGACACCGCTGTACAAAATAAATCGAATATTACCCCATCTTGATACTAAACTTTTCTTGGATTCTTATTAGTCATCTCATATCTTGATTTCACAGATCTCTCACTTCACCGATTACGTAAGAAAGTCCAGGCTCTGTGGTAGAACCTAGTCCTTGTATTTTGCTCCCTAGACTTCTGAGAAAAGGTTACATTACATCGTGTAGGTCTATAAAGGCAATAGGTACAATTTCTACTGTGTCTCTGACTCAACCTAAGTGACGCAGTTAAGTACAAAAACTAGTATGATCAACTTGATTATCATCCACTTTGAACCACTTTGGTCAGCTCGTGACGAAACTTCGTAGGCATTCAAATCCTTGAAAAGCAACACTCGAAAATTAATAGGATACTCACCAGCGACTGGCTGCATACACGAAGTAGTCTTGAGAAGTAGTGAACATTAGGTTCCACATGGTCAGGAAAGAGCACAGATGACATTACCTAGAGGACTGGAAGAAGTTGGAATTCACAAGCCACTGGATCGAGTCCCAGTTTCTGAATGGTCTACGAAGTCACTCGTAACAGTGAGGTTCTGCATTCGAACTTCGATGTGTGCGTACTACTGAGGGGTGCCAAACTGGGAGAAAACAACCGTCCAATACTCCTTGGTTTACTAATGGTTCTCTAACTCATGTCAGCTCGTGATCAAAGTTGTAATAAGTGTTGTTATTATACTGCAAGGCGTGGCGACAAATTACTGAAAACATGCATTTGCTTGGCTTGTATTCCTCTAATTATATCTTGTGTAGCATGAATATTCATTGAGAGGAGAAAAATTATAACGAAACTAGCGGAAAAACTTTGTAATTATAAAAATTACCAGATCTTTAATTTTCAAAAATACTCATGTTTCATTAATAATATATATTTCTTCCTGTTTATGCAGGAACATACCTATTGTACAGGCATGGATAAGTTGTTATATAAATTGCACGTAATTTGATGTGTAATAAATTCACAGTTTGGTTGTTCTTTTTGACATTAGAGTCAGTCAGAACAGTCTGCTATAAAGTCTGTTTGTGTAGCACATAAAGAGATATAGAAATATTGTCTTCGCATTAACAGAAAACCCAGACATCAGATGAATGTAATACAGATATCTGGGAAAAATAAAGCTTGAAGTCAATTCTCCTACATAACTTTGTTGTGAACAACACCCTTGGCTTGAAGTTTATTGATGTATTATGTTGAGATCAGTGATATATTTATTCCATTTTTCAGCAGTCTTATCAAAGTTTTATAACAGGAAAGAAATTTGATCGTGGAGGCGAAAACTAGATAAGGTCATGTTAAGTTGTTTTACTGCATCAAATGGTGTCCAGGTCGATTCCGGAACTCTCCATTTGCGCCATTTGTGTCTGCATGGCGGGGTGTACACAGGCAGCCTGTAGACGGCCGTAGGTCATTTGATCAGCTGATGGATATTGGCGTTATTTTTGGAAAAGACGTCAAGGTTAGGTCATTTTTCGTTGTTTTACACACTTTTTACCTATATTCCTGCTAAAAGTTGATGAAATACGGCGTATTTAGCAGGAATAGGCAATGGTGTTGTTCTTATCCGGCCGTAGCTTACAGGCAGTTTACGGTTTGTTGAAAAACGTACTTTTCCGTTCAGAATATGTCGAATTACTTGAAGACACATGTTAAAACGACCATTTCGTGAATTTTTTTGCATTTTAATGGATTACACATGGACATGATGAGGTGGGATAACTCGTTTTGGTAATTATTTCATTTACTTTGTTGTGTACTTTTCCTAATGCTGACAGGGCTGCTCCACATGTATTTCTTTAAGAAAAGTCTGCAGAAATACTAAGAAATTATGTACGCACAGTATTTCCTCATTTAATGGCATAAACTTGAAGTTTGCAGACAGATGCAATATCGATTTTGTATTATTGAAAAATGTTTACTGACGTATTTTTATATAATTCAACTAATTATTTCGTCATTTCAAACATATTTAATGGTTAATTATTTCGTTTAAACTGATAATAATGTCTACATGTGTATAATTCTTATGTTCTTTTTCAGATAATATCTACTTTCGGGAATTTCGTGGATTTGGGTGATAAAGAAAAAGATACCTGCACCGTTGTCGATTTTGTATTACATGTTAATTCATTGATAAATGTATTCCTCGTTATTCGTTTGTTTATTCTACTTGATAAGACCGAATATTAGCCATTGCGTAATTTGTGAGGTATAGAGTATATTAGACTATCTTTGAAATCCTAAGTAGAAGCAGATATTCGGAGAAGCCTATTGGTAAAAGATTATGTTGTAGTCAAATAAAGTAAGTATGTCTAAATCGTAGAGGAGGTATTGCGATTATGAAGCGTTTCGAGTTATCTATCGTCTTAGCAGAATACATATAATGATTCACGATTCATAGTCCCGAAGTGAGAGTAAATCTACCTGAGATAGTTTGCTTGTGATTTCTGCATGTCACAGTGTACCATAAGGACAGACTATACCTATGCTGTTAAATGTATGACTCAGTGCAACTACGGTCATCGTAATAATTAAAAACAGAATGCCTAAGGTCCTCGGTCACGGAACACGGTACGTTGCTATCTGCTCATATAATCACGTAAACAAAAGTTTTCCAGACGCCGCATTTACTCCTAACAGTTTACCCTCAACTTCTAACTTAGCACGTGCTACTTATGTTACTGGAACACAATCGCATTACAACAGAAGGAAGACAGATTCATTGAAAAATTGTTTATTAAACAAAAATCAGATTTCAAATGTACAGATAATTCAGATGAGTAGTCCTCTGTTACCGTCAGTAAGTTCCATAGGCGTACACGGCACATATATGTTTTTCCATAAGTCTGAAAAGGTTTAAGAAAAACATAATCAACTTCGGTGTTACATGTATGATCTGAATAAAAAGTTTTTCCTGATAAGCATTTACAAGTAATCACTTTACAAACAATATATATATTATATATATATATATAAGTAGCCCAATAGTTTTCACTTAACTTAAGGGACTTCGCAACTTATCGTTTGTCGATATCTAGTAGGTCCATCGAAGCATCATGAAATGATAAAATTATTTAACGACAAGTTATGCAGGAGTTTTCAAAGCTTGTGCAAATAATTTAGCAAATATGACAACAACTTTATGACAAATAATAGGTCTTGACAGCAATAATAATAACATTCATGATCATAGTGACTATAAAAACAATAATAGGTATTATTATCGCAACGAATTCATCATTAACTTAGATAGACAACTAATAATAATACAACCATACCAAATAAATTTATCACTTAATCTAAGGAAGCATGTGTTTAATTACTTTCGCTGTATTCTCTCAATACTGATGTGCTCAACCAGCTTATTCCAACTGAATTTAAGATTAATTCTGAAAGTGAGTGAAGATCCAGTTTATGTCAAATAAAAACATGTACCTTACATGTATTACACTGCTTACTGAGACACCTGATACCTGCTTTCCTGTCTTCATGACAAGAACACAGATTATCTAGGTTTACTTACATATACATAAGTATACGTATATGCTGCATCAACTATGCCGTTTTTATCTTGATTAACCAGACCACTGTGTATATTATACTTATTTAAGGATCTCTGAAGATAATGGTCAAGCGATAATTGAATTGGCATGAAGTTATTACCTCTTCAGAACATTGTTTGCATTCTTGACACTCCTGAGAAGTCCTTAGATCTTAATTTGGCATGAATTCGTTGAATTCAGCAAATAAATTTACTGCTATATGATTTTTCTCCTGAGCTGTAGTAGTTTGTGTCGTCACTTATCTATCCAATTCGATAAAACGCTCCTGGAAATTCAGAACTTAACCAAGCAGCAAAATGACGTTTGAAATTACCTCAACTCGAATGACAAACTGGCCAATCACAAGCGAGCAAATCGCTTGTTTATCTCATTCGCGGTCACTCAAAATTACGGCCGTCTACAGGCTGCCGTGTGCACATAAGTCGAGTAAAATGTTGAAAACTCTTTGAAGACCAGTCTTAGAGTTTATTTAGTGTCATAATGTGTATTAAAGAGTCTGGGGGTTTTAGCGTTCTAATGTCTGGTGCGTTTTAGAAATAAGTGATGGGTTCTGGTAGGGATAGCCATTGGGATAAAAGTTTATACAACAAGCGTTTGAAGGTTAAAATACAGTGATAGGTCCTATTTCTAGGGGTAAACTGTTCCAGTATGTTCCGTTTTAAGTCTTTTATGTATATATGCGACCAGTTTATTTATAGTATTAAAGTGCTAAGGGTATTGAAGTGCGTTTTTTAGGTGCTGTAGTATACTAATAGTTGATTCGTTCTAGGAGTAAACAGTTTATTAATATAATCAGTAGAGTGAAACAGTCCGTAGAGAAAGCGTTTGAAGCTTGTAAGTAACCGAAGAGCAATTTCTGACATCTAGGGGCGGGCTATTCCATATTTTAGAATACATGACTGTGAAGAAGTTTTCACGGAGTGTTGACTTAAAAGAATGAGTTTTCACTGTGCAAGTTTGGTTACGCAGGTCGTAAGAACCTTCCTGTGCGAATTGTATGTCCCTGTTCCCTGAGAATGATATTTTGTGAAGGACCTTAAAGAAGAATATTAGGTTTATAATAAGTCGCCTTGTCCAAAGTGGGTCAAGTTTTAGGATCATGCAGCGTGAGATATAGTCTTTCTTACAATCGTGGCCAAGTAGTTTTGAGGTAAAATATCGTTGGATACTTTCCATCCTTAGCTTATCACGTGTGCGAGTGCTGCTTATAATAAATGGACAGTAATCTAGTAGTTGCTTGGCTTCATTATCGTGAGAGTTCCTGAGTATGCATCCTAAGAGCATTCTCGATTTTCGAGTCTGTAATGCTACTTGCTCAGAGAATGTCAGGTCATTAGAGTACCTCAGACCTAGGTCAACGACACTACGGAGTCTGGTTAGGTTTACATATTGAAGCGTTAATTTCAGGTCAATTGAGGGTGCGCCGAAGCAGATCCATCCACATTCGTTCACATTAAATTGTAGATTCCATAAGGACGACCATGCAGTCACTTTATCTAATTCCTTCTGCACCAGAAGTGATAGGGCCAGGTTTGGAGGTTACAGACCCGAGTTTAACTATTTGGGACCTGTTGTTAAGGAATGATTTAAGCCATCCTAATAATGGGTGACGTATTCCTAAGGAGTTCAGCTTATTTGTTAACAGTAAATGGTCAACACGATCAAATGCTTTAGAAATGTCAAGGTAGATGACAAGTACTAGTTGCCATCTGTCACGACCGCTGGTTACAAAATTAAAGAAGTCTAGGTGACATGTTAAACATGATCTGGATTTCAGGAATCCATGTTGGTTCGGACTTATAGTATTGCGGCTAAGCATATGTTTGATTAAGTTATCTTTAACTAGTCTCTCCATGATTCTGGATGCTATAGGTGTCATATTCATTGGCCAGTAGTTACTGACTTCAGTTTTCGAGCCAGATTTGTGTTTAGACATAATGAATGTTGTTTTTTATATGTCAGGGTAAGTTTGAGTTTCTAGCGACATTGTGAATATTTTAAGCAGTAGTAGAGGAACGTCAGGGCCACCATATTTATAAAAATTAGATGATATACCGTCGGTACCGAAACCTTTTGAACTTTTGAGGGTTTTTATAGTTTGGTTAATATTAGAGTAAGTGAATTCAACAGTGCTAATTTGGTTTGGTGTTAGTGCCATATTAGTAACAGGGAGTATATCGAGTAGCTGGACTGAGGGCTTAAGGTAGTTATCTGCAGAAGTTTTGTTGAATAGTTCACATATGTCTGCAGAGCTAGTGCATAGCCTAGCTTTGTCTATGAGAAGAGAAATGCTGTGATTTCTGCGGTTCATTCGCTTCCTTAAGATTTCTGTGAGTGCACACACTTTAGCAGGACTGGCTACTGCAATGTGTTCTTCCTTTCTCACACGGAAATCTCGAGCTTGTGAGATGGAGATAAGGATGTTAAGTATTAAACCTAGAGAGCCAAAGTCGTGGTGTTTGAAGTAACTTGTTGAGAGTCTCTTCAGTTTCATACGATCCTTTGCTTTTATAAAAGACTTTCTGTGTGGAGAAACATTTATTGTTTGGAGTAGAATGACAGAATCTAAGCAAGTGTTTGAGTTACTGTAGAAGATGCTTAGAGATCTCGATAGGCCACCAGTAGTGAAGTATTCATCCTATTCGGAGGATCTTACCATTGGTTCTACTAATGCCCAGTTTGCCTTACTATAGATCCTATTTATTACTTGTTTTGAAGTGGAGGTATCAGCTGCATTGCTACTCAGCGGAATCGGCAGTGCACACATCACTGTTTTGTGGTCGCTCCCTGGAAACTCAGAACCTACTAGGGTTAAAAGGAGGCCTATATTGTGGCAGAAGATTAAGTCTAGTACGTTATTGCCTCTTGTGGGAGTAGTGACAGCTTGGTTCCAGCCAAGTATATCCAATGTGCCTAAGAACTTATCAAATTTAGTTGGGCCTGTGGGTATATCCCAGTTGATTTCAGGTAAGTTAAATTCCCCGCATGGGATCTTATGATCGTATTGTAAGTCGGTTAATTGCTCCAGAGTACTAATAAGTTGGGTCTCGTAATTACTTAAGGTGCCAGGTGCTCTGTAGGTGCATCCAATTAATGCTATTGCGTTATTTAGGCGAACGTCAACCCATAGAGTCTCAGGCAGGTCAAGTGTAATACTTTCTGGCTGTGATACAATAAGTGCATTCGGAAAGTACATGATACAACCCCCTCTGTCGGTCACGTCTCGTAAACCGTTAATGCCCAGCTCTTTCTACGCTCGGCTCACGCTGTTCCTTGAAGTTTCTCAGAAACGATTAGTAATAACGGACGCGAAAACCAAAACACCAATTGGCGACTCGAGGATTCTTTATTGTAACACCAATATATCCAATTTTAAAATTAAGCTTTAACTAAGGTCTGTGAACAAATATTACAATAATGAATCACAATATTACTTCTGACGGTTGTCTCCTGACTTCTTTCTGAACAGCGACCGATGAGACGATGACTGGTGTATTGATGCCTCCGCGAAAATTGGGGAAGTTGATTTTGAGCAAACAACCAAGAATTGATCGTTCAATCTTCAACTACATTGACACTCCCCAGCAAAAAAGGGATCCAACCCTTTTTTCCTTTACGACCAATACACGTTGACTTGGATGCCATTGCGAGAACCTGGGTCACACGGACAGAGCTGAAATGGAAAGCAAAAAGAAAAGCCAACACACCACAAGCATACTCACAGCACAATCTCACACATCAATGACGACCTACACCTTCCAGTTAAAGGCATCCTCTTGACATCTTGCAACACAATCGCCACTCGCTAGAATGACTCTTGCAGAATGCAACGTGACCATGGCACCAACTCATGATACCCTACGCACATCCTCTTATCTACTCACTACCAACTGCCACTGCAATCGCTTGTCACTCATTCTGCCTCAATTCTAGTAACGGCGACGTATGCGAGCCTCAGTCGTTTACACTCTTTCTCCCCGGCGTGTCGGACCGCACCTAACAATTATCTCCGTGTGCATTTCATTCTCAGCAATAGCCTAGCCTCCCCGGCGTATACGACCCATCTGCTGTCCTTAACATCAATCAATTCATTCATGGATGTAGAAGAGTGGACACAACTTCAGAAGTAATCACGACGAAAATTTTAACAAAATTACGCAATAACAACAAGATACGAAAACAACAAGTAAACACAATGAATCCAAAACACCACCAATTGATATGACACACCACACATATATACAAACAGTACACACAAACTCGCGGATCATGTCTTGATGGAATTCCTTTGAAGAATCGCAGGACTTACACCAGTACGCCTACAACCCTTCACAGGTTGACGATTGTAAGTTGTGGAATGTCCGGACACACACAAGATTAACCAACAATTACAATAATTGGAACTCATACAATTATTTAACACAAACATATGCACAATCAACACATCAAATGTTGTGGATTCTGGCACGACAAACTACCTTTGAAGAACTGTAGGACTTACAGCAGTACGCCTACAACCCTTCTCAGGTTGACGCTCTATGTTGGAAAATCGTCGCAGAGTTCATTTGCTGACTTCCCTCTATCAGCTATATCCTCAAATCTGAACGGTAACACGCTCATGTCATTGTATCGTAGAATATAGATGACGAACAAACACACGACGTATCTGGTCAACCAAGCGTAGACACAGAGTAATTTACACCAAAGATAATAACATTCAAATAGTAACTTGAAACTAGAAATGCCTTTATTCATGCAAGTCAATTTAACAATTACTCTCTCCTTTACACTTGGCTTATCCTCACTAAACTGACCATTGATATTCGTCCTTTCAAACGAACTGATACTAGCATAGTCATCGCACAGTATACTTGAGTTGATGGGCGTCTTTTTCATTGTGGATGACAGCACCAACAACGACTGATTGATACCAGTTGATGAAGTTAGCGGTGGATCAGAAGCTGTTGTTGCTCGACTTTCAGAAATTTGTCTACCTGCAAGACCACCACCGCTGCTGTCCTTTACTATCAGCTCAGGTTTAGCAATAGCATCTGATGATAAGTGGGCTACATGCTGATCAATCACACTGACGGTCTCACAAGTATGTATGCCTTCTGCAACTGCATCTGCATTTATTTCTACTTCACTCTGTAGTTGTGCAGAACCTTTACTTAACTTAGCAGTGGTAGGCATATCCCTCATCTCATCATGATCAACCAGACAAATGTGAAGTATCATGATCATTATCCCGAATATTCAATTTATCATCATCTATCTGGTCGACTTCATCACTTTCAAACTCTTTAATAACAGCAGTGGATAATTTTGGTTCCTCCTCACAAATCCTTAAACGTTCTATATCTTCATTCTGAATAGAAATACCTTGTAAACTTGTGAAGTCAGAACTGCACTCTGAAGCAATAACTCTATTCTGTGACACTCTATTCAACAATGGCTTACCAGTTGCAACTACAGGCTTCTTCACCGCACCGTTATCGTCACACAATTCGGAATGAGGCCTGGAGTTTACACTTAGCATATCCCTGAACTTACTCACTGATTCACAGTTCACCTTTATATGCACCTCTTGCAAACGTGTAAAACACAACCGTGTTTGTCTTGTATCTTGTAACTTATCTGTTGAGGATGTACTACGAAACCTGTTACACTCACTAGGTCTGTATGCATTACTAGACATCATGGAGCCTTCTTGATATCCACCTCTTTGAGACCCTTTCGTCATCAATGATTGCGTTTTTCCCTCAGATTGCTCTATTCTAGGGGTGAGATTCAATATACTGGCAAACTTGCTCATAGATTGATTGACACTATCTTTCACTAGTTTCAGGATATCATCAAACCTTGGCTCGATACCCTCATCCTCCATACGGGAGCTCATCTTCACCCACTTCTTTTGCAGTCGAGTAGGTAGGCGTCTTGCTATTACTTCTAGTATAAAACTCCAGTTGAGGTCACTCATGCGATTCATCGAAATCATTGCATTCTTGTAAATTAGCAAATTATCTAAAAACTCAGTGAGTGCCTGGGAGTCATCCTGTAATTGACCACCATTACCCTTAACAGCCTCGAATAATTTCCCTGCAATCATCGAAGGTCTTCCAAACCTTTGACGTAATATGCTCATAGCCTCGTAGTAGCCCTCTTTTGGCTTCATAAACTTACAGCACTGTATAGCTCTTGCAGCATCTCCAGTGCAATATCTCATCAAATACATTAACTTCAATTCATCATTTAATAGAAAACTACTCAGCGTGATCTCAAACTCCTTTACAAATTGTAAATAATCAGCCGGGTTTCCATCAAAACACCGTGGTTCAAATTTAGGGAGTTTGATGTTCCTATTATCCCTGAACGGCGAAACAGTAACATCAACCATGTCATACTTAACATCAGACACATCGTTACAATTAACAGACAAGTCACCATGACTTACTTTCCTGTTTGCATCCAAGACACTCTGTCCCTTCTCTGACCCAGACATTGTTGAACTTGACCCAATTCCAAAAAGTTCCTGATATTGCTTGTTCAAAGAGGACTTGACCGGCACCAGGAAAGATGAACGGTGACTATCCAAAGTCGTGCCAACTGTCCAAAACCGTTTAAAAACTGATGTTGTGCTGTCAGAAGCTGTCAGCTACGTCTCGTAAACCGTCAATGCCCAGCTCTTGCTACACTGGGACCCACGCTGTTCCTTGAAGTTTCTCAGAAACGATTAGTAATAACGGACGCAAAACCAAAACACCGATTGGCTACTCGAGAATTCTTTATTGTAACACCAATATATAGCCGACTTTAAAATTATTCTTTAACTAAGTTTTCTGAGAGTTTTGGGCTGACTTCTTTTTGAACAGCGACTGATGAGACGATGACTGGTGTATCGATGTCTCCACGAAAATATAGGGAGGTTGGTTTGGAGCAAACACCCATGAATTGATCGTTCAATATTCAACTTCATTGACATTCAGCTTAAGGCGTATTTTCCAGAGGGATTCTAGTCTTAGTTTGTCGCATTGCGCATGGTATTCCAGACCAATTTCTTAACTATGAGTTCTTGGTGTAAACTGCCGCTGCACTCCCTCTGATTTAAGCTTGTCATTTTGTCTGAGTCCGCCAAGAATAAACGAGCAGTATTCTAAGATAGTTCGGACACACACTTTGTATAATAAAACCCTAGTTTCACAACAAAAGAAATTGCGTGTTATGCATCCTATCAGCCTTCGTGTTTTACGTCTGGCATAATCAGTCTGTTCAGCGAACGTTAGGTTACTAGAGTATCTAATACCGAGATCTACGACTGAGTTGAGCTTAGCTAGTTTTCGCCCATTTATTTCAAGAGTTAGATCTAGGTTACTGTTGCCGATACAAATCCAGCCGCATTTGTCAATGTTAAAGTTTAGACAGGATTCAGCACACCATGTTGAGAGACTACTTAGTTCAAGATGTATTTTAGTAACCATATCGCTTAATTCATGAGTGTAGCAGGAGTAGACGACTTTGAGGTCGTCAGCATATAGGAATGGTTTACCTGAGGTGAAGCACTTGCAAATGCTGTTAATGTAGACTGTGAATAAAAGTGGACCTAGGACACTACCTTGCACGACCCCACTTGAGATCTGCCTAGGATGAGACAATACAGATCCAACTTTGGTTATTTGTACCCTGTTGCTTAGAAATGATTTTAACCAGTTCAGTAATGGGTTGCGAATTCCACAAGAGTACAGCTTCTCAAAGAGAATACTGTGAGATACCATGTCAAATGCCCTAGATATATCGAAGTAGAGAACAACGACTAGCTTACGTGCTTCGCGACTACTAGTGATGCAGTTGAAAAAGTCGAAGTGGCAAGTAACGCAGGATCTATTTTTGAGAAATCCGTGTTGAGACCTTGTAACAAGATCTTCCCTAATTAGGTAGTCTGACAATTGATCTTTTACAACTTTCTCCATGATTCGTGAGATAACTGGGGTTATATTTATGGGTCTGTAATTGCGGACGTTTGCCTTATCACCAGATTTGTAATGTGGAATTATGAAGCTAGTTTTCCACTCACTAGGGTAAGTGCCAGTGTCCATAGATATTGAGAAGAATTTAAGAAGTAACAGGGGTATATCACACCCACTGTTTTTGAAAATTATCGAAGCGAGGCCATCCGGTCCCGTACTAGTGGAAGGTTTAAGGCTTTTAATTGCTTGTACTATTAGTTGATTAGTGAACACAATGCTTTCAAGGGAAGAGCTAGTAACGGGGGCGGTTTCACCAGGCATATGTGTTTCTAAACTAAAGTTTGCAAACCAATCACTGAAAAGTTCACAGATAGTGGCAGGTTCATTGTAGATTACTTTGTCGTGAAGTAAGTATGGGATTTCCCTCGCCGACTGCATTCGTTTTTTAAGAAGTGCCGTTAAGTTATAAACTTTGGAGGTACTTTCAAGTGCCGTTAACTCTTCGTCGAGGTCCTTTTGAGAGCGTAGGCGCTTGATAGATTCAAGAGACTCGTGGATTGAGAGCAATAGTGATATATCCTTAGTGGAATAGTACTGTTTCTTCAGCTTCCTTAACTTATTACGGTGTGCCCTTGGAATATATTCAGTTCGGTGTCTACTTAATTTCACTATTTTCTTTGGAGCAACTGTATCTAGACAAAGGGTAACATTCCTGTAAAACAGGGTTACTAAGGCCTCCAGGGAGTCAGTGGTAAAATAGTCATCCCATTGACAGAGTCGAATAAGTTCTTGGACTAATCCCCAGTCTGTATATTTGTAACTACGACATATTGTGCTTCCTGAATCTTGTTTGTTTCCTGTATTTAGTGGTGAGAAAGGCAGAGAGCAGAGTACCATTCTATGGTCACTACTGGAAAATCTATTACCAACATAGTGGATACTGGGATTGTGTCATGACAAAAAACAAGGTCCAACATGTTGTCACCACGAGTAGGTGTCTGGACGTGTTGTTGCCATCCATAACAGTCGATAGTGGCAAGTAATTCGTCGAAGCGTTGGGGGCCGGAACTAGTTAGCCAATTGACTTCTGGAAGATTGAAGTCCCCTGCAATTATTTTGTAATTAGCACTAAACGAGGATGCGTGTGCAAACGATTTAGCTAATAACGCATCAGTTTCTTTTGTTGCGCTTGGTGCTCGATAAACACAGCCTATGAGAAGTTTGTACTTATCTCCATGTAAGACAACCCAGAGTGAGTCAGGTACATTATTCATTGTTTCATCTTCCACCTTACTGACTACAAATGAGCTATGTATATATATGAGACATCCTCCACCACGCTTGCAATCTCTGTTTGCACGGTGTACAGTGTAATCATCGATACCTATATGCACATCAAGTACAGAGGATGAGCACCATGACTCAGTAATCAGAGCTACAGTAGGCTTGGCGACTAATAATAATGTCCTTAGTTCAGATATCTTATTGATTAAGGAGCGTGCATTAATTAGCAATATCGTGAATAAGTCACGGGATACTACAAACTGGCTTAAAATGTCACCATAACCTAAATCTATTTGTGCGTCAGCACCGCAAGAATTTATGAATGAAAGGGAGGTCGGACTGGGTGTCTGTACATCGGGGTTGGTGTGCAATGAGGTGGTCCTAGGTGCCATGGGTCGTACCAGTGATTCGGAACACCTGGAAAATTTACCATGTGTTCCTGGATATAAGGGTAGTAGGGGTTGGGCCTAGGTTGACGGTTAAAAGGCATAGCATCAAAAGGTCTACCCATCCAACTGCTATTCGTCATACCGGTAGACACCTTCGTGTTGTTTTTATAACTTAAAGGGAATTGTGAGGGAAGGTGCTTTGGCTGCAAGACTTTGGGAGTCTTGGAGCCTGACTTTCTGTAAGGTGGACCATGCTGAAAACCTCCAAACATACTTGTGTTTAGAGAGGAGTTTTTCGTAACAAGTAATAGTTTTTCCATATTAGTTTGATTATTAAATGTATCACGCAGTGAAACAGTATTGTAAACTGGATGACGTTTCGAACACAATTTGTTGTTCATAATCATATTAATTTTTGTCACACGACTTCGAGATTTGATTTTTATAGTTTTCTCTGTCTTCTCCTATTTGTTGTATGGGCAGTAGAATTTTCCATATATCTGGGACAGGTGTTGAATCGTTCCTATTACATGTATTTGCGGTTGATTCGATAAACGAAGCTTCTGTTATCAATCTCTCCCTATACCCTGTGACATTAGATTTTAAAACTGTCATCCTATCCCATCCTATTGTATGGTTGTGTGTAACTGCATGTAGTGCTATAGCTGAACTACTCTCTAGATTTCTAACCTGAAAAAGTGCAAAGTAGTGAGATTACTCACCTGTAGACTGCAGAATGCAAATCACACCCTGTGCAATGAAAGCTTGTCCTGCCTAACTTCGGAGCACGACTTAGGTCTAGTTCTAACGGAAAAAGTCAATACAAACGTAAATTACACGGAGGAGGAAGAGAGGGCATATGCGGTCATGCACTTTACACATAGTTAGGTGCACTCACTCCTGGGCTGCTGCTAAGTTTGTACAAAACACACCTTCACCTCTTAGAAGAGATGCCAACCTCTTGGAAAGAGTTCAAAGATGGGTGGCAAAAGGAGTGTTTAGTCTCCGGAATAAAACATATGATGAAAGGCCGAAGAAATTACGTCTGTTCACACTTAACTAACGTCGTGATAGGGGGACTTCATTACTGCATACAAGACAAATGACCAGAATCACCCAAACAAAGGTGTCCTGCCACTGAATAGGTATAGGCTTCCTCGTGGAAAACACAAAAGAATAAATTACCAGAGGGCAAGGACCCGGGTGCGTTTTCACTTCTTTTCACTGCTGCCTGGCCATCTTTGGAACTCCTTACTTGGAATATATAGTCATGGCACCGTCTGTGGACACGTTTAGGCGAAGGCTGAACATTCATGCAGCGAGACATGGGCTGCGTCCGAATGGCTTATCCTATTAAAATCCGATACACAATTCTGGGATAGACAACTAAGTCCGTCGTTTTTCTTGTTTACATTCTCTCCGTCTTACTCTCCCGACAACTTTAACTTCACTTATTATTATTATCATTATCACCGATATACGACGTACGTTTTCTTATTTCTTTTTCTTTCCGTAAGTCTGAATAACTTCACTAATTATATCTATTATTGTTATTATCTCGTTTCTCTTGTCGACGATACCGGAAGACTAACTGGAGAAAGGGTCAACTCCATTCACACTAGTAAAAGTCTTAACACACCTCATACTACAAACCACATGTAATTAATCCCAGCATTACTCCCTTTGGAGTCAACCAAAGCTACGACAGTCGAGTGGCGGGACGAGCTACGCAGAAGTTTACCGAAGATCAGGAACTTATACCTTACAGTCAAGAAGCGAGCACAAAGAAATCAAATTGGATTATACTAGCTCGTAAAAACGATATTGGATATTGGATTCTGGTACATATGCCCAAGTTGCCGTCCCGATGTAGCCTCGCGTAGTCTTTTGAAAACTAAAGATAGCGCAGAAGTAGCAGATAAAAACGTGAAATAATAATAATAATATATATTCTCATTTTTTACGCCAGTTTACAGGCATCATCAATTCGATAAGTTACACATAATATTCATAAGCATATTTAGTAAAGATAATATAATAAAATACATTTTTTCCTAGCTATGTAGGATACACCAATTGTATAGGCATGCATAAATATTGTTTTAATAATAATATATTACTTCCTGTTTATGCAGGAACATACCTATTGTACAGGCATGGATAAGTTGTTATATAAATTGCACGTAATTTGATGTGTAATAAATTCACAGTTTGGTTGTTCTTTTTGACATTAGAGTCAGTCAGAACAGTCTGCTATAAAGTCTGTTTGTGTAGCACATAAAGAGATATAGAAATATTGTCTTCGCATTAACAGAAAACCCAGACATCAGATGAATGTAATACAGATATCTGGGAAAAATAAAGCTTGAAGTCAATTCTCCTACATAACTTTGTTGTGAACAACACCCTTGGCTTGAAGTTTATTGATGTATTATGTTGAGATCAGTGATATATTTATTCCATTTTTCAGCAGTCTTATCAAAGTTTTATAACAGGAAAGAAATTTGATCGTGGAGGCGAAAACTAGATAAGGTCATGTTAAGTTGTTTTACTGCATCAAATGGTGTCGAGGTCGATTCCGGAACTCTCCATTTGCGCCATTTGTGTCTGCATGGCGGGTTGTAGTCGTGAGTTGAGTAAAGTGTTGGGAACTGTTTGAAAACCAGTTGCCTTTTCATTTTAGATCGTGAATACTTATTTACAGCATATTCGCCAGCGTCTTTAAATGGTAGAATTGGATCGTTCCTGGAATTTGATTGATTATGAGATAAAAGGTTTGGAATTAATCATAGCAGTTAGAATACAGTTAAACATGCAGAGAAGTACTTTTGATTCAGCAACCGGTGAATTTTTTATTCTTTTCGATCTACTACAAGAATAACTGCGAACCATTCCATTCAATATGTCGAATAAGGCATGCAGGAGTAGATCATTACCATCGAATGAATCAACTTGATCTGAGATGCAGCTTTCAGCATGTTTTCGTTATATCATAGATATCCAGGTTTATTGGCGCTGTATAGGCAGTGATTTGGATTATGACGTATTCTACAGAGTCTCCGTGCCCATTTGAAGTATACATATGCTTTGAAAGGATTACTTTGTTGGCTCCTACCCCCACTGAGTGTTTACAACAGCAGCTGTGGATTTATGTATTTCCTCGCCATTTTGGATAAAATATCGCCGCATTCTTTTTGGGTAGGAGACCAGTTGGTGGATTATAAATGATGTTCAAGTAACTTTTATCTTTTCATGTGGTGTTGCGGTAAGTTTCTACCTTGTTTTCTCATATTTCATTCGTATGTTGGTTATGGTTCGCCCTTTGTATCAGGTAGACATAGTTTGATCGACTCTTGATTGAATGGGTGTTATTGTCATGACTGCTGCTTTTTTGTCTGGAATTATAAATAGAGGCAAAACAAACAACAGGTGTAGTCTCTGAGTTCATACATTAAATGGGCCTATGATTTCTGAAACTCTTACATGGGAATTACCACTGGTATCAATTACAAACTCACTTAGTGTGTCATTAAGTGCCTTTTCAAAGGAGGCCAATGTGCTTGCTAGTCGCGTTTTCTCAGGTAGTTTGTTCCATATTTGGGCATACCTAACCAAGAAAAACTTTTGCCTGGTGGCTGTTTTACATGGTTCTATAGCCACTGTACCTTTAGTGTGTCTAAGGTTGTATCCTGTGTTACCTGAGAACCGAGTATAGTTAGCAGGGGTATACACTATTTGGTTAAGAAGCTTATAGAAGAGTACCAGATTTAGTCGCAGTCGCCTTAACCATAATGTTTCTAGTCCCAGGATTTCACATCTGGTAGAGTAGTTTGTGCCGTTATCGGTTCCGAGTACTTTTCGCGTGAAGTACCTCTGTACTCCTTCTACTTTCAGTTTGTCTTCTATGCGTGTACTGCTGAATATGAATGAGCAGTAATCTAGGAGTGGGCGCACACAAACCTTGTACAGTAGTATTCTGGATTCGTTTCTGTAGAAGTTCCTGAGTAGGAAACCAATAAGCCTTCGTGATTTCGACACTTGATTCGAGATATGCTCTGAAAATGATAGATTGTGTGAATATTTCAGTCCTAGGTCTAGTACAGATTTGAGTCTGGGGATTTTGTGGCCCTGAATTGCTAGGTTGAGTTCAAGGTTGGAACAGCCTATGCAGAGCCATCCACACTTTTCAACATTAAACTCAAGTCTCCACGTGTCACACCATCTATCCATTTTTGCTAATTCTTCATGTATGGAGTTCATAGTTGGGCCGATATCTGTATTTGTGCAGGTATATGTCACCTTCAAGTCATCTGCATACAGTATTGGCTTGCCTATACTAAAACATTCACATATACTGTTTATGTATATAATGAAAAGAAGGGGTCCCAATACACTCCCCTGGATGACACCACTGCTGATTGGTCTAGGTCTGGAGGTCATTGAGCCAACTTTAGTTGTCTGATTCCTGTCATAGAGAAATGATTTTATCCAATTGTAGAGGGGGTTGCGTATCCCTAGTGAGCATAGCCTACCGACTAGCAGACTATGTGGGACTCTGTCGAAGGCTTTCCTTATATCGAAATAGAGGATAATTACTAGCTCTCTCCTATCTCTTCTATAGGTGACTTCGTTGAAAAAGTCTATGTGGCAAGTGACGCAAGATCTTTTCTTGAGGAATCCGTGCTGTGACAGGTTGATGAGTTTATGTTTTAGAAAGTAGTCTGACATTTGGTCCTTGATTACTTTCTCCATGATCCTTGATATGACAGGTGTTATATTGATAGGCCTATAATTACATGCACTAGTTTTGGCCCCTCCTTTATGCTTAGGTAATATATATGTGTTTTTCCAAGTTTCAGGGTAGGTTTCAGTCACTAGTGAGATATTAAATATTCTAAGTAATAGTACTATCATATCCGTACCACCGTTTTTGTATATGACGGATGGTATATCGTCTATCCCACAACTACTGTTAGCTTTTAATGTCCTTACCGCCGATGCTATATTTTGTATATTAAAGTTTATTTCACCTAACTTGTAGTTATTTTTGCAGGTTATGTCGAGAATTGGGGACGGATGTGCTTTGGTGTTATTGGAGAACCACTCACTCAGGAGTTCACTAATGATCTGGGGATCATCATAAATTATATCTTCGTGTTCTAAATGACTGATATTGTTTTCTTCACCCTTCTTCAGCCGTTTTTGCAAGATTTTGCAGAGTTCCTGGGTTTTAGAGGTGCCCTCTAGGGCTTTATTTTCCTCGACTTGTGCTTTCATTTTATGTCTCTCATCTAAATTTTTAAATGTTTCGTGTATCTGGTGTAATGCATTAAATTCTTTGTATAAATAAAATTTCCTTTTTAGTTTCCTTAGTTTTATTCGCGTTTTGCGGTCTATGAATAGAGTTGGTGTCTTTAGGGCAGATTTCAGGGGTGCGATTGTGTCTCTTACCGAACTGATTGTCTTGTAGAAGGTATTTAGTATTACTTCTAAGTTATTATTGGTGAAGTATTCACCCCAGTCTGAGCTTCTCAAGAGCGTTGGTAGGAATTCCCAGTCGGCATTTCGATAGTCCCTATATTGATAGTAAACCGGGGAACTCTTAGGTGTGTGTTTAGTTGTTAGTTGTAAGGGTAGGGTGCAGTACAGTATGTTGTGGTCACTGTTGTCGAGTTTATCTCTCACCTCTATCGAGATCGGCTCTATTTTGTGGCAGAGGATTAAGTCGAGAATATTGTTGTGTCGTGTTGGGAGGCGTACGCACTGCTTCCATCCTCCTACATCTATGGCTTCTAGGATCACCTCGTAGGTTCTCGGTCCAGTGCAGGTATCCCAGTTCACTCCAGGGAGGTTGAAATCGCCACAAACTAGTTTGTAGTCGAATTCCAGCTTAGGTACAACCTCTAGTATTTCTCCAGTAACCGTATCAGTCGTTATAGGGCTGTTAGGGGCTCTGTATATACATCCCACCAGAATGTTATTTTCATTCGTGTGGATGCTTATCCACTTGGATTCTGGGAGTTTGTCAATAGTTAGGTTTGTAAAGGTATTGGAGTTAGTGGATTTAGAGGCATATATTAGACCGCCGCCTCCTCTCTTGTCTACTCTGTCATTCCTGTGGATGTTATAGTTATCAATTATCAGCTTTGTGTCAGGTATATCAGTAGTAAGCCAAGTTTCAGTTACCAGAATCAGTGTAGGCCGCTCCATGTATACCAAGCTGCGAAGGGAAGTTATTTTGTTAAGGAGAGATCGAGCATTTAAAAGCATAATTTTCAGAAAACCAGGGTTGTTGGGATAGTTAGTAGGTTTTCTTGTTACTATCCCTAACTCCTGGTTGCCTATGTTATGTTCGGAGGGATCCTCATATGAGACATTGTCAGCGTGTTTACTATTCCCTGGACAAATTGTGCTGCGAGGGGGGCTATTGTTTGCTGCAACCGAAAATAATCCTGTTGCATATAATCGTTTCTGGCCTCATTACGTGGGTATCTAGGATCATTTCTCTGCATAAAATAGTCTGTTCTACTCCCACCAACTCGGAAAATAGCACAAATGCACGTAAACCGGGGATACCAAAATCCTCACCGGTCAAACCTGCAACTCTTGCCATAACCGCTCCAGACACAGGGGCTGAAGCACCACGGGTTTCTGTCGCTGGAAAAAGACCCCTATCGTCTACCAGTAATACTGGCCATGGCACTGAGACACACAGAAATACCCAGTCGTAACAGATGAAACAAAACAGTCTTAAAGGGGATCACAAACGTGCGAGGACCGAGCCTAAGCTCACGGTTAGTAGATCAAACTGTGTAATCCTCTTTAATGTACCAGACTGCAGTAGTAGTCTGCTGGAAAATAGGGCCCTGTTTGATCAGGAACAGTGGTCCAACTTGTGTAGCACACTGGGCCTGGACATCTAACCAGTAAAACTATGCAGATTGTATAGGGACACTGCTGCACCTCAAGGCAAACCATCCCCACTGAGGGTAACACTGGGCTCGACCGAGGATGTCGAAAAAGTTTTACTGACTTCTCAAGTCCTTTCTATAGGGAGGGCCTGCAACATATGTGTTAAGCCAGACAGGCCATGGAAGGAAAGACAGATAGCGAGGGAGTCGCCAGAGCTCATTCCTTCTGCCTCCATGGTTGTACATGGCATTCCCGAACTGGTAACTGGGAACGCCTACGAAAAGCATTGTCATGATGTACAACAATGGAGATGGTTGGCATCCCAGATGGCCCTGGGGAGTTCAGGGGCTGTCTCTATTTATAGACTGCCTCGACCCACTCATCTTATGTCAATTAACTCGCCACGTCTGTTAGCTGTCAAGTTCAGCTCGCAAGACCAGTTGACTACCGCTCTCCAAAGATGGTACGAGACCAAGGACAAGGTCAGCAAACACATTCGCTGCTGCGAGAGCCGGCCTCGCACTCAAAGGAGAGAACAAAGCGTAGTAAAAGAAAATCCTCAACCCCTAGTCACACTACAGCGGTGCAGCACGGACGATGATAGCCAGTGTCATCCGAGTGCTCCAACTGAACTAGAAGAAAAAACGCCAACAGGCCGGTTCCTGGGGAATCGGCCAACTAGTTCGTAGGATAACTCCTCAACCGATAGCCAATATCAAGTCAACTACCCCCCAATACGGGGAAGTGGTGAGACTGACTACCAGTTGCCTGTATAGTAATGTGAGAGGGCTAAGAGGCAAAATAGCTGAACTTAGACACCTACAATCACAACTAAACTCCAAAATCATAATACTGACGGAAACCTGGCTAACTCCTACGGTGGCAGACAGCGAAGTCAGTATAAATGATATGGTCCTAGTCAGGCGAGATACAGACCTGAAAGTAGGAGGTGGAGTCGCCATATACGTCGACAAACAGCTCAGATGTGTTCACGCGATGGACCCTCCCCTCACTGAGCTCCCTGACTCCATATGGTGCCACTTCACCGTTGGGTACTGCAAATATCTAGTGGGCAGCATTTATCGATCACCTTCATGTGGAGCAGACCACAACCAGGTACTGCTAAATACAATCTCAGCGACTCAAGACATGGGTTATGATCAAATTGTCATAGCTGGTGACTTCAACGCCCCATCTCTTAACTTGGTGTCGGGAAAAGCCCATGATAGATTTGATCGAAATCTGCTGCATACCATCAGGAAGGCTGGATTCACTGAAAATGTCAAGATGGATACTAGATGGGGCCCTGATGGGAAGTCTTCTAGACTGGATTACGTGCTCACTAGTGACCAGCTACTAGTGGAAAACGTTCAGATCACGACTCCCATAGGTAGTAGTGACCACGCGGTCATAGTATTCGACATAGTCCTCCGCGAGCGCTTACAGTGGGACAATACACAGCCCTATCTGTGTTATAACAAAGCCAACTACACCAAAATGCGAAGACTTCTGTCTGAAGCAAACTGGCCTAAAAAATGGACAGAGCTAACAGTAGAAGAACACTGGAGAGTGGTAAAGGAGATCATTCACCAGGCGGTCTCAGACACTGTTCCTTTAGTCTCACCAAAAGCTAGGAAGCAACGATCATGGCTGAAAAGGGGGACACAACGCCTTCTGCAGGCAAAGCGAAAAGCCTGGTTCGCGTGGCGACGATCGAAGAGTCAACCCGAATATGAAGTGTACCTTGAACTCAGGAATCGATGTAACATACGAGTCCGGAGCGATAGAAGGACATTTCAGGGAGACCTCGCCAATAAGCTTCTCGTGAACCCCAAAAGCCTATACAGGTTTATGGCCGAAAGAAAACCGACCAACCAGGGAGCATGCAATCTAGTGGGTTCTGATGGGAAATCTCTTACTAGTCTTGAAATGGCAGAGACATTCAGCCTAGCCTTTCACAGGCAACTAAATAGTAACGAGGATATTACCCCTACAGAACATCCAGATTACATCGCAAAACCAACGCGTGAAAACCTGCTGGGTACATTTCAAATTACCCCGGCTATGGTACTTGCAAAATTGGGAAGGTTGGCTTCGGGAAAGTCTCCAGGTTGTGATGGCATCAGACCATCTGTCCTGAAGCAGTGTTCAGAAAGTCTCTGTCAACCCCTAAGTGATCTGTTCCAACACTCCCTTGATGTAGGGAAACTTCCATGTGAATGGAAACGTGCAATCCTATCCCCTATCTTCAAGGGTGGTGACCGGCAGAATGTGACCAGTTACAGACCAGTTGCTCTACTTCCAGTGATATCGAAGATATTGGAAAGTCTCATTGACGACCACATGAGAAAATACTTCGATGGGACTAACCTTCTTCACGAAGCACAGCACGGTTTCAGGAGGGGAAGATCCTGCGTGACGAATCTTCTACTAGCCTGGAACGATTGGACACTATCCTGGGACAAAAAGGTACCAGCCCACGTGATCTTTCTCGACTTTGCGAAAGCATTCGACACAGTTCACCATGGTCTGCTCCTTCACAAAATAAGCAAGGCGGGTGTTTCTGGAGCACTTCTCGCATGGCTGAAAGATTACTTAGGCGAGAGAGAATTCTGCACCAAAGTCAACCGCATCCGATCATCCTGGCACACCTCGGCATCAGGGGTTCCTCAGGGTTCTATCCTAGGGCCGTTGATGTTTTTGATTTTTATCAACGACCTGCCTCCCAACTAAACTGCTCTGCGCTTCTTTACGCTGACGACGTAAAGATTTGGAGAGCAATAAACTCATCGGAAGACTCAGATAGATTGCAGGCTGACCTGCAAACTCTGGGAAACTGGGCTCGGCTAACGGAATGCCTTTCAACCTAAAGAAGTGCAAAGTAGTGCAACTTCATTCCGGCAGGTCACAGAGTGTAAATTACACCCTTGGTGGCCAGAACTTGAGTTGTGTTCCATCAGAGCGTGATCTAGGTCTTATTCTAACAGAAAAGCTAGACACCAGTGGAAATTACTCGAGGGACGTCGCCAAAGCCTACGCAACTTTACACTTTATGCACAGGCAGCTGGGAGCTCTCACTCCCGAACTGTTCTTAAGGTTATATAAGGCATATGTGAGGCCACACCTTGAGGTGCATAATATCATTGCACCTCCGCTACTCAAAAGGGATGCTAACATTCTAGAAAGTGTCCAGAGACGAGCGACAAAATGGGTGATCGGCCTCCGCAACAAATCATATGAGGAAAGACTAAAGAAATTAGGTCTTTTCACACTTAGTTACCGTAGGCACAGGGGAGACCTCATCACCGTCTACCAAATCCTAAATGACCAGGCCCACCCAAATAAAAGCATCCTGCCATTAAGTGATTATAGGCTTCCACGAGGTAACCCGCTAAGGATAGCACACCAGAGACCAAAGACTCGAGTGCGATCACATTTCTTTTCGCTTCGTGTTTGCCGTCTCTGGAACGCTTTACCGGCGGCCGTGACTACAGCGCCATCTGTGGAGATTTTTAAGCGGAAGCTAGACAATCATGCAGAAATGCAAGGTTTGTGTCTCAATGGCTTATCCTCATAAAACTTAAAACCACACTGTCAATGGATAAGCGTACAAACTAAATCCGCACGACCTATTCTGCCTTCTCTCACTCTATCTTTTCCTTAGGTCACCTTTATTATTCCACTTATCTCAACCTATATTATCTACACTACAACCTATTATTATTATTATTACTATTCTGCTTTTATGACTACACCGAATGACCAACGGGAGTTAGGTCAAACTCCATTCACGGCAGCAATACAGTCCTAACATACTGCATACTACAAACCACATCTCGACCAATCCCCGCACCACTCCTCCTGGAGTCTACCAGAGCTAAAGCAGTCGAGTGTCGGGACTTACTACGCAGAAGCTCACCGAAGATCTGGAACCTCTACCTCACAATCAAGGAGCGAGCTCAAAGAAATTACTGGTTTATACTAGCTCGTAATTAGGATATTGGATTGGGTTGGATGTTCAATGAAACACCCACACAATTTGACTGTGACATAAATCTTCGCGTGAGAATATGAGCGAAGATAATTTGCGGGTAATCCGAAATATTTCTCTCCTGTTTACCAATATATCAAATAGTTATCTCAAATTTCAGCCGGTTCAATATTAGAAATACTCAAAAACTCGAATGACGTCAGTATCTATGACGCAACATATAATATTTTGAATGTAAATGTATTTTTCACATCTGAGTTTAGTTGCAGAAGTATGATACTAAAGAATTAGAAATGTGGATACAACACAAACTGCTCTGTATTTGGAGTAATTCAGTAAGTTTCAATATTTCCTGGTGGTCTTCGGTGTGTTTCTTCTTTAAACAGTCTAAACCGTAGCACAAATTTCAAACCAATTAGTTTCCATAAAATTTCAGCATATTATACCTTCAAGTATTAATCGTTTTGTCTGAAATATGTTTATTATTGCATATATACCGAGAGGTACTTCGGACTGATTGGAATGATGGTCATCTCTTATTTCTAACAGTGATTCCAACACTATTGCTAAGTTTCACTGCCAAGAAACAGTTCTCCCTAGTACAGTGTTACTAGTTACCGGTCCTTTTGTTGATTTTGAAAGATAATATTGGACGTAATCAGTGACACTTTACCTCCTATTCTCCCATGAAACTAGGCACTTCTCGAGCCATCCTACAAATGAGAGACACGTCATGTTCACCTTTTATCGTAGCCACTATTTCACCAGATATAATCACCTTTATGAACATTGTGGTTCATTTATCAGATACTTCACGTAGTCGTGCCTCGATGTCAGAAGGTAAGCGAATATCTCATGTCTACCCAGCTAACATTTTTTTCGGCCGCATTGAAGACTTTTGGGCAGACTTGGACGAATTGCAGACTTTTAGGGAGAGACTTAGGGCGCATTGCAGACTTTAAGGCAAACTTAGGGCAAATTGCAGACTTTTTCGGGCAGACTTCGGGACACTGTCCCAAGTAAGTAGATCTACCCGAAGTTTTTGCCCCAAAAGTCTGCAATGAGCCCGATGAAAATGCCAGCTGGGTAGATCTTGAAGCCCATAGGACTTTTAAAGAAACCATCGTATGTCGAACTAATCAGAAATTATATTTTGGGAATCAATAAATAGGTTTCAGAAATCTTGGATTCTCAGCTAATTATTTGGTGTGCAGTTTTAGAAGATAGGCGCATACAGTACGTAAGATAGCCGCGCTTACCGTTAGTTTCTATTTACTGCAAAGAATAATTCTCAGCAAATCAATTGCAGGGACATCGACACCTTCAAGATGGCACTTTCCTCACGAAAGGGGAATATTAGGTGAAAAAACAACTGGTCCTTACTCATGTATATTGAACTAGATGAAACCATACATTTCTGCCAGACCTTTGGATGTATGGTTTGTTTCTGAGATGTACAGGAAAGACCCAAATATGGGACATCACTTAAGCCATCATTACGTTAACGTTATGGACCAATCTATGGGTGTCATCAAATCCGTTTGCCGTCCTCGTGATCATGTTAGCGTTGAACTCTAGAATAAAAAAGTCTGCTTAATCAGGTCCAGTTGGTCAGCCAGTGTCTACTGATCAAATAAAGAATAGGATAAGATGGTGACAATCAGTATTTATTATATTACCATTATCATTAGTTATTCTCTATCCTAACAGCACTCAGAAGCATACCTCCATTTCACCCTGTTCTCCACCATGATTTCTAAATTTATTAAGGAATTCTTGTTTGCCCTTATTTTCACTTTACATGATTTTCTCCATGTCACCCTCAGACGTCCAGCCTGACTTCTCCTCGATGGTCCAGAGCATGGATTTAAATGTCTCTTCAGCGTGTGTCTAACCCATCTCCATTTTTGCTTGGGTATTACACAAATTACATCATCCTCTGGAGTGAATACACTAACAAAATGCTGGGTCTTCTAAACGCCACGAGCGAAAGTCCAAATGTTTAACTTGCGAATCGCCCGTCAAACTCAGGATGATACTGCTGGGCCCTAATTTACGGATAAGAGATGAACGAGCTGACTTATTTAGGAGATTGTGTCAGTGCTGACAGGTTGGTTGTTGACTTGATCTCCGAATGAGAAAAGACGTTATACTCAGCAAGTTGTGTTATCTTAACTGGCATAATCTCCAGCTGTAGGTCTGAGAACTTATTTCCGCTTCAGCAGTTTACTTTGTTTGACAACACGTCTAGGTGACGATACCATTCAAAATGGAGGATAACAACACTATCCAAATTGCTTCAAAAGAATATCTGTTTCAAATTCACTTTTCATTTCAGCCGGCTAAAATAAAGGCGAATGAGAAGAGAAAGGATATAACAAGGGATCCTTGTGACGATACACAACCGAAGCGCATGATATTTAAAAGCATTGATGATTTTGACAAACTCTTTACAGGTATAAAAGAAAATGATGCAATAGAAGAATAAAACTTCAAAATGTTTAAATATGTACAACTTTCTGCTAATATTTTTTCTATCATCACACTGATGACTCCACAAGAGGTTGTAATACGATAGTCCTAAAATTCAAGAATACAAAAGTATTAGAATGCTGGACAATCGATGATAATTGATTTTGGCAATTAGTATGGAGAACATGTGGAAACCTGAGGTGAAACAACACTGTGTACATCAGTCTTCAAACTACTCAAGAAGCGCACTTTAATCAGTCATTTGTGAGGCTTGGGGAAACGTATTTCCGATTACGTAAATACACTTATTAGTTCTGTGACAGAGCCACTGAATTGAATAACCCCGTCGCTAAATATGTCATGACCGGTCATTAGTGATGAGTGACTGTCGTTCACCCTGACTAGAATGCGTTTAAAGAGACGGCACTGTAACAAGCTGATCACTTGAAAATATTCCACACACTCAGTTGGAAACAGAAGTCAGATTTAACTGAGACAAAAGGAGAATAGCGGCAATGTTTTATTATTCAAACTACTGGGTAAACATGTAAGGGACAATAACAGAACGAGTATATGAATAAATATCCAAGTTAATGAGATGATAGTGTAGCAGTATATTATAAAAACTACAGTAATGAGTTATATTAATTAAACGGTTACTTGGATATACAGTTAAAGTCCACGGCTATAAATCATTAATGTAATCCACAGAAGCATTCACTGCTGCAGTCGTGTCTACTGGTGGAAGGTGTGTACCGGTTGCAGAATAGTCTTCGGATGAGGATAAGAGGTCCCTGCAATAAATCCATAGTATACAACACAGTTATGAGTGAAGCAAGTAGACAGTATAGACCAGTGAGAAGACAAAACGACCAAAAGGACACTGTATTTTAGATTGTACTCAGAAGTTATCTATATTCTAACATGAATCGTCCTAAACAAAAGTCATGTACAATATCTCTAATTTCAACATCTAACAAAAAAGTGTACGGTCATACTGCAAAGTACTCCGCATATATATATATATATATATGTTGTTTAAAATCCAGGGAAGTTTAAGCTATAAATAAATAATACCTGAGCGATCGTATAGCCTTCCAAATCCATGCATCAGTCATGACCAAATCTTGGCTAACAATGACAGGTTGTTTATCTTAACACCACCCTTTGTTCATAGATTTTCAATCTGAAGGACACCTGGAAGATATTTTCTCTCCTATTCTTATATGCAAAGCCCAATTACTTCTCCCTATGGATTTGTGTCCACGCACATACGTAGATCAGTATATAGAGTAGGGTGTGATATAATCACTAGTGTACTCTTGATGTTCGCAGTGGAGCATATTTTTAGCTTTTTTAACAATTATAAACCGAGATGAGTTCTGTGGATGACCGAGTTTATTCTCTGTCATGAAATCCTGCTATTTACTTTCTCATTGTACGGCAATTTAATGAAAACATCTCTATTAAGGACACAGTGGATTGTAGATTTAAAACTAACAGACTTCTATACCAGTTTAGGAATTTTGTAAGGATAGCAGCACTGTAGTCCTGTTCGGCTGGCCCTACGATTGACTGTAATCTCTCATTCCCTCCTCATCACACGGTCTCCTCCGTGTTACCATACGATGACCCACTCGTCGCTTCCCACTTGGATTCCACTTGAACGATGGCCTGCATTGTGGGCGACGTTATTCGATGGCCTACTCAACTTATGCCAATGCCATCCATCTCCATTTTCTCCTACATATTTGTTGAGCAATCGCCTCTTGGTGGGTTCGTTCAATTTCAGAGTTTCTTGTTACTTATTCTTTCTGGCCGGCCAGCTATTTGATCTTCAGTATGGAACCAGCGAAGGCAGCTGTTGATGAAAGACTGTAAACTGCTGGAAATTCTTTTAGTGACATACCAAGTTTCTGACTCACAAACTGATGGTGCCGAATGTCACAGGAAAAATGCACAATATAATATTGGTCACAAAAGATCGATATCAGTTGAACTTGGAATTACACTCCAGGGAGAAGGAGAAGTTTCTTCTGTGTGCACATGTCACAACTTTCCATCCAAATCGCTAAGGCATCGGTAATGTAAACTATACACAAGCTTACGGTTTGCGGGAGACTTCTTTCTAGATAACTTTGAATAAATTCTCCTTACCTTTCAAGTAGCCAGTATCGAATATATGTTCAATTATAGAACTCCTTATTGATCTACTGTTACTTTCTCTGACTAGGCGGCATAATGAAGGGCCGACTTGGGTTGAACATACTGAACAGAAATTCAAATTTACATTCCAGACCATCGAGTGGAACATCGAATGGCATTTGACAAGTCGGGTGTCCGAGGGTATCATAGAGATCTTGTGATGAGAAGCTTGGAGCATGTGTCGACATTTCTGGATGTATTTGAAATGATATAAACGAGGTGAGTGCAACGGAAACATGCCGCTATGTTCCACCCGGGAAGCCAGAAACGAGATATAATGGTAATCTGATTATTGCTGATTACTACCATCTTACTTTATTCTTTATTACAATGATAATTATCATTGGCAAATCACGACTAAATTACTTAGACTTGCTAGCTACACTGCTGCACTTCTCAAGCAGTTCTCTTCTGTCTTCTTCTCTCTCCATGCGGACTGCGCTGGATCACTTCACTGAGACAGTTCCACCATTCTTTAGATTAGTGATGCTTGAATGAAGCACTGAAACCACTAGACTTACACTTCAGAGATATTAAAACATGGTTGGCACATCTGACAGGAATGGAAACAACCTTCATCAAGAAATCTGTTAATCAGTCCGAATCTGTGCCGAGATCACAATAATCTTTCACTTAACAGTGACTGTAAAATAATCAGAATTTTCAAAAGTCTGATTGAAGAATGCAGTCTACGATGTGTGCTTAACACCACAAAAACCAACAATGCTTAATAATTTTGAAACCTTTGTATTTCATCTTAGCACTAATCATCTCAAACCACTACTTATGTCCTGATAACCCGAACAGTTGACACTAGCAAGTGAAATTTACAAGCGTTCGGTAAAATACTGATTCAATATGTGGTGTAGCTCATTCAGGTGAAACCTATTCAACTGAGGGGCGATTTCATCAAATGTCTATCTCGTTATTCATATTCTTTTCGCTATCTTTGTTGTTTCAAACAATACTGGTCCCAGTTTGTTGTAATTTTTTGTAATAGTAGTATTAGTATTTCGAGATGACCGAATTACAAGAATTTAACCAAAACACAGAGAGGGGTGAATTTGTAAGTGTTGAAGCTAGACTTAAGATAGTCTTCGATATCACCACACTTACTAAAAACTTCACCGTCTTATGACTTTACGAGTACTCTACCTAACGTGTAAGTACTGATTAACTCAATCAAAGTTTAAAAGCTAACAATGGAAAGAATTCTTAGTATGAGTTGTATTTAACGTAACTGTATAACAAATTTAATAAATAAAGTGACTGTACAACTTAGCTGCAGACGTTGCTGGAGGTAGGCTCGGAGAGTGTGCAGAAAGAGAGCACAACAAGAGAGCGAACCAATGAACGTACGGAAGACTCACAACTCAAAAGATAAAACGTGGATCACCGTGGGTGAGTCAGTTTAAACAAAAGTTCAAAGGTACAATGTGCACTACAGGTTATCCCCCCCTAGAAGGTTGGTGGGAAGCCAGCAAGCTTCGATATACAACAGTAGGATGGCTTGGCACAATAGCAATGAGTGAATGAGAAGGTTTGAAAATAGCAATAGTAAAAAAAGAAATTTTACCGAAAGGAAAGAAAGCAAAAGAAAAGAAAAAAAATTAAGGTAAGTTGGAAGTGGTATGTACATGATTAGTGAAGTAAGACGGAATATGATAAGAAATGACGCTGGTGCCTTGTGTGGTTGTAAGCTTCTGCGGTCTGATGTTGTTGTTTTTTTAATTTTTTTTTGTCTTTCATATTTTTATTAATCTTTTTTTTGGTATTTTTTTATTGTATCGATTCATTCTTTTTTTTAATTCCGCACTATTACAAGCTTACTTATGTGGAGGTTTGATGGTAAACCTCTGGCGCCGAGGCTGTCGTAGCAAGAAGGTGACTCATTATGTCTAACTTTCATATTAGACCAATGCTCCCTTCCTCCGCTTCAACAGAACCTAGCAGTCATGTTAAAGGCAATCATTATACCAGCGTATGATAAGGAGCAGGGTAAAAAAAACAACAGAAGAAAATGGGAAAGAAGGTTAAGATTTCAAAATCGGTGTAAAGGTACTACAAAAGCTTGTGCGAAATCAATGCGAGGAAAAGTGGTGCAACTTGGAAGTAGTACGTTAGAATGAGATAAAACAAAGGAAGTTTCTACCCTGTGAGAACTTATAAAATTACAGAGAAGTTAGTACATAACCAATAGCTATGAGTAGTTATCATTACCAAAATTACTTTGTTCATGTTGCTAAGTGCATAACTAAGATGATGCATAATGTTTATAAGTACGGTTCACAAAATAAATGAATTGCAGGAGGGCATAAACCCGAAGGAATATAGTACAGGCTGTGAAAATAAATTGAGCGGATTACTATGTACAGCATAGAAGTGAAGCATTTATGCGCAAAAAATATGTATATCTGTCCATTTAACTATACAGTGGAAGTTTTTTTTTTTAAATAATCTTTTTTTTATTTAAAAAAATTTTTTGTTTATTTATTATTATTTTACATTTTTTTACTTTTTTGTATTTTCTTTTTTTTTATAAAAATTTTTTTAAATAATAATTAATTTTTTTTTTTTGGAAGAAAATGGGCAGTGAAAGGTAATATACTGTTCATAATTCCTCTTTTGGTGTGGGTTACAAGATGACATGAGAAGCCAACTGATCTAGCGAGTAGATTGAGATGAAATAGATGAAAAATTAGGGGTAAAAACAAACTGCTGCTGGTCCTCTGTAACGAGAGATAAAGATTAAAAGGATTAGTGAGGGTTAAAACGACTACTCCCAGAAGCGGGACCAAATAGATTAAATATAGCAGAATTGAATTAGAAATTTTGACAAGGAATAAAAAATCACTAGTAGCATTACCTATGGATTAGTTCAGTGAAAGAATTCTACGAACCTCTTGGGCCAGTGAACACGTCGACCAGCACGTGTGACAGGGGTCTTACTGGTGACGGTAGGAGAATCATCATTCACCACTGGAGGTGAGGTAGTTGAGTCTGGACAAGGACTAGGTTCAGTGGGGCTATTTGATTGAGCCGATGGGGAGGGTGAAGGTTCTTCAGTGTATGCCGCTTTAAGTCTGTCTATGCTGACAGTGTCTGGGCGGCCGCATCGGTCAATAACGAAAAATTTATCTTTACGACTAAGGACCTTAAAAGGCCCGTCATACGGTGGTTGTAATGGCTTTCGTATGGCGTCGTGACGCACGAAAACGTGTGTACAGTCATCAAGTCGCCGATCAACCTGAACCTTTCGGTTCTGAGTGCGTGTGGAAACTGGTCGGAGTCGCTGCATAAAACTTTTAAGTTGCTGAGCGTAACGGGTGGTATCGGGAAATTTGGCTCGAAAGTTTCGGGAGCGATTAGCTCGCCTGGTAAACGCATGGTGGTACCGTACACCAATTCAGCTGGCGAGCACTGCAGATCCCCCTTAAGCGTAGCCCGGATGCTAAGCAGGACCAGTGGTAGCGAATCTGTCCACTTACTGTTGTCCACTGCCATCAACGCAGCTTTGAGTTGACGGTGGAAACGTTCTACTAGGCCATTTGCCGCGGGATGATACGCGGTTGTGCGAATGCGTTTGCATCCCAGCATCTCTAACAATTCTTTGAAGCTTGTGGATTCAAATTGTTGTCCGCGGTCGGTAGTGACAGTTGCGGGACATCCAAAATGGGCAACCCAGCCTTCCATGAAGGCACGACAGACGGTTTGAGCCGTTACATCTGGTATCGGAATGGCTTCCGGCCAACGTGTGAAACGATCCACACATGTGAGTAAATACGAGCAGCCGTTAGACGGGGGCAGAGGCCCTACTATATCCAGGTGGATATGATGGAACCGAGCGTCTGGGGTCGCAAACGTCCCCAACGGCGTGATGTTATGCTTGGTGACTTTAGCACGTTGGCATTGCACACAAGCACGTGTCCATTGACGCACATCACGGTTCATACCGGGCCACGCAAATCTCGCAGAAATCAACTTGTCCGTTGCTCGTATGCCAGGATGGGAGAGGTTGTGGAGTGACTCAAACACAGTTCGGCGTAAAGACGTGGGAACAATCGGTCGAGGAGTACCAGTTGACATATCGCAAAGTATAGTTGCCTCACTGTTTAGCAAGGGGACGCGTTCTATCTTCAGTGAGGTTTTATTTGACAGGTGTTCTAAGTTCAAATCGTTCAGTTGGAGTTCGGCCATTTTATGAAGATCGATGGTTGGTGGTACGGACGTAGCACATACGCGAGACAAAGCGTCTGCTACCGCGTTATCCGATCCAGAAACGTGCTGGATATCAGAAGTGAACTGGGAAATATAGTCTAAATGGCGTGATTCTCGCGGTGAATACCGGTCTGAAGTAGTGTGGAGGGCGTACGTCAATGGCTTATGGTCGGTAAATACCGTAAATTGCCGGCCTTCCACGAAGTGACGAAAATGCTTGACAGCAGCGTAGACAGCGAGAAGTTCCCTACCGAATGTGCTGTATCGAGATTCGCATGCGGTAAGTTTACGTGAAAAGAAAGCAATCGGTAGCCATACATTAGCCATACGCTGTTGAAGGACGGCTCCGATCGCAGTATTAGAGGCATCTACGGAGATGCTGATTGGAAGTTGAACATCTAGATGGACCAACATTGTGGCGTCAGCAATAGCTTTCTTGATAGCTGCAAAAGCTGTCGAGGCTTCCTTAGTGAACACCAAAGACTTGCATTTCCCTTTAAGCATATCAGTCAAGGGGGTCACGATATGAGCACACTGTGGGATAAAGCGACGGTAGTAACTAACCATCCCGAGAAAAGTGCGTAGTGCCTTGGGAGAAGTGGGTAGAGGGAAGTTTTGAATAGCTTCTACCCGGTCAGGTAACGGATAAATTCCATCTTTGTCTATCCTATGTCCCAAAAATTTCAGGGAAGTGACTCCAATCTGACACTTCGGCAAGTTGAGTGTGAGGGAGTGTGTCACAAGTCTTCGGAAAACTGTCTGCAAATGAAGTTGATGAGTGGCTTCATCTGGACTAGCTACCAAGATATCGTCCAGATAGGCAAAGGCGAAATCAAGCCCGCGCAAAACGTCATGTATAAAACGCTGGAAGGTTTGGGCAGCGTTCCGTAAGCCAAAAGGCATTCGAAGAAACTCGAACAGGCCAAACGGTGTAATCACAGCAGTCTTAGGTATATCCTCGGGGTCGACGGGAATCTGGTAGTAAGCCCGTGTAAGGTCCAGTTTGCTGAATACTCGAGCTCCCTTGAGTGAGGCGGTTAAATCGTGTATGTGAGGGACAGGGTAGCGATCGGGAACAGTTTGTGCGTTTAGTCTGCGGTAGTCGCCACAAGGACGCCAATCTAAACCGTTATTCTTAGGTACCAGGTGCAACGGTGAGGACCACGGGCTGCTGGATGGCCTAATAATCCCCATTTCTAGCATATGCTCAAACTCCGCTTTGACAACCTTTAGTTTTTCTGGGGATAGTCGCCTCGGCTTTGCGAAAACTGGCGGGCCAGTAGTGACAATATGGTGTGTGACGTTGGAAGTCGCACATGGCAGGCCGCTGCTAGGTTTGAACAAATCTGAAAAAGACTGCAGTATATGCGAATAAGGACCAGTGCTAGTGGGTGTGGCATATACAGGGCTGAGGGCTGGGCCTTGTGTGACGATACCGCTGACGGAGAGGTTTGTGACAGGATCTCTTAACTTATGATTACCTGTATCTACCAGTAATTGGTAGTGCTGCAATAGATCCATGCCAATTATACCTGTGGTAACGTCTGCCACCAGGAAGACCCAACGAAGTGAACGACGCAAACCGATGTTAAGATCTATAAAGCGCCTGCCGAACGTAGCAATTGGCGAACCGTTTGCGGCTCGTAGTTGAAGAGACATTGGCCGCCTGCGCTCCTCTACTGTGGGTGGGATTACACTGACCTCTGCTCCGGTATCAATTAGGAAGCGTATCCCAGTGTTACGGTCGGTAACATAGAAGAGGCGACATGAGAGTGGTTCGCCAGCGACGTTAGTCGCCAGTACGTGCTGGCTTGCTAGTTTCCCGACTGTTGAACATCGAAGGTGCACGGGCGAGTGCACTTTTGGGCTTTTGCTCCGTAACGTCGATGATACCAGCACACTCCAGGCTGGTTACTTCGGGACTGTCGGCGCTTGCTGCCAGCACGTGCCAAGGGTCTACTACTACGCGAACTCGAGGGACTGCGTGCACGACTCCTGGAGTTCATCTCATGTCGTATACTACAGATCTCCTCGTATAGCTTGGCTATATGGGCCACCGCGTCAAAGCTTGATGACCCCCCGTCAGACGAATCGTTAGTCTGAGCAGGAGCAGCAGTTACTGTTGCGGAAATGCCAATTTTAGGATTGATGGCCTCCACAGCTCTATCAGCTGCCTCGGCTATCTCCTGTAAGGGGTACTTGTAGATCGGTGCTAAGATACCCTGGACTGCCTGAGGTAATCTTTGAAGCCAAAGTTGTTTGAGAAAAACCTCGTCAATTTTAAAGTCCGCCACCAGCTGCTTCATCTGCCTCAACATTTGTGAGGGCTTGCGGTCGCCTAACTGAACATCACGGAAAAGTTCCTGCACTTTCTGTTGGTCAGTAAGTGCGACTCGTTGAATTAACGCCTGTTTGAGCCGCTCGTACCGATCCGGAGACGGATCTGCGAGAACGTCAGCCACCTCGTCTATGACACTTTCGGGTAGGCTCACAATCACGTGGTTTACTTTGGTCTCTTGTGAGTGTATGTGTCTAATGGCAAACTGAGCCTCTATATGATTAAACCATGCAGCTGGACGATGTGTCCAGAAGGCGGGGAGTTGCAGCGTTATAGCCATCTCTGACGCAGAACTGTTGTCAGCCATCTTGCACACAGGACACAATATTAACAAGGTGATAAAAAAAACAATATAAGTACAAAGAAAACAAATCAAATCTTTATAACCGTGCGTGAAAGAAAAAAAATAACAAAATAAACGGTACGTAAAAAGAATTGTTAACACGTTAAGCTACTATGGCGGAAAACGGTGAAAACGGGCTCACCACTTGTAAGTGTTGAAGCTAGACTTAAGATAGTCTTCGATATCACCACACTTACTAAAAACTTCACCGTCTTATGACTTTACGAGTACTCTACCTAACGTGTAAGTACTGATTAACTCAATCAAAGTTTAAAAGCTAACAATGGAAAGAATTCTTAGTATGAGTTGTATTTAACGTAACTGAATAACAGATTTAATAAATAAAGTGACTGTACAACTTAGCTGCAGACGTTGCTGGAGGTAGGCTCGGAGAGTGTGCAGAAAGAGAGCACAACAAGAGAGCGAACCAATGAACGTACGGAAGACTCACAACTCAAAAGGTAAAACGTGGATCACCGTGGGTGAGTCAGTTTAAACAAAAGTTCAAAGGTACAATGTGCACTACAAATTCAGGAATTTGTATTTAGCGCAATTATTATTCAATTCATATAAGAAATATATTAACAATCAACAGTAAGTATTTAAACAATACAGAGATAGAAATTGTCAATCACCACACAATTTCTCAGTGAGAATTAGTATCACGATTGCTAACAATTATTGCTAGGGTCCACACGTTGACGCTCGCATAAATGACTTGTTTCTTTTCAAGAGATAAAATTATTACTTTTTCAAGCCAGCAGGAGTCACCCATTTCTTAGATTTAAAGAACCTGTTGTATCCTCATGGGGAAGAGCGTATGACTTGTAAGAATTGTGAGGGTGGGTATTGACTTACCCACTGATTCTTCTTTTGTGAAAGCCTAACTCAGGCTGAAAGACAACGAGCTATGTCAAGGTGTTGTTCGGTTAAATGCGCGCACGTTTGCAATCTGGGTACGAAGTGATAATTTAAAAAAGTAGTATTACGAGATACACAATAAACAAGATTCAGTATGTGAGTGGTATTTGTTTATCCGCTTATCATTTGTGGTGTTGCTTATAAAGATGGCACAGTCATTGCTATAGAGTGGGTGTAATATCCTCCGACTGAAATAGACTGCTTTGCCCCCAACTATAAGGAGTTAGTGAGGCGAATCTTCAGAACAATTAAGTGGTCTAAAATGGGTCGAGAAATCACAGTCAATCGAATAATACTTGACTAAATGTCTTCAGCTTAATCAGTCCAATGAAATGGTGAGTAATTGTGTCAAGGTCGACTTATCAACCACCTAGTGACGTGATTATCCCACTTACATGTAACTTTCCTATCCATGCTACCATTAACAGTTCCACCTTGTCTTCTTATTCAGTCATTCATTTGTGTCTAATTTATCAGTCCTTTAGCTACTAGTTATTTTCCTCCTTTTTCATTTTTCCAAATTTGGTATCTGCTCACTAGTTCCAATCTCCATTTTTACCTATTGCTGATGATCATCTTGTACTCCTTTCCTCTTCCTCATCCAAGTGGAAAGACTATCAAGTGAACCGAGGCTGTCTGAATAAAATATCCTCAAGATTCGAAATCCGCTCACTTAGAGTGTTTCACACCCAACTCAAGGCTTCCTAGAGGTGTCAAAAACATGTGCTTACAGTTGGTACTCAGAAACTCATCAGATGTTTCACGTCAGAGATACCAGCTAGTTTGCGCACTGTCATGGCACATATATGCTGATTATTGGCAAGCTCATACAGACATTGTCAGTGATTTCTCATTTGTAGAGATTGACTGATGAAAATAGAAACATCTCCTCACTCAGGTATCAAATTTATCACTACGAACGAAACAAGCGGTTAGCTGTAGGCTGGAAACTTCTGAAAATAGATATCATAGTGATTTTATGGTTCTGCATTGAACACCTTATTGTGTCAAGTAACACCTGATTTGGTGACAGGATTTAACAAAAAACTACAACTTTTCATAGGGCAAATTATTCCCCTCCCATTCTTATCCTTGAATTCAGATATCCACATTGAGTGTGATTATTTGTTACTGTTTTGATGAGAATTTCACTGAGAATTGGTCGTCACAGTACACCTCACTCACTGGAAGTCATAAAACCTCATTAATATATCTGACATATTTGGCTAAAAGTATTGCCACGCAAGCGAAGACCCAGCCAGATGAGCTTCAGAAATCGATGTCCGTGTGCGTTAATTCTGAGAATACCGGGACCAACTCAGAGATTTAACCAGTGATTTAACGTGGTGTAACACAGTCTTTTCCGCTTAATTGATGGTAACTCCCATATTTCTTCATACTGTCCATATTATTATTATTATTATATCCTTTGATTCCTAGAGGAACATAGGGCTTCAGCTGCGCGTCTCCACTGCCTTCTTTTCACTGCCAACTTTTTCACCCCGCTCCAAGTCTCCCCACATGCTTTCATCTCCTCCTCATATGACCTCCTCCAAGTCACCCTTGCACTGACGACCAACTCGCCGCTTCCCTTTCGGGTTCCACTCGAGCGATGGCTTGTCTAGTGATGTCACTTGATGTTTTCCTCAGCGTACGGCCAGCCAATCCATCTCCATTTCTTCCTGCCTATTGGTTTCACAATCGGTTCCTGCTGTGTTGGTTCGCTCATTTCCAGAGATCCCTGTTGCTGATCTTTTCTGGCCAGCCATCTGATCTCTAGCGAAGTATTGAGCGAAGACAACTGTGGATGAAGGTCTGTAGTTTGTTTGAGACGCTTTTTATGACGCGCAGTGCAAGTCTCTGATCCGTATGGTAGCACTGACTTCACATTGGAGTTGAAAATCCGGATCTTATTTTTGATGCTGAATGATGTTGACTTCCACACAGACTTAAGGGTAATGAAAGTCTGTCTTGCTTTTCCGATTCTGGCTTTGATATCCTCGTCAGTTCCGTTGGCCTGTAGTTGAAACGATGCTTCCCAGGTAGGTTGGTAGGTGAAGGAGGTTGTTTCTTTCAGGTTCCTCCCATTTATTCTGATTGTTGTCTGTTGTTGTTGCTGTGGCTGCTGGTCAGGAATCTTCATCACCACATCTGTTTTATCTATGTTCACTTGAAGTCCTATCTTCTTTGAATGCTTCTTCTGACAACTTGTTGCTTTTCACTTGCATATCTTCCAGTTTGTGGGAAATCAGACATATATCATCGGCGAAGTCCAGATCCTCCAAGTCTTTTGTGTGAGTCCATTTTATGCCTGTTTCCTCATTGCCCGTTGTTTGTCGCACTATCCAATCTACTGCAATCAGGAAGATCATTGGAGATAATACACAGCCTTGCCTCACTCCCGTCCCCACTTCGAAGGCTTCCGTAAGTTTCCCCTTTGTGGATTACTTGGCATGCAGCGTTGTCGTATAACTGTTGGATGAGATGTATAATTGTCGATGGTACCCCACAGTAGTAGCGAAGTAGTTGCCAAATGCCCTCTCGATCGACGCTGTCGAAGGCCTTTTCAAAGTCGATGAAGTTGAGATAGAGAGGTGACTGCCATTTCAACCTTTTCTCAGTGATGATCCATAGTGTGGCGATTTGATCAATAAATGGCTCGGCTCTCCTGAATCCAGCTTGTTCCGGTAGAAGTTTCTCATCTAGGGCTTGTTTGATTCTCTCCAGGATGATGCGACTTAGTATCTTGCTTGGGATGGACAGGAGAATAATTCCGCGCCAGTTTTTATATTGACTTAAGTCTCCTTTCTTTGGTAGTTTGAATAAGTATCCTTTCTTCCAATCCTCAGGTGCTTTGCCCTCTTTCCACACCTTCTTCAGCAGTGGCATCATCAAGTTCGCTGTTGTCTCTGGGTCCATTTTCAATGCTTCTGCTGGGGCTCCATCTGGTCTTGCTGGTTTTCCAGCTTTTACCATCTTGATCGCATTCAGGAATTCTGATTTCGTCGGGGGGTCAATGTTCACTGGTAGTTCTGCTTCCGTTGTTGGTATCGTTGGGCGCGTTGTAGGTGGCGGACGATTTAGAAGTCTTTTGAAGTGTTCGGCCCAGTGTTTTCTTTGCTCCACCTCTTTGGTGATTGACATTCCACTGTCATCCTTTACTAGCTTAATCTGTGTCGAACTTTTGCCGGATAGGTGCCTAGTTGTTTGGTAGAGTGTGACCAGGTCTCCCTTACCTGCAGCTTGTTCTGCTTCACTTTCCATGGCTTCATAATATTTTCTTTTGTCTTCCCTGCCACTCTTCTTTACTCTTTTGTTCAGCGTATTGTAGTTTGCATTCAACTCCTTTTTTTGTTGCTGTCCTTAACCCAACACTAAGCGTACCATAATCATTCAGATTTTTGATTGCCGATAGGAGGCTTTTCTAATAGATACCTGTGACTGCTTAATATCTTCTTGAACGCGTCAACTGAGAGCATAGATGCCAACTATTGTAGCACTCGGTTTCTAGATTTTATGAATCGATGGAAGAAATGGTACCCACAACAATATAGTTCCTCCTCGTTTCCTGAACCCTCCTCCTATTTCTCTTGAAATGCACATATTGCGTGAGGAGGAGAAGAAAAGCTAGATTGGATTCATAGTCATTTTTCAGATATACTGACACTATCTGCCTATGGTATGCTAGAAAGAAGCGATTCGAACTGTTGTTTTTCTAGTATGATAAAATGGTCAAAACAAAATTCGTACGTCTGGAGTTCTTTTGATGCCCTTCTATTACCTGTGAGGCTGTCTTCAGACAAGGACTGGCTACCTGGATGCAGTTTCTAGTTTCGATTTCACCAGAAATGCAAATGAATTATTGAACACTTGGCAGGTGATTCTAGTTAAGGTGAGGCATATTCCCCATAAGAATCTAAAACTTCTAACTATCACTGCCAAAAAATCAGCAGAGGTTTTATAGTCATGACTTGACATAAAACACGTTAACCCATGTGTGTGTGTGTGTGTCAACTTCTGGGAGATGTATTCCGTTCATACAAAAATTATATACTACTGATTGGTTCATATAAGTAGTTGTACGCCGCTCACATCAAACAGTACAGTTTTTTAGGCCATGGTTACTATATTTAATCGAAAAGTACAAGTACTTCAATGAAATACTCATGTGATAGTATGGTGATTCTGTCACTAAATATCAGATGAGGTCAAAGTCCATTTAAAATCTATAAAGATTGAGGTAACAAAGATATTGACAAGAGCAGAGGAATCATGATTTTTAGTTCTGTGTTGTTCTTGATTGCACTGATTCTCAATAAATCACTTTATACAATACCGATAGTCTCAAAGCCGTCAAGCTACGAAAAATCTTCGACAGTTTGCCATTTAAAACTTCCACTTGACATTGAACAGAGCTATTTCACATGCAATGTATTGTCAGAAGCTGTGAGTAGAGCGTCTGGTATTGAAACATCCACCAATTTCTGAAAAAGTTGAAGTCACATGCAATATAAGCACTCTGAATATCAAACTCGGATGTGTATGTGACCAAGGGAAAGGTCAGCTATGGCCTAATGCATCAACTGATGAATCATGTGAGTTGTACCACAACGACTAATTCAATCACCATTTTACAGATAATGTGGAGATAGAAGAACCTCAAATTAGCATAAACTCCTTTGAGTTTTAGGGTACTTTACACGCCTCCGAGACCATACTTCAATTGGTGTATGAGGGAGAAGATGGAGGGGTGAGTTTCGTTTTTACCTATGGCTTGTTTTCATTAATTTATTTCATCATATAGAATGTTATATTTAAAGGACTTTTGGAGGATGAACCACAATTCGGATACCGTGGAATGCTGATAGATACAGCGACATACTTCTTGCCACTTGGTGTCCTGGAGAAATGAATAGTAGGAATCGCATTTGTCAGTATGATGCTTTCTGTTACCAGGATACCATGGCCATGGTCAAGATGAATGTGTTTCATTGGCATATTACAGATGATCAATCATTTCCCTTTGTCTCGACTACTTGTCCGAAACTGTCAGAGCAGGTGAATAAGGTGAAAGAAAATCAGGTCATTTATTGATCGAAATGTTTGTTTAAACTACAACAGGGTGCATATCATCAGTTTAAGTGCACACATAGTGAAGAAGATGTGAATAATCTCTTGGACTATGCTCGTCAACGTGGAATTGTTGTCATTCCAGATTTCGATACTCCAGGTAAATAATTTTAAATATATATTTAATATGATGTAATTATCCATCATGTGACTTCAAATGAAATAGCACCATGCAGAGATTTAAATGAGTATGGACATGCTCTTGGAATTACGCTGAAAGAAAACAGTCCATCAACCAATTCAACGTAGTCATCATAAATATAGGGCATTTTATGCATGATTTTGTGTTTGAAGATATGTTGAAGCAAGGAGATGATGAGAGGCGTTTACCTTTTCTGAGTCACCTAGGAAGTTCGATTTCGCTGGAAGGTGTAAACCCATGGCGGTTTTGAAAAATCCACAGTAAAAGATAAGGTATTCAAGCTTTGTGATTCTGTTCAGTCGCCTAATAGTATCCAGACAACATGGAGAAGTATCCGACCAGTGAACTACATGAATATCCGTGGTCCAGTGTTTGCATTCAACGTCTTGCAGTTGATCCTTGAGTGGAACAACGTAGTTAGTGTGAAATACATGTGTTATATGAGTTGAACAGTGTATAATTTCAGACAGCAGAATACGAATCAATCTCAGATAGTGAATGCATTACTCATCGTATTTTGTATCTCAACGACATTATTTGTCGAAATATTGTAAGGCTGATTTCCACTGACTGTCACAATCATCTTTTGTAGTGCATACATTGTCATGGGGAAAGGATACCCAGACTTACTAACAAAATTTTATAACTGCGATGAACAAAGTGAAAAGTTGGGTTGGTTGAATCCAGCCAATTCATCGTTGTATGAGTTTCTGAAGAAATTCTTTAAAGAAATCATCGACAGATTTCATGACAATTACATTTATCGTGGCGGCAATGAGGTTGACTATGCGTGCTGGTGAGTTCTGTTGATCTTATGCATGAGTAAATGAACAAAGAATGTTATGAATTCACCAGGTTTTTATTTCAAACTGAAGACAAACTTTTCTCTGTATCAGATTAACAAGCGCTGAACTAGTATCTTTTAAAGAATTTTCTCACCAAGTCAATTAAATTTCAATAAATATTCCTAGGTAGTAACAGGAAAACAGCTGTCGACTGAAGCACTAGGAAATAGCATGGATAATAGTTTCAATGAGACCCTACAGCATTCGAGTTGCCAATTTGTAGACTGACTAGTAGTGTGGAGAAAACACCACTTATAGTGGTGTCGTGACGTCATTTTGAAGTTTGTGCTGAAAATGTCTGATAACTTGCATCAAAAATTGTGTGTACAGGAAACAGTGTATAACAGCCTTTGGCCGTTTCTAACCCTGATTGAATGATTTACCAAAATATTATTTTGTATTAAAGTGTCTATTTGTCTGATAATACCAGCGCGTTGTAAGACATTTATTGCAATCAAACATGGTAGCGACAAATCGCCAGTGAAATACAATCTCACATTATTCCTCTCCTGATTGGTTAATATAAACGAATGCAGAGAACTGTCTATAAGGCACGACTGTTTCTTCTTCTATTTCTTCTTCAGTAGAACGCTGAATATTACAGCACCCATCTATCTCATTCTCTTCCTTCCATTGAGTGGAATAGAAACTCCCCAACAACAATCTCTGATCAAGTTGTATTTTAATAATTAATTCATGTAGATTAACGGTAGGCTTCATATTGCTGCTCCTTATTTGTAGGCAGTTTAAATTGAATCATCGACAAGAACAGTGAACAAGTAGATTTAATGTCTTCCTGTTCATTTTAGGTAGTGGAATCAGGAAATAAGTCGATTCGTGAAAAAAATGGGATTCGGTGAAGATTATTACCAGTCACATAGATATCACTTGGTGAAACTTATTGAGATTGTTGTGATCATGATGACAGACCCTGACTTACCGATCACTCCTATTGTCTACCAGGAGAGTTATGCTGACGACTGTGAAGTAAGTTTTGAAAAATAATTTTGTAATTAAACCACTACACTCGATATTCAGTGACGATTCTCTGTATCCCACTGACACAAAATTATCATTCCTTTTTATTTGTCTGTCTGTCTGTTTTCGACATAGAACTTTGCACAAATGTGCGGAAGTTCAAGTCGCCACATTCCGTGTTGCTCGCGAAGCAAGAGAAGAAAGTACAAGAAAAGCATAATAGAAACAGTGAGCAGAGGTGTGAGACAAAGGAGTAATAAAGAAATACAAAACAGTTTTATTGAAGATCATAAGTCACAGGGAGTGGATGCATCTGCGCCACTGAGAACGATTTTGAGCCATGTCACTAATTGTTTCCAACCATAGATTTTTACCGTCCCGAGGACCCCAGCCTGGAAGTCTACACCTTTCTACGTGGCTTAGACCAACTGTTGTGGATTTCATTGACTGATGCCAAGTTTTTGTTTGACCGCCGCCGGCTAGCTTTTTTCCAGCCTGACCCTATATCCGCTAACATAGCTCGTCGAGGGAGGCGATGGCTTGGCATACGTAACACATGTCCTAACCATCTCAGTCTTTGTAGCTTCACGACTTCGTCGATTGATTTCCCCTGTTTACCTAGAACTCTACGCCTAACCTCCATGTTGCTCACCTTATTATGCCACTTTACACGGGAAATAGAACGCAGGCACCTATTTGATGATGATGAGAAGGATTGTTTTGATTCAGTCATATATTTTGACGAATACTTCAATGACAGATTATTGCAAGCATTTATTTTCAAGTTATTCTATTTCGCGTCTAAAACATTTGTTCCATGTTGGCTGATTTGGTGTCTAGAGACAAATAATACTCCATCTATTTCATCACCATCAGGGAAATAGATCTAGGTCGCCTAATGCTCTGTTTGGGTGTTACTTTATGTATGGTGATAGGAGAATATTTTCTCTAATTACTTCTCCAGTGGAGTCTGTCATGCTGAATCCGGCTGTATTCTCTCTCCCTTACAACCCAGTCGACCTAAATACAGCAGAATAATCCCTGTGCTTAATCGTCAGTTCATCTGATTGTATTTGATCAACTGAGTTATTTCATGTGATTATTCAGGTTGGACAGGATATAGGAGTTCACTTTGTTAATAGAAATTTGTGTTCCCCATATCTCTGTGGTGAGTGTCTGCTGACATATAGGATCCCAAAAGAGACATCCTGGCTTGGTTCATTGTTCCCATTTCGTGTGGTAAACCTGTCGTTCAGTAGAGTGATCATATGACTAGTTGATGAGACTTGATCAGAAAGAAACTTGTATCTACATTTTCACTGTTAACCAACATGAACAAAATCAAATCAAGTTATGATCCTACTCATCTTGAGAGTTTACTAGATAATTAAAGAACTGAGGTGGTTTAATTTCATACTTCGGTTAAAAAAATCTAACGTACTGCATATTTTGTCCATGTCAAACGTATGACATGTCTCTGAAAAGGGCATCAGAAAATTCGATATCTCAGGTAAAATGACTTTATGCAGTCAACCTGTGAAAGATATGTTTCATCGGTTAGATAATGTGCCATCCTCTATTTCCAGACTAATAATCAACCGTTAATACCTTTTAAATTGATCTAAATAGTTATATGAGTTTGACGTTCATACCACTAACTTTTCAAATGTTTCATTCGGTTTAACAGATTGACCGTAAAACAATCATTCATGTCTGGAAAACTGTAGATTGGGAAAAACACGTCTACAATGCCACATTAGATGGATATAAGGTTATAGTTTCTGGTACATGGAATCTAAATGACGTACAAAGTGGTCTTGATTGGATGAGATATTACGCACAGAATATCAGAGATTTTGGAGGTGAGTTAATTCTCGCGTAGTCTGAAACAAATTTATGTGTTGACGATATTTATTTGGGTGTGTTTCAAGTTCCACTTTGTCTGTGTTATGCAACAGTTTTGAAATGAACACGGATTCACAATGATTGCAGCGAGTGCACTGTTTCTTGAGTCACAAGTGTGGGTAGTTTGATTTTGTACAGAATGTCGGCATATTAACAAAATATAAATATATACATAAATAATGGAAGTCAGTGGGACATTCACATTGAATTCAGGAGTCTGTCATTAAGGAATTGGGAAGTAGTGGTGATTTGTCGATCTAGTTGGTGATTTTGTTTTCCTTGTTATTCCATTTTCTGAGAGGAATGGTTCCATTACGAATTCATGAATACTGGACAAGTGCATTCCCGAAATCAAACACTCACTGAAGAATCTTGACTTAATGAAGTAGGTTTGAGCCTCGATATCGGATAAGTTGAACCGATGTACACTAATGTACGTTTCACTGTCACTAAACATCTACATTCAGCGAAACACATGTGGCAGTGATATGTGTGGAAAGAAATATGTTTGTAAATTTTACAACAGACGACAGACAATATGTTTAAAGTGTTGTGCATAAGATGACATTCCGGTGAGTAACATAACTGAAGATATACTGTTCCACTGTGTAATTAAAGTAATTCATGCGATACTCTGATGCGGCGAAAGGATTTATCTGCTAGTCGATAAAACTAATGCTATCGGTTATTATCAGTGATGGGTGAGGGCATGAGTTAAGCTGCTTCGGTGGAAGTGATTAATATACGACTGACTCATTAGTGTATATATATATATAGGCTACAATGAACTTACATCCGTTCATCCTAAGGAAACTGAATAATTGAATCTATCGATAGTCCTCCTTCATCTTAACCGTTGGACAACAGGATATCCCAACAACTTGAACATCCTCATGATATTTTCAAAACAACAATAATAGGAGCAACCATTGCAGTTTCAGTAACTTCCCCAGCCTCTGTGGTTATAAATCCATTCCTATTGGTAAATAATTTTCATTGAAGGCAATTGAGAATTACATCAGAAAGTTTATCATGACAGAAATATGAGGTGATAAAATCGTCAGTGATCAACACTTAACATACGTATGATCAATAGGAACATGAGACAAAATGAAACTGATTCTCTCAGTGATATGTTTGTGATATATAATCAAGAAACCAGTATCTATTTCAAGGGGTGAGTGTAGTCAGGAGTGCGACATACGACGTGAGTACCACTGAGGAATAACACGTAGAAAAAAATACGATATACGTAGGTTCACAGGTGACAGATAAGCGAAAAGTCATACCATTGGTATGTTGTGAATACAAATGTCCTATTTGTACACTGTTTTCAGGTAATGAAGAATTTAATAAAGTGGAATGAATCTGAAGAGCATAACATGAACCTTGGTCAATAGACATAATAAAAAAGATAATGAAACCATAGAAGGTCTGAAATAACAGCTGCTTAGTGTAACGAAGTCGATAAAAGAAAAAAATGGAATTGGGATTTCAAATGTTAACTTTTAAAATTTATGGAGTTGACTGAGGTGAATAAAGAGGCTGCGCACACTTCATCCACACATGGAAACTAGGTCATCTCTCATTGACTAACAGTTCACCTAGTTGGACTCTAGTACATACGTCTCCAAGGACACTGCAGATAACTGAGAATGCCTTCCACGGAAAGTGTACTAAAATAACACTATTCAAATATTTTTTGTTCCTTTATACAACGATACAAGTGCAAATACGTGTGAGCCTGGATGAACATCACCGAGTATCGCCTATGCAGTGAGAGACATTGGAGCTTTTAACTGGTAGACGCACCTTGTAGAGGCCATTGTTATCAGTTGTTCCTTGACCTGCTATGTGAGTAACTCTTTGGTTTGGAACGAAGTACTAGTTAAACTGCAGGAAATCGGTGTTATATTTTGGGTGCTGAACAGCAGTTATCAGAAATTTGCGATTTTTTAAACCAGTTGACCTGCAAATCTATCAGTCGCGTTCTTCAGCAAAATGAACGGTTCTGAATTTCTGAAATCCGGTAGACTTTCTTTACTGAGTTCATCAGTTCCCCAAGCAAATAACACTTTTCATTTTGTTTACAGGCTCACCTACGCAAAAACTATTAGTCATTGGAGGTGAAGCTACACTGTGGAGCACACGTGTGGATGTGACGAATATAATGTCACTAGCGTGGTGAGTACTCTTCACTAATCCTTCCTAGTATTCTCACCAAAATCATTGTTTGATTGGTATTTCAACTGTGAATCAAAATGTTGTTTAAGAGAGAAAATTACTAAATGTTTCGGTGATGATTTTCAGTCAGGATCTGAACATTGAAACTCATTAACATAACTGAGAGTTTACATGACATGGTGGAAATAGGATGATGACTTCCTCTGAAACTCACTACTGGCCAACATCAAACGAATATCATAAAAGGGTGAACAGTAGTAATTCGTTAGGCTACTTTAAGTATACACCCAGTATCAACAGACAGTATATCTACATGTGAAGTGTTAAAAATGAATTTCAACTTTGACTCGATTCGGCTTTATTGGAATCGCCATATGGAATCATAATGACTAAATATGTAGACTGTGGGATTTTGTTTCCTTTAAAGTTGACTTTCCCTATCTAAGAAAGACACAGCTGGCGAGAAATCGAGTGACACGTTTGTTCCTTTCATGAAACGTTATGACATATGATTCACAGATGAGAATTTTCCTGTCAATTAATTTGGTAAAATTACATTCAACGCATTACTGACCTACTCTAAATAAGTTAAGACAAAACGTTGATGTGATGTGTTTCAGTTCACCTCTCTGACCACAGTTTTGCGTGTTTTTTCCATCACTGTAATATATGTGTAGGCCTAGAGGTGCTGCTACAGCTGAACGACTTTGGACGAAAATCCCTGACAGTATGGACGAATTCGAAAAGAGACTGGACGAACTTCGATGCAGAATGTGCCAGTGAGTTTCCTTCTACTTACAGCTATGCATATTCTGGTTAAATATTGTGGTTCTGTAGCCACTTATTGCAATAATGAATGGGACATTGTGATATAGGTATGTCAGTTATCTCCTTTCCTAGACATTCCGTGTCAACAAGCAACCTTCAAGCAAAGTATTCCGTGACATACTGTTTGACGAATTTATAACTGATCATACCTGAAACTTACCAACCTGAATGTTATCAGAGATGTTAGGCGTGTCATGTCTAAGAAAGGAAAATAAGAACTCTCAACTCTCGACATAAATACTTTAAATCCTCAGTGTAGAAATGAAATATTGTGAATGAATGTGTAGTGTGTAGATACTCTCAGTTGTCACGATCTCTGAATCTTTTAATAATACCCTGTTTTGTGTGCACAGAACAGTAAAGGCAGTCATCTCATATTATGTTCAGTTACGTTATTGCTAAAGAATTATGTTAATCGTCAACTGGTCCCATCCGCCATGATGCACAGGAAGTTAGTTTTAATTGTTTCTAGCACAGAAACTTATTTGACTTCATTTTGTTTCAAATAGTATCAGTACCAACAGAGAAAGTATAGTATTTTAAATATCCCCATTTCTCATGCAGCCAAAGGTATATTTTTCAATGAAGTACTTAATCTGCATACAACAATGGCAACTGCTGCCGAATAGTGCATTTAACATGAAATATTAAGTGCAGTAGTGATACGTCTAAAGCGAAATTGTCCAATTTATTGACTAAAAATCGTTTTAGTCCAGCAAAAAATAGTCCTTTTGTAAATGCTGAAGGAGAATACACAGATGACGCGTCATTACTGACTCCATCGCTGATCACCTTTTGCTATCCTAATTTCTCTTATGCAACACGTGAAACAGCATAGCCGACAATAACGTTATATATGTAGTTGACAACAGTCTTTTGTTTATTTCTTTAACGTTTGATTTCAGGAACAACATACTAGCTCACCCTGTTCTTGGTCCTGGTTTCTGTAAGTTTTAACTCAACAATTTGGAGAATTCCACTTAAAATTGTAATTTACTTAATTTTGTTTGATATCTGAATGATTTCTATGTAGAATGAATTTCCGATAGACTTCTGATATCCAGTGGAATACATCGAGGTTTGAGGAATATACTCGCTGTCAAGCTAGAAACACGGGTGTTCCGTCCAATATACAATAAACCTTGTCTTGATGCAGAATCTTTAATAGGTAATCCTGATGTTTGTGAGATTAGAGTAGATGTTCTTTGATAATTGGTCTCTGTGGCCGCTTAGAATAATAGAGGTGTAATCCCACCACTGTGTATATTTCAGGTCGCCTAGAGTCACTTCACAAACATGAAGTGACTTTGCGTTCAATACAAAGTACGTGCTTATTAATTGGTTTTTAAATACGGCCGGCAAGATATAAGATGAAAGATTTCCCTCGTATTATACTTTCAACTAATACAAAGCGTTATTACCGACATTTGTGATGCTATTCTCATGATTGGGTCGAACAACAGTCTTGTGACTATATCATCAAGCAGTGAATTTTGAATCCCATGAGTGCATGAGATAGTCACGAAAAACTGTTTGCATGAAAGGTATTCGTCTGTCTTTTCGTCTCAACACTTCAGGTAAACATTAAAAATAATTAATTTGCAATTAATTAACATGCAATGCATTTTTGGCTTACTGAAGCTGTCTGGGTAAACATGACCTGACAGACTGTCACTTTAAATTTGAATGATGTTGGAAGGCGAAACGATGGTCTAATTCACATGAATGTTTGCAGCATTCACCAATGCATTACAAACTGAATAACAATAACCACTAAAGTTTGTAGAAAATGTACTCAGTTTTCTTTCGACTGTATCGATATTGTAAATTACGAAATATGTAAGTAGCAATTCAAAAAACAATTCTCAATTTGTAATACCCGTTTGCCAAAGTCCTTAGCCAGGATATGGATGGTTACAGTTGATTTACTGCATGAGTTCATATGGATCCTGGTACACCACAGATAAACTTAGCCTCAAATGAGAGGAGTGACCGATAGGTGCATACATCACTTTGGTTCGCCTAAATATCAAACAATACTGGTTAATATCAGCGGTATCCAACTAATCCTGTCAAGCAATCAGTAGAATAAAGCACTATTGTCTCACACGTTTACAAAGCTCTAAATATGATCGATACTTCTACTATGTAATATCGAAATGCACTAAAAGTGACGAACAGTTGAGTGGTAGTCACTCAATTTTAACTAATTTGGTTGGCGTTTGGTTGAGTGGCCACCACCGAAAACTCTGAAATTTATGCTGAACAATGTTTTATTCATGATGGTACACACCTATTGTCACCTAAAAGCTGTTTCGTGAATTGTTGTGATAAGTCAGGTCTGAGTTAGCATTATAGCGAAATATGTTGAACAAACTCAACATTTTGGCGATAAACAGAAGACTTATCCTCTATCCCGAAGGCCTCAACGATCCACTTCAACTAGCATCTATGACCTAATATGCAGGCATTTCCACCATAAAGTAGATGACTGTATGGAACTAACTTCGTATCTTTGATAATTTTAAATGAAATCATGAACTTCTCACACACAAATTCGTTTCAGAGATGTTGGTACCAAAGTATATAATTCCGTTCAGTATGATATCATCCAGCAGTGACGTTCGGAGAACATGTTCATTTCATATGAGACAAAAAAACTTTGAAGTGTTATTTTCTGTAAAAGTAATAATTTCCATTGTTCGAATAACTCCAAGGTGAAGAGCACAAGCAAAAGTTAATATGACAACCTAGGATTACTGGACAGCTGTTTAGTCCCAGTTTGGGATTCCTCAGCAGTATTCACCTACCACCGAGGTTTGAACCTAGATGGGCTGACATCATGATGAAATCCTCCAACCAATCAAAGAAAATTCCTCACAAAACCAGTACTTGAAAATTATTCTGATGTTAACAAGCGACTGGCTCTATTCAGAAAGTTGACCGTGACTAGTAGGGTGCAGCATGTTGAAGGTGAGACAGTAAATCATCACGCGAGACATTGTGGAAAGGTCGCACTACATTATGAATAAGCAAAAGTAAGAATTCGTGGGCTGGCTGGCCATTGGATCGGGCTCCAGTGACTTCATGGAATACGAGCTCGTCAGCCTTGTAGCCAGAACGTCCTTAGTTCGAACACTATCAGTCGTTGCTCAATGATGAAGAATCGCAAATTAGGCTGATGAAACAGCTCTGCAGTACTTACCATTGTCTTCTAACTGTCCTCTAACTGATGTCAGCTCATGATGAAATCCTCCAATCAATCAAAGAAAATTCCCTAGAAAATCAATACTTGATAATTTAAAAACATTTAATACAAATTCACTATAGACGCACACCAATTAACACTTCATTAAGTATTGTTTGCTTCAATCTAATTGACTTAAAAAAGTTGAAAGTCAGAAAATCCTCCAATAGATGAAATTCTCATCATTCAAGAGGTGCATAAAATCTCCATCTGTTTGACTCACTGTTGAACAATTAACATGAATAAAGACTTTCACGTTTAATCAATTACTGGTATTCGAGAATGCTATGTAGAGTCATTCATGTCTCTATCACTTATAGTATTAGTGGAAACAGGCCTACTGACCAGGAAAATTTTTATAGTTGGACACCAATTCATCCATCGCTCTTGTCAGTTCATATAATGCACACTCTCAAAATCACACTTCTTTGTTGCACTTTGAAAATGTATTTGTGAAAGGAAAATTGCATAAATTCATTTCCAGATGTATTACGCTTTGCTTTTATCGTACATATAAGTCTAAAAGTCATAGAACATATATGCCTCTATAAATAATGGATGTGTGAATAATCCTTATTTCATGTGCCATATTGCTGATATCTGGAAACTGGCGCCTTTCATGTAAAATATATTGAGAATAGACGTTTTTATTATCCCTATTTATCTTCTTCAAGTGAAACGACTGAGTATATTTATCAATTAGGCGATTGATAAGTGATTAAACACTAAAGGAAGAATAACATGGATTCTCTCTCTTACATTTCTGCCTATCGAGTCAACTTGATTTCAGTTAATCAGGTTATCTGCCACAATTTAATGAGCAATTAAGCTAAATAAAGATTACAAGTAATTCCAGTTGAAAAACAACTTTTCCGAAACAGGATTATTATGAACATAAGTCAAGGAACAAATGTTAAAATGGTTTTTATACGCTTAAGACGTTGAGAATGACCAGCATCGATCGGAACCGGGTTGAAGGTTTCTGTAGAAACCATTTCCTTTCAGTAATATGTCAGCCAATGCGCTTATGCGCCTCGCTACTGACACAATAATGACTACCCATCAATCTGGGCGTGAACTGTCAAAATTCTGTCTGTCATCCAGTCTCTCAACACTGATATCTCACACTCTAGAATCTTCTTCCGAGTTCCTTCTGTCAGACAGACCGATGGCGAGAGTGCTCGTCTAAGTGTTCTCAAGTGAAGTCGAAGAGTTTCTATTGAATGCTGAATGTCATGTAACTTTTGTTTTCATTTTGAAACGCGCGTAGTGAATTCAGAGCTCTATTGAGATTTAAGCAAAATCCTTTGAAATAACTTATTTTGAAACGATAGTTTTTGGAAAAATATTAACGAAAAATCGTGTGATATTAGTTATTAATCTGTGCCACTTTAATATTTATTGAAGTGACTATTCATGGACAAATGTCAAGTAGGCTGTAAAAATGTGTTTCATCTCGAAACAAACAGTTGTATTAGTTGTTTTCCTACTGAAATATGTGAGAACTTTGAAAATAACATCAAAGAAAGAGATGGAGAGGGGGGGGTAAAAGATAACAAGACGCACTTTGTATTCTGATTTATGTGGTGTCAGTTTAATCACTGAATAAATTACACCCTGATATTTGAACTCACAGTTTTATTCTCATGTTAAATAAACAGTTTTGAGTAGTTAGCTTTTATGAAAAGTATTTTCTTAGATTGTAATGATACGTTTTAGAATGGTTAAACAATTAACGGCATGACTGCGTTTATATTCAAAATTATTTACCTTCATACACATTTCCACTCAGTAATGATCGTCTTTTCTAAGACGTATATTATTTCTGTGAGGAATCAACAATGTCCACGATGGCGTATTTAATCTGTGAGCAGTTGGATGAGGCTTATATTGACCAGGTCATCCATTTGGATTCCTCCAACATTGTGTTGCATCTTATAGTGTCACTGTCAGTGACTTGGCGCAATTATGACGGAACCAGTTTGTAAGCAGTCTTGAAAGGTTTATGTGGATTTGGGATAATCCTTCAAATAAGTTTCGAACATTATTGGAGTTTAGTAGCACCTGAGTAAAATATAACTTCCTTCTTAGTGCTACAATCAGATATTTTCAAGGATATCGAATTTCTGCTTCAGTAACTTCAGCGTTCTTGTCGTATGCGAAAGACGAAAAGCATCTTTACGGAATGGACACTGTGAGCAAAATAAGGCAGTCTTATTTCTAAATAAATACATTAACCTTTGTGGTGTATTAAATGCCTTTGAAACCGTACGCGATTTGCCGTAAAGAATTGCTCTCGAGGTGTAGGTCTTAATCTGAGCGATTGCTTGGTCCCAATGAAATGCTAATAGGAAAAACAAAAAACAACTTCTGTATTGGAGATTTTAACACCAACATATTAGCATTCTGTATGCGTTATATGAAACTTATTCGTGCAATAACACCTGCACGTGAAATCAGGCGTATGTGGCACACAAAGTCGCTCCTTTTACACCACCATCGAAGTATATAGCGCAGGGGGTCTTCATAATAGCCACACATATACGCACTCATGTCCAGAAAAAGTTTTGGTGGACAAACAGACAAAGCCACATTCAGGATTCCTTCCTACCAGTACTAACACGTATCATAGTTTGAAGACACCCGATATGGAGATCACAGACACAAACCAATACGAAATACTGCCATACAATTCCACTGTAGACGAATACCTGTCCACATTTCATTGAGTGATATTTCATGTCAGTGAGCCAAAACTTTCATTGCTTTACTCTTCATTCTATTCGTTCACTCAGGCTGTTTTCAGTGATTTAATTCCCAACTGTCTCAAAGAAAATAATTCTTCAAGATTCATTGTTTTGCTTTGTCAAACATTCAAACTGAGTGAATCTGAATAACCTGAAACTGCTTAGGTTAACACGTACGATTAAAAATACGGATAATGTTCAATTAAGTCAACCAGACAAAGATTACATTAGTCATTCGCCTGCACCAGTACACCAAGTTTAGGCAGTTGTCTCAGTGTGAATGTCAGGAACATTGAAAAGTCGTATTTTAGTAAACAAGAACCAGACGAACTGTATCCATCAGTAAACTGGCGTCTCTCATGTACATACAAATGGCAAAACATGATCATTTTAAATAAATACAGTAAACAGAGTCTTAGTAGCAAAGTAATTACCTACGAAGAGCTTAACACAGTAAATGAAAGTGAATCGTACACACTCCTCCCAGGGATCCTGAAAGACCAGAATTGCATATGGTATTATCAATGATTCCTGACGACAATATTGCTTCACGAGGTGAGAATGAAAATTCAGTCTAAGTCAGTGTGTACAGACAGTTATTAGAATTACGCACATAAACGAAATCTTATTGCACCATGTTCAAGCTCCTGACACATCTACCAAATTTATCTATATTGATCAATGAAAACTGACAAATTTCATTTGATTCAATCCTTACTCTGAATAAATGTGTTGAATGAATAAGCTTGACATTGGTTTCCGTGGTTGTCATTTGCCTGATGAATGAGAACATCGCCTGGTTTACTGCTTAGTCCCAGGTCTAGAGAAAGATGAAATGTCGGTAGTAGGGCTAGTGACTCTACTCCGGGAAATCAGTCTAATGGCTACAGAAACTACAAAGCACAAGAAAAATATAAAACGACAACTTGTCATTAACCGGAAGCAGATATATGGAATGACGTGGGCTGGTGAAAAACCTCGGGAAGTCAATCAATGTGTATTTCTTCCATGAAGGCAAAAATAAAAACTGGAATACGCGATATTCGTACAGTACATTTAGCGAGGAAACCTGCTGCATCGGCCGAAAAATGGGGAGACATGACAAATACGTGATATGAATGTGTGAAGGCAGGTGGAGTTCAAGTGGATACGGAGAATCGTGAGCTGCTGAGTCAATAATCACTTCTATTTACACAGATGACAACCACGAGCACATTGAGGGAGTGGATATCATAATATCACCTACAGCATCCAAAGCTCTCGTACAGTGGGAACCAGAATCATGCAGGAGCATGACAGCAAGATTCAACTCAAAAGGAAGGAAATTTGCAATTCTCCAATACTGGTTGCGTACCAACAACACAGAACATTGTAGGAAGCAAGAATTCTACAGGCAGATTCGAACAGTGATGAACAAGACACCAAATATCGTAATGGCTAAGGTGAACGACGAACTAGGGTCAGAAGTTACAGGAAGAGAATTTATCCTGGGTAGAGAGACTCTCATTTGGCGAAATAAATGAGAACTGAAAAATGTGTAAAGAGTTTGCACCTTCTGTAAATTGGTGATTGGAAACAGCGTATACCAGCACAAGGATTTTCACCAAGCAACACGGACTTCACTTGACGGACACACCGGAAGCCGGAAAGACTTCATTCCAGCCTCAAGAAAGCAGAGACCTTGTCTTCTAATCACAAAGTTGAGATAAGGAACAGATGTGGTCCGACACCATTATCTGGTCCAAGGAAGCTTCATGGTCAAGTCGAAAATCTTCAGAACAGCTGAAGACAGACCACTGTAATTCAAGTCAAACAGTCAGATACTGAAAGACCAAACTACAAAAGATATCAGTGCAGCGATAAGAGTGAAATCTGAGACGCTGTGTAGCATTACCGAGGAGACCTCTGTGGAAGAACAACTGAACATTCTATAAATGACATTATGGGAAAGGCTTGGGAAAAAGAAGATGAAAGACAAGTAATGGCTTTTCACGGATGCCTAGAGTTTAAACGAGGAGGGGGGACGGTAAAATGAATGATAAAGCAGTAGAAAATGCAATAACCAGAGAAGAAGCTAGCTTCAGTACACAATGCAGTCCATGAAGAAGTGAGGTAAGACAGTTCTACGACAATCTGGAAACCACAGCATAACAGGCTGTAGGTCACAGGGACTTTGGAGAAACTTGAGCAGATATCTTGACGCCACTACTGCAAAATGCTTGAAAGAGGGAATATGTCTACTGACTGTGAGGAAGGAGGCCTTGTCAAACTACCAGGAAATGTTGGTTTATTGAGTAGTGTAGTACTGAGAAAAACTCAAGGATGTTTTCTACCCATAAATCCGCCCGGATTTAGTTGAATTCAATAAAAGCGAATCATGTACTTATCAAATCGCAACGCTGTGCATCATAACTGTACAGAGCAAATAATTAAAGTCAAATCTCCGCTTAATCTTTGTCGACCCTGAGCAGACCTTCGACAGAGTTTACCGTGAGGTTATTCGGAAACTGCTTCAACACCACGGAGAGACTCAACCAGTCATAAACTTCATTCAGTAGCCATATGATAATTTCACATGTTGAGGGACTCACAGACAAAACCTCGACAATGACTCTGCAGTAGAGACAGGATTAAGAGAAATCTGTTTAATACAATCAATGGTATTCCCGAATGCGGTGGACTTTACAGTACACCAGACAGTGGGAGCAACATGACATGTTCGGAGTTTGTAGTCGATTTCTGTTTGATATCATTCATACTCATCAATCTACAGATGATTATTATTAAATGGGATGAAGAGTCAGAGAAGAAAGAAATTCAAACGAGAATAGAGAAGACAGATTCGAAATGGAAAGTTTACCACCAGTTCAAACTAAAAGAATCAGTGACATTCATTGAAGGGATTCGAAGGAGGTCACTAATTTCGTTTATATATGCAGTATCATTTCATCTAAAGTCGGTACAGATACAGATGCGAGAGCCAGGGTCAAAGGGACAATGCAGATCTACATTAGTCTGAATTCAGTGTCGAAGTCTGCTGCAATCAGCATGAATACAAACATTCAAACGAGTTTTCAACTTTTATGTCATATCAGTGCTTCTACTTGGTTCAGAGACTTGACGCGTCACGTGACCATTATCGACAGGTTTAGACGGTTTTTCATCAACACGTGCCATCTCTTGACACCAAAGATCAGATAGGTACAAAGACTAAGCCACTGGAATTTCTGGGAAGGAACTAACCAGGAGGATATTGAACTTTCTGTGCTTTATTAACAACATCATTATTATTGGTGGTAGTTGTTGTTGTAGTAATAGCACCATTGTAGTCCAAATCGGCTGTTTTTTAAAAGAGGATAACATTGAAAGCGTTCAGCTGACAGGAAATAGGGAAGAATTCTTCTTGTATCGTATAAGACGTTGGATTTTGCCAAATGTTAGACAATTTTATTTGACATTAGACACATTGGTACAGCATTATTAAGTGGTTTATGTTCCAAACACAATGGCTTGCTAATAATCATATCAATTTGTTCACACAGTTTGGTAATTTGCTCCACATGTGTGTGTATTATATCTCCCTATCTCTCCTTTGTTGTTTATTGCAATCTTCTATTTATATATTCAGTATAGACGTCGTGTTGCTTCGGTTGAATGTGTTACTTACTGATTGGATGAACAAAGATTCGGCGATTGACCTCTCTCTTCACCTGAAGCTATCGCCTTTTCACACTTTCACTCATTCATGCATTCCAGTTTGGGGTAATTTTATCACTTATCACTCACTGTAAGGGAGAGTCCAAAATCCATTTCGGCGCTAGCATAAAACGTGCTGAGATTTGAGTGAGAAAGACATTGACGAAGACAAAATAATCATAACGTCCACTTCTGTGTTATTCCTGATTGTATTTCTGCTCACCAATTCAGATTAAACACTCTCAATAGTCCTGAAACCGTCACATTACAACAGGAGTTCTACAGCCTGTTATTTACAGCATCCACTTCACTATCAGAATGACTATCCATCATGCTTCTTACTCAAAGACTATCTGAAGATATTTCAACGTCAACTAGCATTACACCATCCGCGAATTTATCAGCAAGATGAGATCAAATGCAACATAAGCAAACTGAAGTCAAAATAGACGATGGATGTGACGAAAATGGGAATAAATTATGGCCTAATGTCTCCATAGATGAATCAGGAAGGTACACCACAGCTAATGATTTCACGGCTCAGTTGTCAGACTATATAACCATAACAGATCAGGAAATCAACATAAGTTCCATGGAGGTTTGGGGTGTAATACATGCGCTTGAAACAGTACTCCAGTTGGTACCAAAGGATAAATTTAGAGGAGTGAGTTTTGTTTTCAATGAAGGTTTTTCCCATCAATGCATTTTTTGTAGAATGTGATATTTCAAGGTGATATTACAAATGAACCAGAATTCTCATACCATGGATTGCTAATAGATACTGCGAGGAACTTCATGTCTGTTGAAATCTTACGGAAAATGATAGTAAGACGTTTTATGTGAAACATAGTGTTTTCTGCTTTCAGGATAGCATGGCTATTATTAAAATGAATGTCCTTCATTGGCATATCACAGATGGCCAATCGTTTCCCTTTGTCACAACCACCTATACCGAACTTTCAGAGACGGTGAGTTAGGTTTGAGTCCGGTCATTTGATAATTCTGATTCTCGTCTTAATCTGAACAGGGTGCTTATCATTCACAAATGTGTACACATGATGAAGAAGAAGTATCTGATTTATTGGAATACGCTCGTCTCCGTGGAGTCCGGATCATTTGAGAGTTTAATACTCCTGGTAGGTAACGTTATTGACATGTAAATTCATGTGAATATCAACCGAATTTCGTCCACCTGAAGTGGTATTATGCAGTAAACAGTTTGAAAATAATCTTGAGAATGAAACGTTTATCCCTGAATTGAAGACAGGCAGTTACACTTTTAAGAAATTGAGTGCAATTTACGCCTGATACTTTGTGTTAAGATGTAATCAACGAAAGTGATGAAATGAGTTGATGGTGAGTCATTTGGAAGATTATTCTTTCATGAAAGCTTTGGCCTGTTTGCAGTTCAAATCTGATTATTCATGTTTTATGATTTTGAAGGGTGAGTTGGTATGGATTTGATTGTCTTCATGTTTGGTCACTTATCGGTGTTAGTCAGAGAACTACTGAATACCGGCGATTAATGAGCGGCTGCTTTGTACGTGCTTAAGACCCTTGAGTAGTATGCAGGCCTTCATCACCCATATTCAAACCCAGCACCTTCCAGTTACAAGGCGAGTTTGCAGAACATTCGACCAATGATACCAACACAATGTTGCATGAATTCCAATTTCTTTCTATTCGTGATCTTTAGGCGACTTTCAGACAATGTCATTGACGAGTGTTTGTCCCCACTTGCGATTTGCCTATATTTATTCCTCTTCAACCAACTGATAAAAAACAATTTGACAATGACTCCGGTTGCTGAAATATGTGAATATCATTGGTTGTAGTGTCAGTCAATGTTTTCAGTGTTCGAAGAGTGCATTTAACGTCTCAGAAATGATTCTCAAATGAATGGATGTAGTTGACTTGAAGTGTGCATCGGAGAACACTAGATTGCTTCAGAAAACACCATAGCTGACATCCAGTTTCAGAGGGTGAACATACAAGTCAATGGCTGTCTGACAGACACGCAAATTATTTTCTATGTCGGTAATAATACTGACTAATTATTGTCGAATCAACTCTCACTCTTCAGCACAATCGTCCTTTGATGTCATGGGGAAAAGCATATTCAGACATACCAACAAAATGTTATGATGATTCCAAGCTAAATAGGAAATTTGGTCCACTGAATCCAGCCAATGAATCCACGTATGCAATTTTCAAGAAATTCTTCACAGAAGTCATCGGTAGATTTTATGACAGTTATATTCATCTTGGCAGAAATGAGGTAGATTATGAATGCTGGTGAGTCTTCTTGATTTTGAGCGAGATTAAATGAAATTGGATTGTTATAGCATAGGTATATTCCGACGCTAAACTGAAAGTTCAATCCTCCCCCACTTGAGATGAGTGGAGGTTGAACTGGTTTCATCTAAACAATTTTCTCATTATTTCATTATTTTTCGTTATTCAGTGATTTGTGTGCACTGAAAACAGTGAATTTCAACTTCTGCCTCTATGTGCTTTCCATTACTAGCGATACATAATTGATTATTTTATTAATACGTCAATCTATCTGATTGATATGTATCCATATATATATATATATATATATATATATATATATATATATGGTGGTCTCTCTTTCTGTTGCTCTCTTAGTCTGTGACCATTTCACTTTGATGAACCTGTCTCCTTTAACAATGTATATTCCCCTTATATTATATATAATGTGTGTGTTTGTTGACATGTATGCTATATTTTGCTATGTATATGTGGATCGATACTCCATTATAATTAGCCAATCATGTTAAGACTGTCTACTGATTTGTTCATTTTGAATATTTGCTCACACACTTGTGTTCTCACACTTGTTCGACATTCATATATATTTTTGCTCTCACACTCTTGTGTGACATTACTTCTTCTTGTGTTTTGGAAAATAGAAGTATCATCGCAAACCTAGTGGTCTTCTGATTTCCGTCTTTCTTGCGTCAGGACTATTAAATTCTCGACCAGTACATAGCAATAATTTGGCGGCGAGTACATAACACTGATATAAATAATCAACTGTGAAACATTTATTCCCATCTGTCTTGGAAGTTATAACACGTTGTCAGATAAACTGCAAAGGACGATAATCCCACAGTATTCGACTTTCGAATGCCACACAGGATTTCACAATGACAATCAACTCACGTGGATAACTCTCCATTAAGCCAGATAAGTTCTCCGACTTACTGTCATAACTTTATTAGTTCGTGGAAAATACCCATATGGACATTAGAAAGAAGAGAACACGAAGTTCATCAAAGATATCTTTTCTGCGATTTCATTCTCAAAACCAGCTGTACAATCGCATTTATATAGATTATTTTACATGGATACAATTATTATTTGTTTAATTCCACATAGTAACGAAGGTGATAACAATTTTCAGCTTGATATGAAAGTTTGAAGGTAGGAATATAGATTACAGGGGGCCCACTTATAGCAGACTGCTTTATGGCCAGTTTTGGAGAGTGGAGTTTTAAAACCAACAATAAACAAATTACTACTGTATAAAAGGTACGTTGACGATACCTTTATAGTCTGTTACGATAACTCGGACTTCTACTGCATCTTACAAGAATTTAATAATTCCCATCCTTCGATTAAATTCACAATGGAATTAGAAAATGATTCAAAGATTCCATTTCTGGACGTGGAATTGACAAGAAGAGATGATGGAACCCTGAAGAGGTCCATCCACAGAAAACCGACATGGAATGGCCAACCAACGCATTTCTATAGTTGGATACCTTTGAGCCGAAAACGAGCTCTCATCAGTGCATTAACCCATCGCATTAGAATAATCTGCAGCAGCGACTGCATGGAAGAGGAGCTCCTATTCCTTAAAAATATTCTGGCTCAAAATGGCTACCCGAGACGTTTTGTCGAAAAAACCATGAAACCTAAATCTAAAAGAGAAGAATGCGATTCAGCGCCAAAGAAAACGCTGTATCAAAATCTGAATTTCAAGAGAGATTTGGCAGCTGATATCCTGAAGAGGAGAATATCCAGCTCTTCCCTGCAGCAACACTAAGAGTGACATATCTAGCCATCCAATACTTCGAAACAACACGAAGGACAAACTCTCGCATATGGCTAAATCAATGTGCATACATTAGTTCACCTGCTCGGGCGGAGCCAGGTACATAGGTCGTTGTATGCGCGTTGTTTCAAAACGTGTTAGAGAACATTACCCAGCGTGGCTGCAAAGAGGAGGCACTGGTACAATCAGAAGTGCCATTATTGAACATCTGGACAACACCTCCCACAACATCTCAACTGATTCTTTCAAAGTGATTTACAAAGTCAACAGAAACCTACCAAAAGCAGTATGTTTCCGACTTCTTTGTACTGCAGAAGACCTCGCAATATGCATCAAGAAGCCGGAGCTGTGTGTTCAAAAGAAATTAGTCCAACCTCTACAACTACCATGGGCCTAGTTTGGTATGTTCCCTTCGCTTCCTTTTTTTCTCTTCTTCGGCCTTTTTTCGTTCTCGCTTTTCCATTTGAGCATTTTTTCGTTCGCTGTGTTTCTGATGCTTAGTCCCTCAGTCTTCACTAGATCCACCTAATTTTTTTCAGTTATAAAAACAGTTATTTTAAGTTTGTTTCCATGATTTTCCCTGTTCACAATTATAATTCGTTTGAAATAACTATTTTACAATTATATCTTAATCCTGTGCAATTTTGTGTTTTTAAGGCTGTTGTAATTTATATTTACACCTCCTAACTTTCATTTCAAGCTTAAATTATTATTTCAAATTTTCAGTTATAAAACTAGTTATTTTAATTTTGTTTCCATGCTCCTCCTGATCACACTTGTAATCCGTTTAGAATAACCATCTTACAATTATATTCTAATCCTGTGTAATTTTTTGTCTCTATGCCTCTTGTAATCTATATTCATACCTCCTAATTAACATTTCAAGTCGAAAAATTTTGATTTCAATTTGTTTTCATGCTCATTTTGTTCACACCTGTAATTCGTTCTATCCCTGCGTTTCTAAGCCTCTTGTAATTCATATCAAGTTGAAAACAACTATCGCCTTCTATTTAACTTCAAATTATTTCTCCAGTTATCAAATATTAATTTTTGCATACGTTGTAACTATTTTCTCATGCTATGCAATCTTGTCTCTAAGCCCCTTGTAATCTATATTCCTACCTTCAAACTTTCATATCAAGCTGAAAATTGTTATCACCTTCGTTACTATGTGGAATTAAACAAATAATAATTGTATCCATGTAAAATAATCTATATAAATGCGATTGTACAGCTGGTTTTGAGAATGAAATCGCCGAAAAGATAACTTTATTAGAATACCGGTTATTATGGCATTCGTCCACCTCACCCATTTCCTTCCATTGAGTGAAACAAATATTCTCACATAGAGTTTCTAATTAATTCTCTTGTCAATCAATCCTTCGGTCACAAATAATAACTGAAGATTTGTAGACACCGGGACTCCACTGTAGGTGATTTTAAGCGATCACTGACTAAGAACGCGCAATCAGTAAACTGAAGCGCTTTCTCACCTCTCCTTCCTTTTTCAGGAAGTCAAATCCGGAGATAGTTGAATTTATACGAAAAATGGGTTTCAGTGATGACTACTTTGAATTAGAGAAATATCACTTTCTGAAAGTCATACAAATTGTCAAGAATATGACGACCGACCCTGAATATCCAATGACGCCTATTGTCTATCAGGAGAGTTTTGTCAAAGAATGTGGAGTAAATTTTGGAGAATCTGTTTGGTATTAAATCAAGTCATTCGAAACTGATTGATGATTATCATACAGGTAATTATTTTACTTGATATGAACTGTGGTCAAGATTTGACGGAATACTTGCACAATAATTGGAGGCCAAGTGACACGTGGACATATGTGAAAATTGTATTTGTAAACTGTCAGCGAAATTGAAGTAGATAATTCCAACCGTTCCTTCGGCAAACTGTTTCGAACTTCTTCAGAAAAATTAATCAACGTTAAAATAACAAAGGTATATGTATTATGTATCAAAAAGAGGCATTTTGGCTTTGAAAACCTTGTCCAATCATATTAGTCATGAACAGACATCAAAATACAATCGAAAAAATTGCATGGATTGTGATCAGAGTTTGAACACAGACTTCTGTTAAACACCGTAAATAGTGTGTACTTTTGCATCAGAATCCTAGTGATTACGTTCAACTGAAGCTCATGTTCATAGATAACCGAATATGAAAAAAATACTTATGCGATAAACAAAATCAAGTGTTTGTATCAATGGGAGAACAATTGTATATCCCTTGTTAACCTTTCCATAAGAAGGAATGCACGGTCGGGAGAAATAGATTCAGCATGAGAAATTATTGATACACACATCCATTTTATTTACTAATCACAACCCGCCATGCATCAGATAACATGACACCGTTGTTAGCTGACACATTATTTTAGAAGAATCATTTATCACCGATTCTACATCCTGATAGTAAATCAATTGGAAACAGTCCCTCAATTGAGTCACCTATCTTCGTTTTCGACATCAATACTCTACGTCAACCAGCAGCTTCAGCTCCCCTTCATATGATCTCCTCCATTTTGCCCTCCGATATCTAACCTATCTCTTTAAGTTTCTGTACCACTTAATTGCATAAATCATGTTGTAGATTAAATGCCTAGTCATTGTATTTCGAATCTTTCTGTTTTACGTCTTTAATACTTGTTAGGAGATGGATTCTTGGTTGGTTCGATGTCAGTGTTCTGTGTTACTTATCCTTTCTTAGTGTTGAGAGATTACAACTGTTTCTTATCTCAGAGGCTTGTACAGGTTTCTCTGTTTTGCTTTCAGCGGATTTCAGTGTTTTCCATGCATGTATCTCAGGGGATACTTGCTACTCAACCTATTTTAATTATTCCAGATGACTTTTGTGAATCTGTCCTTGATAGCTTCATTTCAGTTCCTGAATGATCCACTTGAACCGTGTTCTGTCTTAACTTCTTTGAGAGTATTCAACCTGACTTTGTTCTGTCACACAAGTTGGTGCATTAAGCCTACATCCGCTCATCTTCTTGGCTTTGTTTCCACTGGGCTGCATCTTATATTTCGTATATCGAAACCGAAATCATCTCGTGAATATCCTAGTGTTTGCACACACCCGAAAGATTGTTGCGCGGTGAGATCTCTGCAAAGTGTTCCCCATTCTCATTTATTGAAACAAATGCCCCTAGAATCCATGATAAATACTCTCACAAAGGGAATAATGCGTCTAATCTACTTAGTTGATTTTTGCTGTAGCCGTCTGATTAAATCCTAAGGAAGCAGTTCGTTGTACTAGTATGCATTTGTGAGTGCCCTTCAAAAAAAACTGTAGACATTCTTTGAAGGAGCAACGCTATCGGAGTCAGGGGTATTCAGGTCGAATACTACTCTGTGGAATTACATAGTCTGGATTACTATTTTACGTGAAAATCATGTCTAAAATATACAAAGAACATGCTAAGAATCTTGTACTGTCTATAAATGTATCATTCAGAACAAAGCCATAATTACTTTTGGTTGTAATATTGTTATTTACTTCCAGTACAGCAGTCATATCACCGAAATCACTTTCACTGACATCTGGGTCTCGTTCAGTACTGCTTTCAGTTGTGTGTCGAAATCCTCCCTGTTCTCTCGGTTTGCGTCGATTTTAGTTGGGCAACATTATACAATCGTAACTTCTTTTCATACTGAGGGGATTCCTGCTGTAGTTCTCATTCGGAACATAAACGTTATTCATGCTATTGGTGAAATCATGATAGCCATCTTTTCAGTAACCTAGTAGTTGTGGTCTAGACGATCAGAGGCGGAAGTTAACTCTTCATTTAATAACTGAGAATGTCAACTAGCTCCCAAGAAATCCTTATAGTGCCTTAATGTATCTCCCCATTTCTTGTGCAATCTGAGCATCCTTGCCAGCCTCAAACATCGTACACAGACTCCATGTATCTATGCATATTCTGCCTTTTATCGAAAGAAGTCGCGTCGCTGTCTGTCTCCATAGACACTTGCATCCTTCGAAATTACCCACCGCAGAATTGGGAAATTATTCACAATTCAACTGAAGGAGAAGCAGTTTACATGCTTATAAGTTTCATCGATTATGAGACTATTTTACACTGAGTGGAATTACAAGGCTGTCACCAGCATTCTTCCACGCGCGTCTTTAAAATCGACTAGCAAAATAAATGGCGAAGTTATCTCGTTTTATAAGTCCTACTGCAAATATACTGCATCAACTGACCAAATGAACGAATAGTTTAAAAATCGCCAAAGTTAGGCATAAAAGAAGTGTGTGTGTGTGTGATTTTCAACCTTTGATTTGACATACCTAACCTGTAATTCATGTAATTCATCCCGTTCAGCAATCAAATGTCTACGACATCTTCAAAAAATGGTTTCAGAGAACTCAGTCACCCACATTACTTTTTTCCACAATCTCTGTTTTATCAAATACTTTAGTCTTTTGGATAAAGTGTCTAAAACTGTTCAGATTAATGTTTAGGCGTATAATTTATCATTTCGGAAAACATGAGACTCAAGAAGATAAAACTATTTGACTGTAGTGTTTAACAATATGACCAAAGCACAACAGAGTGATAATTAGAAGGAGTACACCTACTATGCTACTGAAGATACATTGGGTCACAATCTCTGGTATTTAGAATTTAAAGGTTTTACAACATGACAATGGTTAGAGTAGATGTTTTGAACAGTATACCAGAGATTTTAGAGGTGAGCTTATTTGTGACCTTATTTTATGTGAATGATTTCCACAAACAATCTGAGGTGTGGATATTACTCAAGCGATTCTATTTTATGTTTCACCTTAAATGTCTGTGTTATGGAGTATTTTTGAGATGAGCGTTAACTCTCAGTGGTTACAGCTAGCTAGTCGACTCTCCTGCTCCACCGGTGGTCATTCAATAAAAACTGGTTACAATCAGTGGAACTAACATTTGTTCACATCAAAATAGAATCATACATAAGGCCAACCAATTCCCATCCAAACACCAACTGGTCTTGTGAGGACACGATATCCTGTACATCAAAATACCGCCTTGATAAAATGCTAATTACCAGTGTTTAACTTGGAAAATCCTACTGCGGGATCTGGCTATTACTCATTTGCCTCATATTATTCGGAGAACAGCAGTAATACCTATCTGAGAAAATTAAGGATAAATTCCCCGTACTACTTGGAATACAGAACACTAAATAGTATTGCTGCAATTTTGCCAATAACAATAAATTGGGCTTGACAGAATGCAGAAATGTGGAGCCACTTGGATTTCATCAGTAAAGGCATTGTTCACCAGTGTCCTTAACATATCTGAATTTCAAACAGGCAACGAAGATTAGTAAAGCAGAATTGAATGAATTCATGAGATTTCGGTAGAACTATCCAGTTGAATACTCTAACCAGATGGATATATATATATAATTATATAAAAAAATAATATCACATTGAGAGATATGACTGATAAATAAATAAACTACACTGAATAAAACATGCAAAATGATGGGCGTGAATGCGATTCAGGTTATTTTAAGATAGATATGGGAAGCCGCTACTTCAAGAATTGCAACAAGTGGCTACAGAACCACAATATTTAACCAGAATATGCATAGCTGTAAGTAGAAGGAAACTCACTGGCACATTCTGCATCGAAGTTCGTCCAGTCTCTTTTCGAATTCGTCCATACTGTCAGGGATTTTCGTCCAAAGTCGTTCAGCTGTAGCAGCACCTCTAGGCCTACACATATATTACAGTGATGGAAAAAACACGCAAAACTGTGGTCAGAGAGGTGAACTGAAACACATCACATCAACGTTTTGTCTTAACTTATTTAGAGTAGGTCAGTAATGCGTTGAATGTAATTTTACCAAATTAATTGACAGGAAAATTCTCATCTGTGAATCATATGTCATAACGTTTCATGAAAGGAACAAACGTGTCACTCGATTTCTCGCCAGCTGTGTCTTTCTTAGATAGGGAAAGTCAACTTTAAAGGAAACAAAATCCCACAGTCTACATATTTAGTCATTATGATTCCATATGGCGATTCCAATAAAGCCGAATCGAGTCAAAGTTGAAATTCATTTTTAACACTTCACATGTAGATATACTGTCTGTTGATACTGGGTGTATACTTAAAGTAGCCTAACGAATTACTACTGTTCACCCTTTTATGATATTCGTTTGATGTTGGCCAGTAGTGAGTTTCAGAGGAAGTCATCATCCTATTTCCACCATGTCATGTAAACTCTCAGTTATGTTAATGAGTTTCAATGTTCAGATCCTGACTGAAAATCATCACCGAAACATTTAGTAATTTTCTCTCTTAAACAACATTTTGATTCACAGTTGAAATACCAATCAAACAATGATTTTGGTGAGAATACTAGGAAGGATTAGTGAAGAGTACTCACCACGTTAGTGACATTATATTCGTCACATCCACACGTGTGCTCCACAGTGTAGCTTCACCTCCAATGACTAATAGTTTTTGCGTAGGTGAGCCTGTAAACAAAATGAAAAGTGTTATTTGCTTGGGGAACTGATGAACTCAGTAAAGAAAGTCTACCGGATTTCAGAAATTCAGAACCGTTCATTTTGCTGAAGAACGCGACTGATAGATTTGCAGGTCAACTGGTTTAAAAAATCGCAAATTTCTGATAACTGCTGTTCAGCACCCAAAATATAACACCGATTTCCTGCAGTTTAACTAGTACTTCGTTCCAAACCAAAGAGTTACTCACATAGCAGGTCAAGGAACAACTGATAACAATGGCCTCTACAAGGTGCGTCTACCAGTTAAAAGCTCCAATGTCTCTCACTGCATAGGCGATACTCGGTGATGTTCATCCAGGCTCACACGTATTTGCACTTGTATCGTTGTATAAAGGAACAAAAAATATTTGAATAGTGTTATTTTAGTACACTTTCCGTGGAAGGCATTCTCAGTTATCTGCAGTGTCCTTGGAGACGTATGTACTAGAGTCCAACTAGGTGAACTGTTAGTCAATGAGAGATGACCTAGTTTCCATGTGTGGATGAAGTGTGCGCAGCCTCTTTATTCACCTCAGTCAACTCCATAAATTTTAAAAGTTAACATTTGAAATCCCAATTCCATTTTTTTCTTTTATCGACTTCGTTACACTAAGCAGCTGTTATTTCAGACCTTCTATGGTTTCATTATCTTTTTTATTATGTCTATTGACCAAGGTTCATGTTATGCTCTTCAGATTCATTCCACTTTATTAAATTCTTCATTACCTGAAAACAGTGTACAAATAGGACATTTGTATTCACAACATACCAATGGTATGACTTTTCGCTTATCTGTCACCTGTGAACCTACGTATATCGTATTTTTTTCTACGTGTTATTCCTCAGTGGTACTCACGTCGTATGTCGCACTCCTGACTACACTCACCCCTTGAAATAGATACTGGTTTCTTGATTATATATCACAAACATATCACTGAGAGAATCAGTTTCATTTTGCCTCATGTTCCTATTGATCATACGTATGTTAAGTGTTGATCACTGACGATTTTATCACCTCATATTTCTGTCATGATAAACTTTCTGATGTAATTCTCAATTGCCTTCAATGAAAATTATTTACCAATAGGAATGGATTTATAACCACAGAGGCTGGGGAAGTTACTGAAACTGCAATGGTTAGCTCCTATTATTGTTGTTTTGAAAATATCATGAGGATGTTCAAGTTGTTGGGATATCCTGTTGTCCAACGGTTAAGATGAAGGAGGACTATCGATAGATTCAATTATTCAGTTTCCTTAGGATGAACGGATGTAAGTTCATTGTAGCCTATATATATACACTAATGAGTCAGTCGTATATTAATCACTTCCACCGAAGCAGCTTAACTCATGCCCTCACCCATCACTGATAATGTCCATCAGCACAACGCGATAGCATTAGTTTTATCGACTAGCAGATAAATCCTTTCGCCGCATCAGAGTATCGCATGAATTACTTTAATTACACAGTGGAACAGTATGTTACTCACCGGAATGTCATCTTATGCACAACACTTTAAACATATTGTCTGTCGTCTGTTGTAAAATTTACAAACATATTTCTTTCCACACATATCACTGCCACATGTGTTTCGCTGAATGTAGATGTTTAGTGACAGTGAAACGTACATTAGTGTACATCGGTTCAACTTATCCGATATCGAGGCTCAAACCTACTTCATTAAGTCAAGATTCTTCAGTGAGTGTTTGATTTCGGGAATGCACTTGTCCAGTTCTCGTAATGGAACCATTCCTCTCAGAAAATGGAATAACAAGGAAAACAAAATCACCAACTAGATCGACAAATCACCACTACTTCCCAATTCCTTAATGACAGACTCCTGAATTCAATGTGAATGTCCCACTGACTTCCATTATTTATATTCTGTACAAAATCAAACTACCCACACTTGTGACTCAAGAAACAGTGCACTCGCTGCAATCATTGTGAATCCGTGTTCATTTCAAAACTGTTGCATAACACAGACAAAGTGGAACTTGAAACACACCCAGGAATAAATATCGTCAACACATAAATTTGTTTCAGACTACGCGAGAATTAACTCACCTCCAAAATCTCTGATATTCTGTGCGTAATATCTCATCCAATCAAGACCACTTTGTACGTCATTTAGATTCCATGTACCAGAAACTATAACCTTATATCCATCTAATGTGGCATTGTAGACGTGTTTTTCCCAATCTACAGTTTTCCAGACATGAATGATTGTTTTACGGTCAATCTGTTATAACCGAATGAAACATTTGAAAAGTTAGTGGTATGAACGTCAAACTCATATAACTATTTAGATCAATTTAAAAGGTATTAACGGTTGATTATTAGTCTGGAAATAGAGGATGGCACATTATCTAACCGATGAAACATATCTTTCACAGGTTGACTGCATAAAGTCATTTTACCTGAGATATCGAATTTTCTGATGCCCCTTTTCAGAGACATGTCATACGTTTGACATGGACAAAATATGCAGTACGTTAGATTTTTTTAACCGAAGTATGAAATTAAACCACCTCAGTTCTTTAATTATCTAGTAAACTCTCAAGATGAGTAGGATCATAACTTGAATTAGGTAAATATTGTTTTGATTTTGTTCATGTTGGTTAACAGTGAAAATGTAGATACAAGTTTCTTTCTGATCAAGTCTCATCAACTAGTCATATGATCACTCTACTGAACGACAGGTTTACCACACGAAATGGGAACAATGAACCAAGCCAGGATGTCTCTTTTGGGATCCTATATGTCAGCAGACACTCACCACAGAGATATGGGGAACACAAATTTCTATTAACAAAGTGAACTCCTATATCCTGTCCAACCTGAATAATCACATGAAATAACTCAGTTGATCAAATACAATCAGATGAACTGACGATTAAGCACAGGGATTATTCTGCTGTATTTAGGTCGACTGGGTTGTAAGGGAGAGAGAATACAGCCGGATTCAGCATGACAGACTCCACTGAAGAAGTAATTAGAGAAAATATTCTCCTATCACCATACATAAAGTAACACCCAAACAGAGCATTAGGCGACCTAGATCTATTTCCCTGATGGTGATGAAATAGATGGAGTATTTTGTCTCTAGACACCAAATCAGCCAACATGGAACAAATGTTTTAGACGCGAAATAGAATAACTTGAAAATAAATGCTTGCAATAATCTGTCATTGAAGTATTCGTCAAAATATATGACTGAATCAAAACAATCCTTCTCATCATCAAATAAAAAGGAATGATAATTTTGTGTCAGTGGGATACAGAGAATCGTCACTGAATATCGAGTGTAGTGGTTTAATTACAAAATTATTTTTCAAAACTTACTTCACAGTCGTCAGCATAACTCTCCTGGTAGACAATAGGAGTGATCGGTAAGTCAGGGTCTGTCATCGTCATGATCACAACAATCTCAATAAGTTTCACCAAGTGATATCTATGTGACTGGTAATAATCTTCACCGAATCCCATTTTTTTCACGAATCGACTTATTTCCTGATTCCACTACCTAAAATGAACAGGAAGACATTAAATCTACTTGTTCACTGTTCTTGTCGATGATTCAATTTAAACTGCCTACAAATAAGGAGCAGCAATATGAAGCCTACCGTTAATCTACATGAATTAATACAACTTGATCAGAGATTGTTGTTGGGGAGTTTCTATTCCACTCAATGGAAGGAAGAGAATGAGATAGATGGGTGCTGTAATATTCGGTGTTCTACTGAAGAAGAAATAGAAGAAGAAATAGTCGTGCCTTATGGACAGTTGTCTTCATTCGTTTATATTAACCAATCAGAAGAGGAATAATGTGAGATTATATTTCACTGGTGATTTGTCGCTACCATGTTTGATTGCAATAAATGTCTTCAATCCACTGGTATTATCAGATAAATGGACACTTTAATACAAAATAATATTTTGGTAAATCAGTCACTCAGGGTTAGAAACGGCCAAAGGTTGTTATACACTGTTTCATGTACACACAATTTTTGATGCAAGTTATCAGACATCTTCAGCACAAACTTCAAAATGACGTCATGACACCACTATAAGTGGTGTTTTCTCCACATTACTAGTCAGTCTACAAATCAGGAACTCAAATGCAGTGGGGTCTCATTGAAACTACCGTCCATGCCATTTTCTAGTGATAAATCGACGGCTGTTTTCCCTGTTGCTCCTAAGGAATAATTATTGAAATTCAGTTGAGTAAATGGGACTATTGGTGAAATAAGACTAGTTCAGCGCCTGTTAATCTGAGACAGAGAAAAGTGTGTCTTCAGTTTGAAATAAAAACATGAGGATGCCATAACATTGATTCTCCATTTAATCTTACATTAAATCAACAGAACTCACCAGAACGCATAGTCAACCTCATTGCCGCCAAGATGAATGTAATTGTCATGAAATCTCTTGACGATTTCTTTGAAGAATTTCTCCAAAAAATCTTACAATGATGAATGGGCTGGATTCAATGGACCCAACTTTCCACTTGGTTGAGCGCCCTTGTAACATTTGGTTAGTAAGTCTGGATATGCTTTCCCCATGACAATGTATGCGCTACAAAAGATGATTTTGACAGTCAATGGAAATCATCCTTAAAATATTTCCACGAATAATGTCGTTGAGATACAAAATACGATGATGAATGGATTCACTATCTGAGATTGATTCGTATTCTGCTGTCTGAAATTATACACTGTTCAGCTCATATAACACATGTATTTCACACTAACTACGTTGGTCCATTCAATGATCAACTACAAAAAGGTGAATGCAGATACTGGACCAATTATATTCAATAGTTCATGGGTCGGATACTTCTCCATATTATCTGGATTATATTAGACGACTGAACAGAATCACAAACCTTGAATACCTTATCTTTTACTGTGGATATTTCAAAACCGCCTAGGATTTATAATTTCCTGCAAAATCAAACCTGATAGATAACTCAGCATAGGTAAACGCCTTTCATCATCTCCTTGCTTCAACATACCTTCAAACACAAAATCGTGCATAAAGTGCCCTATATTTATGACGACTACGTTGACTTGGTGGATAGACAGTTTACTTTCAGCATTATTCCAAGAGCATGTTCATGCTCATTTAAATCTCTGCATGGTATTATTTCATTTGAACTCACATGATGGATAATTGCATCATATTAAATATATATTTAAAATTATCTACCTGGAGTATCAAATTCTGGAATGACACGAATTCCACGTTGACGGGCATAGTTCAAAAGTCCTTTCACATCTACTTCACTATATATGCACTTAAACTGATGATAGGCACCCTATTGTAGTTTAAACAAACATTTCGATCAATAAATGACCTGACTTTCTTTCACCTTACTCACCTTCTCTGACAGTTTCGGACAAGTAGTCGAGACATAGGCAAAATGATTGGTCATCTGTAATATGCCAATGAAACACATTCATCTTCACCATGGCCATGCTATCCTGGTAACAGAAAGCATCATACTGACTTTCACACTTCCTACCATTAATTTCTTCAGGATATCAAGTGGCAAGAAGTACCTCGCAGTATCTATCAGCATTCCACGGTGTCCGAATAGTGGTTCGTCCACCACAGACCCTGTAAATATAACATTCTATATGATGAAATAAATTAATGAAATCAAGCCATAGGTAAAAACGAAACTCACCTCTCCATCTTCTCCCTCGTACACCAATTGAAGTATGGTCTCGAGGGCGTGTAAAGCACCCCAAACCTCAAGGGATTCTATGCTGATTTCAGATTCCGCTATTTTCACATTATCTGCAAAATGGTGATTGAATTAGTCGTTGTGGTACAACTTACATGACTCATCAATTGATGCATTGGGCCATAGCTGACCTTTCTCTTCGTCACATTCACAGCCGAGTTTGATATACAGAGTGCTTATATTGCATGCGACTTCAAGTTCTTCAGAAATTGGCGGATGCTTCAATACCAGACGCTGTTGAAATCTCTTCTCAGCTTCTGACAATATTGTGCATGACGGATAGTCGTGTTGAATTTAAGTGGACGTGTTAAATGGCAAACTGTAGAAGATTTATCGTAACTTGACGGCTTCGGGACTATCGCTATTGTATAACGTGAGTTATTGATCAGCAGTGCAATCAAGAACAACACAGAGTTAAAAACCATCATTCCTCTGGTCTTCTCAATATCTTTGTTACCTCAATCTCTGTAGATTTTATGCGAACACTGAAATGGACTTTGATCTCATCTGATATTTAATGACAGAATCACCATACAATTAGATGAGTATTTCATTTAAGTACTTCTACTTTTCGATTGATTATAGTAACCATAGTATAACAAAGTGTACTGGTTGATGTGAGCGGTGAACAACTACTTATATCAACCAATCAGTAGTATGGATGGAATGCAACTGCCAACAGTTGACACACACACACACATGGGTTAACGTGTTTTATGTCAAGGCATGACTATAAGACTTCTGCTGATTGTTGGTCAGTGGTAGTTAGAAGTTTTAGATCCTTCTGCGGAATACGCAGCAACTTAACTAGGATCGCCTGCGAAGTATTCAATAATTCATATGAATTTCTGGTTAAACGAAACTAGAAAACTGCATCCAGGTAGCCAGTCCTTGTTTCAAGACAGCCTCACAGATAACAGAAGAGCACCAAAAATATTCCAGACATACGAATTTTGGTTTGACAATTTTATCATACTAGAAAAACGCAACAGTTCGAATCGATTCTCCTTTTCATATTATGGGAAGACGGGAGGTAGGATTACAGTGTTAGTATATCTGAGAAATGACTATGAACCTGGTCTTTCTTTTCTTTCGCTCCTCACTCAATATGCGAATTTCAAGAGAAATAGGAGGACCGTTCAGAAAACGAGGAGAAACTATAATGCTATGAGTACCATTTCTTCCATCAAGTCATAATATCTAGAAACTGAGTGCTAGAATAGGTGGTATCTATGCCCTCTGTTGACGCGTTCAAGAAGAGATTAAGCAAGTACAGATATCTACTATATAAGCTTTCTATCGTTAGTCAAGAAATCTGAATGATCATCGGAAGTGCAGTACTGGGTTATTGCCACTATCAAGAGAAATGAGATTTAGCGTTAATTAAGAAGAAATGATTGTGTAACACCGCGTTAAAACACTGGTTAGAGCTCTGAGTTGGTCCTGCTATTCGCAGAATTAGCGCACACGGGCACTGATTGCTGAAGCTCATCTGGCTGGTCGTTCGCTTGCGTGGCAATACTTCTAGCCAAATATATCAGATATATTAATAAAGTTTGATGACTTCCAGTGAGTGAGGTGTATTGTGACGACCAAATCTCAGTGAAATTCCCATCAAAACAGTAACAAATAATCACACTCAATGTTGATATCTGAATTCAAGGATAAGAATGGGAGGGGAATAATTTGCCCTATGAAAAGTTGTAGTTTTTTGTTAAATCCTGTCACCAAATCAGGTGTTACTTGACACAATAAGGTGTTCAATGCAGAATCATAAAAACACTATGATATCTATTTTCAGAAGTTTCCAGCGTACAGCTAACCGCTTGTTTCGTTCGTAGTGATAAATTTGATACCTGAGTGAGGAGATGTTTCTATTTTCATCAGTCAATCTCTACAAATGAGAAATCACTGACAATGTCTGTATGAGCTCACGATCTGCCAATAATAGCATATATGTGCCATGACAGTGCGCAAACTAGCTGGTATCTCTGACGTGAAACATCTGATGAGTTTCTGAGTACCAACTGTAAGCACATGTTTTCTGACACCTCTAGTAAGCCTTGAGTTTAGTGAGGTCTTGGTTGGGTGTGAAACACTCTAAGTGAGAGGTTTTCGAATCTTGAGGATATTTTAATCAGACAGCTTTGGTTCACTTGATAGTCTTTCCACTTGGCTGAGGAAGAGGAAAGAGGTATAAGAGGAGAAGCAGTAAGATGTGAAAATGAAGATTGGAACTAGTGAGCAGATACGAAATTTGGAAAAATGAAGAAAGATAGAAATAACTAGAAGCTAAAGGACTGATAAATTAGACACAAACGAATGACTGAATAAGAAGACAAGGTGGAACTGGTAATGATAGCATGGATAGGAAAGTTACTTGTAAGTGGGACAATCACGTCACTAGGCGGTTGATAAGTCGACCTTGGACACAAGTACTCACCATTTCAGTGGACTGATTACGTTGAAGACATTTAGTCAAGTATTATTCGATTGACTGTGATTTCTCGACTCACTTTAGACCACTTAATTGTTCTGAAGATTTGCCTTACTAACTCCTTATAGTTGGGGGTAAAGCAGTCTATTTCAGTCAGAGGATATCACACCCACTCCATAGCAGTGACTGTGTCATCTTCATAAGCAACACCACAAATGATGAGCGGATAAATAACTACCACTCACATACTGAGTCTTGTTTATTGTGTCTCTTGTAATACTACCTTTTTAAATTATCACTTCGTAACCAGATTGAAAAACGTGCCCGCATTCAACCGAACAACACACTGACACAGCTCGTGGTGTTTCAGCCAGAGTTAGGCTTTCGCAGAAGAAGTATCAGTGGGTGGGTCAATACCCACCCTCACAATTCTTAAAAGTCATACACTCTTTCTCATGAGGATACAATAGGTTCTTCAAATCTAAGAAATGAGTGACTCCTTTTGGCTTATAATAGTAATAATTTTATTTCTTGAAAAGAAACAAGTCATTTATGCAAGCGTCAACGTGTGGACCTTATCAATAATTGTTAGTAATCGTGATACAAATTCTCACTGAGAAATTGGGACCAGTACTGTTTGAAATAACAAAGATAGCGAAAAGAATATGAATAACGTGATAGACATTTGATGAAATTGACCTTCAATCGAATAGGTTTTAAAACAATGGGCTATGTCACATATTGAATCCGTATCTTACCGAACGCTTGTAAATTTCACTTGCTAGTTTCAACTGTTTGGGTTATCAGGACATAAGTGGTGGTCTGAGATGATTAGTGCTAAGATAAAACACAAAGGCTTCAAAATCAACAAGCATTACTGGTTCTTGCGGTGTTAAGCACACATCATAGACTGCATTCCTCAATCCGACTTTTAAAAATTCTGATTATTTCACAGTCACCGTGATGTACAAGATTATTGTGATGTCGGCACAGATTCGAATTCAAGACAAGATTTTGAGCGAACAATTGTTTTCGATAGCTTCTTCTTCAGGCTCCACTGTTATAAATCCATGAATAATAGAGTACATATAGCCAATAAAGGCAAATAAAAATAATATCAGAAACTGTATTGGGGTGCATGTGTAAATTGAGATGATAGTCTATTAGTTAACATAGCCAGTTTAATGTGTATAGAGTATATAGTCAGAAAAATGTGAAGTGTGAATGAACAGTTGGGTGATATAGTGTTGTTTTATAGTCAACAGAATACAAGTGTCGTTGGGGTGAGAAAATTGCGATAACCACAAAATACATGCAAACACACATTAACAAAGGGTACATTGAATGTGAGGGCTGACCGATAATGTCTAATGATAAAATAAAGAGGGCAAATTGTAAAATGTAATGAGATGTTACAGAATTGATAGGCTTGTGGTAACAATGAGATGAAATGAACTGGGTGGAGAAAGGGATAATAAAGACATGATATCACAAAATGATAATAATATTACGAAAAATTATGATCCTGGTGACCTTATAGTGGGCCAGGGTAGACAAGGAGAGTGAATAAATTTTTTCTGTACACATAAGTCTGGTCTCTATCTATTAATCTCTAAAGCCTAGGCTATGGTTAGGAGGAGTAATCATATGCCTTTGGGGAGACTGTTCGGTACTCGATACACGACTGTAAATGACTCATCCACTTTGATGCTGTATTCGCTATCCACTAGATGAGACAGAATTGCACTATTTAATGATTTGGTTGCTCTTTTCCCAAGCCAAACAGGAATATGTTCACGAGTGCGTAAAGATAAATTCCTTTGAGTACGACCTATATAACTAGCTCCACAGGAGCAGTTGAATTTATATACACACACTGATGTCGCCATTTGGGGCAACCTATCTTTAATGCAGTGTCACTATTGGTTTGGTTGAGAAACTGACATGCAGTTTTGCGGCATTAAAAGTTCTTTCAATTGATCTTGTTAATCTACGGTTTAATATATCACTGGCTATATCACCTTTGAATTGTACATTTAGGTAAAGCTTTTTCTTACTTTGTCTCGCTTGGTTTTATGTGTAGTTTCATGGGTATACTTCTTCACAAAGTTGGTAAGATAGTCGTTTTGGAGCAAGGCGTTTGTAAGATTTCTTATTTCATCTTCATTACAATCTTCGGTACATATGCGTCTAATTCTATGACTAAGACAACAAATTAGGTTGAGCTTATATTGTATAAGTATTAGGCTATAGAAGTGGATGTATTGACCGTTCCACGTCGCTTTCATATAGATGTTTCTCTTTAAGGTACCGTATGTTCTTTTTGTAAGAACATCCAGAAATGGATTACTACCTTGGAGTCCCTCTTCACAAGTGAATATAATAGCTTGGTGTACCTTATTGAAGACTTGGATTAGGTGTTGTCTATCCAAAATATTGTTACAAATGATAAAGGTATCGTCAACATATCGACAACAATAATCAAGTTGGATTCGTATATCTTTTAAAGGACGATTTTCCAATTTAGAAAGAAAAACGTCAGCTAATAAGGAACCAAGGGTAGAGCCCATAGCAATTCCATCTATTTGGCGGTAATACTCCTTATTAAATTCAGATTGAACGTTCATAGTGCATTTTAGTAGTAACTGTTTCAATTTTCAACTACCAATTAGATTTTCATTTTCTAAAGACTTCAAAATTTTCACAAACTGGCGTTCTGTTGCTTCATTCAAATCCTTACTATTACCTAACTTTTGAAACTTAGAACGGCCTTCCAGTATGATGTTCATCTTATCAATATAGTCGCATTTCTTTAGAATTACTCTACCTGATCCCTTGTCTGGTTTTGTGATAATAATGCTGTCATCAGACTTTAGTTTTCCGAGATATTCTCAATGCTTTTTAGTTAATATACTTTTCTTATCAATCTTGGTAACAACAATCAACCAAGGTACTTTTAAATCTGTCTAACTCGTATTGGGAGGACGGCGTTAAGTCTAGTGTCTGAATGAACAGGAAGTTATCAAAAACAGGTTCTAATTGATTAACAGATTTCTTGATGAAGGTCGTTTCCGTCTTTGTCAGATATGCCAGCCATGTTTTAAACATCTCCGAAGTGTAATTATAGACGTTTCAATACTGCATTCGAGTAGCACTATTCTAAAGAATGATGAAACATTCTCAGTGGAGTGACACAGCGAATTTAGAAAAGAGTGAGCAGAAGACAGAGGAAAACCGCTTGAGAAGTGCAGAAGTAGCTAGCAAGTCTGAGACATTTAGTCGTGATGTGTCAATAATAATTAGTGTTGAAACAAAGAAGAAATTCGGATAGTAATAATATGCAATAATCATATTACCATTGAATATAATGAATACCAAGAAAGTACTGCAATGAAGACCATTAAGAGACAGCCAGAAATCTACGTGAATTTCCAGCTGATCCTTCGAATAGTGTATTGGCTTCATTTACAGCATCTGGTAATTGGCAAACAACCTATTTGTCTGCGATTATTTCATCATTTACCGCTCAAGTCAATTGTAGTCTTCAACTATAGAATTCTTCAGTCTGCACGACCACTGTATTGACTACGAGTAAGACGGCACAAATTTACAACATCCTGCATATCAAAGCCGCGTTTTGCTTAGTTGAATAAGTAGCGGGTATATCCACTTTCTCTTGGGAAGAAACACAGTTGGTCATCATGCACACTCCCCAGTATTGAACATCACTGTCCAACAGTCAACTCTGCTTTGTGTCGTCATCATAATATTTTCAACATTACTTTTATTACTCTCAATGTATCTTAAAATGCCTCGTTTCCAATAACATGAAGTATTGTGTCCAGCTAAATCCCAACCAAGGCAAACTGCACACATGCCATTCGTTCCGAAGTTGTTTTGTAGTTATTCTAGAATGAGAAAGCAACAGCAGTAATGATTTTACAGGTCTAAACTTTGAAATAATACTTTTTCTCCCGTCGTCTTAAAGACTACTCAGATTTGCGTCATGATGCTACCTCATGAGCCATACATAAATTTGTGAGAATTCTTACGCGTCAGGATGTTCTACATTCTCTGATCTTTTAGATCTTTCAAGCCAATGCCAAGTGAAACATCACTTATATACTTCACGACAATTCCCTCATCTCAACACTATTATGCTCCATTTTATGTTAATAGTCTAGGTCTCTAATAAAGCTGAAACCAACTCTTTTATTCATAGTCTTCGCTTTCCTAAACTCTGGTCACCCTGGTGAAAAAACCACGACGATAACACCAATGTTTGAGAAAAGCTATATTTTCATCATTATCGTCAAAATTGCCATCATAAGACCAATATGGTTAGCATCAATCATCTCATGTATATACTATCACTCCAAGGACTCTCTAGCTCCTTCTTGTATGTATCTTGTAAACCTACTTTCAATGATGTATTATCCATAAGTGTACTTTACACAATTTAGTAGGTTCTCTAACATCTATACGAATCCGTTCTGTTTGACTGTGCTTCAATTCAACAATTTAAACGTCTTAAAAAGTGCTAATTTATGATATTTTACTACAGCAGTTTATAACGTGTCTGATCGTACCTGCAGAAATGGCATGCACTTCATGTAAAATTGCCCGCTTATAAGAAATATAAATCACTATCTGTTATTACCTGGTGTCGTGATTTTTGGCCCTGTTGCCTTCAGCTTCACTCCAATGTTGAATTTATTCAAAGTTTTGTAAGTTTTCGATTCTTCGTTTACTAAAGTGGAAATCACTGAGTCCTGTAATCTTTTATTTGTGTTTTTCATCAGAGAGGTGGAATCACCCACACAAGGTCACTTCACTTCCATTCTCTCATCAGGTCGCTATAGATGGTGATAAAGAGGAATTCAGACAGGGTGAAAGGAGTTTATTTCAGTTTTAGCTCAAGGAAGCAGGTTCATATCTTAAAATCTCCCTACTCACTCAAAGACTTGAGGTCGTCCTAATCAACAAGTTCCTTTCCATTTATGCTCTTAAATTTTCCTTACTGTTGTGATTATATTTGTGCATAAAAACTAGTTATTTCTTAGCGTCGAAAATGACCTTGGCGGCCTGTTAGAACATTTTGGGCTAGCATATTCCATGCACATTTTGCATTTATTCACTCATATTTTATTGGTGTTTACATATCACATTACGCATTCTAATCGTATTATTCACTCCCGGGATTTTATAAAACGTTTTAAAACCAAAAACTTTCATATTTGCTAAAAACTAAAGTAAAAGCACCCTGGTGGTTGGCAACGTGCTTTAAAATCTACACCCATACATCACACCACTGTTCCGGTTATCATTAGTACCAACTGCCGGTCCCTGCCTAACAAAATTCTGGATTTTCAGTCCCTGTTGTCACCGGAACTTACCACAATACTGGTATTGTCACTTTACAAGAAACCAGGCTTCATGACTCATATGATGACAATATAGTGTCTCTAAATGATTTTAATGTATTCCCACAAGACCGTGTTTGTTCCAAATAAAAATGTAGCGGAGGTGTTGCAACTTTTATTCACTCAAAATGGTCCATTTCTAACAAAGTTTGTTTCAAATTCTCGAATGACTACATTGATTGCATCACTGTGAGATGTCGCCCGAAACACGTCAAAATACAAATTCATTTATATTTCTAATGTTTATGTCTCTCCTGGCTGTACCATATTGGATTTATCTATGTTCGCTGATGAATTCACCGCTTTTGCTGCAGCTTGCTTCGAGAACTCTTTATCAATAGTAACTGGTGATTTTAATTCATGCGATCACTCCTTCCTTATATCACTTGGTCATGACAATATTGTTAACTTTGCTACCCGTCTTGGTAAAACACTGGATCTAGTATTTATCAATGATGTTGGTATATATGAAGCTCGCAAACGTGCTCCTTTACTTAACTCTGACCACTGCATCATACGTGTGCTGCCTAAAATATATTCCAAATCACACAAAGGTGTCCTCTCTCACCTCTACAGTAAAGTTCAACGGAGATGCTACTCACAAGACAACCTAGACAAGCTCAGATGCATGTTGAAAGACACTAACTGGGACTTATTTACAGAACAAACATTAGATGACACAAACACAACTGATTATCTTAAATTCTGTTTCGAAATATGTTGTCCTAAAGAAACATTATTCATCCGATTTGATCGCTTATCTTCGCCATATCTCAAAAAGCTACGTAGAAATAAAGAACTGTTGTTCAAAACAAATGATAAGTCAGGTGTAAAAAAGTTAAATACTCTGATAAAACTGGAAATGAAAAGACTAAATGTTTTATATAATCAAAGATTTTTGTCATGTAAAACCCCTTCTAATTTGTGGAAACTTTTCAAAGAAATTACTAACGGTAAGCGATGTATTTCTTTTCCATCTCTTAATGTTGACACTCTTAATAAATCTTTCATACGCTCTTCTGTTGATACCCTTCCAAATGATACAAATCATATTGACAATAATTTAGTGGTTTTAATACCCTTGATGTGCTTAAATGTCTCCGGTCTCTTAAGCCTTCTCAAAGCCTTGGTCCTGACGGCATACCTGCCATTGTCCTCAGGAATTGTGCTGATATTTTGTGTTATCCTCTTACTAACATTTTTAATGCTTCTTTTTCCGGTAACGTTCTACCTTTTGCATGGAAAAACATTAAAATTATCCCTATACCAAAACCATCTTCTGGTTCTGATATTAAATTTCGGCCTATTGCAATTACTTCCCCCTTTTTAAAATTGATGGAAAAATTACTTTTACTTCGTCTTGAACCCTCATTGAAACCTTTTAATGATCCTAAACAATTTGCATACAAACATGGTAGAAGTACCTTGGATGCTGCGGTTGTCTTATATCACAATGTTGTCTCTTGTTTAGACAAAGGTGCTAAATATGTTCGTAGTGCTTTCTTAGACTACACATCTGCTTTTGACTCTGTACCTAGGGGCCTTTTTTAAATAAGCTATCGTTGACACAAACAGGATCCTGGGCAAAGAGTTGGTTGCATTCCTATTTTTCTGATAGAATGCAGTATACTGTATATAACGGCAAATCTTCTTCTACCTCGCTTACAAAATCCGGTGTTCCACAAGGTGCTGTCCTCTCTCCTTTTCTTTTTTCTTTCTTCCTACATGACCTGCCTCATTCAAACGAAACTAACTTTGTCAAATATGCAGATGATCTGACTGTATCACTGCCTATCACTTCCGAGTCTGACAGCTCCAAACTTAATAGCTTTCTGTTGGACATCAACAACTGGTCCAAGTCAAATGGTCTTATGTTAAATCCTTCCAAATGTCAGGCACTTGACTTTACTTTCAAGCATCGACGTGACTTACTTGAACTAGTTAGTTCGCATGATCCCTGTAGCATAGATGGCACGGAAATTGAAAACATGTCAAGCATTAAATACCTTGGATTAGTTCTTTCCTCTGACCTTTCATGGTCATCCCACATCTTATCTATCTCTAAGAAAATGTTTCGTCTTACCTTCTACATTAAAAAGTTAAGACAATCAGGTATCAACCAACCTTTAGTTTTGCAATTTTTAAACCCTTGTATTTTACCTATTGTACTTTATTCCTCTCCATTAATCTTTCCTGGGCTTCTCAAAAAAGATTATATCATAATACGAAGAGTATTAAATGCTGTGAGTAGGGCTTGTGGTCTGCCACTGCATGAGCTCGCCAATACTATAGTCGAGAGGCATATAAATTCCTGTACAAAATGGGCCAAGGCTATACTGTCAGACCCTCTGCACCCCCTTTATTCACAACTATCCCCTTGTATCTCATCAGGTAGGACGAGAAGTCAATATAAAAAGTTATATGCTCGTACCACTAAGTACAGAAATTCTACAATACCATATTTAGCCCCCACCTAATGTGACGAAGACTCTGTTAGACGTGAAACACATAAGTTACTACGTAATTAGCAGAGTGAATCTACCCTTTCATTGTTCATCTTTCTACATAATATGGTGTCACACTTTCTATCGTTTAATTATAACTTTGCTATTTTATTTAAGTTGTTATTACTATTATTACTACAATTTTGTAATTTATGCATATTTTTCTCTGTATTGCATACAGTAATTTGCTATGTACCTGCATAAGAACGTTTTATTATTATATTGTAATGTTTATTTTTATTATACCTTTTCTCGTTTTTGAGTAAATTAGATGAAATATTGTAGTGAATGCTGAAAATTCCTTGCTGTATCTTTAGTAATGTTTTCGAATAAAGCAAGTTATCATTATCAACCTTACCATTATCATTATTATTATTAGATTCGGCTGGAGGTTCAGTCCTGAGAAATGGACTACAAAAACTAAGAAATCGACCTCTACATGCTCCTAGACTATGGTCCCACGTACTAGATGCATTAGAGAGCGACCGTTCAGGGCAGAGAATAACAGTCAGACTCGAACCAGGAAGTAAACAAGTGCAATTCACATACGCTGATAAAATTTATGGCAGACTTCTACATGTAAGTCTCTGTCCGTGGAACTGATACTTTTCATTATTTATCAATGTGATCTTTCTAGTTCTAACTTTATATTGGAGAATCCGACATTATTTACCTTGTCAGATATCGAAACTAATAAATATTATGTCGGAAAGTTGGAGGCATAATTTTTAGATCAGTTAGAATCGTTCGTCAGTATCTTTCAGCTTGAAGAACACTCAAAAAGATTAGGAAGTGGTCATTTTCGGAGCAGAAAGAAAAAACAAAAGATATAGGAATCAGTGAACAATCGGTTGAGCAAAGAAAAACACAAGTATGAAATAATAATGCTATTGAGAACAGTTGCGTATGTTTCATTTTATAATAGTTCACCTTCACAAAGAAGAGATCAGTCATGGAAATGGAAGCCAGTAGCACATTTTAAGTCACAAGAACGCCGATAACAAAGGGGCACCTCTGGAAAAATGATTAGAATAAAGGAGACATAAAGGGGAAACTCCTGATATTTGCCCCGTACCTGCCGAACTACTGATAAATTGTCAGTAATGAAAATCTTCATCTGTAATTTTTACCCTCTCCCTCATTTGAGAAATATTTCTTCCTGAACTAGTTTTCACTCTAAATTACATTGAAAATCAAAATAACCAGTAGACATACAATTCGTGATCGTCACATTTATTGTAATTATAAGTAGAAATACCATAATACATATAATTGCCTCACATTCTGCTGCATATGGACTTGAAAAGTGAATGTACACACCAGTATGACTCAGTGTTTTGTGAATAATTTGGAAATGTGGCTGTTCGCATAATTGCAAATCAGCACAGTCTATAACAACACAAGTCATCAGTGTTAATAGTAGTGTAACGTTATGTCTGTGCACCGCAGTCATCCACTATGCGCACATTTTTAAACTCTACACTACTTTTTTATTTTTGATTACAGCTTGATTCCACAGCGTATTTTTGGTACAAGTATGGAATTTTCCACATGTGATACCAGTAGTCCGGATTTTGTATCCCCTCAATAGTTATGAGATGTCCTACCCTGTAAATCTTATCTCTGGCTATTTACTTTGCCGGTTATCTTCGTGAACACTGTGCCCCTTACTCACGCTATTACCTGATATGTGTGTGAAAATTACTATTCAATCTGAATATTTTTAATAACCTGTAATATGGTGATTATAATGTATGGATGAAGAGAATGAAAGAACACTCAATCATTACGATATACTTCATCTGTGACTATAGTGAAGCCAACAACCCAGAAGTTCCTCTTCCCATCAACTACCTGAAGGAACTTCTTCTCAGATACACGCTTAATATCCAATTCAAATTCCATGAATAATCCTATTGGCAGAGAGGTGGTGCAGCTATGATGGTGTCTCCTCTTGCTCAACTCATAACTGATGGTGAGTCTCGAATGCAACATCCTCGATCCTTTGATATGTTAACTTCACTTATACAGGAGATACGTGTGGAGCTAATTATGTGGGAAGTACCCATTACTTGTTATCTAGATATATCACCGAACAATTACCCTCATCGCTTTATACACAGCTATATCCTGGGACACCTGATTGAATCTGAACCCCAAGCTAATCCACAAGAGAAATTCAGAGTTATGTACACACTATGTGGTAATCTTGTGAAAAAAGGAGTACGAATTAAACTTACTCAAACCCTAGAAGCAATAGCGATTCGTATGTTGACTTAGGCAGGAATCGATTTTGGGTAGAGGAAAACTTTGCGAGCAAATAGTTCTCTGACTTTATCAGCCCGTACCATTCATCAATTGACTTCGGTTATTCACTCTCAGCTTTCAAGTTAGCTAGTTCATTTGGGGGTAAGCTGTCAAGCATATTCTCTGTGTTAAGTTCAGTTGTTGGTATGTGATCTCTACTTAGCTGTGAACACGTCGCTGCCTAAAGCCACTAGTCTCTGAAATGTATTCAACATGTGCGTCTACTTTGGCCTTTATAACTATCATCTGGCTGCATCGAACAAGCCCTATCAGGGTTGTGTGCGAAAGATTTCGTGAACCTGATTCTTTTTCTTTGCATCTTAAGTGCTTACCGATATTACTCGTCATCTCAAGGACATCTGGAAACCAAAACACAAAGAATATCGCCTCGTTTTTACATGAGAATTTTTTAGTAGTATAAGTAAACAAAACTAGTTAGGAGAGAAGCTCAATGTCCACATACATCCTTGTTTATGGTGGGACTACCAGTTGTTAGCTGGAGCAAGGAACACGCCATAGTCTAGCCGCGTGATTCAAGTCAAGCCGTCTGTTTTGTGATATGTGAGGCGTTGTCTGGAAGAAGCCGACATATTAGGAATCATCATTCTTAACCAGTTTAATATTCATATGTTAAAGTTGGTGTGAGATTTTATCGGTATCACCGTATCGTCATTTTTGCTGAAACACAATCTTCGTATAGTATGGGTACCATGGTACGTGCTACATAAAAACAAAAAGGTACAATATATAGGAAGCAGTATGTTGTTAGAGAAATTGTATCACGTCTCCTATGATGCATATCTGAAGGGACGTGCACGGATTTAAGTTAATCTTAGAAAGAAACGGGAAAACCTGAACAGTGTCTTAAACCACTGATTTGAATTATCTGTCAAACCTCACCCAAGGATTCGTGATGCATTCACAGAAGTTACCCTGAAATAACTTTCCTTCATCTCAGGGCCCCGCTTTATATTTTAAATATCTTACCACTTTTTCCACACACCCACGGAGTTGAATAACCGCGAAGGGTATGACAGCCACTGGGACGACACTCGTGTAATATGTGCAAGTCTCTGTGGCCACTATCCACATGTGGGACCGTTTATAAAATAACGACATCCAGGGTATCCAGTCATATGCCACTGGATTTCATAAATACCGTTGTTTCCAAAAAAGTGCTGTCAATGTAGTTGAAGATTGAACGACCAATTCATGGTTGTTTGCTCAAAACCAACTTCCCCTATTTACGCGCAGGCATCAATGCACCAGTCATCGTCTCATCAGTCGCTGTTCAGAAAGAAGTCAGGAAAAACCCGTCAGAAGTAATATTTTGATTTATTATTGTAATATTTGTTTATAGACCTTAGTTTTAAAGCTTAATTTTAAAGTTGGCTATATGTTGGTGTTACAATAAAGAATTCTCGAGTAGTCAATCGGTGTTTTGGTTTTGCGTCCGTTATTACTAAGCGTTTCTGAGAAACTTCAAGGGAACAGCGTGAGTCCCAACGTAGCAAGAGCTGGGTATTGACGGTTTACGAGACGTGGCTGACAAGTGCCTTTAGCTACAAGTCTGTAGAATCTTGCATTTCCCTCCCTATAGCCAACCATATCATGTAACTCACGCGTTACAACTTTCAGCACCCTTCACTTAAGTTTCATTTGATTTTCTTTTACGCTAAGAATGTGAACAGCGTGCGAATTGAACATGCTGTGGTCACACTGAAGTTGATAACTGCTACATTGCCGCAGCCAAAATGCTGTCTGTGCCAAACGTATGAAAATTCGGTGTTAATACTATCATTTCTTCTATATAGTCGCAAGGTTCGAATATTAACACGGAAACTCATGTTGAAGCTGCATGGAGTTGGCTTTACTAAGCCTTTCACCTGATGGTTTGTTCCAGAGGTTCGTAAACACTGTCCTCCACAGATGAAGATTGTTGAACTGCTTAAGTTTCAGTGCAAGTGCAAGAACGTGTTTGTCACCTGTGAGCCTGAAACAGAAGGTGGTAGAACAGGTGAGACCGACTGACAGAAAGGATTCATTCGTAGTAGACAAGTAACGGTATTAATAGCGCGACATGATCGGCAATCAGCTCACAGTTTGATGAAATTTGTGTGACGATGTGATGATATAACTTCTAAACAGCCAGGTTTGTCAAACATCCTTGATATTTGAATGTGATTGGATTAATACTATCATTATATTTTTATGTCTTCAGTCAGTCAAAGCGGTACTATTGAGAGTGCACATGAACGTGAATATTTCCGACGCGATTTCAGTTTCCAACCAGTTTTCGATTAGAGTGAAGACCCTTAACATTTAAAAGAAATGCTGCTGAATAGAACTACTAGTTGTGTGGCAAAAACGGACGAGAGTCCAACTACGGGAGGTGGACTATAAGCGAAACGTCACGCTATGTCACGTGACCCGCTTATGCAAAACAACAACTTGTAGGTTCCAAGGACTGATCGCTGGTGGATTGGGAGCAGCACACACCATTGCCCCTGGTTATTCTGCGTGTTTGAAGCGCCGCGTCAAGTGTATGTGCCAGTAATACACAGCGGTAGTAACGTGAGTGTTTACTGGCCTGGTCAATTTCTGAGCGAGCCTCTGAGGTTCCTGGCGAATAGAAAATAAAGATATGATGCGGAAGACGACAAACACAATATAGCCCCCAGCTTGGTTGATAAAATAGTTGCGTCGAATTCAGATGGGATCACTGCACAACAAGATAACGGGTCGGAACCGTTGTTCATTCGTAAGCTGCAATGTCATCGGGTCAGATGCTAGTGCATCAGTTAGAACCCTGAGAGGATGACCTCTGACCAATGTCTCTGATCCATTCTTTCTGGGGTTATCAGTGTTACGGTGCAGCGGAAAACTGGACAGTGAGCAGGAGATTTCCTTGACTGCTGAGATGCAGACTTGTTTAATGGAATAACTAAAAGGCCACACTATAATTAGGCCCACAAAAAAGTACAAGTGGTTTTGGAGCAGCCAGCGCAAAACCCTCAATCATTTGTAAAGTAATTAACCTCGTCGCGCGGGTTACTTCACTAGATAATAGCGAGGATATCAACATATCAGCATATGTGCTTGGCTATTTTGAACCCAGTAAACATCATTACTTATGATTATTTCAGTAGGACGATTCCTATGTTAGTGTGTATCAATGACATAATCACTAGTTCTAAGTTACTTTTTAGTAACTCACTATAATATTTAGATGAAAGCAGAATCACCGACCAATATCGCGTACAGTGATGGGGGACAGAAGTTGGTTTTATACGTGTATTTTTACTAGAACCGTTGGTGGACAAGTGAAGTGAGGGAAATACACTCAAATACACAGAAGGGTATTTACCATTCAATAGAGTAATATGACCTTACAAATCGAAAGAAGATATAGTTTCTTCCTGGCTACTTGTCTCATAATTATGTCCCCCTTAATCATTGGCCACCTCCCAAATAGAGTAGTGTTGTATCGGTCCTACTTCTTGATGTGACGTTTCATGATGGAAGAATATAGTGGCTAGCAAAACAACTCGACTGAATAGATTCAGAGGCGGATATAATTGTTCTGACTAATCAGATTCCAAAACAGCGCGAGACTTCTGATGTGTCCACAACAAACGCCAATCGTTAAAAATAAGGTTAGCATTATGTAAGTGGCACATCGGCGCATACCTGAAATCCAAACATAAACAGTTTCACATATAGCGGATCAATTCGTTAGCCATGATGAACACAGAACTAGTCGCGTGATGAACACTGGTTAAGAGGATGGATAGCATCTCAAGCAAAAAGTAACATCAAAAATTGCTCCTTGGTGCAGAGCCGGTGACGCATTTTCATTGGTGTAATCTAACCTACTGACGTCAAGTCGAGGCTAAAATCATCGAAATTTGCATGAATGCTACATACTTTTCCATGTTCACATATTGCGACAACTTAGACATTCCTATGGGCATTATTTGCTGTAATTTAGAAAACTGGCTGATGTCGAGGAAAAATAAGATAATAATAGATAATATATTTATTCTTATCTAAGCGAAGTGATGAGGTAGACCTCAATGTTGCTCATACACCATGAAATTTACAATGATTGTGTGGAAACGTCTGAAGTTCAGTCAAATTGAATGCTAGACTAAAGCTTGCGATAGTTGCACAGTAAATACCGGTAAAAATCAATATGGATGGCGACTCGCCTGGGCTACTTCCCGTTCTTTGAGTTTATCTATCACCAGGCAGCATTTCGATGCTATCGCCTTGTATGTTTTCGTAATACTAATTTGAAACACCTTCTATCTCTTGAAAATCCAATTGGCTACCATGTGTCTCACTCCTCATAGATGGATACAATGATTACTTAAGGTAAAAAGATTGAAGTCCTGTTGGTCTGACAAACAAGCACAGGCGGGAAAATATTTTCGTATATAAACTAATGTAGTCTTCCATTAGATTAGTGCCAGAGGTGCAATCGGAAAGCACGAAGAGAAAACTGAAGAAATCGCAAATCACTTTGCCACAGTCTTCAAGCGAAGGTTCCAATATCCAATATCCTGATTACGAGCTAGTATAAACCAGTGATTTCTTTGAGCTCGCTTCTTGATTGTGAGGTAGAGGTTCCAGATCTTCGGTGAGCTTCTGCGTAGTAAGTCCCGACACTCGACTGCTTTAGCTCTGGTAGACTCCAGGAGGAGTGGTGCGGGGATTGGTCGAGATGTGGTTTGTAGTATGCAGTATGTTAGGACTGTATTGCTGCCGTGAATGGAGTTTGACCTAACTCCCGTTGGTCATTCGGTGTAGTCATAAAAGCAGAATAGTAATAATAATAATAATAGGTTGTAGTGTAGATAATATAGGTTGAGATAAGTGGAATAATAAAGGTGACCTAAGGAAAAGATAGAGTGAGAGAAGGCAGAATAGGTCGTGGGGATTTAGTTTGTACGCTTATCATTGACAGTGTGGTTTCAAGTTTTATGAGGATAAGCCATTGAGACACAAACCTTGCATTTCTGCATGATTGTCTAGCTTCCGCTTAAAAATCTCCAGAGATGGCGCTGTAGTCACGGCCGCCGGTAAAGCGTTCCAGAGACGGCAAACACGAAGCGAAAAGAAATGTGATCGCACTCGAGTCTTTGGTCTCTGGTGTGCTATCCTTAGCGGGTTACCTCGTGGAAGCCTATAATCACTTAATGGCAGGATGCTTTTATTTGGGTGGGCCTGGTCATTTAGGATCTTGTAGACGGTGATGAGGTCTCCCCTGTGCCTACGGTAACTAAGTGTGAAAAGACCTAATTTCTTTAGTCTTTCCTCATATGATTTGTTGCGGAGGCCGATCACCCATTTTGTCGCTCGTCTCTGGACACTTTCTAGAATGTTAGCATCCCTTTTGAGTAGCGGAGGTGCAATGATATTATGCACCTCAAGGTGTGGCCTCACATATGCCTTATATAGCCTTAAGAACAGTTCGGGAGTGAGAGCTCCCAGCTGCCTGTGCATAAAGTGTAATGTTGCGTAGGCTTTGGCGACGTCCCTCGAGTAATTTCCACTGGTGTCTAGCTTTTCTGTTAGAATAAGACCTAGATCACGCTCTGATGGAACACAACTCAAGTTCTGGCCACCAAGGGTGTAATTTACACTCTGTGACCTGCCGGAATGAAGTTGCACTACTTTGCACTTCTTTAGATTGAAAGGCATTCCGTTAGCCAAAGCCCAATTTCCCAGAGTTTGCAGGTCAGCCTGCAATCTATCTGAGTCTTCCGATGAGTTTATTGCTCTCCAAATCTTTACGTCGTCAGCGTAAAGAAGCGCAGAGCAGTTTAGTTGGGGGCAGGTCGTTGATAAAAATCAAAAACATCAACGGCCCTAGGATAGAACCCTGAGGAACCCCTGATGCCGAGGTGTGCCAGGATGATCGGATGCGGTTGACTTTGGTGCAGAATTCTCTCTCGCCTAAGTAATCTTCAGCCATGCGAGAAGTGCTCCAGAAACTCCCGCCTTGCCTATTTTGTGAAGGAGCAGACCATGGTGAACTGTGTCGAATGCTTTCGCAAAGTCGAGAAAGATCACGTGGGCTGGTACCTTTTTGTCCCAGGATAGTGTCCAATCGTTCCAGGCTAGTAGAAGATTCGTCACGCAGGATCTTCCCCTCCTGAAACCGTGCTGTGCTTCGTGAAGAAGGTTAGTCCCATCGAAGTATTTTCTCATGTGGTCGTCAATGAGACTTTCCAATATCTTCGATACCACTGGAAGTAGAGCAACTGGTCTGTAACTGGTCACATTCTGCCGGTCACCACCCTTGAAGATAGGGGATAGGATTGCACGTTTCCATTCACATGGAAGTTTCCCTACATCAAGGGAGTGTTGGAACAGATCACTTAGGGGTTGACAGAGACTTTCTGAACACTGCTTCAGGACAGATGGTCTGATGCCATCACAACCTGGAGACTTTCCCGAAGCCAACCTTCCCAATTTTGCAAGTACCATAGCCGGGGTAATTTGAAATGTACCCAGCAGGTTTTCGTGTGTTGGTTTTGCGATGTAATCTGGATGTTCTGTAGGGGTAATATCCTCGTTACTATTTAGTTGCCTGTGAAAGGCTAGGCTGAATGTCTCTGCCATTTCAAGACTAGTAAGAGATTTCCCATCAGAACCCACTAGATTGCATGCTCCCTGGTTGGTCGGTTTTCTTTCGGCCATAAACCTGTATAGGCTTTTGGGGTTCACGAGAAGCTTATTGGCGAGGTCTCCCTGAAATGTCCTTCTATCGCTCCGGACTCGTATGTTACATCGATTCCTGAGTTCAAGGTACACTTCATATTCGGGTTGACTCTTCGATCGTCGCCACGCGAACCAGGCTTTTCGCTTCGCCTGCAGAAGGCGTTGTGTCCCCTTTTTAGCCATGATCGTTGCTTCCTAGCTTTTGGTGAGACTAAAGGAACAGTGTCTGAGACCGCCTGGTGAATGATCTCCTTTACCACTCTCCAGTGTTCTTCTACTGTTAGCTCTGTCCATTTTTTAGGCCAGTTTGCTTCAGACAGAAGTCTTCGCATTTTGGTGTAGTTGGCTTTGTTATAACACAGATAGGGCTGTGTATTGTCCCACTGTAAGCGCTCGCGGAGGACTATGTCGAATACTATGACCGCGTGGTCACTACTACCTATGGGAGTCGTGATCTGAACGTTTTCCACTAGTAGCTGGTCACTAGTGAGCACGTAATCCAGTCTAGAAGACTTCCCATCAGGGCCCCATCTAGTATCCATCTTGACATTTTCAGTGAATCCAGCCTTCCTGATGGTATGCAGCAGATTTCGATCAAATCTATCATGGGCTTTTCCCGACACCAAGTTAAGAGATGGGGCATTGAAGTCACCAGCTATGACAATTTGATCATAACCCATGTCTTGAGTTGCTGAGATTGTATTTAGCAGTACCTGGTTGTGGTCTGCTCCACATGAAGGTGATCGATAAATGCTGCCCACTAGATATTTGCAGTACCCAACGGTGAAGTGGCACCATATGGAGTCAGGGAGCTCTGTGAGGGGAGGGTCCATCGCGTGAACACATCTGAGCTGTTTGTCGACGTATATGGCGACTCCACCTCCTTCTTTCAGGTCCCTATCTCGCCTGACTAGGACCATATCATTTATACTGACTTCGCTGTCTGCCACCGTAGGGGTTAGCCAGGTTTCCGTCAGTATTATGATTTTGGAGTTTAGTTGTGATTGTAGGTGTCTAAGTTCAGCTATTTTGCCTCTTAGCCCTCTCACATTACTATACAGGCAACTGGTAGTCAGTCTCACCACTTCCCCGTATTGGGGGGTAGTTGACTTGATGTGGGCTATCGGTTGAGGATTTATATGTTTATATGAGAATATACATTATTATTATTATTATTAGGAGTTATTCTACGAACTAGTTGGCCGATTCTTCAGTTGGTGTTTTTTCTTCTAGTTCAGTCGGAGCACTTGGATGACACTGGCTATCATCGTCCGTGCTGCACCGCTGTAGTGTGACTAGGGGTTGAGGATTTTCTTTTACTACGCTTTGTTCTCTCCTTGAGTGCGAGGCCGGCTCTCGCAGCAGCGAATGTGTTTGCTGACCTTGTCTTCGGTCTCGTACCATCTATGGAGAGCGGTAGTCAACTGGTCTTGCGAGCTGAACTTGACACCTAACAGACGTGGCGAGTTAATTGACATAAGATGTATTGCATCATGAGAATAAATTTATTTATTTATTTATTTATGAGTGGGTCGAGGCAGTCTATAAATAGAGACAGCCCCTGAACTTCCCAGGGCCATCTGGGATGCCAACCATCTCCATTGTTTTACATCATGACAATGCTTCTCGCAGGCGTTCCCAGTTACCAGTTCGGGAATGCCCTGCACAACCATTGAGGCAGAAGGAATGAGCTCTGGCGACTCCCTCGCCATTTGTCTTTCCTTCCACGGCCTGTCTGGCTTAACGCGTATGTTACAGGCCCTCCCTATAGAAAGGACTTGAGAAGCCAGTAACACTTTTTCAACATCCTCGGTAGAGCCCAATGTTACCCTCAGTGGGGATGGTTTGCCTTCAGGTGCAGCAGTGCCCCTATACAATCTGCATAGATTTACTGGTTGGATGTCCAAACCCAGTGTGCTACACAAGATGGACCACTGTTCCTGATCAAATAGGGCCCTATCTTTCAGCAGACTACTGCTACAGTCTGGTACATTAAAGAGGATTACACAATTTGATCTGCTAACCGTGGGCTTGGGCTCGGTCCTCGAACGTTTGTGATCACCTTTAAGACCGTTTTGGTTTGACTGGTGCGACTGGGTATTTTTATGTCTCAGTGCTATAGCCAGCATTACTGGCAGACGGTTGGGGTCTTTTTCCAACGATGGAAACCCGTGGTTCTCCAGCCTCTGTGTCTGTAACGATTATGGCAAGAGTTACAAGTTTAACCGGCGAGGATTTTGGTATCCCCGGTTTACGCGCGTTTGTACTAACTTCTGCATTGGTGGGGGTCGAGCATTTCACATTTTTCCCCGCTACTTCTGTGCCATCTTTAGTTTTCAAAGGACTACGCGAGGCTACATGAGGACGGCAACTCGGGCGTATGCACCAGAACCATTGGCATGGGTTTTTACGCATAAAGTCATAATATGCTTTTGGTACCCCACTGTCGCATCTGCAATGCACCCATCGGTTGCAAAAGTTACATTCGAAAGCAGAGTCTGCTTGTTCGACAACAGAAGCGCAGACCTTGCAGTCGTCTGTCTTCTTGGGGAGCGTTCTTGTCGTCTTGCGACGTCGTGAACGTTTCTTTTTGGCCTTCCTATTTGTTTCATGGTCTACCATGGGGATGGGTGTTATGAAGTTCTCACTTAGTGCAATTTTCCCACTCGGATCTGTTAACCTAGTCGTGTTAACAGGAGTGGAGCCACATCCACTTGGCTGACTTTGCACAGCTTCACTGTAGGACTGTGGCGACATGGGTAATCTGTAAGAGCTGGGAATATTAGCCCCGGTCTTCAGGACCGGTATGCGTGAGTCCATCACCTTCTCCTGTTTGCCTAGTTTGGCTGAAGCCCTGGTAACTACAGAGTATGATGTCTCATTACTTATTTTAGGGTGAGAATCTATTGTCATTTTACTCCTAAATTAATACTGGTGATTAAATAATAAGAGACTGTTATTTTGTCCAATAGACTTACAGCAAAAGGCAATAGAGAGCACAGAAAAGAAGGATAAAGTATTTAAGTAAAAGCTTTAGACTTTACCTGTAACTTTCGGGTTATTCGGCTTCACAGCAATCACGTAGCAGACCCACAAGTCCTGTATATTTGAAAGAGTGAGTAGGGTGTTGCTACAGAAGTAGCACCTGAAGCTTTGGCAGTAGTTCGAGACAGCGGGAAGTACCACACACAGGCTAGGTGAGGAAGAAATGGTTGAATAAAAATTCGCCGGGTAGGAAGATCAGGTTTCCCGAACGAATAATTCACAAAATTGGATGTTTCCTGTTAGAGAGGGAAAGCACGTCTTATTCAAAGAGCGCGCCTTGAATTATATCGTCCAGCTTCGGCTGTGCTATAAGGAAACCGCTTCCCTCTGTGGACAGTGGAAAAACAATCACACACAATCCCTAGAGCAAGCCAGACATAGAAATCAGTAGGTATGGCGATCGTTGCCCAATACTTTTCAGCTTACGTAATTGACCTATTCGCTGCTATCTTGCCACCATCCCTCTCACACCTTATCAGGAGGGTTCATAGTAAGGGATTGATTTGAGCCCTTACCTTCAGACTGTAGACACTATCTTAACACACAATTAAGACACGGTAAGAATTGCTGAAGAAACCAATCCCAGCTTATTTGAAAACCAACCTGTTACCTTATGCACAGTATAGATTCGCGTAAACCTCTTAAGTGTGACAGACCTCACACTAATGCACAGCCAGCTAAAACCCAGGGACAAAAGGGAATCCAATAGCGTTGTCATGATAGGTTTCAGCACAACATTTTGCAAAGTGCAAAGGCGAGAAGTCTTGTAACAGATGACAATCATTTGGATAAAACAACATTTTGTACGCGGAAGATAGAATCCGGAAAACCTGGAGGCTAATCTCCTGAACAAGGATAATCAGTGATACACCGCAAGACACAGTGATCTCCTCCCACTCATCTTTTCTGCATACTTACAAACTCTTCATGATAATAAACTCAATTGTTTATCTGAGCAAGTGACCTAAAATCTGAAAAAAGAGTTAGGATGACATCTATATGCTTGCAACACGAGCAGATCTCAACAATCCTATTCCTTGGTCCAAAGGGTGGACGCTTTCTGTAAGTGTAGCAAGGTACGCAGCGGTATTCACCGGGTACGCAATTATCAGTGTTCACGACATCTTCAATCCAGAATCTCACAAATTTGAGTGTGACAACAATTACACTCGTCGTTTTACTTCTTTACATTCTCTCCCCTCTTACTCTCCTGACAACTTATTAATATTATAATTACCATTATTATTAATGCCGATATATATATATTATTCTTCAAACTTAATGAGCTGACTGTTGTTACGTTTCCTATTTTCGTTTCTGTCTCTTAGTCTGAATAGCTTCACTAATTATATCTATTATTACTGTCATTATTACTATCTCTTTTCTCTTTTCGACGATACTGGAGGACTAACTGGCGAAAGTGTCAACTCCAATCACAGTAGTAACAGTCTTAACATACCTCATACTACAAACCACATATAATTAATCCCAGCACTACTCCCTTTGGAGTCAACCAAAGCTACGACAGTCGAGTGGCGGGACGAGCTACGCAGAAGTTTACCGAAGATCAGGAACCTATACCTTACAATCAAGAAGCGAGCACAAAGAAATCAAATTGGTTTATACTAGCTCGTAAAAACGATATTGGATGACAAAAATGCGACTTCCTATAGTGTAGTGGCAGCTGACGGACTTAGATCTTTAATGGCAGTTATTAAGGACTTTTAATGGAGTAAAACCCACTTTGTGCACATCTTTAATGGAGTAGGAAGACGAAAAATGCGTCTTGGAGGCTCACACCCTCACCTGAATATTGAAGCTGTGGATACGTGTTTACGAACATATACGTTACTTGGGACCATCATGTTCATGCTTGGAGAGTCGACTATACAGAAACCTAAAAGTGGTTATCAATTATACGTTTCGAAAGTGTGCACATTTTTAAGAATAGCATTTCATATTGGATATATTCCACTGATCATATATTTCGGTGTAACGAATCAGGGCCATCCACTAGAGTATCCAATTTCGTTGTGGAATGTCTTCATGCCTCTCTCCATGGGTCAGTAGTTAGTTGAATAATGTAGCCTTCATTGATTCGAAAAACATGTAAATGCTTATTTTAAAGGAAATATAATTTTGTAAACTCAATATTAGTTATTATAATTCTCACGTTATTAAAATCAATCCTCAGATATAAGATATCTGTGTAATGTAACCTAAGCGTGAAATAATTCTCTTAATGCCATAAATGCCAAGGGAATTCGCCATGTATTTTCCCATTGTGGTGTACGTAGACAGTTGGCTCGCGATACTAAATAAGGCCGTAATAAGAATACAACTAGTATGTGGAGTTGCCCAACTTCCTAAGCATTCCTTGAACTACGGGACCTCATTGCGCATGTAACGTGGTCAAAATTGATGCCTCCTTTCTTGCACAATGTAACATCTGGAATCTATATCAACGAAGTTCGTACTTTCTATTGTCGTCTAATAACGACTTTACTTAGAGATGGTGAGTAAGTGATGCCTAAACTTTCTACTTTTGGATAGCAGTAGATACTATACTCCATGGTATTGTCGTAAAAAGCTGGTCATGAGGTGTTTTATAACTATTTACATTAATTCCAAGCCTCAACATTATTGCTGACTTGAAGTCATATCTAGGTTTCTCTCAAATAATTTGCTTGAGCTTGTGTTAATCCTTTTGTTTTAAGTATATGTGTTTATCTGGTCTTCCTTTGAAGATAGGTCACTGTTTCCGAGAGAACCACTTGTCTAATTTAATATATTTTGTTTACAGATTTATACCCTCCCACTTACTTGTTCCCTTTCCCTGGGAATGTCCACGATGCGTACAGCTGCTCCGTAAATTATGTGCATAGTGGTTTATATAAAGATAGCTGGTTCTGTCTGTGATTGTTCATCAACCTATAAGCATAGTGTAAGAAGGACGTTTATACGTAGATGTCCTTCGTTGTTTTGTGTGCAAGCCATTTTGTGGACAACGGCTAGCTCCTTGATTGGAATTTTCTTCATTTGACTTCAAGATGTGTCTTTGGATTTTGTTAATCACACTTATGGATTTGATATCTTCCGTATACTGTAATGTGAAAATGTAAGTTTGAACTGCTAAAGAGTCGTTGTCATAAGTGCTATCGATCATTAAATTCTAAGAACCAGTATACGAAGTGACTAGAGTGTATTGATGACCGCTAATTTATGAGAAATTTAATTATATTCATAGAGTAAATAATATATAAAGTCCTCAAAAATTTCGCGCTAATTTCTATAAAGGATAATATCTATCTAAACTAGTCTTCACCATCCTCAAACTGTCTCTGTTTTCGTAGTGTCCATTGAAATGAAGTTGTTTATTTTCTCATCGTGGTAGCAATTCTTATTTTCACGGTGCTAACTGTTTTTATTTGGGTATCAGGATATATCTATCTTCTTGTTAATAGCTACAGATAAATGGTGTGGGAAGCTTACCTTAGTAGCTCCAATATAAAGTTAGTGGTGGGGTCATAATAAATACTCAGTATTGTTTTTCCCTGCTGTGGTTGTAGAGTTATGAGGTGAGGTACCTACCTACGGAGTATTAGATGAGAGAAAGACAAAAAGGCGAAGTCAGGCGAGGATCAGTAAAGTTAACACTTCGCTGACCATAGTGCGGAATTCGGTATTTTGAAATACTTAGAACAGGAAGATCATTAATGTTACGTAAAGGCAAAGCGCAGGCACCATATACTTGAGGCTGGTCACACAATATCTCAAGTGCTTCTTGATTTTTTGTTCCTATAAAAGTCTTCCCACCGACTATAGACTGTCACAAGGCAAGTCAAGATGTGACGTTTTGGGGAGGGGGTTAGCTTCTAACCCACCTTCTCTCCATGGTGGGGATGCACGAGAGTTGGCTTCTTGGTTGTTTGAGGGAACACAATAGTGTTGTTATATCCCTACTCGTTAACATTGTCTCCAGATCCCCAACATAGTGAAAACGACGTACAGTGTGATGATGATTGCTGCTAATCTAACCACTATCCAAGCTAACCGTCTGGTCCGGTATGAACATTCCTTCCATCTATTGTAGCTCTTATTATTTTACCTTAAATATTGAGTGCTTCATTCATCAGATATTGTAATAGCTAGTTCACTGAGACTGGGTTCCTCACTCCATAAATTGCATTGCTTTTCATGTGAAATCGTAAAAGCTTATTGTTTCACTTGAAAGTGACATTGCAATTAATAATGAGAAATACATGGTTTCGTTAACTTAGCTATTTTAACACCTCAAGGGTTAAATCACTCAGAATTTACTTCTGCGTTGTTCCCACGATACGCTGAGTTTCTACTGGCCTAGTGTAGTCATAACTTAACTACGCGCAACGGATTTCTCATTCAAAAGACTACGAGGTAAATATTTTGTGTGAAGGCTGGTGATACTACTCAGTTGGGGCGGCTGAATTGGGTTCGACGACCCACTGGCTGCTCAAACCAATGAGACGCATCTACTAATTACATTATCAATTCGGAAACCGAAGCGTAGTGAATACAACCTGTAAGTGAGATAAACGAATTGTTGTAATACATGTCATCTTCCTCGCAATTACACAAATGAATGAACTCTGTCGAGACGTTTTATTGCATACTTTTTATATTTCCATTATGACCAACATAGTATTATACCGAAGTTATATGCAACGAGAGGATAATGTGTTATTATTCGTCACACCAACATATCTTTCACAACGATGCAGCTTCTAGAGATGGTGAATGACTGTTTTCTACAGTTCCCCTTACTTTTCGTTATTTCAAATGTAAGCTAACTAAAGTGAAAACCTTGGAGAGTGATAATGATAATAATATCTTTATTCCAAACAGAACTTTCGATACAAACATGGAATTTTCAGCATGTATGCAGTATCGCATCTAGTTTTCCGTTTACATAATACATATGGTAATAATTAAAACAGGACATTTACGTTGATAATATTCTTAAGTAAGAATATGAATATAAGATTAAAATTTAATTGAAAGTACTGACAACATACACTAATGAAAGAAAGAATTAAAAAGACCGTTTACTTAGTGTTTCTCAGTACTTGCACTTCTTTAAACACAAAAATGTGCGCCAAGTAAGGTAGAGTTTTTATACTCAGTCATCGGAGTATAAATTCGTCTATAGGTGCTTCTGCGTCGGTGGCACAGTGGTTAGGACGCTCGCCGACCATGTGCATGGTCGGCGGTTCGATCCCCGGCCGATGCACCCCTTTACCTCGCTAAGCCAGAAATAATGCTGGTAAAGAGGAAAGGTTGAGCGTGAGGCTAGCAACCTCATCCTGTAAAAATAAACACTGCTACAGAAACTTCAAGCCCCATGCTCCACTGGGAACGTGAAGGAAAAAAATAGGTTCTTCTAGTTCTACCTGATGCAATGCAAGGACAGAGTTGTGTATAGAAAGGATCTGACCAGATAATATTAGCTGATTTCTTGCATGAGTTCATGTGTCTATCTACAACAGTATTAACAGGTTAGTTTAGCAACACCCTACTGGCAGCTTTTAGTGCCCTAAGTAGTGTAACAAAGTGTTGCTTAAGTAGACCGGGAACGACTTAGTGGATGGGCAAATAAGACAGGATAGGTAGGATAAAAGTATTAACAAACTGTAGAATTAGAAACTGAGTGATGCCAAATTGCCTTGACTTCCTTTCTAAAAACTAGAGTGGTGTGGGAAGATCAGAAGAAATAAAAATCCAGGGTGTTTAACAGTCGACCTAGTTTCAAGTTCAGTACTACCTGTGACAGTAGAATCCTGTGAACGAACCAGTCCACGTAAGTCGCGCTTGCGTCTGAAAGTGAAGTTTTGCCTTTTAAACAGCGGAATATATCAATGAGATAATACAGGGAAAAACAAAAGCACAGTTACAGCGGAAAATATTTTTTTTTCGATGAAGTCACTAACGTTCGTGAATATTTAACAAAGGTGTTAAAAAGTACCACAACTATTCCCGTTTAGTGGTCAAATATGACGAGTAGCAAGATGAGGTGATGTAATAAACTAAGTATTAAGAATATGATAAAAGGAAAGATCGCCAGGAAGTCGGAATAAAAGATATAATTGGATAACGATGCATCTGCGGCACTGGAAACGATTTCCAGCCACATTATCAACAGCATCACGCCGTCGGTTATTAGCGTCTCAATGACTCCTAACAGACAAGTAGCTTACACTTCCAAACAGCAATCAAAGTCTTCATGGATCGGTGGTAGGTTTTGACTTAACCAACTCTGTCTTTTTTTCCATAGTAGTCTGATGTCAGGTAACATCAGTTGACAAGTAGGTCAATGGCTTAACAATTGTCCCAGGCATCTCAATCGATGAAACGTCACAACTTCATCTACTGGTTTACCGTCCTTACCTCCTAGCACTCTATGTTTAACCTCAATGTTCTTGACTGTATTATAAATAGCTTTAAACGATACAGGACTCAGATACCTATAGTTCAAGAGGAATAGGATACTTTCTTCATCTTTTTTCACTCTCAACGATTATCTTTCATAGTTTTCAGAAAGGATGGATTTATGCGATGTCCTGATGAAAAGCCTTTAAAATATTATACAATTCTTCTCATCAATAAACCTGAACAAGCAGTGTGTGCCAGAATGTTAATATGAGCTCAACTCCGTATACACCGAACGACACAAAAATCACATTGAAGATTCGAAAATACTTTTTCCACGATGACCAGGAGTAATTGGTAGCAACTAAGAGTAACATAAGTTCGAAATGATGTAAGCTGTTAAATAATTAAGAGTTAATTGAATTGACCATTTATAGGATAATTTGACGCGAATATGCTTGAAAGCAAAAAGACAGAGTTCACCAATTTTGTTGGGAGGTAGAAAAAAAGTTTAACTACAGAAAAAAATAAGAATATAATAATAATAAATAATTTTTCCTTCACGTTCCCAGTGGAACATAGGGCTCCAAGCTAGTGGCTTGAAGTTTCTGTAGCAGTGTTTAATTTTTACAGGATGGGGTTGCTAGCCTCATGCCCAACCTTTCCTCTTTACCGGCATTATTTCTGGCTCAGTGAGGTAAAGGAGTGCGCCGGCCGGGGCTCGAACCCTGGACCATATGTATGGTCGCGAGCGTCCTAACCGCTATACCACCGACGCACAAGAATATAATAAGTTACACAAATACAGAAAAGATAGTTTTATAGAACAGAAAGGAAGGGGATTAGAGTGGGTCATATTTAGATGGAACAATATAATTTATTATCACCAAGGCAGTGGGAGATTCTCCACTGACTTTTCCTGCGTACATAGATTTGGTTTTAGTCGTTTGATGACGACTGCCTGAGAGAAACGTAAGCAAGCAAGGTTTCTCCTGCCTAGTGATTAATTTGAGAGCCTTCGAGTTGTCTACAACATGACAAAGTGTCTAACAGATGGCGCATAATCACACACTTTAATGCCTGTGAGACTTTTATTTTTAAGTCCTTGGGCATGCGGAAAATAAACCCTATCAAAACAAGATTTTGAGCGAACAATTGTTTTCGATAGCTTCTTCTTCAGGCTCCACTGTTATAAATCCATGAATAATAGAGTACATATAGCCAATAAAGGCAAATGAAAATAATATCAGAAACTGTATTGGGGTGCATGTGTAAATTGAGATGATAGTCTATTAGTTAACATAGCCAGTTTAATGTGTATAGAGTATATAGTCAGAAAAATGTGAAGTGTGAATGAACAGTTGGGTGATATAGTGTTGTTTTATAGTCAACAGAATACAAGTGTCGTTGGGGTGAGAAAATTGCGATAACCACAAAATACATGCAAACACACATTAACAAAGGGTACATTGAATGTGAGGGCTGACCGATAATGTCTAATGATAAAATAAAGAGGGCAAATTGTAAAATGTAATGAGATGTTACAGAATTGATAGGCTTGTGGTAACAATGAGATGAAATGAACTGGGTGGAGAAAGGGATAATAAAGACATGATATCACAAAATGATAATAATATTACGAAAAATTATGATCCTGGTGACCTTATAGTGGGCCAGGGTAGACAAGGAGAGTGAATAAATTTTTTCTGTACACATAAGTCTGGTCTCTATCTATTAATCTCTAAAGCCTAGGCTATGGTTAGGAGGAGTAATCATGTGCCTTTGGGGAGACTGTTCGGTACTCGATAAACGACTGTAAATGACTCATCCACTTTGATGCTGTATTCGCTATCCACTAGATGAGACTGTCTGTCTGTCTGTTTTCGACATAGAACTTTGCACAAATGTGCGGAAGTTCAAGTCGCCACATTCCGTGTTGCACGCGAAGCAAGAGAAGAAAGTACAAGAAAAGCATAATAGAAACAGTGAGCAGAGGTGTGAGACAAAGGAGTAAAAAAGAAATACAAAACAGTTTCATTGAAGATCATAAGTCACAGGGAGTGGATGCATCTGCGCCACTGAGAACGGTTTTGAGCCATGTCACCAATTGTTTCCAACCATAGATTTTTACCGTCCCGAGGACCCCAGCCTGGAAGTCTACACCTTTCTACGTGGCTTAGACCAACTGTTGTGGATTTCATTGACTGATGCCAAGTTTTTGTTTGACCGCCGCCGGCTAGCTTTTTTCCAGCCTGACCCTATATCCGCTAACATAGCTCGTCGAGGGAGGCGATGGCTTGGCACACGTAACACATGTCCTAACCATCTCAGTCTTTGTAGCTTCACGACTTCGTCGATTGATTTCCCCTGTTTACCTAGAACTCTACGCCTAACCTCCATGTTGCTCACCTTATTATGCCACTTTACACGGGAAATAGAACGCAGGCACCTATGAGACAGAATTGCGCTATTTAATGATTTGGTTGCTCTTTTCCCAAGCCAAACAGGAATATGTTCACGAGTGTGTAAAGATAAATTCCTCTGGGTACGACCTATATATTCATGGATTCATAACTGTAGAGCCTGAAGAAGAAGCTATCGAAAACAATTGTTCGCTCAAAATCTTGTTTTGATTTCAATATGGGGATTTTAATTAGTAAACCCTATCTCTGTTCTTTCAATATGTGTACTTCGGCACGTACCTGTAAATCAAACACTCCATACAATTCTTGCTATTAATAAAGTTGATTAAAAGAAGGACGACAAATGGTACCATTATTTTCAACTAATTACAACCGCAACATTACAAAAATATAAATGATACTGAGTAGGGACAAAGTATAACTAGAAAGTATATTAGTCTAATCACCTTGTAAATAATCAATGCTTTTAACCCCTAATTATTTAACAACTAAAAGGCAACAGTAAAAAATAGATATCAAAGTCAGATGACCCTAAAACAACCAATCTTCGTTGCACGTCTCACCCAGATGTGGTTTCCGACTTCTGGTTGATATGAAGGGATAATGACTCTTCAAAATTGCTGCCGGGCTACTGACGATTATGCATTTTGATACAATCACTGTTATATCAGGAAGTCTGTAAGAGTTGCTAAGGTACACATTGTGGTGGTTTTTTAGATACTTTCCTCTCGAAATCGAAACTCTCTATTACTAAAATATGCGTATATGCTACAACTGGCTACTGAAATGACCAGTATCTGATACGGTTGCGGACACAGAGAATACTAAAATGTCAGCAGTGCAGTGGTATTAGCGCTGTCACGATATTGCCTCATAACAGATCAATGGAATTACTTCTGTACTTGGAGGAGTTAGTGTCATCGTTCATACTGACGAAACAGTACTTACTTAATGAAAAATGGATCGCGGTAGGAGAAGAGCAAACCTTGTTTGCGTTCTGGGACTATACGATGCAAATATTCGAAGAGTTAGCGGAACGCATCCACAAAACAGAAGTGCCTATGTCTTAATACCGATAGCACAAGGATTAGTCCTCCCAGACACTACCATTCACAAAGACAAGTGGAGAGGTTATTCGCAACTATTATCATTACCCTATGTTCATCATAAAGTCAATGATTTTTCTGAATTAGTAGATCCTATACGTGTAACGCATAAAAATTCTATTGAAGGATTCTGAGCCCACCTGAAAAAAAGTATTAGAATGGTAAATGCTTCCCTATACGGGTATGATATACGGCCAATTAGATGTATTTTGTACCGACATTGGTTTGATATGCGTCGGTAGCTGAGTGGTAGAACACTGGCAAACGGCGCAATTGGTCTGGGATTCAATTCCCAGGCGACATATACCTTTACCTCGCTTACCTGGTAATAAGCCCAGTAGAGAGGGAAGGTTGGGCGTGAGGCTAGCAACCCCATCCCGTTAAATCACCACTGCTATCGAAACTTCGGAGCTCTAGCTTGAAGCCTGTCTCAGAAGGAACGAAAATGAATGAATTGGTTTGATATATCTGTAAACACTTATGAGAAACCAGCACCAATTTCTGCAGCATATTAGAGATATGTACCCTGTATTATTGCATTTTTATTGCATACATATATCTTATAAATAGACTGTTTATACATCAAATGCCACTTCTCACCTAGAAGAATCTGATTGGTTGGTTCAGGGTCATTTTGACTTCGGTGTCTATTCCTTACATCCAAATCAGTGTTACTATTAGTTGCCGCCAGTTATTCTTTGTTTTCGCGAAAAGAGTATATTCAAATCTTCAATGTAATTTATATTTCGTTGTTGTATGTTTCAGCTTGTAGGCAGTTGAGAAGAATCCTCGAAATAATAGTAAAAGATGAACCCATATTATCATTCTGGCACACATTCGTTATTATTGCTTTGTTTATTGAAACGTTTTAAAAAACAACACTACACCATTAAATTAATTAATCAATCATGAAAAACTGTTTTTTTCCTCCTTTATTATTAATAAGCATTACAACAAGAAGCTGATGTCATTGTTTAATGATCTTTTTTGTTAAATTAGTCGCTGGTTCACTGAATGCATAACACACATCTCCATAGGGTGAATTCTTCTTAATGATATCTGCAACTTCATCACCCAACTTATTACGTACACCGTAGACTGGTGCTCCTGGTTGAGCCATTAATAGATACAATGTTTCTGGGCCTTGATTATTTGTAACAGCTAAATGCAGAGGAGTTTGTTTGCTGTTAGTAACTGAAATAATGCAATAAAAATGGAAGAAAACACCGAAAAAACAATTAAGTGCTTTGAATGCCAATTGTGGTACATCTAGTAACTGATGTTTTGAACTTTTGTTATAATGCAAACCCAAATGTAGAAAAATTATACAGAATCACTAACGGAAGTTCGCATACTTGCACCCTCTCTTATCCTTATTCATCAGAATAATAATTATTGGTCCCATGGGTTCCTAGGGGAATATATGGCTTCGACAGTACATCTCTATTTTCACGTATTCTATGCAGTCCCCTTCAGATTGCCCATAGGCTCTCACCACTTTCTCACACGATCTCCTCTATGTAACCCTCGGACCCACGCCCAACTCGTTGTTTCCTCCAGTCTATGGTCTGGAATGGGATGTCACCCGACAGTCTCCTCAGTGCGTCCCCGATCCATCTCCACTTTCCATTATAGATAAGATTTTATTCTGATAAATCGCACAGTGTTTACAGTTATATGAACTGATGACGTTTCGAGCACAAACTATTGCTCATAATCATATCAAGTTACTCACACAACTTTGATCTCTCATTTATATACATATGTGGAATGGATTAGATATTGGATTAAAAATCAATGTGAGATAATGTACATTCAGAAATAATCGTACGAGTGTTGTTGATCAATTGCAATTAGATGGGAAAATTGGACGAGTGTTTTTACAGTCATAATAAGCTGCTTGTTAGGATGTGTTTGAATTGAAATAGAATTTTAAGATTATTTATTATCTTCTTCTGGTTTGACTGATGGCATTAATACGAGTGTTATTGATCTACTATAATCAGATGGAAGATACGACAAGTGTTTTAATAGTCATAATAAGTTTTTTGTTAGGATGTTGTGATGTGTTTGAATCGAAATAGAATTTTAATATTATTTATTACCTTCTTCTGATTTGACCTGCGGTAATAATATCTTCCATATCTCTGGTATTTGCATTGAGTCATTTTTGTTGCATGTGTTGGGTGTGGACTCGATAAATAAGGATTCCGTAATCAACCTCTCTCTCCACTTAGCTATATTACTTTTTAGAATTTTAACCCTATCCCACCCTATTGTGTGGTTGTTTGTTATTGCATGAAGTGCAATAGCTGAGCTTTTTTCTAAATTACTTATCTTTTTAGGGTCAACCATTCTTACCTTAGCTAAATTCTTATGTTCTGTTAATCTGACTATCCCTGACCTACTAGTTTGACCTATGTAGTTGACCTCACAGTTATTGCAGGGTATTTTGTAAATTATATTATTTTGTTTAATTAGATCCACCGGGTCTTTTAGCCTACAGAGCTTGTCTCTGAGTGAGTTTGTAGGTTTGAATGCCACCCTAATTCCTGCTTTATTAAGAATCCTACGTAGGGCCTCAGATGTGCTTTCCTTATATGGTATAACAGTGGATGACTTATATTCTTTCTTATTTGTGTTATCATTAATAGTTTCACCATTATTTTTATTTTGCTTTTGGTTTTTGGTGATCTTCCTAATGAATTTTATAGGATAGTTATTCAACACCAACGCTTCTTCTATCTGTTTTATTTCATCATTTAGGTCTTTTTTTGTGCTACTTAGTGCTATGGCTCGATTTGTTAGACACTTTACTAAGCCTGCCTTAACAGTTAACGGATGAGACGAATTAAAGTCCAAATATCTATTAGAATGCGTTGGTTTTCTATAAACACTAGTGTGTAGTTTGCCTTCTTCTATTCGTTTTATTTTACAATCTAACATAGCTAATTCTCCTAGTTCATTTTCTGATTCAAATGTGAATTTAATTCCTTCTACTTGTGAGTTTATATGTGTCAGGAAGCTAGAGATATGTTCTGTTTTTAACACCGTGAAAGTGTCATCCACATATCTCCACCATATTTTTGGAGTGGGGTTAAACGTATTAAGAGCACTACTTTCCCAGTTGTCCATAAATATGTCTGCTACAATAGGGGATATTGGTGATCCCATTGCTACACCTTCTGTTTGTTTATATATTTTGCCTTGGAACTTAAAGATGGTAGATGTGAGACATAACTGAATCCCTAACATAATTTGTTCAATGGGCAGCTTTGTCCTATGATTCAGTTCAGGATCCACAGTTAGTTCTTTTTTAACTGCTTCTAAGGCCATAATGACTGGTATATTAGTGTAAAGACTAGTTATATCAAAACTAACCATTTTTTCATCATTCTCTAGTTGAATGTCATTTAGCTTACTTTTCATCTCATATGAATTAGTTAGTCTAGAGTTTGAGCGATTTCTAATGGGACAAAGTATTAGAGCTAAGTGTTTTGATAATTCATAAGTGGGAGTATTTCTAAAATCTACTATTGGTCTTATGGGGTAACCTGGTTTATGTATTTTAATAGTACCATATATTCTACTAGTATTATTAGTTTTAGGCATTAAAGTAAACCATTTAGACTCACCCAGTGACGGCTTCATTCTCCGTATTAATTCCGCTGTAGATTTCTTTACCTTATTCATTATTGTATCTACAGGCTTCTTAATTTCCTCATATGGACCCGTTTCAATATGTTCACTGACTTTCTTGATATAGTCAGATTTATTCAGAACTACGGTGGCGTTTCCTTTGTCCGCTTTTGCGATGACAATATTTTTATCCTGTTTTAGACTAATTAAAGCTTCCCTTTCTGATTTTGTTAAGTTTGATCTTGCCTTCTTTTGATTTTTCAGGGTTAACGCACATTGTGCTCTAACCTCTTCTGCTGTTGTCTTGTCTATTGAACCTAGTGCTGCTTCTATGTTAGGAATAACGTCCTCTGGTTTTAATTTATTAACTGTTACGTTAAAATTTAGTCCTTTCTCAAGTACTTTTATCTCACTAGAGCTTAGTTCTCTTGATGAGAGGTTGATCACCCATTTTGTTCTGTCGATAGAGGATGAAGTGTTGACATCAATTTCATTTGTTGTGTTCTTTTCTTCCATTAGTTTGTTGAATTTTTTGATTTGTGTGGTTTTTGATTTTCTTAAGGCTGATTCTCTAGCTTTTTCGGATGTTTCAACAACGATTACATAATCTTTGTCATTGACCATACATTTGAGTTTCTGTTTGAGTTTTTCGATTTCATTTCGTATATTATTTAGTTTCACAGTAACTCGATGTAGTTCTTCTCTTAGACATAATCTACTGAGATGTTCAGCTGCTGATGATATTTTCCTTGAAGCAATTGGAGTGCGTATGCGTAAATATCTTGGAATTATATGATTTTTTAAACATCTACTATTAAAATTTAGCTAAGGTAAGAATGGTTGACCCTAAAAAGATAAGTAATTTAGAAAAAAGCTCAGCTATTGCACTTCATGCAATAACAAACAACCACACAATAGGGTGGGATAGGGTTAAAATTCTAAAAAGTAATATAGCTAAGTGGAGAGAGAGGTTGATTACGGAATCCTTATTTATCGAGTCCACACCCAACACATGCAACAAAAATGACTCAATGCAAATACCAGAGATATGGAAGATATTATTACCGCAGGTCAAATCAGAAGAAGGTAATAAATAATATTAAAATTCTATTTCGATTCAAACACATCACAACATCCTAACAAAAAACTTATTATGACTATTAAAACACTTGTCGTATCTTCCATCTGATTATAGTAGATCAATAACACTCGTATTAATGCCATCAGTCAAACCAGAAGAAGATAATAAATAATCTTAAAATTCTATTTCAATTCAAACACATCCTAACAAGCAGCTTATTATGACTGTAAAAACACTCGTCCAATTTTCCCATCTAATTGCAATTGATCAACAACACTCGTACGATTATTTCTGAATGTACATTATCTCACATTGATTTTTAATCCAATATCTAATCCATTCCACATATGTATATAAATGAGAGATCAAAGTTGTGTGAGTAACTTGATATGATTATGAGCAATAGTTTGTGCTCGAAACGTCATCAGTTCATATAACTGTAAACACTGTGCGATTTATCAGAATAAAATCTTATCTATAATGGAATTATACTCTACCACAGTGCCCAAGTTTTATACTTATATCAATAATACATATGGTCTTCCTATAAGGAAGCTTATCAATAAACTCACACGACTTTGTCAAACAGAAGCAAGATTCACAAACCACCGGATTTTTAATAGTAGATGTTTAAAAAATCATATAATTCCAAAATATTTACGCATACGCACTCCAATTGCTTCAAGGAAAATATCATCAGCAGCTGAACATCTCAGTAGATTATGTCTAAGAGAAGAACTACATCGAGTTACTGTGAAACTAAATAATATACGAAATGAAATCGAAAAACTCAAACAGAAACTCAAATGTATGGTCAATGACAAAGATTATGTAATCGTTGTTGAAACATCCGAAAAAGCTAGAGAATCAGCCTTAAGAAAATCAAAAACCACACAAATCAAAAAATTCAACAAACTAATGGAAGAAAAGAACACAACAAATGAAATTGATGTCAACACTTCATCCTCTATCGACAGAACAAAATGGGTGATCAACCTCTCATCAAGAGAACTAAGCTCTAGTGAGATAAAAGTACTTGAGAAAGGACTAAATTTTAACGTAACAGTTAATAAATTAAAACCAGAGGACGTTATTCCTAACATAGAAGCAGCACTAGGTTCAATAGACAAGACAACAGCAGAAGAGGTTAGAGCACAATGTGCGTTAACCCTGAAAAATCAAAAGAAGGCAAGATCAAACTTAACAAAATCAGAAAGGGAAGCTTTAATTAGTCTAAAACAGGATAAAAATATTGTCATCGCAAAAGCGGACAAAGGAAACGCCACCGTAGTTCTGAATAAATCTGACTATATCAAGAAAGTCAGTGAACATATTGAAACGGGTCCATATGAGGAAATTAAGAAGCCTGTAGATACAATAATGAATAAGGTAAAGAAATCTACAGCGGAATTAATACGGAGAATGAAGCCGTCACTGGGTGAGTCTAAATGGTTTACTTTAATGCCTAAAACTAATAATACTAGTAGAATATATGGTACTATTAAAATACATAAACCAGGTTACCCCATAAGACCAATAGTAGATTTTAGAAATACTCCCACTTATGAATTATCAAAACACTTAGCTCTAATACTTTGTCCCATTAGAAATCGCTCAAACTCTAGACTAACTAATTCATATGAGATGAAAAGTAAGCTAAATGACATTCAACTAGAGAATGATGAAAAAATGGTTAGTTTTGATATAACTAGTCTTTACACTAATATACCAGTCATTATGGCCTTAGAAGCAGTTAAAAAAGAACTAACTGCGGATCCTGAACTGAATCATAGGACAAAGCTGCCCATTGAACAAATTATGTTAGGGATTCAGTTATGTCTCACATCTACCATCTTTAAGTTCCAAGGCAAAATATATAAACAAACAGAAGGTGTAGCAATGGGATCACCAATATCCCCTATTGTAGCAGACATATTTATGGACAGCTGGGAAAGTAGTGCTCTTAATACGTTTAACCCCACTCCAAAAATATGGTGGAGATATGTGGATGACACTTTCACGGTGTTAAAAACAGAACATATCTCTAGCTTCCTGACACATATAAACTCACAAGTAGAAGGAATTAAATTCACATTTGAATCAGAAAATGAACTAGGAGAATTAGCTATGTTAGATTGTAAAATAAAACGAATAGAAGAAGGCAAACTACACACTAGTGTTTATAGAAAACCAACGCATTCTAATAGATATTTAGACTTTAATTCGTCTCATCCGTTAACTGTTAAGGCAGGCTTAGTAAAGTGTCTAACAAATCGAGCCATAGCACTAAGTAGCACAAAAAAAGACCTAAATGATGAAATAAAACAGATAGAAGAAGCGTTGGTGTTGAATAACTATCCTATAAAATTCATTAGGAAGATCACCAAAAACCAAAAGCAAAATAAAAATAATGGTGAAACTATTAATGATAACACAAATAAGAAAGAATATAAGTCATCCACTGTTATACCATATAAGGAAAGCACATCTGAGGCCCTACGTAGGATTCTTAATAAAGCAGGAATTAGGGTGGCATTCAAACCTACAAACTCACTCAGAGACAAGCTCTGTAGGCTAAAAGACCCGGTGGATCCAATTAAACAAAATAATATAATTTACAAAATACCCTGCAATAACTGTGAGGTCAACTACATAGGTCAAACTAGTAGGTCAGGGATAGTCAGATTAACAGAACATAAGAATTTAGCTAAGGTAAGAATGGTTGACCCTAAAAAGATAAGTAATTTAGAAAAAAGCTCAGCTATTGCACTTCATGCAATAACAAACAACCACACAATAGGGTGGGATAGGGTTAAAATTCTAAAAAGTAATATAGCTAAGTGGAGAGAGAGGTTGATTACGGAATCCTTATTTATCGAGTCCACACCCAACACATGCAACAAAAATGACTCAATGCAAATACCAGAGATATGGAAGATATTATTACCGCAGGTCAAATCAGAAGAGGGTAATAAATAATATTAAAATTCTATTTCGATTCAAACACATCACAACATCCTAACAAAAAACTTATTATGACTATTAAAACACTCGTCGTATCTTCCATCTGATTATAGTAGATCAATAACACTCGTATTAATGCCATCAGTCAAACCAGAAGAAGATAATAAATAATCTTAAAATTCTATTTCAATTCAAACACATTCTAACAAGCAGCTTATTATGACTGTAAAAACACTCGTCCAATTTTCCCATCTAATTGCAATTGATCAACAACACTCGTACGATTATTTCTGAATGTACATTATCTCACATTGATTTTTAATCCAATATCTAATCCATTCCACATATGTATATAAATGAGAGATCAAAGTTGTGTGAGTAACTTGATATGATTATGAGCAATAGTTTGTGCTCGAAACGTCATCAGTTCATATAACTGTAAACACTGTGCGATTTATCAGAATAAAATCTTATCTATAATGGAATTATACTCTACCACAGTGCCCAAGTTTTATACTTATACCATCTCCACTTTCCTCGACATATTTGTTCAGCAATAGGCTCTTAATTGGTTCGTTTCCAGAGTTTCTTGTAGTTAAACATTTTAGGCTATCTGATCTCCAGTATGGAACTAGAGTAGGCAACTATTCACAAAAGTCTGCAGTGACCTGTTCGGAATGCTTCCCGTGACGCACCAAGTTTCGGACCCATAAATAAGTGACTGAGTTAATATTGGTGCTGAAAATTAGAACCTTGTTCTTCATACTGAAGATTGTAGAAGATTTCCAAACTCATTTCAGAGTGATGAAGGATTGTCTCGTCTTTCTAATTCTGGTTGTGAAATCCTCATCCGTTCCGTCTGCTGTTTAGATAAGTGGAGGGGGTAACGTTTTCCAAATTTATTCTGTTAATAGTAATTGGCGCTTGTTGTGGTTGGCTGGTCATCGTCCTCACCTCCGTCTTCTCTATGTTTGCTTGAAGTTCTGTCTTCGCTGCCAGCTGTTTGGTTTTCGCCTGTAGATCTTCGAGTTTGCATAACACTAGACATGATCATTTCATTTGATAATTGGTGTAAGTCATTCAATATCGCATCTGTTTCTGGTGTACAGATTCGCTGAACAAAGAACTAGTGGTGGACGTCCCAAACTCACAATATTGTATTAAAATGCATGCAGTTGCGATTGCTGATTTATTTTTCCTGTTTGAAGCCAGCTGTTTTACACTTTACTAAATTCTTAAGTAGAAGATTGGGCAGAGAATATTCTTTCCAGTCACTTTCTCATTCGCCTTTAGAACTACATATACGCATAATATTTATAAAGTAATCGTTCTCTAAGGCATTAATGTTTTTAAGTAATATCGGGTTCTTAAAGCCATAGTCATCAGGTGATAACATCAGTGAAATAATAACCCCCCAACGCTAAAAGAAAACAGCAGGAAAGAGCATTCAATGCAGCAGAAGTTCACTGTCTTTCCAAAAGCATTCCAATTTCACTGTCGAGAATTAAGGATAAACAACCTTATTTCGCCACCTCTATGTGTATGTAGCAAGCAGTTTAACTACTTCTGTGTAGCTAGCATGTTTATAATCGAATCTCTCAACATCATTTTACATGATCAAACAAGGTCTGTATTCGTAGCTTTGTTGTTTTACCTCATCTTGTAGATACTTGAACATGAAGTCGATGTTGTCTACCGTTTTCCAACTATTTCTAATTTTACCTTACAAGTTCATCTTAGAAATATAGAGTTGAAGCTGTCAAAACCCACCTAAAGAAGCCTAACTTAGGTGTTCAGAAGAAGTTTGTTCAGACGCTTTCGTTACCTTGTCCATCACACTGCTGGATTGTAGTGTAACTTGATAGAATTCACCTTCTCTCTACAGTACATTTTACTAGCTATCATTGTATCGTTAACTATCTTTAATTATAGTATGAGTTTTTCTCTTAATTTTATTTGATATTTAATTCAGAATAAATTTTATATACACGATCAGTTACTTATTTTAGGTGTCATTCTATTGGTTCGAACAACTCGAGGTTGTTTAAGAAAGAACACATCAATGTTATCAATAAAAATTACTCTCTCTCTCTCTCTCTCACTGTGAAACTGGATGAGGAAGTTAGCCAAAAGAATATTCTTTGCTCACTATTCTTATCTTTTAAATGTCTAAATGGGAATTTCCGTTATATTGAAATTCCTATGTTCTAATTAATTAACACCTAACTGACCTTGATCTACTGGATTTACTTATACAGTTCAACCTGAAAGACATTGCAAGCTCTTTTGTACCCTAGATTATTCTGTTTACATTGGACAATTGGATCCTTTTTCCTCTACTCTATGTACATCCCAGTGCTCAAATTATATTCAGTCATTGTGTGATTTGGGTGGAGAAGATATGGCTTATGGGTGTAGGCGTTCACCTCTTGATCCCATCCCACGCACCGAGGTTTGCACAGCCACGGGAGTAGCATAACCACCTCTCACACAATAGGTGTAGCTCCCTGGCAACTGGATGTAATTGAAAGTGGTTGTTCAGTAACATTGAGTAGTTGATATCTTTTTTATTGTAACTGAAGTAATGATTGAAGATGTAATGATAGCTGGGCGTTATCATCATCAGCAGTGGTGAGTGATTTCAGTTAAACCATGACCTACTGCTGGTGACCTGGGTCTCGTAGCCCATATGGTGGGGCACTGGACTACTGATAAGAATTCTAACGCAGCCTAAATTTTCATTTACGCCTTCATAATCATCACCCATTAAACGAGTGATTAGTTGAAATAAATTGGAAATCCACTGTACAGAGACCTATGTAACGACAAGACTTTATGCATTACACTGACTATACGAAACCTTTGCTACCACGATAAAAACTAGTAAATTCAGGCCATAACTTCGAATATAAAGATGATGATAATGAGTCCACATAATGGATGAATTTCGGATCTGCAGTTTGTTTTAATGCCAACCGATTTTATGTCATATAAATGGATCCTTTAACCGACGTTTCTTATTCCGTGACAACACTCATCAGTAAGATGGATCCTTAATCCTTAGGTGAGCAACTCAGGATCTTCTCATATGACTGAACCAATATCATCATTTTCATTGCGGAAATAACGGTCTTGTTGGACTGGGTAAAAGTGTCAATAACCCGCATTGACTAGCATTCAAGATTTTCCAAGGGTTTACTCTTAACGTTTCAATGTATTTATCTACACACTGGTTGATTATACATGTATCTAGATATTAAATGTATGGGCCAATTGTATTGTTAGCAATATCACATAAAAAGCCCCCAGACTCCTGCTCTTAGACAACCACCACCTGCTTCGGTTTAGGTGTCCTGGTAGTGTATCCTATGTGTGGTGCATTTGTTTGTTGTCATAATGTCACAAGTTTGTCTTTAATAATAAACCAGGCTATTAATTTTGTGAGTAGGTGACAATGCTACCCAGTTGCTGAAATTCAAGTAGGTGTGAAGCGGAATGGTTGTAAATGTCAACAGCTTAAACCAATAATTGATATGTAGGCTAATCATTTTTACATGAACTGTGGTCAAGATTTGACCGAACAGTTCCACAATAATTAAGCGTTTATTGAGAAGTAGGCAAATGTGAAAAAAATATTTATAAAATCTCAATGAAATCGAAATATAAACACTGCCAGAGTTTCGTTCAGCCAACTGGTTCAAAACGTTGGAATATTTTATTTCAAATTCACTGAGATTTTAGAAATATAATTTCTACATATCCACCAATCAGTATGGAGATGACAATGAGACCCATACATTTTCAAGGAGAAGGCGATTATAGTATTATTGAAACAAAAACTTCGAAACTTTATGGAAACCAAGAAATATATCACACAAATTTTCATAGTTTGTTAGAGGGCTTGGATAATAGCCTGGGCGGCCAGACTTTGAAACACGTGACTGTCTCGAAGGTTCATCCCCACCGCAAGCCTTCAACTTGAAGCTCGATTCACGAGGCAGTGAAGCTGCGTCCACATGGTTACCGGTGACAAAAACGTCATTCGATCCCTTCGGATTCTGGAGCCCATATACACTACATGGATTTGGAATCAGGGTTTCCCAGTCCCCCAACCCCCAGTTAGACCAGCATGTCCATCAACCCGATTGTAAGCCGCCAGACGTTAGCATTCGCCTTTTAATTTTTGTATAGAATACCCCCAGAGTAAACGATAGCAGTGGACAAGAGTTACCAAGTAGAGGCTAAGAAGACATGGCTACATGAGATGATATCGACAGGAAGACAGAAGTTTGCCCACCCTCAGTCGTTTATGGGGGCTCAATTATAATAACGGACCTGGTGGCTTAACTAGTTGCATAAGCAACCGAAGGATCGAATACACATAATATTTAAACATGGAAAATCACATTCGCAAATGAAGAACATACGAGCATTTTGATCTGCACCAGCTTCGAGAAGTAACTGTACACTGGCCAGCTGATTCCAAAAGGCAGCACTATGCAACGGTGTCCATCCATCTTCTGTTCGATTGTTTACATTTGCGCCGTGTTTTACAAGACACTAAAGGATAACACAAAAACAAATAAGTAAACATGATAGATTTCTGTTGTACATAAGCAAAAAACGGAAATTGACGCCAACCTAAAGTGTTGCATAATAAATAGAAGGATCTCTGGACTACACTGACTCCTACCATGTCAGGGAGGTTTTCTGGATAGCGGTTAAACTAAAAGCAGTTACCATGGGGTACATGGGCTCCAGTTTCCAATCGGATCAAATGGCGTAAGAACCCATATGGGTCACCGGCAACCATGGGAATGCAGCTCCTGACGCTGCTCCGCTGCCTTGCGGATTAGACTCCAAGTCAAAGGCTTGTGGGGTGGTCCCTTAATAAAACCACCTGCTTCGGTCTGGGCGCCCGGGCAGTATCTCAGCCCGCACACAATGAATGAATTAAAGCAACGAACTCCCATTGAAACTCAACGCGCGCTAGTAAAAATGATTCCAAGCAATATTGATCCCTCAAGGAACTTATTTCCTTCCTACCTTACTTTTATTTTTATACATAGTTTCCTGTATTGTACCTTTTCTAACCTTGGCTTCTTAACCTTCGACAGCCTTTCGCCTTTGTCGAGATTCCCAGCCTATCCGTGTCGTTTCGAGATGTTAGTGAGTAGTCCTCAAAATGGTTGTTCCCAATGTGACATCTAACACGGATATCCTGAAACCGCGTGCTGCGTTCAAGCTGGCTACCTACAATGTTCGGACGCTGATGCAAATCGGACAACAGGCAGGGTTGGCAAGAACTTTGGAAAGCCTCGCTATCGATGTCTGCTGCATTTCGGAGACCCGCATTCAAGATCCCAGTGAAGTGCTTCGACTATCCTCTCCATCTGGAAGTTCTAGTAGTATGTACCACCTGCGCTTATCCGGGGACCCTGTGGCGTCGGCATCCGGCGTAGCTGGTGTCGGTGTCGCACTGAGCGCTAGAGCCGAAGCTGCACTGCTCGACTGGATTCCCATTAACAGTCGTTTATGTGCTGTGAGGCTGGAAGGTTATACGAAAGTAAGGAGTAGTAGGCCAGATAGGCGGTGTCTATTTGTTGTCTCTGCCTATGCACCGACGGATTGCAGCCCGGATGCAATGAAGGATGAGTTTTACTACCAACTGAGCGATCTCTTGAAACAGGCGGGTCGGAGGGATATCGTAGTGCTGGCTGGGGACTTGAATGCACAGGTGGGGCGTCTAAGCTCAGAGGAGAATCGTCTAGGTGGTCAGTGGGGACTACATGGTCGCAGGTCAGATAATGGGGACCGTCTTCTGCAGCTTTGCGCGGATCACAACCTATTTCTAGCTAGCACCAACTTCCGGCACAGCCATCGCCGTAGCGCTACCTGGCGTCCTCCCTCTGCGAAGCAAGCTTGGACTCAGATTGATCATATCGCGGTCAGTTTCCGGTGGCGAGGATGCATACAAGACTGTCGCTCCTTCTGGAGCACATGCCTGGACTCCGATCATGCGTTAGTGTGTGCCAAGTTCGTCTTGCGATTTGGTGGGGTTCGTAAAAGCCGTCGTCTAAGCGTTGATGTGAGCAAACTAGTAGCACCTGCTACTTCTTTGAAATATCAGAATGAGTTAAAAACAATGCTTGCCAGCAACCCCCCAAGTAGTATAGATGAACATTGGCTTCATGTGCAAGGTGCCATGCAAAAGGCGAGTGTAGCCGCTTGCGGCTTGAAAGAATGCTCCGCTAACAACCACTGGGTTTCTGCGAGTTCCTTGCAACTCATGGATGAACGCCGGTCCATTCCGGCTGGCAGCGAATACAACAATCAGCGAAAGGCGCTCACGCGCAAGATTAGACAGTGTTTACGTAAGGACCGCGAAGCCTGGTGGTCAGAACGTGCGTGTGAGATGGAGTCAGCTGCTGCATCTGGCAACAGTCGGAAGCCTGAAACGCTGGGCAGAGCACTTCGGGAAGCAGTTTAGCTGACCACCAGATTCAGTGTCTACTATCATTAGCCCGAGTGCTCCTTGGTCGGTTAGTCGGAGGTCCGTAAGGTGCCCGGCCCAGACAAATTACCCCCGGCTCTTTTTAAAGATGGTGGCGAGACTCTCACAATGGCTCTAACTGGGTTGTTCAGGAAGGTGTGGGAGACAGAGAGTGTACCATCAATGTGGAACGAAGCCATTATCGTCCCCATCTTTAAAAAGGGTCGACGTAATTCGTGTGACAATCATAGGGGTATCAGTCTGTTACCAGTCGCGTCTAAAATATTGGCTGCTGTCTTGCTTCGCAGACTGTGCAAAATACGTGAAGGATTGATTCGCGAAGAGCAGGCTGGGTTTCGTTCAGGTCGTGGATGCATTGATCATGTGTTCACCCTTCGTCAGTTGTTGGAACACCGCCACACGTATTGCAGGCCAACGATCGTTGTGTTTCTTGATATTAGGGCTGCCTTCGATTCGTTGGACAGAACTGTGCTCTGGAACTGTCTGTTAGAGAGAGGTGTACCTGAGAAATTTGTTAACATCTTGAAAGCCCTATACAGAAACACCTCAGGTAGAGTGAGGGCATACAACCAACTATCACCACTGTTCCCAACCAACAGTGGGGTTAGACAGGGTTGCCCAATCTCTCCATTTCTCTTTAACTTTGCCATCGATGACATTCTGGAGTCAGCTCTGAAGGATGTGCGTGAAGGTGGTGTAGATCTGCTACCTGGAGATAGACTTTTCGACCTCGAGTATGCAGACGATATCGTCTTACTGTGCGATAGCATGCAGGCTGCCCAAATCGCACTTAATCAGTTGGCGATCAGTGTCTGTAAGTATGGTATGTGCTTTGCGCCGTCTAAGTGCAAAGTACTGTTACAAGATTGGCAGGACCTGTACCTGCACTCACTCTTGCGGGTGAACCGCTTGAAGTTGTTGATAAGTTTGTGTACCTGGGTAGTTGTGTGAGTGCTGGCGGAGGGGTGACGGATGAGATTTCCAACCGTATAATGAAGGCTAGGGTGGCATACATCAACTTGAGCCACCTCTGGCGCCGTCGCGACGTTAGCCTGGCTGTCAAAGGTCGGGTATACAATGCTTCGGTGCGGGCTGCGCTGCTCTACGCCTGTGAAACCTGGCCTCTCCGAGCTGAGGATGTGCGGCGACTCTGCGTGTTCGATCACCGCTGTCTCCGCAGGATTGCTTGCGTTCGATGGCATCATCGCGTGAGTAATTCTGAGGTTCGGCGGCGTGTGTTTGAACACAGTGGAGATCACCATTCATTGAATGTCGTCATCTGGAAACACCGGCTCCGGTGGCTTGGACATGTGCTGCGAATGTCACCCCAGAGGCTTCCGTACAGGTCTCTGTTCGCTAGCCCTGGGACGGGATGGAAAAGGCGGAGAGGTGGTCAGTCCATGACGTGGCGTCGTGGGATGAAGGATTTTTGTGCTAGATTAGCATCGGTTGGTGTGTCACGACTCCCTGGTTGGGGTCCGAGAGATAGCTCAAATCGATGGCTCGAAACGTTATCGGATATGGCCAAGAATCGTAATCAATGGCGAATGTGTTGCGATTTCCTTCTTTCTTCCCTTCCCGATGATAGTTAACGAACACTGTTTGAACTAGTTAAGCATGACTGTTTTCCTTCCAGATGAAGTTCTTTATCCGTTCTCTACTTATATATATATTTTTTCTTTTCCTTCCTTCCTTTTTTTGATCTATGTTGTTTTATTATTATTGTGTGGCGCATCCTTCTTGGTGCCATATTGTACCAAGTTTTTTATGCATTTAAATAAAATAAATAAATAACACTGACTCCAAGTTTAGAAATATGGAGTGAAGTGATAGAGCACGATGACCGCTTCACTTATTTGGGAAGTACCATCAGCCCCAACGGGTTGATCTCTGAAGAAATGTCAGCACGGATACAGAGGGCTAGTTTAGCACTTGCCAGTTTACGCCGTCTCTGGCGTAGACGAGATATCCGACTATCGACCAAAGGGCGGGTGTACTGCTCATCAGTCAGCTCCGTACTCCTTTATGGCTGTGAGACCTGGCCATTGAGAGTAGAAGACATGAAAAGATTAGCTGTCTTTGATCACAGGTGCCTGCGTTCTATCTCCCGTGCGAAGTGGTATAATAAGTTGAGCAATATTGAGGTGAGTTGTCGATTTCTAGGTAAGGAGGGAAATCAATCGACGAGGCTGTGAAATTACATCGATTGAGATGGTTAGGACATGTGTTACGTATGCCTAGTCATCGCCTTCCTCGACAATTGGCAATGTTAGCGGATATAGGGTCAGGCTGGAAAAGAGCTAGTGGCGGTCAAACCAAAACATGGCACCAGTCGATGAAATCCACAACAGCTAATTTAAGCCACGTAGGAAGGTGTAGACTTCCTGACTGGTTGGGGTCCTCGGGAAAGTAAAAACCAATGGATGGAAACAATTGGTGATATGGCTCAAAATCGTTGTCAATGACAGCGCAGGTGCATCCACTCCTTATGACTTATGATTTCCAATGAAACTAAATTGTTCTTCGTTATTACTATTCCTTTGTCTCACACCTCAACTTACTGTCACTATTATGCATTTCTTCTACTTTCTTCTCTTGGTTTGTGTGCTACATGGAGTGTGGCGACTTGAACTGCCGCACATATGTGCAAATTTCTATGTCGAAAACAGACAGACAGACAAAGGACCATTCAGATTCTGGAACCCATGTACACCATGTGTTTGGGATCAGGGTTTTTCGCCCTCCTAGCTAAACGTGCTAATAGAGAAGGCTAATATAGTCGTTCCCTGTAAAAAAAATTTTGATTTTTTCTTTTGTTCTTAATTTCTAATTTTACTCTTAGTTTGCTTTTGCTGTAATAATTAATTCACTATTATCACTCGCATATGCTCCTTTTGTATATTTTCACACTCTCTTTACACTTGTTAAATGGACACTCAACTATCTTTATTCTCACTCAAGAGCAATTTTAACCTTATCAAACTTCTATCTTTGTTCCGTTGAGTACCATGTAATTTACAACTTTTAATTTTCACTTCTAAAGCCTTTTCTGAGTAATTATATCAATTATGTCACCCCCCTATTATTCAATAATAGACGACTATACATTTTTCTAAGTATAAATATGACTGTACAGCCTCTGAAGATGATTTCGTCGATAAAGAAAATTTTCTTCACTGAATCTGTCTTTTATTTTCTTCATGACTCAATGGGTATTTTCCGTGATCTATATATATATATATATATATATCACTAGCTGTTACATACAATATATGTTGTGACTTGTTGCCAAATGCATGGAATTCAATTGTTTATTTGTTAACATTCCACACATGAGTGACCAGTTAACATGGTTCTGTGGCGTTAATTACATAGGCCATACCCGGAGGATTTTGTTTAGACGCGCTTATTGGCACCGACCAGCAGGAATGCCGAAAGAAGAAAGCAGAACAGTTGACAACTAGATTCTTGAGCACATTAGTACTTCTGGTCAAGTAAATCAGGTGATACCTAATTTATAATTATATGTATAAAGTCAGACCAAGCCTTTCAGAAGGATTCCCCTTATAGTCCTCTGCATGCAATCGAAACTCTATCAATCTATTAAGAAAAAACGTTTTGGCCAGTCTCAATTTCACTATCGTGGCAGTTGTGTTAATTTTATTTCCCTGGATAAGGTGTTCTTAATAATATTGAGTCATTAAATATATAATTTTATATGCTGATAATGTTTGGCACGTTTCTTTTGTTTAAAGGATAGTAGCTTATATTTACTACTGATGTCCTAACACAATATTTTTATATGTGAGAAACAGATCAACTCTCGGTATGAGTCATCTGTCTAACTATACAGAGATCAAGACGCTGTGTAAGAAGTAGGCCACATTGAATCCCCCACTGGTAATACCATCGTTCATGAGTGTCCAATAAGACGACCGAAACACGTATCCCAGATTCCAGTAGCTAGCTACCTGACTACATGAGCAATTAATTATAACAATAAGGCAATTACGCCTATCGATTGTACTTACCCTTAATAACATCGGAAGTACAGCGGTAAAATGCTCGCCAACCACGCATGTGGTTCAGGGTTCGATATCCGGTCGATGCGCTCGTTAACCTCGCTCAGCCAATAGCGAGCCCAGTAAAGAGGGAAGAATGGGCCTGAAATTAGCAATCTCATCGCATAAAAATTCACTACTATCGAAACTTCAAAACTCACGCTTGAAGCCTTATGTTCCCCAGGAACGCAAAGCAACAGAATAATAATAATAATAGCAACAACAACTTACCCTCAAGACATCAACACTTCCAGCATATGCTGCACGATGCAAAGCTGTATAACCATCTTGATCTTTGGCTGATAGTAATTCTTTTAATTTAGCTTCACTTTTTAAACCTTTGTGTTTAGTTGATTCAATTAAACTGTAAATTGTAGGAATATCATTTTTTTCCGCAGCAACAATGAACTGTTTAATTGGATCAGCTTGATGAAATAAAAAAGAACCATTGGAAGATACGATGAAAAACAAATAGATTGTGTTGTCATCAAGCTAATAATGTGAGGCGTTTACAAAACGGTTAATTGATCATTAGTTAGTGATCAATGACATACTTCTACTCATCAGTTTTGGTACTTAATGGAATAGTTTGTAATGTAGGTGACTCGTCTCTGACTGCAACACTGTGTGGTGCGACCTAGTATATCACACGGAAAGACACATCAGATGCTCTACAACAAGCCTTTTTGACTAGTATCAAACAATCAAGAAACTTATGTCTAGGGCTTTATGCCGACTGCTTCCAACCACTTAGCATTACAAACGTAATACTGGTGTATATGATGTCACAACCTTAAGGCTATCTGTATATTACTACTACTATTATTATTCCGTCGGGTTTCTAGTGGAACTCAGGGCTTCAACAGCACACCTCCATTTTGTCCAGTTCTCTTCAGCTGGCCCCGACATCGCCTACGGTGCCTTATCTTCTTCATGTCACCCATGGGCATGTCCCTCGGGAGGGGGAATGCGTCCCACTTGAGGGCCTGGTACACAACGTTACCCAATGGTCTCCTCGGAGTGTGTCCAATGCATCTCCATTTTCTTCGACATATCTGTTGAGCGATCGGTTCTTGACTGGTTAATTCCCAGAGTTTATTGTTAACTATTTCAGACCATCAATGAGATCTACAGTATGCGGCCAGAAAAAGCAACTATTGATAAAAATCTCAAGCCTGTTCAAAATGCTTTCCGTGACACACCAAGTCTCGGAACCATAAAGAAATGACCAACTTAACATTGGTGCTGAAGACTCAAACCTTGTTCTTTATGCTGCATAATGCAGAAGATTTCCAAACTCATTTCAGAGTGATGCGGGTCTGTCTCGCCTTTCTGATTCTGGTTTTTTAAGATAAGATAATAGCTTTATTCCAAATCAGTACTTGTGATACAGAATGGAATTCTCAGCATTTTTACTACAATATTGCATCCAGTTAGTTACATTAACAACAAAGGTGTTAGAAAAGTAGATACTACTAGCATATTTACTGGCGTAAGCGATAGCAAAATGGTCGAGATATACAGAGTGTGAAAGAACAAACAAGAATGTTTTAAGTAGAGTTTGTAAGGAAGAGAGAAACAAAACATCACATAACAAAAAATAAATACACAATGAAAAAAGTAGAGAAAAAACGTTGTACCTGTAAATGATGTGAGTTGGAAAGACGAGATCCATTTGTTCTACTGACTATTTAATAAGTTAAAGGTTTCACGCCTAATGCTTTCTTTATCGCACAGAACACGAACTAGGTAGGGTATGGATGAGTTTTTGTACTTACTAGTGCGGGCATATAGTTTCCTATATAGGCTTCTGGTTTTCCCTGAAGAGATACATGGGGAGAGTTGTGAATGTAGAGGGTATTGTGAGTCAGATAAAATGGATTTCGCCCATTTTTCACATGAGTCCATGTGCCTGTCCACCAGAATATTAACAAGCTGGCTAAGTGGCAAACTGCTTACCCTGCTGACAACCTTTAACATCCTGCGTAATAAGGTATAGTCTTTCTTCAATAGCCCAGGAAAGACTAAGGGGGAACAATAGAGAATAATAGGCAGAATACGGGAGTTAACAAATTGTAGTAGTAAGGGTTGGGTTACACCAGAATGTCTTAACTTCTTGATGTAGAAGGTAAGACGGAATATTTTCTTAGAAATCGTCAAGATATGAGACGACCAGGAAAGATCAGAAGATAGAGTGACGCCTAGGTATTTAATTTCCGACTTGGTTTCTATTTCAGTGCCATCTATGTTGCACACCTCGTGAGTGCTAACCAGTTTGTTTAGGTCAGATTTGTGCCTAAAGGTGAAATTAACTGTTTGGCATTTGGAGGGGTTTAAGGTTAGACCGTTTTCCTTGGACCATTGGCTGATTTCTGATAAGAAGCCATTTAGTTTAGAGCAGTCACTTTGACATTTGACAGGTAAAGATACAGTTAGGTCATCAGCATATTTGACAAAGTTAATGTCATTTGAAGATGGTAGGTCATGTAGAAAGAATGAAAAGAGAAGTGGGGAGAGTACAGCACCTTGGGGGACACCAGCTTCAGTGAGCACAGCAGAGGAGGATTCGCCTTTGTATACGGTGTACTGCATTCTGTTTGAAAAGTAGGAATGCAACCAGTTAGTGACCCAGGACTCGGTTTGTGTCATGGAGAGCTTATTTAGCAAGAGGTATCTAGGTACAGAGTCGAAAGCAGAAGTGAAGTCAAGAAATGTGCAGCGGACATATTTGGCACCTTTATCTAATGATGAGACAATACTGTTGTGTAAGACGGCTGCAGCGTCTAAAGTACTCCTACCCTGTCTGTAGGCAAATTGTTTGGGGTCTTCGAAGCTTTTAAGGGAGGGTTCGAGTTTAAGAAGTACTAGTTTTTCCATGAGCTTTAGAAACGGGGAAGTGATGGCAATGGGTCTGAACTTTACGTTCTTGCTATTGCCAGGTTTAGGGACAGGGACTATTTTAATGTCTTTTCATGGAACAGGTACAACGTTTTCGGAGAAAGAAGCATTTAGGATATTAGTTAGAGGAGAACATAAGGCATAACCTCATTCATACCAACGCCTGTAGTTGGGACGATAATACCTAGGTAAATGAAGGAAGTGATCTCTTTCAAATTTATTCCGTTGATAGTGATTGATGCTTGTTTTTGTCGTTGTTGTCGGCTGGTTATCTTTCCCACCTCCATCTTCTCTATGTTTGCTTGAAGTCTAGTCTTCGTTGCCAGCATCTTCTGCCAACTTCTTGGCTTTCAAGTATTGGTTTGAAGGGATTTGGTTGGACGATTTCATCATGAGCTGAAATTGGTTAGAGAACCATTCGAAAACCTCGGAGTACTGGACAGCTGTTTCCTAAGTCCTAGTTTGGGACTATTCAACAGTACGCACTCACCGCCAGGGTTCGAACCCGGGACCTTCTGGTTACAAGGCGAGCTCGTAGACCATTAAGCCACTGAGACCCGATCCAATGGCCCATGAATTCTAACTTCTGCCAATTCACGATACACATATTCAGGTAGGTAGTTACCTGGGGTCCTGGTAGGAAGTCGTGACCAGTAGGGTGCAGTAGGTCGGGTGTGAGGACAAATACTCGCCGAAGACATTGGCTAGCGGTTGCGCCATATCGTGAATTGGCGGAATTTAGAATTCATAGGCCATTGGAGAGTCCCAGTGGTTTAATGGTCTACGAGCTCTCCTTGTAACTAGAAGGTCCCGGGTTCGAACCCCGGTGGGTGCGTACTGTTGAATAGTCCCAAACTAGAACGTAGGAAACAGCTGTCCAGTACTCCCAGGTTTTCCAATGGTTTTCTAACCAATTTCAGCTCATGATGAAATCCTGTAACCAATCTTTGGTTTTCTCCTGTAGATCTTCAAGTTTTTGTGATATTCGACATAAATCGTCTGCGAAGTCTAGATCTTCTAAAGTCTTTTTCATCGTTCTAACGTATTCTTGTCTTAGCACCCCCCCATGCACGGTGTGCTACATAATCCAGTCCAACACAATTAGGAATACTATCGGTGATAGTAGGCAGACAGCCCTGTCTTACTTCGGTCTTTACTTCAAAGACTTCGCTGAATTTTCCACTGTGGATCAGTTGACATGTACTATTATCATATAGCTGCTGAATGAGCTTGATGGTAAACAACGGGAGAGGTAAAGAAATGAAAGTGATATGACCTCTAAGGATATTTAGATGTAGGAAAGGATGAAGCGAATAAAGACAATAAAGGGGATATTACAATTAGTATATGTGTAAAAAGAAACTTGGACACTATGGTAGTATGTAATTCTATATTCATTTGATCAACCCTTCCACATACACCCCCACCCCTCAAAGTATGTAGATAGCACATTCATATTATATAAAGAGAGATGGTTTTTTGAACACATTGATTTAACGATAAACTCAAATTCATTTACAACCTACAATGTCACAAAGAGAAACTTTCAATGCTGGATTGCCTCATAAGAAATAATCATGATGGCGAGTTAAGCACTAGTGCTTGCAGAAAACTCAAGCATTCAAATGGATATCTGGATTTCGATTCATTCCGCTCCATGTTAGTGGAAACACGAATAGTGATATAACGAAGTTAGAGGGTGAAAGAACTAAATAGTGACGAAAAAAATATAAAGCAAAATCTAAGGCATATACAACAATCTACGACACTTAATAATTATTCTGGTAAATTTATCACGAAGTAATTAAGAGATTCGAAGAATAAAAATGAAACTACCAATAGGGATGGAATGAATACCAAATAAATACTGAAAGAGGGAATTTAAAGTATCAGCTGTGCTACTCCACAAGAGGGGAACCGCATCCGAAACCATACATAGAATTCCCAACAAGGCAATAATAATAAAAGTGGCATTCAAACACACAAACCCAAAAACTATTTATGTTAGTTTGAAGGTCAGGTGGAGCCATGTGAACAAAGTAATTTAGTTTATCTATCGGATTACAATGACTTTAGGATAAATGAAGTTACCAGGACACCTAAAACCTAGAGAAATATAGAAAAAGAAGTCGGCTATAGAATTCATAGTTACACACAACCAATATAGCACAGTGGATGGAGAGATAGATAAGTAACGCTTTACCAACTCCGAATAAATGCACTTAGAATGATTCAACAACTATCTCCGGGATGTGTATAACTCTACCGGTAACACCACTCCTACTGAAACCTAAACAGCTCAAGGTTCTGTGTTCCACTCGTCTGAGAGAAACACCTTACTGCTGTGACATCCTCATTTGTCAGAAATAAGACTATGTCCTCACAACCTTAACATAGGGTACACAGATCACACTGTGGTGATAGCTGTTCTTAATCTAAGTGATATCCAAGCAACTTTACACTACAGGAATATTCGTTCCGACCAGTGTAGCTCATTGGGTCATTGCTACAGACAACCCCGATCACCACACATTAACTGAGTGTCTGTCTAAAGGTTTTTTTTAAACCTATATACGTATTTTTAAATTTCTCACTTCACAATGATGGAAGGTAAAGGAATATAGCAAAACAAAAAACGTCATACCTCTTATTTGAGTTTCAGTCCACTGGTCAATATCATTTTCATCCGCCTGCCAAGCACTCACAAACATACCTGGGTTGTCACGCTTCGCCGCCATCACCTAAAAGCAGAATCATAGAACAGTTTAACTTTAATGACAGAACAATGTCTAGGCAAATTTCTCACTGTATATAATTATTATTATCGCTGTAACTAAATTTTACTGAACAGCCACTTAGAATTCCATGCAAGTGATAATGACCCCCAGCTATTGTGTGCAAGGGTTTAGAACTAGTGGCCCGTTGATTTGAAAGTTAAGGAGCTAAGCTGCTAATTAAACACAGTTCCGTAGGATTCTCATTAACTTATTTCAATCAGAAGTTGGACATGATCAGATGTTGGAAACAGCAAGATGTGATTATAAAGATATTCAGAGGTGAGACAAGGAAAGAGGAATATACGTGACGTCTAAATTTGATAACCCCTTTCTTTGCCACGACTATCCACACACGCACACAGTCTTATAAATAACATTTTCCCCTATCCTTGTAACTGGCAGTTGATATTGTTACGATTATTTTGTTACTATCACCATTCAGTTCACCTCTTCTTATCTAAGTTTTTTGCCTAGTTATCATTACTTTACACACCACTGATTGTGCAACAACCGATTGTTAACTTGTACTGATTTCCGTATTTATAATCATCAGACTTACACCTTGAGGTCGACATTTCCAATCGTATAACAAGTCACCATTTCACGGGTAAAATTTTGAAATAACTTTTAAAATGACACATATATGTCTGTCTGTCTGTTTTCGACATAGAACTTTGCACAGATGTGCGGCAGTCCAAGTCGCCACACACCCTCATTGTACCACACAAACCAAGAGAAGAAATTAGAAGAAATGCATAATAGTGACAGTAAACAAAGGTGTGAGTAATAACGAAGAACAAAACAGTTTCATTGGAAATCATTAGTCACAAGGAGTGAATGCATCTGCATCATTGAGAACGATTTTGAGCCATATCACCAATTGTCTCCATCCTTCATTGGTTTTTACCGTCCCGAGGACCCCAACCAGTCAGGAAGTCTACACCTTCCTACGTGGCTTAAATTAGCTGTTGTGGATTTCATTGACTGGTGCCATGTTTTGGTTTGACCGCCACTAGCTCTTTTCCAGCCTGACCCTATATCCGCTAACATTGCCCATTGTCGAGGAAGGCGATGACTAGGCATACGTAACACATGTCCTAACCATCTCAATCGATGTAATTTCACAGCCTCGTCGATTGATTTCCCCTCCTTACCTAGAACTCGACAACTCACCTCAACATTGCTCACCTTATTATACCACTTCGCACGGGAGATAGAACGCAGGCACCTGTGATCAAAGACAGCTAATCTTTTCATGTCTTCTACTCTCAATGGCCAGGTCTCACAGCCATAAAGGAGTACGGAGCTGACTGATGAGCAGTACACCCGCCCTACACATATCACTGTACAAGCGTTGATGAGTGACTAATTAAAAAACATATTTATTTTCTTGGTAGAGTCGAAATCATAACTTTACCTCAACTACTAATTAGTCAGTACTATGCGCCATGACGCTAAAACATAGAGAAGATAGGGATGATGACGATAAACAACCAGGAACAACAACAAGCACTGGTAGCAAGAACAATTTGAAGGAGGTGACCTCTTTCACTTATCTTGGCAGCATCGTTTTAACTACAGGTGACAGCACCGATGAGGATTTTAAAGGTAGAATTGGAAAAGCAAGACAGACATTCAATATTCTTTAAGCAGTGTGGAAATGTACTGCACTTCGCATAAAGAAAAATATCCAAATTTTCAACACTGATGTCAAATCAGTTCTTCTAAGGCATTCGTTTGCGTCAGGAATACACTTCTAAAGTGCTACTGCAGACTTTTATCAATAACTGCCTTCGTTGGCGCCATTCTGAACATCATATGACCAATCTCAGAGGATAAGCAGTAAGGAACTCTGGCAATGAACAAACCAAAAGCCTACTGTCGAACAAATACCTCGAAGAAAATAGAGGTGGGTCGGATATACGCTGAGGAGACCGTTAAGCGACATAACGTGCCAGGACCCAAATTGGAATCCGGACGGGAAATGACAGTCTCAGTATGAATCAGATGGTGACTTCAAGAAGATTGTGAAAGGAGATGACGCCTTGTGGGTAATCACGGAGCCGGCTAAAAAGAGACTGCAGAGAACAAAGCGAAGTGGAGATGTGTTGTTTAAGCCCTATGTCGCACTCGGAACCTAAAGGAATAATAATATTTCCCTGCCTAATATATGGTTTTATTCTAAATGTTTGTGTTAATATCTTACATCTTTTACGCTATAAAAGTAACAATCAGATCACTGTGAAACATGACGTAGAAATTTAAAAATGTTTAAAAACCAAATTAGGGTAACGCATCCTGCTCTACATACCAGAAAGTTTACCAGTAGCTTACTTAGAAGGACTCAGTTCAAATCGGTAGATTGCATATTACGAATCTGATTCTATGTATTGCCATTTTTCCAAAGCAACTAGCCACATTTTGAGTGGTTACAGCTGGTTTAGGTCTGAGCTGAAATTTACCCAGAACACCGTAGTCCTAAACAAGGTGATCGGTTTCCCACCTGGTCATCAATTAGTACTACCTACAAATTCTGGAACATAGGCATTCCTACCGGCGCCCAACAATCATTATATTCCTTGATCTAAAGGCGGCATTCGACTCTGTCGACCAAGAGGTTCTCTGGAGATGCTTGGCTGTTAAGGGAATGCCGAGAAAATACATTGCACTGATTAAGGCACTGTACTCGTACTCATACATCCAGGTGAGGGCTTACGGCGAGTTGTCATCTGAACTGATGACGACTAGTGGTGTCCGTCAAGGATGCCCATTATCCCCTTTTTCATTCAACTTCATCATAAATGTACTTATGGACTTAACACTAACTGACTTCAGTGACTCAGGGAGTGACTTGCTACCATCAGGGAATAATATCGTTGACTTAGAATATGCAGACGATATAGTCCTTCTAGGCGAGGACGCTGACAAAATGCAGAGTCTTATAAACACCTTGAGCTGCAATCTTCGAATGTTTGGCATGCGATTCGCTCCCGCCGAATGCAAGATGATGATACAGGACTAGACTGGACTACACCGACTCCTAGATTAGAAATAGGGAGTGAAGTGGTAGAGCACGTTGACCGCTTCACTTATTTGGGAAGTACCATCAGCCAGCGCCAACGGGTTGATCTCTGAAGAAATGTCAGCACGGATACAGAGGGCTAGTTTAGCACTTGCCAGTTTACGCCGTCTCTGGCGTAGACGAGATATCCGACTATCGACCAAAGGGCGGGTGTACTGCTCATCAGTCAGCTCCGTACTCCTTTATGGCTGTGAGACCTGGCCATTGAGAGTAGAAGACATGAAAAGATTAGCTGTCTTTGATCACAGGTGCCTGCGTTCTATCTCCCGTGCGAAGTGGTATAATAAGGTGAGCAATGTTGAAGTGAGTTGTCGAGTTCTAGGTAAGGAGGGGAAATCAATCGACGAGGCTGTGAAATTACATCGATTGAGATGGTTAGGACATGTGTTACGTATGCCTAGTCATCGCCTTCCTCGACAATGGGCAATGTTAGCGGATATAGGGTCAGGCTGGAAAAGAGCTAGTGGCGGCCAAACCAAAACATGGCACCAGTCAATGAAATCCACAACAGCTAGTTTAAGCCACGTAGGAAGGTGTAGACTTCCTGACTGGTTGGGGTCCTCGGGACGGTAAAAACCAATGAAGGATGGAGACAATTGGTGATATGGCTCAAAATCGTTCTCAATGATGCAGATGCATTCACTCCTTGTGACTTATGATTTCCAATGAAACTGTTTTGTTCTTCGTTATTACTCACACCTTTGTTTACTGTCACTATTATGCATTTCTTCTAATTTCTTCTCTTGGTTTGTGTGGTACAACGAGGGTGTGTGGCGACTTGAACTGCCGCACAGATGTGCAGACAGACAGTACTACCTATCAACACGCTAAAATGAGACGCTGTAAAAAAATGTATAAAACAAAACTGAGTATCAGGATAAAGTCCTAAAACTTAACGTCAGTCAGTTCTTTGTTGACACACTCGCAAGATGCTCCTCTCTTTGTAGCTAACTTTACTGGCCATCCGAAACTCACAAATTGGGTTACAGCCTGCATTTACGACCCACCAGCTCAAACTATCTACATCACTGGCATGCCAAGAAGATAGTCACTGAGACATGTGTGGCTAAATGAAATTAATATTGATTGGTCATTCGGTAGGAGGATTTCATCATGAGCTGATATCAGTTAGAGAACCATTCGAAAACCTGAGAGTACTGGACAGCTGTTTCCTACATCCTAGTTTGGGACCCTTCAGCGGTATGCACCCACCGCCAGGGTTCGAACCCTGGACCTTCTGGTTACAAGGTGAGCTAGCTCGTAGACCGCTAAGCCACTGGTTCTCTAACTGATGTCAGCTCATGTTGAAATCCTCCAAATAATCAAACAAAATCTCTACAAAACCAATACTTGAAAACTGATTGGTCTACTTGTGGCCAAAATTTCATCACCGGATGTATATTCGGTGGAAACAAATTCGCCAGCAAACCTGAGTTTCTAGGGTGCTGCATACAATGCGTTGATGTCTACAAAAAGGTACCAAGCATTTTAAAGCAACTATTTTTTTATACCTGCTTTGATAGGAAGACAATACATCACAAGATACTATTACACACTTTATGCTACTATTTTTCACCCAACTAATACGAAACTTATCAATTACGTTTTTGAGGTACCAGTATACAATCTTCTCAGATAATTCTCAACCTAGTCGCTTTCTAATCGACACTGGATATTGATTTTCTCTGAATTACTACAAACTTGTTCTTCCCAGAAGTTAACTTCGCTTTGAGATGTTAACGAGTTCACTGGACGCACCTCATCTTGATTCTCACATTTCTTCTGATAATTCTTGGTTTCCCTATGTCCTACTGATTTTCAAACACTTAATTTTACTTTTTACGTAAGAAACTTGATTTTCCAATTGAAAAAGATATCTGATTGGACAATTTATTATTGGCGTTATTCTCTTCAATGCCTACCTATTGCGTGAAACTTAAAAATGTTAGTGAAATTCGTCATGAATCATCTTAACTCCTGCAAACAGCGGCCAAGTTAGACTTTAAGCACCACTAACTACCAGTGGAGTGCGGTCACACCAATGATCTTGAAACGTGCATCGAGGAAGTTAGTGAAACCGGGAAAATAATGTTGTCGTCATCATTAAAATATCCTCATCGAAGTGTTGTGTTATTAAATGGGATATCTGGCAAGTTTCAGCTCAGGTTTGGGGAAGATTAAGTTACGTTTTCAGCCAATGACAAGTTAGGGTTGGGTTAACCTATTAAAGGCAACATTAGGGTTAGTTCAAGTTAGATTATGGTTAGTTTAGGCACATTTTCACGTTAGAGCTAGGTTTAGGAAAGATTAGGGTTATTGTTAGGGTTAGAAGACCTAAATAATTACATGTATAGAATGTGGTTAAATTACTGTGTTGATATAAGAATAGAACTTGTACACTGTGGTGGAGTATGATTCCATTGTATAAAGTGTCACAGTGTTATAGAGTAATATTTACCGATGACGTTTCGAGCACAATTTATTGCTGAGGAATTATTACTGTATTGCACTGTGAGACTTTATCAAAATAAATTTTACACACAATGGGATTATACTCCGTTGATACTTCAACCTAAAATTGAGAGTTATTTTTATCACATGTGAGAAGAAGGTATCCTCTCTAACACTTTTCCATAGGTTTCATGCATTATTTCATAAATATATGTATTCCATACACAAAAATACCCCTTTCACGTGATTGGTGCGTTCAACGTCATTTGCTAAATACACCTATTTCATCGGGTAACAAACATATTTTGATACCAGTGTCTTTCAGGTCACAAGTCTACGAAGTAAATTTATTGGGCTTTATGCACGTATAATTAAATACAAAAACTAATCTATACCTATCTATATCTTTTGGAAAGAAGAGTATTTCCGAGAAAATCCTGACGAATTAGTTAATCGAGAAGAATATTTTTTAACCCTGTTGTTGTTTGTTCATTAATAAATCCACTTTTATTTCACATTTCTGTTAGCATCTATTACTAATTGGAAACGTTATAGAATTATATTTTAGATATTACGGGTAAAAAAGTTTCTGACATAAAGGGAAATAGGGGATGGGATATGGTGAAATTATCACGAGTGGAGACTTTTAATTTATGTGACCAACAAACACTAAGAATGGTAATCTATGCCAAAACAATAACTGAACATGTGCAACTAGCTAAATTAGCCTCACACAGGAATACCATTTGCGACGTTAAGATGTCTCGAAAGTATAAAATCAAGAAGAAGGACAGTATTCTCGGTATCCTTTAAATAGGAATTTGGAGAAATCATTATTAATAATAATTAGAAGGATGACTTCATTTTACAAGATTCCCGGTAGAGTAATTCGAGAAACATAGGACCTAGTGGTTAATCTAAAAGTTGTCACAATCACAGCTTTCAAAGCTACACAAACTTTGAAACACAGGATGTGTTTATACTGTACCTTAACACACTTAGCGCACACAATCCTACTGTAAAGTTAGGCAGAACAAAAATGGTCTTTTAATCATACTTTAACCGTAATTTCGAATGTTCGAATATAACATTAAGGAACGTACTTGATCAATATCGAAAGGCAAGGCATCTTGTGATTCCTCTTCATCTTCAGACTGTGAGCCCATCTTCTCACTCATCAATCACCTAAGTAAGAAGCTTCAGGTAAATTTAAGTACTAATACAACAGACGAGAACAAAATATTCATGTACACGAGTTTATTTGGGAATTACATACTAAATAATGGTTTTAACAGTTCCTAGCAGCTATAACTATATATCATGTTTGTCGCACACGTACTGTATAATATCCCGTGGTGTGAGAAATCTTTGAGCATCAATATCAGGTATTTCAAAGCCTAAAGATATATGAATATCTAGGACACCTTACAGAATTCCTCCTCCATCGCCATAACTAGTTCTACATGATCTAAGCTATCTATTCCGAAGTCTTCACGGAATCTAGAGTCCATTGTGAGCTGAAAATTTGATGACTGTAGAATTTGGAACTACCTTATTGGGATCAACTTTGTCATAAAGTCTTAGCACAAGCATTACTCGGTCTTCAATCATTGGCTTCGTTATTGGTACATCATGTCCATAATATCTGCAGGGTATATTGTACCGGAAGGTTGCCTGTTGTCTACCTAAATTCTTGTATGAAACAGAATGAAGTCCAATTGATTTTGGATAGTAACTGAAAGAAAATGCTCGACGAAACCCATTGACGGCCAAACGCAATCGTCCGGCGTTCATTTCCTGACAATAGGTGACCTTGAAGCGTAGCTTTCCAAGCACGAACTTTGAGGCGTAAATTAGATATTAGAAGCTAAATGTCCAATGACTATTGAAAATATACAGATCTAATGGACTACTCTTAGCCTAATCACTTTTGTCGAGGAACATTCTTATTTTTCTGATGCTCAGGTCCAGCTGACTGCTTATCTCAAAGCAGTTGTGAAAAATGGAAAATTCCTTTATTTTAGGAGTAGTATAATATGCCCACAAAATGATTTCCTTGTATTGGCAGTAGCTGCCCCCAGCAATGTGACCGTTTGAAGGTGTCCAGGACAAAAAGTCATTGGTGACAGAAACTGTCAGGCTTTTTATATGACCTATGGGGAAATGTACGTCGGTGGCACAGTAGTTAGGACTCTCGCCGACAATGCACATGGTCCGAGGTTCGATCCCCTGCCGACGCACGCCTGATATCTATGGTTAGCCTGCACAATTTGGGCTACCAATATCCATGCCGAAAATTCCATGCTTCTACCAAAACTACAGTGTGGAATCAAGTTGTAATCAAAAATCACAAAATATTAATTACTGAAAAATACCTTGAAACGTGGAATGCAGATTCCGTCCTATACAAGTGATTTGCCTGTAGTTTTAACGCTACCTGCAGCAAATGAGCAGTGGATCCCAGAAACTAATATATACAGAAGACCATTCTGCTTTCAGCTGTCTAATTAGAGATCCTTCGCAAGCTGCCTGAAACAGATTGGGATAGGTAATAATACATTCTCACACCTTTTAAACCTAATATCAACTTAGGCTTGGTATGATATGGTAACTACGTTCGTCTCCAAATCGCTAAGTCATAAGTGCTATTCACAATACCGAGGTATTGCTTAGAAGGCTAGACGTAATATCTTTCCAGGAATTAACAGGAAAAGGAACTCTGAGGAAAAATCATATGAGGACATAATCCGAGATATTTAACTCGATTTCCACAAACACCCGCAGCATCACAAAAACATGTGTACGAACCATTCCGTGTAACTCTCACTTATTAATGCTAAAGAAAAGAAGTGGAAAACTTTGCGTGTAAATTACAAGTGTCTTTATATAAAATGAGGATACAGCCAGATATGAACCCAGCTCCCTCTCCACGTTATAGAACTTTATAAGCAAAACTGCTCTAGCTACACAGCCGATTGCAGATGCAAGGTTCCGAAACGAATATTCAGCAATTCTTATGCACTGTGATCAAGATTCGACTGAAAAGTTCGAAAATAATTGGACGCCGAGTGAGAAGCAGATATATGTAAAAATTATGTTTCTAAAGTCTCGGCGACACGGAATTAATCATTCCAAGCTCGATGAGATTTTCCAAATATAGTTTTCACACATGTCAATAGATTTCAGATTCAGATTTATTGGTTGAGGATAGAAGGCTTGCAGCCTATGTTAATCCTTTTCTAGTAGATTTCTGTGGTTGTCCAAACCCTTCTTGAACGAATCAATTGAGGTTGCAGACACCACTTCTTCTGGGAGTCGGTTCCAAGAGTTTATGACTCGATGTGAGAACCAGTACTCAACAGCAATATGATTTCTCCTTGGCTTTTGAACTTTCCTGCTATGTCCTCTAAGGTGTTCCGACCTGGTGGGAAGGAAAAGAGAGAATAGGTCAGGTCCGTAGTCATTATTTAAAATTTTAAACATTGTGATTAAATCTCCTCTCTGCCTACGGTATGACAGTGAGAAGAGATTTAAACTATCTAGTCTTTCCTCATATGATAAGTTAGCTATGCCGTGAACCATACGTGTTGCCTTCCTTTGAACACTTTCTAGAATGTGTGAATCCCCTTTTAGACACGGACTGGCGGCCTGGATGCAGTTTTCCAGTCTTGACCTAACCAGAGATGTGTATAAGGAGGTGAACATATCTCTGGTAATTCTTGTAAAGGCTCTGCGAATCGCCCATAAGGACCTGAAACTACGTGCAGCCACCGCGCGACAGTGTGCTGTAGTTTTTAAGTCGTGGCTAACTATGACACCTAAGTCCAAGTGAGTCTGAACTGATGGAAGTGTTATTCCCTCTAGTTCGTAGGAGCTCGTGCTTGCTTGTCCAATGCGCATGGTTGCACATTTTGCCACGTTGATCGGGAGCATCCATTCAACAGACCACTCCGACAGTTTGTTGAGGTCGTCTTGCAAGGTGGACGTATCACTGTTGCCCTTCAGCTCCCTCCAAATTTTTAAGTCATCTGCGTATAGGACCATAGGGGAGTCGGTGAGCAGAGGTAACTCATTGATATACAGAATAAAAAGGAGAGGACCGAGAACCGTGCCTTGTGGCACTCCGCTACTTACTGCTGTCCAGGAGGAGAGTTTTGAGTTGATCCTAACCCTCTGCCTCCTATCTATGAGGAATTCCCTGAGCCAGTCTAGTAGTCTGCCTTTGATACCAAGACTTTCCAATTTCATGAGTAGTCTTTTGTGAGGTACTTTATCAAAGGCTTTACTGAAGTCTATGAAGACGACGTCAACGGGTCTTCTGTTATCCTTTGATTTGACCCAGCTTTCTCTTGCAGTCAGGAGATTTGACAGGCATGAGAGGTTCCTCCGGAAGCCATGCTGTGCTCCAGATAACAAGCTGCTATTTTCCAGATAAGCCATGATGCTTTTCTTGATAATTCTTTCCAGTGTCTTGATTAAAGTGCTGGTGAGACTGATAGGCCTGTAATTTGAAGGGCTTTGTCTTGATCCTCCTTTGTGTATGGGGTTACTATGGCGTCTTTCCAATCACGTGGCAACACTCCATTTTGGAGAGATAGCTTGAAGATCGTGGTCAAGGGGCCGGCTATGTGGGCTGATAGCTCCTTGAGAAGCCTTGGATGAAGACTGTCAGGACCCATTGATTTTCCTGCATCTAGTTTCATTAAGAAGTTGAGCACGATGCCTTGGTCGATGTCAACGGAATCTATCCCATGTTCTTCTGATGCAGCCAGAGCTGATCCTATAGGCAGTGATGACTCCTGAGTGAAGACTTGGGAGAAGTAGTTTGCCATTGCTTCTGCTTTTTCTTGATCTTCTTCGATTGTATCTTTGTCAATAATCAGGTTTGGGACACCATTGGGTGTTTTATTCCTGAAATTCAAGTACGAGAAAATTTTCTTAGGTTGTGCCTTTGCATTTTGGGCCAGGTGTGTCTCGAACTTCATCCTTGATTGGCGGATTTCTGCGATAGCTTTATTTCTAGCAGTAGTATATAATTCCCTGGTCTCAGAAGTCTCAAGTGTTGCAAACAGGTTCCAACATTTGCGTTTACGTCTGAGTAACTTACGAATCTCCCGGTTTATCCAAGGGGGGGAATGTTTCCGACCCTTTGGAACAGACCAAGGGATGAAGGGTACAGTTACTTGGGCGTAAAGTTGCTTAAATTGGTTCCATGCGGCTTCTACTTGGGACTCTGGATTGATGTACCAGTTTACTGAGTTGGCTGCTGAGACGATCGCATTTATGTCAGCTTTCCAAACGTTTGGTCGAGCTGGGGTTTTGGCCCTTGCTGCCGTTGCTGTGAACTTGAAAGTGAGCACAGCATGGTCACTTCTTCCTAACGGAGGAAGATGTTGTATGAGATCCACATCCTCACCGTGTGAGAACACTAGGTCCAGAGTTGATGAGGAGTGCTGTGAGTCATAGCGCGTGGGCTTAATGATATGTTGGACTAGGGCTAGCGATATACTAGATTCTAGCAGTTTATGGTCAAAGGAGTTGACTGAAGATGGAGTTGTTAGGCTCGACCAGTCAACTGTTGGGGCGTTGAAGTCACCGACTACGAGACTTCGACATTTTGAAGTCCAGGAGCCTAGCTTCTCTATTAGGAAGTCGTCTGCACTGCAGTCAGGACTGCGGTACACAGCAATGAGGTCAATGTCTTGGCCTATGCATTTAAGTCTGCAGCGTAGAAGTTCGCACGACTCACTTTCGTGGGCGAGTGCTTCGATACTACGCACGGTTAAGCCTTTCTTGAGGTAGATGACTACGCCCCCTCCTTTGCGGTTTAGTCGGTCTACCCTGTGCACTTCGAAGTTTGGCAGGTTAACTTCGTTGTCAGTGACATCGGGTGTGAGCCATGTCTCTGTGATAATAATTACATCCGGGTTTCCGGTTTCTATCATGTTTGCCAGCTCAGTCCTTTTATTTAACAGGCTGCGGGCGTTTGTGTAGCAGACTGTTAATTCAGATTGGTGCTTCCCCGGCCCACCCACAGAGGTTTCGGGATCATTAAACTGCGAACTCGGACAACCCGAAAACCCTTAATCTTAAGGTTCTTCTCACCGTTCCGGCGTCGCTCACTTAATTCTAGTGCCGCAGCCTGTCTTTTGACACGGTCTGCCAGGCTTAAGTCAGCGCGGACATATATCCCTGATCCTTTGAGAATATGAGAGTTGCTTAGAATAGCGTCCCTCTCCGCTTTAGAGTTTAGTACGACTTTGAGGAGACGTACAGGTTCACTTACTGTAGGGTCAGGCTTTTGACCTATTCTGTATACGCTGTGTATAGTAATGCCTGATACTGTTTGTGGCAGTAGCTTGTCTAAAAGGGGCTTGACCAAGTTAAGGTCATGCTCGAATCTGGTCTTAGGGTCGAGAGCCAGTGACTCCTCCACTTTGTGGAGAATGAGAGACCTATCAGAGAGATCGGGTTTGCTTTCCGTGACTTTCTTGCCCTGAGGCGTAAGTGTGTTTCTATCCTTCTTGGGCGGTGTGGCCGAAGTGTTATCCTTATCTCGCTTTTTGCGAGAGACTACGGTGCGCCATTCATTGGCGTCCTCCTCGCTAATCTTAGTGGGGTTCGTCTGTCTGCTGCTCACCGGTGTGGATGAGGCTTGTTCCGCCAGTCCCTGGGCGACTGGAGCTGCAGGTTTTCGACCCCTAGTACGCCTCTTCTTCACGGCAGTCTTTCCATTACTGTCACTGGAGGGCTCATCCAGTATCGTGGGGGCGACCTGGGTGTCTGTAATATGGTGGGTGTTCTTCTGTGCTGTAGAGCACTCACTTATTGGCAAGGTCGCATCTGGGACATGTGCTGTTTTGTCAATGACGCTAGTCACGTCATCGCTATCTGAGCAATAGTCGGTATTCTTCTGTGGTGGAGGACGCTTGCAGTCCATGAGCTTTAAAGCCCCACTAAGAGTAGCTATGGCTTCTGTAATACGGAGTTTAGTTGTACTACAGCAGTCGTTGCATAACCAGTTCGCTAGAGGTTTGCAGCAGCGTTTGTATGCTGCTGGAGTAAGGTTCGTGCACATACTGTGAAACCATCTCTTGCAGTTATCACACTGCATTCCCTCATCCACTGGAAACTGGCACATAGCCCTTCCGCAGCGGTTTCTTTTAATAGGCATTTTATTTAAAACAAGAGCAAGCTCAACAAATTACGACGAAATTCAAGCGCTAGAGCGACCCGGCCAACTAATAGTGAATATCTTCAAAATCCCCATTTAGTCATATGAAAAAGAGAAGACGTTCGGCGAAGAGACTCTTTTCGGCGAATTCATTCAAATAGCTGTACAATCGCATTTATATATAATTATTTGTGTGTGTGTACATGAGGTTTGTCAAAATTAGACAATTGATCAGGTAATAAAAGAATGATCTAATATAGAAACAAGGTTAATTGGACAGCAACTAAAGTAAGATTGAGTTAGTAAGTTAGACGACGTAATACAATTGACTAAAATGTTTTAACTTAGGTCAGGGTAGAAACAGAGGTAATCACAGGTAGAGACTAAGTAGAAGTGGGGTAGATAATAATGCCATTTAAATTAGAAATGAAATTGAGCAATTAAGTTGGATGACGTAACATAAATGACTAGAAATTGAGCGTTGGTCAGGTCAATTAAAGTGGTAGTGAGGTGTAGAAATTAAATCGGGTGGGGGTAGAGAACAAGAAAGTTGAAAATGCAAAATATTACAATTAAGAAGACAGAATAATACCAATGAAGAGACAGAAAAAAGAAAAAATTAGGCAAAATTTAACTTTCAGGTAATACGGTAGGTTAAGTCCATTGTAAGTGTAGTGATTGAACGAACCTCTTCTGTATGCAGAGTTCAGGGCTTAGCAAGTGAATCGCCATTGCTTCTGCAGTTTGAAGAAGTCTGATTCGTACACCTTTTGGAAGACTACTTCTTACTCTGTAGACTACTTTGAAGTTTGTTTGGGGTGCAGCTTAGTGTCCGGATTCTATCAGATGTTCTAAGATGGAGCTGCGGGGACATCGTTTTTCTCCTTTGTAAAACCATGCTGGTAAATGTTCGGTGATACGCATGGATACGATTATTAACTTCCAGAGCTGGGTACCCCTATACACCAAAGGGAGCCTGATCCGTTCACTTAGCAACAGAGTTCTCAGAATTTGTCCCCGGACACCGTAGAAGATGAACTGGACAATCTCAAGAGAATCCTCGTCGAGAATTGTTACCCAGAACGATTTATTGAAAAATCTATGAATCCTAGGCCACAAAAGCCGCCCATGCATAGCGTCCCGAAGAAACCGCTCTACATAAACCTTCAATTCAATGGAGATATATCTGCGGAAACACTAAAAAATCGACTGTCGCGCTCACTCAAGAAGACCTTCTTCGCAGCTGAACTACGACTAACTTTCTCCACAAAACCTATGATTCATGTGAACGTGAAGGATAAGCTACCACTGTTGGCCTCATCAATGTGTATCTACCGATTTACCTGCTCGTGTGGAGCCAGGTATGTCGGCCGTACCCAGCGTTCGCTTTCCAAGCGTATCACCGAACATTTACCAGCATGGTTTTACAAAGGAGAAAAACGATGTCCCCGCAGCTCCATCTTAGAACATCTGATAGAATCCGGACACTAAGCTGCACCCCAAACAAACTTCAAAGTAGTCTACAGAGTAAGAAGTAGTCTTCCAAAAGGTGTACGAATCAGACTTCTTCAAACTGCAGAAGCAATGGCGATTCACTTGCTAAGCCCTGAACTCTGCATACAGAAGAGGTTCGTTCAATCACTACAATTACAAGCTTGCGGTCACGAAGACGAAGTTTGATTTCTTAAGAGATTGCTTAGATCGACATGAGTATCCAGAGATGTATTGGAAATCACTGAGACGCAACCACATCCAACCGAATACCAGAACACTCAGACAACGCACACGAAACAACATCGACTCCATTCAATCACGCGTTTTCGAGCTAGAGCGAAACGTCTACTCAAGATCTCATGCAGTCGAAGAGTCAGATCAAGATCTACGCCATTCCTTCGAAGAATATGTGCAACAAGTCACTCAAAAAGAATACAACAAGACTAAACAGATCTGCTCAAAAGTCTAAAGCCTACAATTAATACCGAATCTCCGTTCCCAAGCAATCCAGAAAAATACGTATTCAATCTTTCAGACATCACACTATCTACTACCCAACTAGAGGCATTATCTCTAGGTCCAAAATTCTGCGTAAAACCACAAAGTATTGACAAGCTACAATGCCAGATTCAGTTTGAAAATCTAATAAACCAAACCTACGATCTCACACCCACATCAGATGAAAACCTACAACAACTCAAAGCATCAATCCTCGACAGTTGTCACAAGTTTATAAATACCAAACCCAACTGAAGGTCCATTTCGAAGAAGAGGCACTACAAGGAGCTGAAAGAACTTATGAAAAACGAAGAGATTATGATATTACGTCCTGATAAAGGCGGAGGAATCGTTATCATGAATCGTAAGGACTACATCAGTAAGATGCTGACTATACTATCCGATGAATGTAAATTCACAAAACCGGTCAACGAGAAGAACATGACTGAACAGACCGAACAAAAACTAACGGACACCCTCCGTAAGCTAAAAAGTGAATCTTTCATCAGCAACGAAACGTTCGAATCCATAAGACCATCCGGCTCAAATATACCACGACACTACGGACTTCCGAAAGTACACAAGAAGGGCACCCCTCTTCGACCGATCCTCGACATGACCAATTCGCCTTATCACCGCACAGCCCAATGGCTAGCAGATCTACTAGAACCAATCAGAATACAAGTTTCCTGTCACACAGTTCGAGATTCATTCGACTTTATCGACTCAATTGAAAACATCAACGTATCCAACAGGACCATGATCTCATTAGATGTCACATCACTATTCACAAATGTTCCACTGACTGAAACAATATGCTATGTATGCGAACTTATTGATTCCAAAGGAATAAACATCGGTATACCCACCGAGCGTCTTAAAGAACTCCTGCTCAGGTGTACACTGAATGTTCAATTCTCTTTCAACAACGAAATATATCGCCAAAAGGATGGTATAGCTATGGGCTCACCACTAGGCCCATTACTTGCAGATTTCTTCATGGCAAAACTCGAAAACACATGCATGAAGAAAATGATCGATACCTTCGGAATCTACAAGAGATACGTCGACGACACTTTCATTATCGTCAACAATGAAGAGAATCTAGACGACATCCTGAAGTCGTTTAACAAGTGCCACCCCGCAATTCAATTCACGCTGGAGAAAGAGTCCAACTCTAAAATATCCTTTCTTGACATCCAACTAACAAGACGAGAACAGGATGGAACACTGAAAAGATCTATCTACAGAAAGTCAACATGGAACGGACAGCTTATTAACTTCCACAGCTGGGTACCCCTATACACCAAAGGGAGCCTGATCCGTTCACTTAGCAACAGAGTTCTCAGAATTTGTCCCCGGACACCGTAGAAGATGAACTGGACAATCTCAAGAGAATCCTCGTCGAGAATTGTTACCCAGAACGATTTATTGAAAAATCTATGAATCCTAGGCCACAAAAGCCGCCCATGCATAGCGTCCCGAAGAAACCGCTCTACATAAACCTTCAATTCAATGGAGATATATCTGCGGAAACACTAAAAAATCGACTGTCGCGCTCACTCAAGAAGACCTTCTTCACAGCTGAACTACGACTAACTTTCTCCACAAAACCTATGATTCATGTGAACGTGAAGGATAAGCTACCACTGTTGGCCTCATCAATGTGTATCTACCGATTTACCTGCTCGTGTGGAGCCAGGTATGTCGGCCGTACCCAGCGTTCGCTTTCCAAGCGTATCACCGAACATTTACCAGCATGGTAAATGATCCAAGGTACGTCATCATACCGTCACACCTCCAAAACAGTTCAATTTACCGGATAAACGATTTCAACACGTTCATATAGATATTGTTGGTCCATTGCCGCCATCCAGAGGATTTACTCATATACTTACTGCTATTGATCGATTTACCCGATGGGCTATTGCTTGTCCACTCAACGATATATCTGCAGAAAATATCGCTTTGGTTTTCTTAGATCGTTGGGTGTCAAACTACGGAGTACCCACAACTATTACAACAGATCGAGGAGCTCAATTTCAATAAACCCTGTTTCGAGAGTTTACGAGACTCCTTGGAGTGAACCATATCTCCACTACAGCTTATCATCCTGCAGCGAATGGTCTGGTGGAACGTTTCCATCGACAACTGAAAAGCTCGCTTATGGCACAAGCTGACTCATCTAAGTGGAGTGAACACCTACCATTAGTTCTCAGTATCCGATCAACTGTAAAAGAAGATTTGGGACGTACACCAGCTCAACTTGTGTATGGTACTACCCTCACATTGCCTGGTCAGTTAGTTCCGTCTAATGATTCAACTGAAGTAAATATCTCCGACTTCACCAACCGCCTTACCCAGCAAACGCTCCAGCTTAGACCAGTAGCCCCTCGCCAATCACTTCATAAAGCTCAAGTAAATAAGAATCTACTCACTAGCAAATTTGTATTTGTTCGCGTCGATGCCATTAGAAAAGGTTTACAACATCCATATGAAGGTCCTTTTCTAGTACTTAAACGCACCGATAAATACTTCACGCTGAACAAACATGGTAAATTGGAGACTGTTTCTATCGATCGTCTTAAACCAGCGTACACCGACAGCGAACATGAAACACTAGCAACGCCGACGCCAATAAACAATCAGCAAGTCAATTCAACTCCAACTCTCCCGCTCTTCACACTTCCCCCTGTACAAACACGCAGTGGACGGCAGATCTGTAAACCTGCCCGCTATGTTCATTTCATTGACTGACATAAACGTTAACCTCATTTAGACATTCTTCTCATTACTATTGTTGTCGAGATTCGTTTCATTATAACCATTAATATTTATTAGTATTATTATTTGCTGTTCGTTAACTGTACTGCAAGCACACGCATTCACCAAGTATATGTATATATCTATTTATATATGAATTTCATAAATGGTAACGAACATGTCATGGTTTATTATGTACATAAATTTTTTATTTAAAATTATAACAAGTTTTGATTTTTTTTAAATCCCTGTATTTGCTTGTATGTGCTAAACTTTATACGACACGGATGCATTCCATACATCCTGATCTAACTTTGTATCCTTATTGTTGTTGTTATTTTTTGTTATCCATATTGTTGACATTATCCCTTATTTATGTTGCTTATATTCATGTAATCGTCCACGAGGACAGTACTGATGGTCCTCCGGACCTCTAAGAGGGGGAGCCCTGTGGAGTCCTCAAAAAGAAACTTATCCAAATTTTACTACTATGTAAGAAATGAACATATTGTACATCACTTTGTTTTAACCATAAACTCTGTACTTTAAATTTTACCTCGGGTTTTGAATAAATACATAGTTCTGCCTTCGACTCTCCGTCTTCTCCACCATCTCAGCTGCCGTCGATCAGTTTTAATCACCTGCTTTCTATCTCAAATTTTTGCAGGAGCACCGTAGTTCTTCCTACGTACTTTGGTCGACCTCCGGCAACGTCAACATTGGAGAATTAGTACTGGAGCCGTCTTCCCGCAGCACCTGGAGTCTATTACGTTTATTGTGGACTGTGGATCTATGTAAACCCAAGTAACCAAACTTTAATATATTCTTCCCGTAACTAAGTTGATTTGGTATTTTATTTTCTACTTGAATTTGGGTAACTAAGCTAACAGAGTGAAAGGTCCACCACAGAGTCATAAATGCATCTTTCATAGGACTGGTATAACTTATGTAACACGTGTAATATCCTAAGGTATTTTTACTATGAATTTCATCAAAATACATATAATCACCAGGAAATTCAGCAGGCAATCTCATTCATCGCATGATATCGTCGATGTCTTACGGTATATATTAGTAATCACGGATGATAACAGAAGTGTTTAGCATCCTCAAAGCACACATCTAACTTATGTCTGCAGGCTATTTCTCTTTCATATGCCTTATTCTCAGAGAATGGCAGGAATGACAACAGCCATTACCTGTATTCTGTTTACAGCCTTAAGTTCTGAAACAACTAGCAAACAACAAAAACCCTCAACGATCTAAAACGCAAATAATAGTCTTTCTATGCGAACTTTCTCAAAAAGGATGATCTTTTTATTATTAATTGGTCCCGGGTATGAAGACAATTTTGCGTTTTACTACTAACAAAATACAGTACAATACAGCCTTTTGGTTACAGATATCTTAAACTATTCACATATAATCTAATCTCACAAAAATAAGCGATTACAACGCCCATAGGCGTGAGCGCGTTAACCCATAAATTGAGCGGAAACAGCTGGTTATAGCCTATATCCTCACACAAACGCTACTGCTATCGCGTTTTGGATTTATCCCGCTTCTGGTTTCCTCGTCTTTCATTGGCTACAACAGTGGCGGTCATTTGTATTTTTAATTTCCCGTGCCCAGTAGCGTGGTTTGCAAACGACTGTGATGAATATAAATGTGATATTTGACTATTCTAACTTTCTTTTACTCTTTGTATACTCAAATAAGGCATTTCTCGATGTAGTCTCTTGAGACAGGTTAGGCGTTTCGGTGGCTATCAGAGACTACGATTCCATGAGTCTCAATGTATTTCTTGAGTTTTGATTGCACGTATAAAATTTTTTCACTCTGTATTTCTCGGTCACGTAGTTTTACAATCCGTGATTCTTGCTAATCGACTGTGGCTGTAGTGTCCCAGCTCACATTGACTTCAGGTTCAGTGCGGAATCTTTGGAGCGCCCTGAAGATCACTGTCCCACGTTCTGTAATACGCCTGAAGTGTATCACCTTGAAGAAATTTCTAGCTAGGGTCCTCCTTTGAATTTCATCTCGGGCAATCAACGCAAGTGGAGGCAGCGCAGATATAGGAAGCTTGGAACGCATCGGAGAACTGGCCGTCTTCCTATCCTAATGGAGTGTCTGTAGATCGCTTCTTTCATATTTGTCCGTTGGATCTTTTGCTTCTTTTGCTTTTCGTCCAGTGCATGTCGCACTCAGAAAACAAAACATGAAACCCTAGCAGTGAACAGTCAAACCAAGAGCCGATTGTCCAAAAATATGTGGGAGAAAGTGGAGACTGGTCAGGTATGCACCGCTGAGGAGGCAGCCAAATGACATTGCGCGCACTGCAGGCCATTGCTCGAGTGGAATGCTAATGGCAAGCGGCGAGTGGGTTGTCTGAGGACGATATGGAAGAGGTGGTGTGAGGGGGAAGACGAGAAATAATGCGCAACCGTGGACCCAGCTGAAGATGACTGCAGAAAACAGAGTGAAGTGCAGAGGTGATGTTGAAGCTTTATGTTCCAATGGGAGTCCAGAGGACCAGCAATAATAATTACATGAAAAGGGAGATATTACGCTTGCTCCCAACCAGATTAGGACTAGTTACGGGGTAGTTTCGCGTTAGGGTCAGATTGAGCACAGTGAGTAGCTCCAAGGATGAGCAACACAGACGAAAGACCAGGCCAAACAGACGTAATGACGTTGGTTGGAGAATTGACCCACCCACACTACAAAATCGGGAATATGCATGCAGCGCATGAATTACGTTGCAAGTTCCACCAGTAGGTAGTATTTGAATTCTTTGAGAACAATAGGCTTATAGGCAGCTAGTAGATGTAAGTGAGTGATATCCTTATGGAGGCATGCAGCAGCTTTTGATGGACATGCATACACATGTCCAGCATGTCGCTGCAGAAGATCTGTCAGAGAATCAGTGTTTCCTATTTCAGGATCGTGGTAAATAGGCCGCGAAAAGATACGATACATGGTTATTTGGGTGAATTTATGTACAGAAATAGATTTCCACCATCACTGAAGACTCCACTATGGAGCTAGGAGGTTCTCGCGGACGCAAACGAGGAAAGTACCTCATATAAATATTTTTAACACTGAAAACTAAATCTTTACCTTATCTTAGCTAAAATTCGACTAAAGCAGAATCCCTGCACTTATTTTTAAACTGGCTCAGCGCGCAGACTAAAAACTGAGTCTTCATAAGCAAGTGTCACAAAGATCTAGAAAGTGATTAGGTAAACTGATCCTGTGGGGGACTGTATTAGTCATGAACGCATCTTTGATTTAACTAGGTCCTCAGAATCCTAACAAGGTTTTCATGACATATTATTTGAGTATTTATTTGCTGTCACAAGATTGAAATGTCATGGCAAGGTGCTCGCACGAGTGCCTTAAACGCTACAATTCACCTACAACAGCAGGAGACACTGAAGAAGCCCATGTGTGAGCTCTAATTTAGGTATTGACAGACACCTAATACGGCTACTTGAATTAAGACGGAGTCACAGTTCTCAAACGTTCTGGTTAAAGGAGTAAGATAAATGATGACTCATGAGTCTTTACCAGGTTCCTCTAGACCTAGTGTTATTTCGGCTGGAGTAGTGTCCCATATGAAGAAACTATATTTCAGGATAACGTCTATTGTAGTCAGGCGTTTTGGTTTTCGTGGTTAACAGGCGGTCTGCCTTCACAGAAACAGAGCTGTTTTAATTCAGATTCTACGATTAGCAAATCAGATATTACAATAGGAGAAAACCAAAACACACCGATGAATGAAATAAGACGAATATGGAAACGCAAGCGGACAACCAAGAGTGTGACTTGTGGTTAACGGCAGCAAAGTGGATGGAAAAAGTTAACGGCTATAAGGCACCGATTTAGTAACCGAACTCGGATGAAGATATTTGCCAAAAGCACTGATCAATAATGTGTGTACACTAAAAAGACAGTATTTATCAGTGATGTTTTCAGTAAGCACGATGAGTGAGCCAACATAAAAATGCCTACTCAAGCACACGGAACGCCATATATCATTCATTCCTGTTCAGCGGAATAAAGGAGCCTCGCCGTTCCATACAACTTATTCACAATTATGAAAAAGACAAGACGTTCGGCGAAGAGACTCTTTTCGGCGAATTCATTCAAATAGCTGTACAATCGCATTTATATATAATTATTTGTGTGTGTGTACATGAGGTTTGTCAAAATTAGATAATTGATCAGGTAATAAAAGAATGATCTAATATAGAAACAAGGTTAATTGGACAGCAACTAAAGTAAGATTGAGTTAGTAAGTTAGACGACGTAATACAATTGACTAAAATGTTTTAACTTAGGTCAGGGTAGAAACAGAGGTAATCACAGGTAGAGACTAAGTAGAAGTGGGGTAGATAATAATGCCATTTAAATTAGAAATGAAATTGAGCAATTAAGTTGGATGACGTAACATAAATGACTAGAAATTGAGCGTTGGTCAGGTCAATTAAAGTGGTAGTGAGGTGTAGAAATTAAATCGGGTGGGGGTAGAGAACAAGAAAGTTGAAAATGCAAAATATTACAATTAAGAAGACAGAATAATACCAATGAAGAGACAGAAAAAAGAAAAAATTAGGCAAAATTTAACTTTCAGGTAATACGGTAGGTTAAGTCCATTGTAAGTGTAGTGATTGAACGAACCTCTTCTGTATGCAGAGTTCAGGGCTTAGCAAGTGAATCGCCATTGCTTCTGCAGTTTGAAGAAGTCTGATTCGTACACCTTTTGGAAGACTACTTCTTACTCTGTAGACTACTTTGAAGTTTGTTTGGGGTGCAGCTTAGTGTCCGGATTCTATCAGATGTTCTAAGATGGAGCTGCGGGGACATCGTTTTTCTCCTCTGTAAAACCATGCTGGTAAATGTTCGGTGATACGCATGGATACGATTTTTTTTTTTTTTTTTTTTTTTTTTTTTTTTTTTTTTTTTTTTTTTTTTTTTTTTTTTTTTTTTTTTTTTTTTTTTTTTTTTTTTTTTTTTTTTTTTTTTTTTTTTTTTTTTTTTTTTTTTTATTAACTTCCAGAGCTGGGTACCCCTATACACCAAAGGGAGCCTGATCCGTTCACTTAGCAACAGAGTTCTCAGAATTTGTTCCCCGGACACCGTAGAAGATGAACTGGACAATCTCAAGAGAATCCTCGTCGAGAATTGTTACCCAGAACGATTTATTGAAAAATCTATGAATCCTAGGCCACAAAAGCCGCCCATGCATAGCGTCCCGAAGAAACCGCTCTACATAAACCTTCAATTCAATGGAGATATATCTGCGGAAACACTAAAAAATCGACTGTCGCGCTCACTCAAGAAGACCTTCTTCGCAGCTGAACTACGACTAACTTTCTCCACAAAACCTATGATTCATGTGAACGTGAAGGATAAGCTACCACTGTTGGCCTCATCAATGTGTATCTACCGATTTACCTGCTCGTGTGGAGCCAGGTATGTCGGCCGTACCCAGCGTTCGCTTTCCAAGCGTATCACCGAACATTTACCAGCATGGTTTTACAAAGGAGAAAAACGATGTCCCCGCAGCTCCATCTTAGAACATCTGATAGAATCCGGACACTAAGCTGCACCCCAAACAAACTTCAAAGTAGTCTACAGAGTAAGAAGTAGTCTTCCAAAAGGTGTACGAATCAGACTTCTTCAAACTGCAGAAGCAATGGCGATTCACTTGCTAAGCCCTGAACTCTGCATACAGAAGAGGTTCGTTCAATCACTACAATTACAAGCTTGCGGTCACGAAGACGAAGTTTGATTTCTTAAGAGATTGCTTAGATCGACATGAGTATCCAGAGATGTATTGGAAATCACTGAGACGCAACCACATCCAACCGAATACCAGAACACTCAGACAACGCACACGAAACAACATCGACTCCATTCAATCACGCGTTTTCGAGCTAGAGCGAAACGTCTACTCAAGATCTCATGCAGTCGAAGAGTCAGATCAAGATCTACGCCATTCCTTCGAAGAATATGTGCAACAAGTCACTCAGAAAGAATGCAACAAGACTAAACAGATCTGCTCAAAAGTCTACAGCCTACAATTAATACCGAATCTCCGTTCCCAAGCAATCCAGAAAAATACGTATTCAATCTTTCAGACATCACACTATCTACTACCCAACTAGAGGCATTATCTCTAGGTCCAAAATTCTGCGTAAAACCACAAAGTATTGACAAGCTACAATGCCAGATTCAGTTTGAAAATCTAATAAACCAAACCTACGATCTCACACCCACATCAGATGAAAACCTACAACAACTCAAAGCATCAATCCTCGACAGTTGTCACAAGTTTATAAATACCAAACCCAACTGAAGGTCCATTTCGACGAAGAGGCACTACAAGGAGCCGAAAGAACTTATGAAAAACGAAGAGATTATGATATTACGTCCTGATAAAGGCGGAGGAATCGTTATCATGAATCGTAAGGACTACATCAGTAAGATGCTGACTATACTATCCGATGAATGTAAATTCACAAAACCGGTCAACGAGAAGAACATGACTGAACAGACCGAACAAAAGCTAACGGACACCCTCCGTAAGCTAAAAACTGAATCTTTCATCAGCAACGAAACGTTCGAATCCATAAGACCATCCGGCTCAAATATACCACGACACTACGGACTTCCGAAAGTACACAAGAAGGGCACCCCTCTTCGACCGATCCTCGACATGACCAATTCGCCTTATCACCGCACAGCCCAATGGCTAGCAGATCTACTAGAACCAATCAGAATACAAGTTTCCTGTCACACAGTTCGAGATTCATTCGACTTTATCGACTCAATTGAAAACATCAACGTATCCAACAGGACCATGATCTCATTAGATGTCACATCACTATTCACAAATGTTCCACTGACTGAAACAATATGCTATGTATGCGAACTTATTGATTCCAAAGGAATAAACATCGGTATACCCACCGAGCGTCTTAAAGAACTCCTGCTCAGGTGTACACTGAATGTTCAATTCTCTTTCAACAACGAAATATATCGCCAAAAGGATGGTATAGCTATGGGCTCACCACTAGGCCCATTACTTGCAGATTTCTTCATGGCAAAACTCGAAAACACATGCATGAAGAAAATGATCGATACCTTCGGAATCTACAAGAGATACGTCGACGACACTTTCATTATCGTCAACAATGAAGAGAATCTAGACGACATCCTGAAGTCGTTTAACAAGTGCCACCCCGCAATTCAATTCACGCTGGAGAAAGAGTCCAACTCTAAAATATCCTTTTTTTTTTTTTTTTTTTTTTTTTTTTTTTTTTTTTTTTTTTTTTTTTTTTTTTTTTTTTTTTTTTTTTTTTTTTTTTTTTTTTTTTTTTTTTTTTTTTTTTTTTTTTTTTTTTTTTTTTTTTTTTTTTTTTTTTTTTTTTTTTTTTTTTTTTTTTTTTTTTTTTTTTTTTTTTTTTTTTTTTTTTTTTTTTTTTTTTTTTTTTTTTTTTTTTTTTTTTTTTTTTTTTTTTTTTTTTTTTTTTTTTTTTTTTTTTTTTTTTTTTTCTTGACATCCAACTAACAAGACGAGAACAGGATGGAACACTGAAAAGATCTATCTACAGAAAGTCAACATGGAACGGACAGCTTACTAACTTCCACAGCTGGGTACCCCTATACACCAAAGGGAGCCTGATCCGTTCACTTAGCAACAGAGTTCTCAGAATTTGTACCCCGGACACCGTAGAAGATGAACTGGACAATCTCAAGAGAATCCTCGTCGAGAATTGTTACCCAGAACGATTCATTGAAAAATCTATGAATCCTAGACCACAAAAGCCGCCCATGCATAGCGTCCCGAAGAAACCGCTCTACATAAACCTTCAATTCAATGGAGATATATCTGCGGAAACACTAAAAAATCGACTGTCGCGCTCACTCAAGAAGACCTTCTTCGCAGCTGAACTACGACTAACTTTCTCCACAAAACCTATGATTCATGTGAACGTGAAGGATAAGCTACCACTGTTGGCCTCATCAATGTGTATCTACCGATTCACCTGCTCGTGTGGAGCCAGGTATGTCGGCCGTACCCAGCGTTCGCTTTCCAAGCGTATCACCGAACATTTACCAGCATGGTTTTACAAAGGAGAAAAACGATGTCCCCGCAGCTCCATCTTAGAACATCTGATAGAATCCGGACACTAAGCTGCACCCCAAACAAACTTCAGAGTAGTCTACAGAGTAAGAAGTAGTCTTCCAAAAGGTGTACGAATCAGACTTCTTCAAACTGCAGAAGCAATGGCGATTCACTTGCTAAGCCCTGAACTCTGCATACAGAAGAGGTTCGTTCAATCACTACAATTACAAGCTTGCGGTCACGAAGACGAAGTTTGATTTCTTAAGAGATTGCTTAGATCGACATGAGTATCCAGAGATGTATTGGAAATCACTGAGACGCAACCACATCCAACCGAATACCAGAACACTCAGACAACGCACATGAAACAACATCGACTCCATTCAATCACGCGTTTTCAAGCTAGAGCGAAACGTCTACTCAAGATCTCATGCAGTCGAAGAGTCAGATCAAGATCTACGCCATTCCTTCGAAGAATATGTGCAACAAGTCACTCAGAAAGAATGCAACAAGACTAAACAGATCTGCTCAAAAGTCTAAAGCCTACAATTAATACCGAATCTCCGTTCCCAAGCAATCCAGAAAAATACGTATTCAATCTTTCAGACATCACACTATCTACTACCCAACTAGAGGCATTATCTCTAGGTCCAAAATTCTGCGTAAAACCACAAAGTATTGACAAGCTACAATGCCAGATTCAGTTTGAAAATCTAATAAACCAAACCTACGATCTCACACCCACATCAGATGAAAACCTACAACAACTCAAAGCATCAATCCTCGACAGTTGTCACAAGTTTATAAATACCAAACCCAACTGAAGGTCCATTTCGACGAAGAGGCACTACAAGGAGCCGAAAGAACTTATGAAAAACGAAGAGATTATGATATTACGTCCTGATAAAGGCGGAGGAATCGCTATCATGAATCGTAAGGACTACATCAGTAAGATGCTGACTATACTATCCGATGAATGTAAATTCACAAAACCGGTCAACGAGAAGAACATGACTGAACAGACCGAACAAAAACTAACGGACACCCTCCGTAAGCTAAAAAGTGAATCTTTCATCAGCAACGAAACGTTCGGGACGCTATGCATGGGCGGCTTTTTGCCTAGGATTCATAGATTTTTCAATGAATCGTTCTGGGTAACAATTCTCGACGAGGATTCTCTTGAGATTGTCCAGTTCATCTTCTACTGTGTCCGGGGACAAATTCTGAGAACTCTGTTGCTAAGTGAACGGATCAGGCTCCCTTTGGTGTATAGGGGTACCCAGCTGTGGAAGTTAATAAGCTGTCCGTTCCATGTTGACTTTCTGTAGATAGATCTTTTCAGTGTTCCATCCTGTTCTCGTCTTGTTAGTTGGATGTCAAGAAAGGATATTTTAGAGTTGGACTCTTTCTCCAGCGTGAATTGAATTGCGGGGTGGCACTTGTTAAACGACTTCAGGATGTCGTCTAGATTCTCTTCATTGTTGACGATAATGAAAGTGTCGTCGACGTATCTCTTGTAGATTCCGAAGGTATCGATCATTTTCTTCATGCATGTGTTTTCGAGTTTTGCCATGAAGAAATCTGCAAGTAATGGGCCTAGTGGTGAGCCCATAGCTATACCATCCTTTTGGCGATATATTTCGTTGTTGAAAGAGAATTGAACATTCAGTGTACACCTGAGCAGGAGTTCTTTAAGACGCTCGGTGGGTATACCGATGTTTATTCCTTTGGAATCAATAAGTTCGCATACATAGCATATTGTTTCAGTCAGTGGAACATTTGTGAATAGTGATGTGACATCTAATGAGATCATGGTCCTGTTGGATACGTTGATGTTTTCAATTGAGTCGATAAAGTCGAATGAATCTCGAACTGTGTGACAGGAAACTTGTATTCTGATTGGTTCTAGTAGATCTGCTAGCCATTGGGCTGTGCGGTGATAAGGCGAATTGGTCATGTCGAGGATCGGTCGAAGAGGGGTGCCCTTCTTGTGTACTTTCGGAAGTCCGTAGTGTCGTGGTATATTTGAGCCGGATGGTCTTATGGATTCGAACGTTTCGTTGCTGATGAAAGATTCAGTTTTTAGCTTACGGAGGGTGTCCGTTAGTTTTTGTTCGGTCTGTTCAGTCATGTTCTTCTCGTTGACCGGTTTTGTGAATTTACATTCATCGGATAGTATAGTCAGCATCTTACTGATGTAGTCCTTACGATTCATGATAACGATTCCTCCGCCTTTATCAGGACGTAATATCATAATCTCTTCGTTTTTCATAAGTTCTTTCGGCTCCTTGTAGTGCCTCTTCGTCGAAATGGACCTTCAGTTGGGTTTGGTATTTATAAACTTGTGACAACTGTCGAGGATTGATGCTTTGAGTTGTTGTAGGTTTTCATCTGATGTGGGTGTGAGATCGTAGGTTTGGTTTATTAGATTTTCAAACTGAATCTGGCATTGTAGCTTGTCAATACTTTGTGGTTTTACGCAGAATTTTGGACCTAGAGATAATGCCTCTAGTTGGGTAGTAGATAGTGTGATGTCTGAAATATTGAATACGTATTTTTCTGGATTGCTTGGGAACGGAGATTCGGTATTAATTGTAGGCTTTAGACTTTTGAGCAGATCTGTTTAGTCTTGTTGCATTCTTTCTGAGTGACTTGTTGCTTTCTTTCTGAATGACTTGTTGCACATATTCTTCGAAGGAATGGCGTAGATCTTGATCTGACTCTTCGACTGCATGAGATCTTGAGTAGACGTTTCGCTCTAGCTCGAAAACGCGTGATTGAATGGAGTCGATGTTGTTTCGTGTGCGTTGTCTGAGTGTTCTGGTATTCGGTTGGATGTGGTTGCGTCTCAGTGATTTCCAATACATCTCTGGATACTCATGTCGATCTAAGCAATCTCTTAAGAAATCAAACTTCGTCTTCGTGACCGCAAGCTTGTAATTGTAGTGATTGAACGAACCTCTTCTGTATGCGGAGTTCAGGGCTTAGCAAGTGAATCGCCATTGCTTCTGCAGTTTGAAGAAGTCTGATTCGTACACCTTTTGGAAGACTACTTCTTACTCTGTAGACTACTTTGAAGTTTGTTTGGGGTGCAGCTTAGTGTCCGGATTCTATCAGATGTTCTAAGATGGAGCTGCGGGGACATCGTTTTTCTCCTTTGTAAAACCATGCTGGTAAATGTTCGGTGATACGCTTGGAAAGCGAACGCTGGGTACGGCCGACATACCTGGCTCCACACGAGCAGGTGAATCGGTAGATACACATTGATGAGGCCAACAGTGGTAGCTTATCCTTCACGTTCACATGAATCATAGGTTTTGTGGAGAAAGTTAGTCGTAGTTCAGCTGCGAAGAAGGTCTTCTTGAGTGAGCGCGACAGTCGATTTTTTAGTGTTTCCGCAGATATATCTCCATTGAATTGAAGGTTTATGTAGAGCGGTTTCTTCGGGACGCTATGCATGGGCGGCTTTTGTGGCCTAGGATTCATAGATTTTTCAATAAATCGTTCTGGGTAACAATTCTCGACGAGGATTCTCTTGAGATTGTCCAGTTCATCTTCTACGGTGTCCGGGGACAAATTCTGAGAACTCTGTTGCTAAGTGAACGGATCAGGCTCCCTTTGGTGTATAGGGGTACCCAGCTCTGGAAGTTAATAATCGTATCCATGCGTATCACCGAACATTTACCAGCATGGTTTTACAGAGGAGAAAAACGATGTCCCCGCAGCTCCATCTTAGAACATCTGATAGAATCCGGACACTAAGCTGCACCCCAAACAAACTTCAAAGTAGTCTACAGAGTAAGAAGTAGTCTTCCAAAAGGTGTACGAATCAGACTTCTTCAAACTGCAGAAGCAATGGCGATTCACTTGCTAAGCCCTGAACTCTGCATACAGAAGAGGTTCGTTCAATCACTACACTTACAATGGACTTAACCTACCGTATTACCTGAAAGTTAAATTTTGCCTAATTTTTTCTTTTTTCTGTCTCTTCATTGGTATTATTCTGTCTTCTTAATTGTAATATTTTGCATTTTCAACTTTCTTGTTCTCTACCCCCACCCGATTTAATTTCTACACCTCACTACCACTTTAATTGACCTGACCAACGCTCAATTTTTAGTCATTTATGTTACGTCATCCAACTTAATTGCTCAATTTCATTTCTAATTTAAATGGCATTATTATCTACCCCACTTCTACTTAGTCTCTACCTGTGATTACCTCTGTTTCTACCCTGACCTAAGTTAAAACATTTTAGTCAATTGTATTACGTCGTCTAACTTACTAACTCAATCTTACTTTAGTTGCTGTCCAATTAACCTTGTTTCTATATTAGATCATTCTTTTATTACCTGATCAATTATCTAATTTTGACAAACCTCATGTACACACACACAAATAATTATATATAAATGCGATTGTACAGCTATTTGAATGAATTCGCCGAAAAGAGTCTCTTCGCCGAACGTCTTGTCTTTTTCATAATTGTGAATAAGTTGTATGGAACGGCGAGGCTCCTTTATTCCGCTGAACAGGAATGAATGATATATGGCGTTCCGTGTGCTTGAGTAGGCATTTTTATGTTGGCTCACTCATCGTGCTTACTGAAAACATCACTGATAAATACTGTCTTTTTAGTGTACACACATTATTGATCAGTGCTTTTGGCAAATATCTTCATCCGAGTTCGGTTACTAAATCGGTGCCTTATAGCCGTTAACTTTTTCCATCCACTTTGCTGCCGTTAACCACAAGTCACACTCTTGGTTGTCCGCTTGCGTTTCCATATTCGTCTTATTTCATTCATCGGTGTGTTTTGGTTTTCTCCTATTGTAATATCTGATTTGCTAATTGTAGAATCTGAATTAAAACAGCTCTGTTTCTGTGAAGGCAGACCGCCTGTTAACCACGAAAACCAAAACGCCTGACTACAATAGACGTTATCCTGAAATATAGTTTCTTCATATGGGACACTACTCCAGCCGAAATAACACTAGGTCTAGAGGAACCTGGTAAAGACTCATGAGTCATCATTTATCTTACTCCTTTAACCAGAACGTTTGAGAACTGTGACTCCGTCTTAATTCAAGTAGCCGTATTAGGTGTCTGTCAATACCTAAATTAGAGCTCACACATGGGCTTCTTCAGTGTCTCCTGCTGTTGTAGGTGAATTGTAGCGTTTAAGGCACTCGTGCGAGCACCTTGCCATGACATTTCAATCTTGTGACAGCAAATAAATACTCAAATAATATGTCATGAAAACCTTGTTAGGATTCTGAGGACCTAGTTAAATCAAAGATGCGTTCATGACTAATACAGTCCCCCACAGGATCAGTTTACCTAATCACTTTCTAGATCTTTGTGACACTTGCTTATGAAGACTCAGTTTTTAGTCTGCGCGCTGAGCCAGTTTAAAAATAAGTGCAGGGATTCTGCTTTAGTCGAATTTTAGCTAAGATAAGGTAAAGATTTAGTTTTCAGTGTTAAAAATATTTATATGAGGTACTTTCCTCGTTTGCGTCCGCGAGAACCTCCTAGCTCCATAGTGGAGTCTTCAGTGATGGTGGAAATCTATTTCTGTACATAAATTCACCCAAATAACCATGTATCGTATCTTTTCGCGGCCTATTTACCACGATCCTGAAATAGGAAACACTGATTCTCTGACAGATCTTCTGCAGCGACATGCTGGACATGTGTATGCATGTCCATCAAAAGCTGCTGCATGCCTCCATAAGGATATCACTCACTTACATCTACTAGCTGCCTATAAGCCTATTGTTCTCAAAGAATTCAAATACTACCTACTGGTGGAACTTGCAACGTAATTCATGCGCTGCATGCATATTCCCGATTTTGTAGTGTGGGTGGGTCAATTCTCCAACCAACGTCATTACGTCTGTTTGGCCTGGTCTTTCGTCTGTGTTGCTCATCCTTGGAGCTACTCACTGTGCTCAATCTGACCCTAACGCGAAACTACCCCGTAACTAGTCCTAATCTGGTTGGGAGCAAGCGTAATATCTCCCTTTTCATGTAATTATTATTGCTGGTCCTCTGGACTCCCATTGGAACATAAAGCTTCAACATCACCTCTGCACTTCACTCTGTTTTCTGCAGTCATCTTCAGCTGGGTCCACGGTTGCGCATTATTTCTCGTCTTCCCCCTCACACCACCTCTTCCATATCGTCCTCAGACAACCCACTCGCCGCTTGCCATTAGCATTCCACTCGAGCAATGGCCTGCAGTGCGCGCAATGTCATTTGGCTGCCTCCTCAGCGGTGCATACCTGACCAGTCTCCACTTTCTCCCACATATTTTTGGACAATCGGCTCTTGGTTTGACTGTTCACTGCTAGGGTTTCATGTTTTGTTTTCTGAGTGCGACATGCACTGGACGAAAAGCAAAAGAAGCAAAAGATCCAACGGACAAATATGAAAGAAGCGATCTACAGACACTCCATTAGGATAGGAAGACGGCCAGTTCTCCGATGCGTTCCAAGCTTCCTATATCTGCGCTGCCTCCACTTGCGTTGATTGCCCGAGATGAAATTCAAAGGAGGACCCTAGCTAGAAATTTCTTCAAGGTGATACACTTCAGGCGTATTACAGAACGTGGGACAGTGATCTTCAGGGCGCTCCAAAGATTCCGCACTGAACCTGAAGTCAATGTGAGCTGGGACACTACAGCCACAGTCGATTAGCAAGAATCACGGATTGTAAAACTACGTGACCGAGAAATACAGAGTGAAAAAATTTTATACGTGCAATCAAAACTCAAGAAATACATTGAGACTCATGGAATCGTAGTCTCTGATAGCCACCGAAACGCCTAACCTGTCTCAAGAGACTACATCGAGAAATGCCTTATTTGAGTATACAAAGAGTAAAAGAAAGTTAGAATAGTCAAATATCACATTTATATTCATCACAGTCGTTTGCAAACCACGCTACTGGGCACGGGAAATTAAAAATACAAATGACCGCCACTGTTGTAGCCAATGAAAGACGAGGAAACCAGAAGCGGGATAAATCCAAAACGCGATAGCAGTAGCGTTTGTGTGAGGATATAGGCTATAACCAGCTGTTTCCGCTCAATTTATGGGTTAACGCGCTCACGCCTATGGGCGTTGTAATCGCTTATTTTTGTGAGATTAGATTATATGTGAATAGTTTAAGATATCTGTAACCAAAAGGCTGTATTGTACTGTATTTTGTTAGTAGTAAAACGCAAAATTGTCTTCATACCCGGGACCAATTAATAATAAAAAGATCATCCTTTTTGAGAAAGTTCGCATAGAAAGACTATTATTTGCGTTTTAGATCGTTGAGGGTTTTTGTTGTTTGCTAGTTGTTTCAGAACTTAAGGCTGTAAACAGAATACAGGTAATGGCTGTTGTCATTCCTGCCATTCTCTGAGAATAAGGCATATGAAAGAGAAATAGCCTGCAGACATAAGTTAGATGTGTGCTTTGAGGATGCTAAACACTTCTGTTATCATCCGTGATTACTAATATATACCGTAAGACATCGACGATATCATGCGATGAATGAGATTGCCTGCTGAATTTCCTGGTGATTATATGTATTTTGATGAAATTCATAGTAAAAATACCTTAGGATATTACACGTGTTACATAAGTTATACCAGTCCTATGAAAGATGCATTTATGACTCTGTGGTGGACCTTTCACTCTGTTAGCTTAGTTACCCAAATTCAAGTAGAAAATAAAATACCAAATCAGTTTAGTTACGGGAAGAATATATTAAAGTTTGGTTACTTGGGTTTACAAAGATCCACAGTCCACAATAAACGTAATAGACTCCAGGTGCTGCGGGAAGACTGCTCCAGTACTAATTCTCCAATGTTGACGTTGCCGGAGGTCGACCAAAGTACGTAGGAAGAACTACGGTGCTCCTGCAAAAATTTGAGATAGAAAGCAGGTGATTAAAATTGATCGACGGCAGTTGAGATGGTGGAGAAGACGGAGAGTCGAAGGCAAAACTATATATTTATTCAAAACCCGAGGTAAAGTTCAAAGTACAGAGTTTATGGTTAAAACAAAGTGATGTACAATATGTTCATTTCTTACATAGTAGTAAAATTTGGATAAGTTTCTTTTTGAGGACTCCACAGGGCTCCCCCTCTTAGAGGTCCGGAGGACCATCAGTACTGTCCTCGTGGACGATTACATGAATATAAGCAACATAAATAAGGGATAATGTCAACAATAAGGATAACAAAAAATAACAACAACAATAAGGATACAAAGTTAGATCAGGATGTATGGAATGCATCCGTGTCGTATAAAGTTTAGCACATACAAGCACATACAGGAATTTAAAAAAATCAAAACTTGTTATAATTTTAAATAAAAATTTATGTACATAATAAACCATGACATGTTCGTTAACATTTGTGAAATTCATATATAAATAGATATATACATATACTTGGTGAATGCGTGTGCTTGCAGTACAGTTAACGAACAGCAAATAATAATACTAATAAATATTAATGGTTATAATGAAATGAATCTCGACAACAATAGTAATGAGAAGAATGTCTAAATGAGGTTAACGTTTATGTCAGTCAATGAAATGAACATAGCGGGCAGGTTTACAGATCTGCCGTCCACTGCGTGTCTGTACAGGGGGAAGTGTGAAGAGCGGGAGAGTTGGAGTTGAATTGACTTGCTGATTGTTTATTGGTGTCGGCGTTGCTAGTGTTTCATGTTCGCTGTCGGTGTACGCTGGTTTAAGACGGTCGATAGAAACAGTCTCCGGTTTACCATGTTTGTTCAGCGTGAAGTATTTATCGGTGCGTTTAAGTACTAGAAAAGGACCTTCATATGGATGTTGTAAACCTTTTCTAATGGCATCGACGCGAACAAATACAAATTTGCTAGTGAGTAGATTCTTATTTACTTGAGCTTTCTGAAGTGATTGGCGAGGGGCTACTGGTCGAAGCTGAAGCATTTGCTGGGTAAGGCGGTTGGTGAAGTCGGAGATATTTACTTCAGTTGAATCATTAGACGGAACTAACTGACCAGGCAATGTGAGGGTAGTACCATACACAAGTTGAGCTGGTGTACATCCCAAATCTTCTTTTACAGTTGATCGGATACTGAGAAGAACTAATGGTAGGTGTTCACTCCACTTAGATGAGTCAGCTTGTGCCATAAGCGAGCTTTTCAGTTGTCGATGGAAACGTTCCACCAGACCATTCGCTGCAGGATGATAAGCTGTAGTGGAGATATGGTTCACTCCAAGGAGTCTCGTAAACTCTCGAAACAGAGTTGATTGAAATTGAGCTCCTCGGTCTGTTGTAATAGTTGTGGGTACTCCGTAGTTTGACACCCAGCGATCTAAGAAAACCAAAGCGATATTTTCTGCAGATATATCGTTGAGTGGACAAGCAATAGCCCATCGGGTAAATCGATCAATCGCAGTAAGTATATGAGTAAATCCTCTGGATGGCGGTAATGGTCCAACAACATCTATATGAACGTGTTGAAATCGTTTATCGGGTAAATTGAACTGTTTTGGAGGTGTGACGGTGTGATGATGTACCTTGGATCTTTGACATTGCAAGCATTGGCGGGCCCATTTCCGAATATCGGAGTTCATCTTGGGCCAAACAAAACGCTCGCTGATCAACTTGACTGTAGCACGCACTCCAGGATGAGACAATGAATGTAGATGTTCAAACAAAGGTTTTCGACAACTTAGTGGAACAAAAGGTCTATGAACGCCCGTTGAAACGTCGCAGACGATAGTTGTATCAGACAGGGGAATAGGTACATCCTGCAACTGTAGGGAGGAGTTTCGTCTACAAGTATGGAGTTCGGCGTCATTTTTCTGCAGCTTGGCAATATTGTCTAAGCTAATATCTATCGAAGATAGGTGATTAACGTCACATCGAGACAAAGAATCGGCTACGATATTGGAATCTCCTTTGATGAACTGGATGTCTGTTGAGAATTGTGAGATGTAATCCAGTTGTCTGGCTTCTCTCGGAGAGTGTCTGTCCAACGAAGTGGTGAAAGCATAACAAAGAGGCTTATGGTCGGTTAAGATAGTAAAATGTCGACCTTGTAGTAAGAAGCTGAAATGTTTCACTGCTAGGTAGATGGCTAACAGTTCTCTGCCAAAAGTGCTGTAACGAGTTTGCGCAGGTTCCAATTTCTTGGAGAAGAAAGCAAGTGGAGTGATGTCATTATTGAACTTTTGTTGTAAAACTGCTCCCACTGCTACCTGCGATGCATCTGTACATAAAATGAGTGAAGCTTCTGGGTTGATATGAGATAACATTACAACGTTGGATAAGGCATCTTTTGCATTATTAAATGCTGCTTTTGCTTCTTCAGACCACTGAAATTTCTTCGAATTGCATCTAAGTAGGTCGGTCAGTGGCTGAACTATGGAGGCACATGATGGAATAAAACGTCGGTAGAAGTTGAACATCCCGAGAAAACGTCTAAGTTTCTTTAAGGAATCAGGTTCGGGAAAGTTCTTAATAGTTTCTATCTTATCTTCGGTAGGTCTGATGCCTTCGGCAGTTATTCGATGTCCTAAGAATTCAATGGAAGGGGAACCAAAAATACATTTCTTTGGATTGATAACAACTCCAAATTGTTCAAACCTTTGAAATAACAGGCTTAAGTGTTGCATATGTTCTTCCATCGATGAGCTGGCAATTAAGACATCGTCGATATATACAAAGACGAAATCAAGACCTTGGGTAACTTGGTCCATAAAACGCTGAAATGTTTGAGCAGCATTCTTTAGTCCGAAAGGCATTCTCAAGAATTCGAATAATCCAAAAGGCGTAATAATTGCTGTTTTTGCAATGTCTTCTGGAGCGACTGGTATTTGATGATATGCCCTGACCAAGTCAACTTTAGTAAAAATGGTCTTTCCATGTAAGGTCAAGGAGAAGTCGTGGAGATGAGGTATAGGATAACGATCTGGGACCGTAGCGTTATTCAAAGCGCGATAATCTCCACATGGTCGCCAGTCATGATTAGTTTTAGGTACCATGTGCAAAGGTGAAGACCATGGGCTGTTAGATGGTCGTATGATACCTAGCTGCATCATATGTTCGAATTCCGACTTAGCTGCTGCTAGTTTATCGGGTGGTAACCGTCGTGGACGTGCCTTCACAGGTTGTCCTGTTGTGATGATCTTATGCGTAACTGTATGAGATATATCTTCGACGTTGTATGATGGTTTAAGGATTTTAGGAAATCGTTTCAATAAAGCAGAGAACATTTCACTCTCCGGCTTTTCTATACAGATGCTATGAACAGAGTAGTCACATGTAATACCGTGGATCTTGAGTTGGGTGCAATTGTCAACCAGTTTTTTCTTGCTGATATCAACTAACAGATTGAAGTGACTTAGGAAGTCTGCACCTAGTATAGCGTGACGTACGTCAGCTACTATGAAGATCCATGTGAAACGTCGGCGTAGTCCTAAATTTAAAATCATTGACTGTTCGCCATACGTCTGTATGTTGGTTTGGTTGGCAGCACGGAGTGAAAGTTTTCCAGGTATTTTGGCTGATCGCCTGGATAGTGAGGGGAGAATAACACTGACCTCGGCGCCTGTATCTACCAGGAATAATGTGCCGGTAGTCAAATCCCTCACATAGAAAAGGCGACTGGGGTGATTGCCAGTAACAGCCGTCGCCATTACTGTCTGGCTGGGGAGTTTCCCTGAGATGAGTTACTACTGTTGTACATACACGGTCGAATACACTTCAGGGCATTATGCCCATACCTCCTATGATACCAACAAATGTTACGGCTTTGAGACGGTGTTCTAGAACGTCGTCTAGATCTTGATCGCCGTTGCTTGGATACCGTATGTGACTGGTTCCTTTGTGCTCGAAGCTCGGACACTTCCAGTCGTAAATCTTGCATTTGAGATGTTAACTGGGAAAGTAACCAAAACATTGGTGCGTCCTTCATAGATGTGGAATCCGGCAAGGCGGTAACAGAAGAATTCTGTATCACTTCGCCTTTATGAAGTTCTTCGGGAATAGTGACACGTTTATATGGAGCCATTGTCAAAAAAAATATTTAAGTATAAAGATATACGAAATAGCAAAACTTGTGGTAACAAAAATTAAAGCAACGTGAGTTTCAAAGACCAAAATGACAACAAAAATATTCAAAACGAGTTAACTATCGAAACGAAAAGTTCGAAAACGGGTTAACCAGGAAAAAAAAGGTTCGAAACGGGCTCACCAATTATTATGTTGGACCTTTCACTCTGTTAGCTTAGTTACCCAAATTCAAGTAGAAAATAAAATACCAAATCAACTTAGTTACGGGAAGAATATATTAAAGTTTGGTTACTTGGGTTTACATAGATCCACAGTCCACAATAAACGTAATAGACTCCAGGTGCTGCGGGAAGACGGCTCCAGTACTAATTCTCCAATGTTGACGTTGCCGGAGGTCGACCAAAGTACGTAGGAAGAACTACGGTGCTCCTGCAAAAATTTGAGATAGAAAGCAGGTGATTAAAACTGATCGACGGCAGCTGAGATGGTGGAGAAGACGGAGAGTCGAAGGCAGAACTATGTTGTAATCCCACTCGTCAAGCAATGATCTGAAACAGAGAGCAAAGCGCACGTTAGCAGCGTGATCACACAAGTGTTGCGTGCTAGTAAGAACGAAGACTCAAGGTCAAGTATTATATTTACAACCAATCGCAATACAATTAGATAAGAGGGAAGGGCACTCCTATTGGTCATCCGTTGCCTCGTCTTGGGTAACCAATCCCTGCATACTTCGCAGCCAACCTGAAAGTAGACAAGCATGGTTTGAACATTAGAAAACCGCCAAACTTACCATGCCTTACACTACCCCCTCTCCCATAGGAGCACTGTCCGCAGTGCTAGGTGACTGTTCCTGCGGGACTTGTCTGAACTAAGGCCTGTTGTCGAAAAGGTTTTAGTCTATTGAAGTGTGTGACTAGACTATGAGAGGAATTCGGTTCCTGAATCCTACAGGTGCAGTCACTTAGTACCTCTACTACAGTGAATGGTCCTTCCCAGCGTTTATGGAATTTAAGAGCTTTCCCTTTAGGTGGTGCCTCCTTAAGTAGCATCACCTTGTCTCCTGGCTCCACTGGTGATCCATGTGCTTTCCTATCATAGTATTCTTTCTGGTACCTCTGGTTTGTTTGGAGTATATCCCTAGTCATCTGATGTACCTTGTTCAAGTTTCGTCGAAGTCTGATTACGTGTTCGGATGCAATCAGTGTATCCTCTCCTAGTGTGTTTGAAGTCAGATCGATTGGCAACCGGAGTTCTCTTCCAGTGACCATATAATGAGGCGTTTGACGCGTAGCTTTGTGAATGCTTGCTCTGTATGCCATTAAGCACTGTGAGAGTGATCGGTCCCATTCCCTGGGGTTGTTTTGATCTACAAATGCCTGCAAGAGGGATTTAAGTGTCCGATTGGTGCGTTCAACCAAGCCATTTCCCTGTGGGTGGTACGCGGTAGTGCGTGTCTTCCGGATACCCATTATACGACAGAGTTCGCTGACAACGATACTTTCAAAGTTGGATCCTCGATCTGAATGCAGTTGAAGTGGTGCCCCCCAACGGCTGACCCAGTGGTCAAAAATTGACTCTGCGATGGTTACAGCATCAATCTGTGGTATCGCAATAGCCTCGCACCATTTGGTAAAATGGTCTACCATGACTAAAATATAGTTATTATTTCTGGAAGTTACTGGGAGAGGTCCAACCAAGTCTATTTGTACTAAGTCATTCGGATGGCCAGTTATAATGGGTTCTAAGGGTGCCTTATTATATTTGTGCGGAGCCTTAATAGTTTGGCATACCTCGCAGGAGTCACAGAAATCTATGATGTCTTTCCTCTGGTGAGGCCACCAATAACGTCTTTTAGCCGCTTCAATCATTTTCCCTGAGCCCGCGTGGCCTAACTGCTGGTGTAATGACAATAGTACTGTGGGTAGTGCCGACTGTGGAGCCACAACGCGACGAGTATAAGTGGGTCCATGTTGGTAGTAGAGGATGTCATCGACAATTTTCAGATTATCCCACAGAGACCATAAACACCGGGTTTCCCATCCAAGCTTACTTATTTCCTGGGTTGTCGGTCGTTCGCCTCCATTTCGAACACGTTCGTAAATCAAGGCCAGTTCAGGGTCTGAAGACTGAAGTTCAGGCCAACTATATGAAGTATGAGCCTCTAGTTGGAGCAGCGAAACTTGTGCTTCGGTGCATGATGGGCAGTCACCGTGATACCTAAGAGGTTTTCTTGACAATGCATCTGCATTTCCATGATTCTTACCCGGTCTATGCATGCATTCGAAGTCATACTCTTGTAGGTGTTCTTGCCATCTGGCAATCTGACCCTCAGCTTCTTTGAAGTTATGTAGCCAGCTAAGGGCTTTGTGATCAGTGCGTACAATGAAATGTCTACCGAGGAGATATGCCCTAAAGTGTTTAACAAAATTGACCAGTGCCAGCATTTCTTTCCGCGTGGTGCAGTAATTCTTCTCACTCTTGTTGAGTGCTCGACTTGCATAGGCTATCACCTTTTCTACTCCATCTGCGTCTTTTTGAGACAAAACTGCCCCGATACCAGAGTCGCTAGCATCTGTATCTAGGATGAATGGACCTGCCTGGTCAGAAACATTGGGATACGCTAGGATAGGGGGGCTACATAAACAGTTTTTAAGTCTTTCGAAGGCTTCCGTAGCTGATGCTGTCCAATTGTAGTCTTTCTTCTTGAGAATGTCGAATAGAGGAGCTGCAAGGAAAGAGAAGTTAAGTACAAAACGTCGATAATACGAGGCTAACCCTAAAAAACTATGTAACTCGGGGGCTGAGTTTGGGAGCGGCCAGTCTTTAACTTCCTGAACTTTTGCTGGATCACATTTAATGCCTTCGGCTGAAACAATGTGACCTAAGAAACACACTTCTTTCCTGAAGAATTGACATTTCGATGGGTTCAGTTTTAACCCAACGGTCTGCATCCGTTCTAATACTTCGGAAATATCACTTAAATGTTCGGTCAACGTCTTACTATGTATGATAACATCATCTAGATATACCAAACACTTACCTGGTATGCAATCACTCAAGACCGTTTGCATGAGGCGTTGGAATGTTGCTGGGGCATTGACTAACCCAAACGGCATTGTTTCAAACTCATACAGGCCTGCTTGTACAATGAATGCTGTCTTTTGCCTGTCATCTGGGTGTACTTCAACCTGCCAATATCCCGATGCCAGATCTAGAGTGGTAAACCAATTCGACCCTCTAAGGCATCAAAAGTGTCGTCTATGCGTGGAAGGGGAAAGCAGTCTCGTCTAGTTAACAGGTTCAACTTACGATAATCTACACATAACCGGAGTGTCCCATTCGATTTCTTAACTAAAACTACCGGTGAAGCCCATGGAGATACGGATGGTTTGATGACATTTTTCTCTAACAGTTCATCAACTAACCTGTTAAGCTCCTTCTGGTAATGTGCAGGTACTCGCCGTGCAGGTTGTCTACAAGGTGGGGCGTTACCCGTTTCTATGTGATGTTGGACCAGTTTTGTTCTTCCCGGGCTTTTTCCATCCCAGTCAAAACAGTCCTCATATTTGTCTAGCATTTTATTAAAGTTGGCAGCCGTTTCCGATGGTAGGGGTTCTATAGTCGTCAGCATTCGCTGTTTCTCATTCTTAGCATCTCCCTGCACGCCAAAAGTGCCGTGCTCTTTGTCGTTCCCTACAATAAATGGGATGGAACAGTCCTTCAGTATAAGAGTCCTCTGACTACAATCTATTATTCCGGACAGCTTTTCCAGGAGGTCGACTCCCAAGATTACCTGCCACGGCACCCGGGTAGAGATGATGAAATTGTGTTGAAGTGACAGTGTTCCCAATTTAAGTGGCAGCAGGACCAGTCCCTGGGATTGCATGCAATCTCCATTGGCTGTCGTAAGCCGCAAATTGTGAGTCCCTATTGTTCGCCTAAACGTCTCTGGAACACATGAGGAATGTATGACAGAACAAGTTGCTCCTGAGTCAACTAACATAACACACTTTTTCCCGCCTATATAACCTACAACTTTCGGGGAGGAGGTGACACCGATTAGGTTTACAGTAGGCACACAATTCATATCGACATGTGACTCACCTGCATTGTGACCACAACTCCTAGCAAGCTTACCAAACCGCCTGCAGTAGTAGCAATCGTTTCTTGAAGTGGATTGCGACTGTGGGCGTCCTTTCCACGGTGGTGTAGGATTCTGTGCATGCTTTGTTGTTGTGTGCTGATATCCCATTGCGTTTACTTGTGGGCATGTGGTTCCTGGCTCTTCCAGGCTTTCCACTAGGCGTGCCCTAGCTTCCGCTTCTGCCATGGATGCTGGAGTGTGCAAGTTGAAGTCCTTCCTGTAACGGACGTCGACACCCTGCAAGAACTTGGAATATATGGCGTTTTCAACCTCTGAGTATGTCTTGTCCTGCATAGCTTGACGCGCAAGCTTGCGGAGACGTAAGGTGAACTGGTTGATAGATTCACCTTGTCTCTGGTTACACTCGCTGAATCTTTTCAGCGCTTCAATGGGAGGTATTGGTGGCACTATACGTGCTCTTAGAGTACTCAACAGGGTGGTCAAGGGCATATGCACGTAATCCAAACCAATTGTGTACATTTCCAAGGACCGTCCAACAGAATCGATGACGAATGCGTTCGGGTGAGGCACGTTCATCAGATCAATGTATCGGCACACCTTGTCCGACCACAGCTCGAAATCATCACCCACCTCCAGTGTATGCGGCAAGGGATGGACATATCGCGAAGCAGGCTGATTTGACTGAAAAGCTGGAGCCCTCACTTCAGCTAATTGATCCACCTCGTTGGATGCTGTCTCTTTGACAGGCGAAGTGTTCTTGGAAGCCTCATTGGGTCGAGACTTGGAAGAAGAAAGTTTTTTCGTTGGCAGGCTCGCCATTTATAATAATAATAATATAATAATAATATATATTCTCATATAAACATTTAAATTTACATGAAAATGCATGCCATTTTTACAGGCACGATCAAGTATGATATAATATCAAATCGTAGATTGTCTACAAGTTAATAATGTTTCAACAGTTAAGTATTTGATATATATATAAATACACATTGTCAGAACTAGGCTGTATAGTTATTGAATTGTACAATTGTCCTCCAGGTTGAGCGGGAAAATCGATTTCGTTTCGTTTACATCCCGTGGTTGTCGGCATACGATAACCAACCAATATTGAGGTAAGTACAACGTTTACAACGGATTGAAAGCTGTTTTTAGAAAACTAAAAGTGCTAAGGTGAATCAATAAAGTGTAATGAAATGGGTAAGTGCAAGTATCACTAATAAATGCATTAATATAGAAAACTCCCTAGGCTGACAACGTTCATTTGCAATGTATAATGCTACCAATGTAGTTCGTTCTATCATGATGTCCACTTTTTGTTTTAATACATTTTTTCCTTATGTCTGTTTCTTTATTTTATGCTTTTTTGTGCATTTGGTGCACAACCGTACCTCACAGAGAATAGGAATAGAATAAGTCGAATCAAATTCATAAAGAGCTATAAAATGTTAGGTTTAATGGGATACAATGAGGATTAAGTAAAGACGTCATTAGAAAATGAATCCGATAAGACATTGTGAAGTGGTATTTAAAGATCCGACAATGGACAGCAAGTTAGTTTATAAGATGCCCCATAAATCTGTGCACAGCCCACATGGTCGCATCTCAACAATAGGCTGAGCGAATGGTATATATTTAATGGTAGAAGCATGATCTGTCAAGGCGTTCATTATTATGTAATCCCACTCGTCAAGCAATGATCTGAAACAGAGAGCAAGCGCACGTTAGCAGCGTGATCACACAAGTGTTGCGTGCTAGTAAGAACGAAGACTCAAGCTCAAGTATTATATTTACAACCAATCGCGATACAATTAGATAAGAGGGAAGGGGCACTCCTATTGGTCATCCGTTGCCTCGTCTTGGGTAACCAATCCCTGCATACTTCGCAGCCAACCTGAAAGTAGACAAGCATGGTTTGAACATTAGGAAACCGCCAAACTTACCATGCCTTACAATGTATTTATTCAAAACCCGAGGTAAAGTTCAAAGTACAGAGTTTATAGTTAACAAAGTGATGTACAATATGTTCATTTCTTACATAGTAGTAAAGTTTGGATAAGTTTACTTTTGAGGACTCCACAACCCATATCTTTGGGCATTTATTATTAAACAAGTTATCTGTAGCGATTTTGTGATGTTCACGTTACAATACTTCTGTGCGTGAAGGGAAAGTTTGTGAAAGTGAAGATAGAATGAAATTTCCTTTAAACTCACTATGAACACTGCGAACTGTTGATGAGGAACTGCACCAAAGAAAAAACTCCAAATAGCTAGAAAATATTGTTGCAGTTTACATGATTAATACCTTTTACATTTGTAAATCGTCTTTCCAAAGTTCAGAATGACGCCGAAACATCAATGCTACTCCTGTGGTGGATCTTTTCACTCTATTAGCTTAGTTACCCAAATTCAAGTAGAAAATAAAATACCAAATGAGTTTAGTTACGGGAAGAATGTATTAAAGTTTGATTACTTGAGTTTACAAAGATCCAAATTCCACAATAAACGTTATAGACTCCAGGTGCTGCGGAAAGACTGCTCCAGTAGTAATTCTCCAATGTTAACGTTGCCGGAGGTCGACCAAAGTACGTAGGAAGAAACTACGGTGCTCCTGCAAAAATCAGAGATAGAAAGCAGGTGATTAGGATTGATCGACGGCAGTTGAGATGGTGGAGAAGACGGAGAGTCGAAGGCACAACTATATATTTATTCAAAACCCGAGGTAAAGTCAAAGTACAGAGTTTATGGTTAAAACAAAGTGGTGTACAATATGTTCATTATTTACATAGTAGTAAAATTTGGATAAGTTTTTTTTGAGGACTCCACAGGGCTCCCCCTCTTAGAGGTCCGGAGGACCATCAGTACTGTCCTCGTGGACGATTACATGAATATAAGCAACATAAATAAGGGATAATGTCAACAATATGGATAACAAAAAATAACAACAACAATAAGGATACAAAGTTAGATCAGGATGTATGGAATGCATCCGTGTCGTATAAAGTTTAGCACATACAAGCACATACAGGAATTTAAAAAAAAATCAAAACTTGTTATAATTTTAAATAAAAATTTATGTACATAATAAACCATGACATGTTCGTTAACATTTGTGAAATTCATATATAAATAGATATATACATATACTTGGTGAATGCGTGTGCTTGCAGTACAGTTAACGAACAGCAAACAATAATACTAATAAATATTTATGGTTATAATGAAATGAATGTCGATAACAATAGTAATGAGAAGAATGTCTAAATGAGGTTAACGTTTATGTCAGTCAATGAAATGAACATAGCGGGCAGGTTTACAGATCTGCCGCCCACTGCGTGTCTGTACAGGGGGAAGAGTGAAGAGCGGGAGAGTTGGAGTTGCATTGACTTGCTGATTGTTTATTGGTGTCGGCGTTGCTAGTGTTTCATGTTCGCTGTCGGTGTACGCTGGTTTAAGACGGTCGATAGAAACAGTCTCCGGTTTACCATGTTTGTTCAGCGTGAAGTATTTTTCGGTGCGTTTAAGTACTAGAAAAGGACCTTCATATGGATGTTGTAACCTTTTCTAATGGCATCGACGCGAACAAATACAAATTTGCTAGTGAGTAGGTTCTTATTTACTTGAGCTTTATGAAGTGATTGGCGAGGGGCTACTGGTCTAAGCTGAAGCATATGCTGGGTAAGGCGGTTGGTGAAGTCGGAGATATTTACTTCAGTTGAATCATTAGACGGAACTAACTGACCAGGCAATGTGAGGGTAGTACCATACACAAGTTGAGCTGGTGTACATCCCAAATCTTCTTTTACAGTTGATCGGATACTGAGAAGAACTAATGGTAGGTGTTCACTCCACTTAGATGAGTCAGCTTGTGCCATAAGCGAGCTTTTCAGTTGTCGATGGAAACGTTCCACCAGACCATTCGCTGCAGGATGATAAGCTGTAGTGGAGATATGGTTCACTCCAAGGAGTCTCGTAAACTCTCGAAACAGAGTTGATTGAAATTGAGCTCCTCGGTCTGTTGTAATAGTTGTGGGTACTCCATAGTTTGACACCCAGCGATCTAAGAAAACCAAAGCGATATTTTCTGCAGATATATCGTTGAGTGGACAAGCAATAGCCCATCGGGTAAATCGATCAATCGCAGTAAGTATATGAGTAAATCCTCTGGATGGCGGTAATGGTCCAACAACATCTATATGAACGTGTTGAAATCGTTTATCGGGTAAATTGAACTGTTTTGGAGGTGTGACGGTGTGATGATGTACCTTGGATCTTTGACATTGCAAGCATTGGCGGGCCCATTTCCGAATATCGGAGTTCATCTTGGGCCAAACAAAACGCTCGCTGATCAACTTGACTGTAGCACGCACTCCAGGATGAGACAATGAATGTAGATGTTCAAACAAAGTTTTTCGACAACTTAGTGGAACAAAAGGTCTATGAACGCCCGTTGAAACGTCGCAGACGATAGTTGTATCAGACAGGGGAATAGGTACATCCTGCAACTGTAGGGAGGAGTTTCGTCTACAAGTATGGAGTTCGGCGTCATTTTTCTGCAGCTTGGCAATATTGTCTAAGCTAATATCTATCGAAGATAGGTGATTAACGTCACATCGAGACAAAGAATCGGCTACGATATTAGAATCTCCTTTGATGAACTGGATGTCTGTTGAGAATTGTGAGATGTAATCCAGTTGTCTGGCTTCTCTCGGAGAGTGTCTGTCCAACGAAGTGGTGAAAGCATAACAAAGAGGCTTATGGTCGGTTAAGATAGTAAAATGTCGACCTTGTAGTAAGAAGCTGAAATGTTTCACTGCTAGGTAGATGGCTAACAGTTCTCTGCCAAAGGTACTGTAACGAGTTTGCGCAGGTTCCAACTTCTTGGAGAAGAAAGCAAGTGGAGTGGTGTCATTATTGAACTTTTGTTGTAAAACTGCTCCCACTGCTACCTGCGATGCATCTGTACATAAAATGAGTGAAGCTTCTGGGTTGATATGAGATAACATTACAACGTTGGATAAGGCATCTTTTGCATTATTAAATGCTGCTTTTGCTTCTTCAGACCACTGAAATTTCTTCGAATTGCATCTAAGTAGGTCGGTCAGTGGCTGAACTATGGAGGCACATGATGGAATAAAACGTCGGTAGAAGTTGAACATCCCGAGAAAACGTCTAAGTTTCTTTAAGGAATCAGGTTCGGGAAAGTTCTTAATAGTTTCTATCTTATCTTCGGTAGGTCTGATGCCTTCAGCAGTTATTCGATGTCCTAAGAATTCAATGGAAGGGGAACCAAAAATACATTTCTTTGGATTGATAACAACTCCAAATTGTTCAAACCTTTGAAATAACAGGCTTAAGTGTTGCATATGTTCTTCCATCGATGAGCTGGCAATTAAGACATCGTCGATATATACAAAGACGAAATCAAGACCTTGGGTAACTTGGTCCATAAAACGCTGAAATGTTTGAGCAGCATTCTTTAGTCCGAAAGGCATTCTCAAGAATTCGAATAATCCAAAAGGCGTAATAATTGCTGTTTTTGCAATGTCTTCTGGAGCGACTGGTATTTGATGATATGCCCTGACCAAGTCAACTTTGGTAAAAACGGTCTTTCCATGTAAGTTCAAGGAGAAGTCGTGGAGATGAGGTATAGGATAACGATCTGGGACCGTAGCGTTATTCAAAGCGCGATAATCTCCACATGGTCGCCAGTCATGATTAGTTTTAGGTACCATGTGCAGAGGTGAAGACCATGGGCTGTTAGATGGTCGTATGATACCTAGCTGCATCATATGTTCGAATTCCGACTTAGCTGCTGCTAGTTTATCGGGTGGTAACCGTCGTGGACGTGCCTTCACAGGTTGTCCTGTTGTGATGATCTTATGCGTAACTGTATGAGATATATCTTCAACGTTGTATGATGGTTTAAGGATTTTAGGAAATCGTTTCAATAAAGCAGAGAACATTTCACTCTCCGGCTTTTCTATACAGATGCTATGAACCGAGTAGTCACATGTAATACCGTGGATCTTGAGTTGGGTGCAATTGTCAACCAGTTTTTTCTTGCTGATATCAACTAACAGATTGAAGTGACTTAGGAAGTCTGCACCTAGTATAGCGTGACGTACGTCAGCTACTATGAAGATCCATGTGAAACGTCGGCGTAGTCCTAAATTTAAAATCATTGACTGTTCGCCATACGTCTGTATGTTGGTTTGGTTGGCAGCACGGAGTGAAAGTTTTCCAGGTATTTTGGCTGATCGCCTGGATAGTGAGGGGGGAATAACACTGACCTCGGCGCCTGTATCTACCAGGAATAATGTGCCGGTAGTCAAATCCCTCACATAGAAAAGGCGACTGGGGTGATTGCCATTAACAGCCGTCGCCATTACTGTCTGGCTGGGGAGTTTCCCTGAGATGAGTTACTACTGTTGTACATACACGGTCGAATACACTTCAGGGCATTATGCCCATACCTCCTATGATACCAACAAATGTTACGGCTTTGAGACGGTGTTCTAGAACGTCGTCTAGATCTTGATCGCCGTTGCTTGGATACCGTATGTGACTGGTTCCTTTGTGCTCGAAGCTCGGACACTTCCAGTCGTAAATCTTGCATTTGAGATGTTAACTGGGAAAGTAACCAAAACATTGGTGCGTCCTTCATAGATGTGGAAGGGCTTGGTGGTACTGCCTCGGTAGACACGCTATTTATGCCATTATTTGATAACACATCCATGATATCGTCTGCCATTTTAGCTAATTCTTCAAGGTCTGTCGTCCTAGAAGATATTGTTAGGATTTGTTGAACATTTTGTGGTAAACGTTGTAAGAACATCTGACGTAGAATTAACTCATCTACTTTGTGTGACCCAATCAACTGGCGCATATGTCTAAGTAGTTGAGATGGCTTTTTTGTACCTAGATCACACGAAGTAAGTAGTTGTTGTATGCGTTTCTCATCGGAGAGAGTGGTCCGCTGGATGAGTGCAGCTTTTAGTTTGTCATATTGAGAGTCTGTAGGTTTGCTGTCTATGACATCGATAACCTCTCGTAGTACTTCCGTGGGAATTGCTGCTAATACGCAACCATACATGGCGATCTGCGACGTAATACCTCGAGCTGCAAACAACTGTTCAATAATTGTGAACCAGACACGTGGTTCAGCCAGATCAAATTGAGGTAGTCTTAAATCCGGCAAGGCGTTAACAGCAGAGTTCTGTGTCTCTTCGCCTTTATTACCTTCTTCAGCAACAGTGGTACGTTTAGGTGGAGCCATTGTCATATAATATGTAAGTATATAGATATACAAAATAGAAAAACTTGTGGTAACAAAAATTAAAGCAGTGCGAGTTTATAAGGACAAAATAGCAACAAAAATGTTCAAAACGAGGTAACTATCGAAACAAAAAGGTTCGAAAACGGGTTAACCATAAAAAAGGGTTCGAAACGGGCTCACCAATTATTGTGGTGGACCTTTTCACTCTATTAGCTTAGTTACCCAAATTCAAGTAGAAAATAAAATACCAAATGAGTTTAGTTACGGGAAGAATGTATTAAAGTTTGATTACTTGAGTTTACAAAGGTCCAAGTTCCACAATAAACGTAATAGACTCCAGGTGCTGCGGAAAGACTGCTCCAGTAGTAATTCTCCAATGTTAACGTTGCCGGAGGTCGACCAAAGTACGTAGGAAGAAACTACGGTGCTCCTGCAAAAATCAGAGATAGAAAGCAGGTGATTAGGATTGATCGACGGCAGTTGAGATGGTGGAGAAGACGGAGAGTCGAAGGCACAACTATATATTTATTCAAAACCCGAGGTAAAGTCAAAGTACAGAGTTTCTGGTTAAAACAAAGTGGTGTACAATATGTTCATTATTTACATAGTAGTAAAATTTGGATAAGTTTCTTTTTGAGGACTCCACACTCCATAGGCCTTACATGTCATGTCGTTTTATGAATTCTAAGCTTGCAGAACTTTCAATTTACCTGGCACTGAAATACCATTTATCTACTTCACGATAGTCTTTTTTTACGCACTATTACACTCCATTTTATCTTAACTGCATGGGTCTTTATTAAAGCTGAGACTTACTCTTTGTGCCTATTACGTACTTGCTTACAGTCTGATAGCTTTGATTAGAAACACAACAACACCAGCGTTTGAAAAAAGCTGTATTTTCATCGAAAACGTCATAGTTTTCACGCTTACACCCATATGGTTAGCATACTACCATTCCAGGGACTCTATAGACACTTGCCGTATATATCTTGTAGGTGGACTTTCAATGACTCATTATAGATAAATGTCTTTTATGCCATTTTGCAGTTTCATATGACGTTGTTCTCCCCCTGAAATAGGTTTTAACTACGTGAGGGCATAGCACTTAGCCAAATATAAAGTACTCATTGTTTAGGGATTACAATTTAACACTTATCATAACCTGTTCTAATTATTCGTACAATAGTTGAACGACTTAAACTTTTGAAAAAGTATCAATTTATGATACTTCACGATTGCAGTTTATAACACAATTTATTGCGCCTGTAGAAATGACATGCATTACTTGTAAACATTCGTTTATACGACATATAAAATTATTATTTGCTTGCTGCTATCCTTTAGACGATGAACAGTATGTGTGACAGTGGAAACCACACAAAAATGCTGTCATGGACGAAGAATGAGAAAGGAGAATGAACCATTTTCAGCAAAGGTAGGCAAATATATAGCTCTTACCTTTAATATTACTTCTTTCTTACTTCAGCGACTTAAAAGAATACACTTCGTTCACTTATCTGCAGATATCCGGTAACGTCAGTCAACCCGGTCACAGTAATTCGACATTGCCCAAATTATTACGACAAACAACTGCGTAAAGACATTTGCTTGTTATCATTTTTCATTAAATATATTCAACATCCTGCTTACCATACCTTTCGTATTCTATCTGAGTGAAGCTATATTTGTCATGATGACTAGATGCAGGCATGACCTATCACTGAGACCTGACAAAGTAATTGGTGACATATTTCAGTGTAAGGTAAATCTGACTACGATTGCTACAGCTCAAAGAATTCAATAATTTGTCTCGTGCAGACTTCATTTCAGGCTACACGTTAATAGCCTTAGTCATATGGATTGTTATCACGCTTTAAGTGAAACATTAGTAATGCAATAGTTTCGGATACCCATAACCGTATACGAACTGGAACTTCAATGCAGTGCCTAGGTTCTGCCTATTGTTGTCATTGGTCCCTAAAGACTTGCGTATGACTATGAGACGTATCCACTTAACTTCACTAAAATATTTATAATTTACCACGTATACCGAACGATATTGTTCCTACAGAATTACACTTACGTATAATAAGTAGTTAAGGTCCTAGGGAGCACCGGCCCAGCATGCCGTGCTCACAAAACGAACACATGAATTGAAAGACAGCAAGATTTACATGAAAAGTTCATTTCAATTATGATACAAACTTAGTTTATTTACATATTAAGAATACGATTGATTCCTGCGATTACTTATGCTGAATAGTTAGTGGCAAACACTTCTCCGAATTTGTCACTAATTCTCTTAGTGCCCGCATTCATAATACTCATATTGGTTTCCAATATGTCACTTTGATTTCGAGGGACAACTGCTGACGTGCTTTGAGAGGCGAACAAGTTGCGTGACCACGTTCATTGTTTATAATTCTGCAGCACATGGTTAACTACAAAAGGTGGAACAAAAAACGTAAAAATAATTGTGAACAGAATATTACAGGTTTAATGATTGTAGTGCTTGTGTCCTGTTTCCAGTTAAAGCATTTTACACACGAATACGGTTATGAAAATTAAAAATTTCAGTATATAAGATTTTCAGTTACTTAGGGCCAGGTGGACATACATTAAAAATGTAGTCATGAAAACGCAAATATGCCTGTAAAACATGACTTTCTGAAGTGAACCAACATCAAGTGTCGGTAGGGGTACCGATAAGTCTGAAACGTCATAGATGTGCATGTGCAAGCACGCGGATCAACCTCTACTCTATTCCCATTGTCTTGCAAGAAGACATAATCGAAAGCTTCAACCTCAACAGAAGCCCATCGTCGCCTTTCGTATTCACGGATTACCTTCCTCGCGGCGTATGGCGTCAGTAGTCGTAGGATTGGTATTAGACGTTGTGAACAGGAATACGTGAAGCATCGCGACTGAGCAATCATCGCCTCCTGCTGTATTCTTGAATAACTTTGTTGACGCCATTTATAAACCTTCACCATGCTTTTATGCGGACTGTCTGATCTTTGCAAGTAACGCTTCATTTGCTTGTGGGAACTTTCTACTCGATTATTTGTATCATTCCCAAAAGTCAGCACATGGCCTCTGAAACATGCTGCCCACAATTGTCGTCGATGCATCCAACGACGCTGCAGATATTGACTGACGCTAGCGTCCAATCTACTTATAACTCTGAAATGGAAATTGAATCTGGAAAATGAGAATATTAAAGGCATTACTCTGATCTCCCTTTACACTGCACTAAGCGGCATAAGTAGTTCTTCACAATGGAATTACGTGTCTACAATAAAAATTTTGATTATGTTTTAAAAAACTTACTTTATGACAGAATGCTCAACAAACACAAAGAACACAAAACAATGTGCGCTTCTCTGTGCATTAACTTGACTGCTGCTATTTCAGATTGCGCACAGTCCATAATGAAAGTCTCCGTTTTAGAAGTATCTTCCATTATTTGACGAAATGAGTCCCATATCCAAACTACATAACGTTCGGATTCCTTTCTAGTCCAAGCAAATAAAACTGGTCGTCCACGACCAAAATTATCCGTCACAAGTGATTGGAACAAAGAATACCTGCACGTGGATTAATGAATTGATAAACTTACTTCCCTTTATTTGTATTATATGTAGAGTCGACACCAACAACCTTCGGGAACTGTTTATACAATTCCATCTGCTCATAAGTTGAAAAACATACTCTTGGTTTTGAATTCTTGATTGGTTCATCGGAATAATACTCCATTAACTTCCCACGGGATTTTAGGAATTCAAAAATGTCACTACGACTCGAAATACCTTAAGTAATTAACAGGTACGTCAACGTTGCCTTTATTAACTGCGGCTTTCATATTTTTAACGTCGATACGTGTTATATTTTCGTGGTACTTTTCCTTAACATGCATTATTATTTCATCGGATGAGTGAGATTGCTGAAGAAGTGGTTCCACGTTTTCTTTCTCTTCTACTGTTGGTCGTATAAACCATAGGTCATTCTGTATGTACACCCTGCTACATGGACGGTTATGTATCATCTTGTGGTAAGCAGTTATTTTTTTTTGATTTACAGCTTGATTCCACACTGTATTTTTGGTACAAGTATGGAATTTTTTACCATGGATATCGGTAGCCCAAATTTCTCAGGCCGACCATAGATATCAGGTGTGCGTCGGCGGGTGCTCGAACCCCGGACCATATGCGTGGTCGGCTAGAGTCCTAACCACTGTGCCACCGACGCACAGCAACGCGAAACCACGCGAAATAAAAACATACAATTGCAACATTTAGACCTTGAATATTTATCAAATCATAGTATACTTCTTCTTACGAATTGTTTTTTCAATTTCAGCCAAGGTCTTCTACGATTCACTACAAAAAGGCATTTAAAAACAACGTAAGCGTACTTAAATCTGGCATCCGGTATTGTTTTGCTATGAATATGAAAATAGTGAGTTCACGACAACTACATATTTAGCACTGAAAGACTTCCTCACGTTTTGAAATTCTGCTACTTACGTCTCAAAAACATCCCAGCTAGAGAAACGCCTTCCAAGTATTAACTCACAAACAATTCAGCTAAAGTCTGCCCTCTGCTCGCTCCAATTGACTACCTGAAACAAAATAAAATGCATTTGTCAATTAGTATCCATCTGTGTCACAAATATTCCGAAATAATTCCTAAAAAACAACATTGAAATATATAAATGAACAATAACCCACGAATTCCTTGACATCGCAAGAAAAAAATAGAGAAAACAAAGGAGTATATGTAAAATCAAGTCAAGAACACGCAAAAATAAAGAAAACTAAAGCATTCGAATACAAAAATTTCCAATAATACTAATCACATATCCCGAAAAACAACACAAATAAAACCATAAAAACAAAACCGAAGGAGTATAACCAGGAAAGAACAAATACCAAATTGAACGCCGCAGATCTACACATTGAAAGACGAGAAAACATCAGGGGCGGATCAAAATATCCAGCGAAAATCCTCACCAGTAGGGTTTATATTAAAAAGGTGGAATACGTCTTCATGATGTGCAAATGCAAAAGCTTGTTTGACTTTTGAAAATGCCCCCTCCTCTACTATATTCCGTTTCTCAGTTATCGGTACAAAGCGATATTATCTGACATAAGTGCAGCAAGTATAACACAGCTGATCTAGACTATGCTACTGATATTATCTTCGTCCGAAAAATATTTTCATGAGAAGTTTCACTGAAAAACCATATGAAGTTTATAACTTACCACTAAACCACCATAACGATGGGCAACGACTCCACAATACCAGGGATATGCAGTAAAGCCACTCAAGAAACACGGTTTGGCGGATATAAGAGTTCGAATACAGTGAATGTATATGAGCCAGTGGTAGTGATTTTGAGCCGATATCACCAGTAATAAATAATGATTGGTTCTTAGGTTCTTCAAGATTCCAGCAGGACGCCCCTACGTGACTGGCTGGAACCAACTGTCAAAGACTTCATGACCTCATGCCAGACTTTGGTTCTATCATTAATAATTCTTTTCTAACTCAATATCATGTCAGCTAACATGTCTAGCCAAAGAAAGCGACGGTTCTATTTGCTCAAAACGTGACCTAGCCATCTGAATCGATGAAGCCTCATCGATCAACTTCCCCTCATTTGCTAACACTACGCTCAAGTTCAATACATTAAAGAACTTAAACGGGGCATTGGAAGCAAACATTTGCGGTCGAAGGTAGTTAGCTTATTCATATATCTCACTTTCAGTGGCTACGACTCACAACCATAAGGTGGGATGGAGCTAACTACTGCGCAGTGCAGATGTTGTTCGATAGATATTGGGATTTCACGTCTGTCTCGGCGTAAGCCGGCAAACGCCTCAAGGACGTTTTGTATCCATGCTGAGATTTTGTCAGCAATCGTTCTGTTGGAGTTGATGAAACTCCTGAAACATGTAAATTCATCAAAACGCTACTACTACTTCACAACCAGATTCATTTGAAGCTATTCCAAATTTCCTGTCGAATGATTAACTTTGGCTGAAATGCTAGGTCGCTGTTGACATGTCGACTCTCAGTACGCACTTTTGACGATGCTTTGAGGCAAACATTATGTTACGTGGTGGTGGCTAACATTGAAAACCACACATGTCGCCTTATTCAAGATTCACCAGCTGGATAGATATGTCTCTATTGGATATCACTTTGGCACTTGAAATGATGAGAGCTTGGTTAGAGCCCCAGAGTGATGCAGACACATTTGGCCTACAAATCTCAAGTAGGACGATACGCCCATTTCTGATTCTACTGCTAGCCTCTACTAATTGAATATTCGGTATGCTGTTGTAAGACAATAGTGGACTGGAACTCGGCGGCCAGCATGCTGATAAAAAACAACAATCAGGGCTGGCCTACACCAAGTGTTTTTATTTACTGTTGACTGGAAACAGCTGACAAGCAAAACTCTGATAGCAATGGAGTACCTTACAGAAAGCGTGTTTCTCACATAATGTATGTGCTTAACTGACCAGATATAGTGTGCCCAAGCGGAGTGTGAATTGGCATGGCTGTGTGACTGCATGCCGTTAGCTTAAACAACCAGTCTACTTAAATGAATAGGGCGAAAAACACACTTTGATTGCGTCCCTGAATGAAGTTTTCCTGCAAGAAATTATTTGTACAGCATTTGAAACATAAGCTGCCACAATCGGCGACATCAGCATATATATATATATCATTTGGCTTCATCGTGTGACGATGAATACACTGACTGTGACGTACATCTGCTTGTTAAATGCGCTCGTGAACACTGCCCAACAAAGGCAGAAGGTTAGTGTGATTTTAGTTCGCTACTAAAACTATTTGTGAATTCACAACCTTCAGCTTCGTGTAAGGGATCTTTTAAATTCTTGAACAAGACACGATCATATCTCTCAAGCGTGGTTAGATCTAAACAAATCTCATTGTAAATCGTTCATTGAATACTTAGTGGAACATAAGGAAAATTAAAAAACATAGCTTAGTTATAGAATTGCATGCAGTTACATAAAACCACACAATATGATGGATCCAAGTAACAGTAGTTGAACCTAATATAGAGTAATGGAGGGAGAGATCAGTAATCGACGCTTTGTCAACTCAGAATACATGCGTTAAGAATAATTCGAGAACCGCCTCAGGCATCCGTATCATCCTATCAAACTTATGGAAAATTGGAAAGGAAGAGGAAAGCTATAAAAGCCGAGCTTCGTAGATACAATTATTTATATGACTATGAAAAACACTGAATCGTGTTCGGGACATTGTCATCTAGTAAAAAACGGTTTCGGTGTGTGTAGTACTGTGGTGAGGACTGTTTGCTAGACAAAATTGGTAGACAGAAATTTACGTCAATGTTTACGTCCCAAATCATAGTCATGAGAAAAGAACAAGAACAGAGACTATCTCGAAAACCAATCACAGGAGACTTTGCGTGGGCGAGATATTATTTGCAGATATATGGTCTGACCTCCGAAGAAATGGCCACGAAGAGATGACAGAATGACCTTCAGAGAGAAAACAACAAGTCAGAAGACACTGTTTCTTCGCTAATAATAACGAGTGATAATGTACATGAAAATTTAAAAACATCTGTTGAATTCCACAATAAACGATCTGTTGCCTGGCCCTTATCTTCTGTCGTTACAGTACTACAATTAACTTAGAAGTAATCACGTCACAACAAGTCAATACCATCTGATTTGCAAACATAAGTTCCTGCAAAGTAGTCCATCTAGACAGTTCATACTACCAGTTAGGACTTCGTACAGCCGCACTGTGATGCACCCCATATGTAAATGGTATATATCGAGGGACACCGTAAAAGTCAAAATTGAATGTAACATGAAAAGAAAGTAATAACAGTGAGTGTCGTAATAATAAGATAAGAACTTGTAATACCAGTGTAAGGCTGATGATCTAACTGCCTGATATGGGGACTTAAAAGAATGGATTATCCTCGACGTGGTGAGCAAGGTCAGTCTGGAAACAAACCAGTCAGCACTGGTCGACGTAAGATAACGCCCACTCCTTTATTGATCATGATTATAGATTAATTGACACAGATAAGATGATGTGCTAATAGCATCATGAGGTGTTGCTATGGTCACGTTGCTTTCTGCAAGAGTCATTCTAGCAAGTGGCGAATGTGTTGCAAGATGTCAAGAGGATGCCTTTAACTGGAAGGCGTAGGACGTCGTCGGTGAGTGAGGTTTTGCTGTGGGTATGCCTGTGGTGTGTTGGCTTTGTTGTTTGTTTTCCATTTCAGCTTTTTCCGTGTGGCCCAGGTTCTCGCAATGGCATCCAAGTCAACGTGTATTGGTCGTGATGGAAAAAAGGGATGGATCGCTTTATTGCCGGGGAGTGTCAGTGTAGTTGAAGATTGAACGATCAATTCATGGTTGTTCGCTCAAGCCCAACTCTTCCATATTTTTCGCGGGAGTCATCAATGCTGCAGTCATCTTTTCATCGTTCGCTGGAAGAGAGAAAAGCTATCAGAAGTATTATGGTGATTTATTGTTATGACATTCATTCTTAGACTTTGTGTACAATAACCTAATGGTCGGCTCTGTATTGGTGCAAGAATAAACGGTTCTTGAGTCACCAGTTTGTGTTCTGTTTTTTTGCGTTGGTTATTACGCATAGTTCCTGAAAGTCTTCCAAGGACAGTGTGAACTCCAGTATAGTTAGACCTGGACATTGACATAAATTCGTCACAGTTGTTTGCAAACCACGCGTAACTAACTGTTTGCTATAGTGACTGCGTACGGGAAATCAAAAATACAAATGACCGCCACTGTTATAACCAATGAAAGACGAGAAAACCAGAAGCGGGGTAAATCTAAAACGCAATAGCTTTTATCGTCATCCCCAACGAAAGCAATAGCGTTTATATTACGAAGGTGGAATACGTCTTCATGATGTGCAAATACAAAAGCTTGTTTGACTTTTGAAAATGCCCCCTCCTCTACTATATTCCGTTTCTCAGTTATCGGTACAAAGCGATATTATCTGACATAAGTGCAGCAAGTATAACACAGCTGATCTAGACTATGCTACTGATATTATCTTCGTCCGAAAAATATTTTCATGAGAAGTTTCACTGAAAAACCATATGAAGTTTATAACTTACCACTAAACCACCATAACGATGGGCAACGACTCCACAATACCAGGGATATGCAGTAAAGCCACTCAAGAAACACGGTTTGGCGGATATAAGAGTTCGAATACAGTGAATGTATATGAGCCAGTGGTAGTGATTTTGAGCCGATATCACCAGTAATAAATAATGATTGGTTCTTAGGTTCTTCAAGATTCCAGCAGGACGCCCCTACGTGACTGGCTGGAACCAACTGTCAAAGACTTCATGACCTCATGCCAGACTTTGGTTCTATCATTAATAATTCTTTTCTAACTCAATACCATGTCAGCTAACATGTCTAGCCAAAGAAAGCGACGGTTCTATTTGCTCAAAACGTGACCTAGCCATCTGAATCGATGAAGCCTCATCGATCAACTTCCCCTCATTTGCTAACACTACGCTCAAGTTCAATACATTAAAGAACTTAAACGGGGCATTGGAAGCAAACATTTGCGGTCGAAGGTAGTTAGCTTATTCATATATCTCACTTTCAGTGGCTACGACTCACAACCATAAGGTGGGATGGAGCTAACTACTGCGCAGTGCAGATGTTGTTCGATAGATATTGGGATTTCACGTCTGTCTCGGCGTAAGCCGGCAAACGCCTCAAGGACGTTTTGTATCCATGCTGAGATTTTGTCAGCAATCGTTCTGTTGGAGTTGATGAAACTCCTGAAACATGTAAATTCATCAAAACGCTACTACTACTTCACAACCAGATTCATTTGAAGCTATTCCAAATTTCCTGTCGAATGATTAACTTTGGCTGAAATGCTAGGTCGCTGTTGACATGTCGACTCTCAGTACGCACTTTTGACGATGCTTTGAGGCAAACATTATGTTACGTGGTGGTGGCTAACATTGAAAACCACACATGTCGCCTTATTCAAGATTCACCAGCTGGATAGATATGTCTCTATTGGATATCACTTTGGCACTTGAAATGATGAGAGCTTGGTTAGAGCCCCAGAGTGATGCAGACACATTTGGCCTACAAATCTCAAGTAGGACGATACGCCCATTTCTGATTCTACTGCTAGCCTCTACTAATTGAATATTCGGTATGCTGTTGTAAGACAATAGTGGACTGGAACTCGGCGGCCAGCATGCTGATAAAAAACAACAATCAGGGCTGGCCTACACCAAGTGTTTTTATTTACTGTTGACTGGAAACAGCTGACAAGCAAAACTCTGATAGCAATGGAGTACCTTACAGAAAGCGTGTTTCTCACATAATGTATGTGCTTAACTGACCAGATATAGTGTGCCCAAGCGGAGTGTGAATTGGCATGGCTGTGTGACTGCATGCCGTTAGCTTAAACAACCAGTCTACTTAAATGAATAGGGCGAAAAACACACTTTGATTGCGTCCCTGAATGAAGTTTTCCTGCAAGAAATTATTTGTACAGCATTTGAAACATAAGCTGCCACAATCGGCGACATCAGCATATATATATATATCATTTGGCTTCATCGTGTGACGATGAATACACTGACTGTGACGTACATCTGCTTGTTAAATGCGCTCGTGAACACTGCCCAACAAAGGCAGAAGGTTAGTGTGATTTTAGTTCGCTACTAAAACTATTTGTGAATTCACAACCTTCAGCTTCGTGTAAGGGATCTTTTAAATTCTTGAACAAGACACGATCATATCTCTCAAGCGTGGTTAGATCTAAACAAATCTCATTGTAAATCGTTCATTGAATACTTAGTGGAACATAAGGAAAATTAAAAAACATAGCTTAGTTATAGAATTGCATGCAGTTACATAAAACCACACAATATGATGGATCCAAGTAACAGTAGTTGAACCTAATATAGAGTAATGGAGGGAGAGATCAGTAATCGACGCTTTGTCAACTCAGAATACATGCGTTAAGAATAATTCGAGAACCGCCTCAGGCATCCGTATCATCCTATCAAACTTATGGAAAATTGGAAAGGAAGTGGAAAGCTATAAAAGCCGAGCTTCGTAGATACAATTATTTATATGACTATGAAAAACACTGAATCGTGTTCGGGACATTGTCATCTAGTAAAAAACGGTTTCGGTGTGTGTAGTACTGTGGTGAGAACTGTTTGCTAGACAAAATTGGTAGACAGAAATTTACGTCAATGTTTACGTCCCAAATCATAGTCATGAGAAAAGAACAAGAACAGAGACTATCTCGAAAACCAATCACAGGAGACTTTGCGTGGGCGAGATATTATTTGCAGATATATGGTCTGACCTCCGAAGAAATGGCCACGAAGAGATGACAGAATGACCTTCAGAGAGAAAACAACAAGTCAGAAGACACTGTTTCTTCGCTAATAATAACGAGTGATAATGTACATGAAAATTTAAAAACATCTGTTGAATTCCACAATAAACGATCTGTTGCCTGGCCCTTATCTTCTGTCGTTACAGTACTACAATTAACTTAGAAGTAATCACGTCACAACAAGTCAATACCATCTGATTTGCAAACATAAGTTCCTGCAAAGTAGTCCATCTAGACAGTTCATACTACCAGTTAGGACTTCGTACAGCCGCACTGTGATGCACCCCATATGTAAATGGTATATATCGAGGGACACCGTAAAAGTCAAAATTGAATGTAACATGAAAAGAAAGTAATAACAGTGAGTGTCGTAATAATAAGATAAGAACTTGTAATACCAGTGTAAGGCTGATGATCTAACTGCCTGATATGGGGACTTAAAAGAATGGATTATCCTCGACGTGGTGAGCAAGGTCAGTCTGGAAACAAACCAGTCAGCACTGGTCGACGTAAGATAACGCCCACTCCTTTATTGATCATGATTATAGATTAATTGACACAGATAAGATGATGTGCTAATAGCATCATGAGGTGTTGCTATGGTCACGTTGCTTTCTGCAAGAGTCATTCTAGCAAGTGGCGAATGTGTTGCAAGATGTCAAGAGGATGCCTTTAACTGGAAGGCGTAGGACGTCGTCGGTGAGTGAGGTTTTGCTGTGGGTATGCCTGTGGTGTGTTGGCTTTGTTGTTTGTTTTCCATTTCAGCTTTTTCCGTGTGGCCCAGGTTCTCGCAATGGCATCCAAGTCAACGTGTATTGGTCGTGATGGAAAAAAGGGATGGATCGCTTTATTGCCGGGGAGTGTCAGTGTAGTTGAAGATTGAACGATCAATTCATGGTTGTTCGCTCAAGCCCAACTCTTCCATATTTTTCGCGGGAGTCATCAATGCTGCAGTCATCTTTTCATCGTTCGCTGGAAGAGAGAAAAGCTATCAGAAGTATTATGGTGATTTATTGTTATGACATTCATTCTTAGACTTTGTGTACAATAACCTAATGGTCGGCTCTGTATTGGTGCAAGAATAAACGGTTCTTGAGTCACCAGTTTGTGTTCTGTTTTTTTGCGTTGGTTATTACGCATAGTTCCTGAAAGTCTTCCAAGGACAGTGTGAACTCCAGTATAGTTAGACCTGGACATTGACATAAATTCGTCACAGTTGTTTGCAAACCACGCGTAACTAACTGTTTGCTATAGTGACTGCGTACGGGAAATCAAAAATACAAATGACCGCCACTGTTATAACCAATGAAAGACGAGAAAACCAGAAGCGGGGTAAATCTAAAACGCAATAGCTTTTATCGTCATCCCCAACGAAAGCAATAGCGTTTATATTACGAAGGTGGAATACGTCTTCATGATGTGCAAATACAAAAGCTTGTTTGACTTTTGAAAATGCCCCCTCCTCTACTATATTCCGTTTCTCAGTTATCGGTACAAAGCGATATTATCTGACATAAGTGCAGCAAGTATAACACAGCTGATCTAGACTATGCTACTGATATTATCTTCGTCCGAAAAATATTTTCATGAGAAGTTTCACTGAAAAACCATATGAAGTTTATAACTTACCACTAAACCACCATAACGATGGGCAACGACTCCACAATACCAGGGATATGCAGTAAAGCCACTCAAGAAACACGGTTTGGCGGATATAAGAGTTCGAATACAGTGAATGTATATGAGCCAGTGGTAGTGATTTTGAGCCGATATCACCAGTAATAAATAATGATTGGTTCTTAGGTTCTTCAAGATTCCAGCAGGACGCCCCTACGTGACTGGCTGGAACCAACTGTCAAAGACTTCATGACCTCATGCCAGACTTTGGTTCTATCATTAATAATTCTTTTCTAACTCAATATCATGTCAGCTAACATGTCTAGCCAAAGAAAGCGACGGTTCTATTTGCTCAAAACGTGACCTAGCCATCTGAATCGATGAAGCCTCATCGATCAACTTCCCCTCATTTGCTAACACTACGCTCAAGTTCAATACATTAAAGAACTTAAACGGGGCATTGGAAGCAAACATTTGCGGTCGAAGGTAGTTAGCTTATTCATATATCTCACTTTCAGTGGCTACGACTCACAACCATAAGGTGGGATGGAGCTAACTACTGCGCAGTGCAGATGTTGTTCGATAGATATTGGGATTTCACGTCTGTCTCGGCGTAAGCCGGCAAACGCCTCAAGGACGTTTTGTATCCATGCTGAGATTTTGTCAGCAATCGTTCTGTTGGAGTTGATGAAACTCCTGAAACATGTAAATTCATCAAAACGCTACTACTACTTCACAACCAGATTCATTTGAAGCTATTCCAAATTTCCTGTCGAATGATTAACTTTGGCTGAAATGCTAGGTCGCTGTTGACATGTCGACTCTCAGTACGCACTTTTGACGATGCTTTGAGGCAAACATTATGTTACGTGGTGGTGGCTAACATTGAAAACCACACATGTCGCCTTATTCAAGATTCACCAGCTGGATAGATATGTCTCTATTGGATATCACTTTGGCACTTGAAATGATGAGAGCTTGGTTAGAGCCCCAGAGTGATGCAGACACATTTGGCCTACAAATCTCAAGTAGGACGATACGCCCATTTCTGATTCTACTGCTAGCCTCTACTAATTGAATATTCGGTATGCTGTTGTAAGACAATAGTGGACTGGAACTCGGCGGCCAGCATGCTGATAAAAAACAACAATCAGGGCTGGCCTACACCAAGTGTTTTTATTTACTGTTGACTGGAAACAGCTGACAAGCAAAACTCTGATAGCAATGGAGTACCTTACAGAAAGCGTGTTTCTCACATAATGTATGTGCTTAACTGACCAGATATAGTGTGCCCAAGCGGAGTGTGAATTGGCATGGCTGTGTGACTGCATGCCGTTAGCTTAAACAACCAGTCTACTTAAATGAATAGGGCGAAAAACACACTTTGATTGCGTCCCTGAATGAAGTTTTCCTGCAAGAAATTATTTGTACAGCATTTGAAACATAAGCTGCCACAATCGGCGACATCAGCATATATATATATATCATTTGGCTTCATCGTGTGACGATGAATACACTGACTGTGACGTACATCTGCTTGTTAAATGCGCTCGTGAACACTGCCCAACAAAGGCAGAAGGTTAGTGTGATTTTAGTTCGCTACTAAAACTATTTGTGAATTCACAACCTTCAGCTTCGTGTAAGGGATCTTTTAAATTCTTGAACAAGACACGATCATATCTCTCAAGCGTGGTTAGATCTAAACAAATCTCATTGTAAATCGTTCATTGAATACTTAGTGGAACATAAGGAAAATTAAAAAACATAGCTTAGTTATAGAATTGCATGCAGTTACATAAAACCACACAATATGATGGATCCAAGTAACAGTAGTTAAACCTAATATAGAGTAATGGAGGGAGAGATCAGTAATCGACGCTTTGTCAACTCAGAATACATGCGTTAAGAATAATTCGAGAACCGCCTCAGGCATCCGTATCATCCTATCAAACTTATGGAAAATTGGAAAGGAAGAGGAAAGCTATAAAAGCCGAGCTTCGTAGATACAATTATTTATATGACTATGAAAAACACTGAATCGTGTTCGGGACATTGTCATCTAGTAAAAAACGGTTTCGGTGTGTGTAGTACTGTGGTGAGAACTGTTTGCTAGACAAAATTGGTAGACAGAAATTTACGTCAATGTTTACGTCCCAAATCATAGTCATGAGAAAAGAACAAGAACAGAGACTATCTCGAAAACCAATCACAGGAGACTTTGCGTGGGCGAGATATTATTTGCAGATATATGGTCTGACCTCCGAAGAAATGGCCACGAAGAGATGACAGAATGACCTTCAGAGAGAAAACAACAAGTCAGAAGACACTGTTTCTTCGCTAATAATAACGAGTGATAATGTACATGAAAATTTAAAAACATCTGTTGAATTCCACAATAAACGATCTGTTGCCTGGCCCTTATCTTCTGTCGTTACAGTACTACAATTAACTTAGAAGTAATCACGTCACAACAAGTCAATACCATCTGATTTGCAAACATAAGTTCCTGCAAAGTAGTCCATCTAGACAGTTCATACTACCAGTTAGGACTTCGTACAACCGCACTGTGATGCACCCCATATGTAAATGGTATATATCGAGGGACACCGTAAAAGTCAAAATTGAATGTAACATGAAAAGAAAGTAATAACAGTGAGTGTCGTAATAATAAGATAAGAACTTGTAATACCAGTGTAAGGCTGATGATCTAACTGCCTGATATGGGGACTTAAAAGAATGGATTATCCTCGACGTGGTGAGCAAGGTCAGTCTGGAAACAAACCAGTCAGCACTGGTCGACGTAAGATAACGCCCACTCCTTTATTGATCATGATTATAGATTAATTGACACAGATAAGATGATGTGCTAATAGCATCATGAGGTGTTGCTATGGTCACGTTGCTTTCTGCAAGAGTCATTCTAGCAAGTGGCGAATGTGTTGCAAGATGTCAAGAGGATGCCTTTAACTGGAAGGCGTAGGACGTCGTCGGTGAGTGAGGTTTTGCTGTGGGTATGCCTGTGGTGTGTTGGCTTTGTTGTTTGTTTTCCATTTCAGCTTTTTCCGTGTGGCCCAGGTTCTCGCAATGGCATCCAAGTCAACGTGTATTGGTCGTGATGGAAAAAAGGGATGGATCGCTTTATTGCCGGGGAGTGTCAGTGTAGTTGAAGATTGAACGATCAATTCATGGTTGTTCGCTCAAGCCCAACTCTTCCATATTTTTCGCGGGAGTCATCAATGCTGCAGTCATCTTTTCATCGTTCGCTGGAAGAGAGAAAAGCTATCAGAAGTATTATGGTGATTTATTGTTATGACATTCATTCTTAGACTTTGTGTACAATAACCTAATGGTCGGCTCTGTATTGGTGCAAGAATAAACGGTTCTTGAGTCACCAGTTTGTGTTCTGTTTTTTTGCGTTGGTTATTACGCATAGTTCCTGAAAGTCTTCCAAGGACAGTGTGAACTCCAGTATAGTTAGACCTGGACATTGACATAAATTCGTCACAGTTGTTTGCAAACCACGCGTAACTAACTGTTTGCTATAGTGACTGCGTACGGGAAATCAAAAATACAAATGACCGCCACTGTTATAACCAATGAAAGACGAGAAAACCAGAAGCGGGGTAAATCTAAAACGCAATAGCTTTTATCGTCATCCCCAACGAAAGCAATAGCGTTTATATTACGAAGGTGGAATACGTCTTCATGATGTGCAAATACAAAAGCTTGTTTGACTTTTGAAAATGCCCCCTCCTCTACTATATTCCGTTTCTCAGTTATCGGTACAAAGCGATATTATCTGACATAAGTGCAGCAAGTATAACACAGCTGATCTAGACTATGCTACTGATATTATCTTCATCCGAAAAATATTTTCATGAGAAGTTTCACTGAAAAACCATATGAAGTTTATAACTTACCACTAAACCACCATAACGATGGGCAACGACTCCACAATACCAGGGATATGCAGTAAAGCCACTCAAGAAACACGGTTTGGCGGATATAAGAGTTCGAATACAGTGAATGTATATGAGCCAGTGGTAGTGATTTTGAGCCGATATCACCAGTAATAAATAATGATTGGTTCTTAGGTTCTTCAAGATTCCAGCAGGACGCCCCTACGTGACTGGCTGGAACCAACTGTCAAAGACTTCATGACCTCATGCCAGACTTTGGTTCTATCATTAATAATTCTTTTCTAACTCAATATCATGTCAGCTAACATGTCTAGCCAAAGAAAGCGACGGTTCTATTTGCTCAAAACGTGACCTAGCCATCTGAATCGATGAAGCCTCATCGATCAACTTCCCCTCATTTGCTAACACTACGCTCAAGTTCAATACATTAAAGAACTTAAACGGGGCATTGGAAGCAAACATTTGCGGTCGAAGGTAGTTAGCTTATTCATATATCTCACTTTCAGTGGCTACGACTCACAACCATAAGGTGGGATGGAGCTAACTACTGCGCAGTGCAGATGTTGTTCGATAGATATTGGGATTTCACGTCTGTCTCGGCGTAAGCCGGTAAACGCCTCAAGGACGTTTTGTATCCATGCTGAGATTTTGTCAGCAATCGTTCTGTTGGAGTTGATGAAACTCCTGAAACATGTAAATTCATCAAAACGCTACTACTACTTCACAACCAGATTCATTTGAAGCTATTCCAAATTTCCTGTCGAATGATTAACTTTGGCTGAAATGCTAGGTCGCTGTTGACATGTCGACTCTCAGTACGCACTTTTGACGATGCTTTGAGGCAAACATTATGTTACGTGGTGGTGGCTAACATTGAAAACCACACATGTCGCCTTATTCAAGATTCACCAGCTGGATAGATATGTCTCTATTGGATATCACTTTGGCACTTGAAATGATGAGAGCTTGGTTAGAGCCCCAGAGTGATGCAGACACATTTGGCCTACAAATCTCAAGTAGGACGATACGCCCATTTCTGATTCTACTGCTAGCCTCTACTAATTGAATATTCGGTATGCTGTTGTAAGACAATAGTGGACTGGAACTCGGCGGCCAGCATGCTGATAAAAAACAACAATCAGGGCTGGCCTACACCAAGTGTTTTTATTTACTGTTGACTGGAAACAGCTGACAAGCAAAACTCTGATAGCAATGGAGTACCTTACAGAAAGCGTGTTTCTCACATAATGTATGTGCTTAACTGACCAGATATAGTGTGCCCAAGCGGAGTGTGAATTGGCATGGCTGTGTGACTGCATGCCGTTAGCTTAAACAACCAGTCTACTTAAATGAATAGGGCGAAAAACACACTTTGATTGCGTCCCTGAATGAAGTTTTCCTGCAAGAAATTATTTGTACAGCATTTGAAACATAAGCTGCCACAATCGGCGACATCAGCATATATATATATATCATTTGGCTTCATCGTGTGACGATGAATACACTGACTGTGACGTACATCTGCTTGTTAAATGCGCTCGTGAACACTGCCCAACAAAGGCAGAAGGTTAGTGTGATTTTAGTTCGCTACTAAAACTATTTGTGAATTCACAACCTTCAGCTTCGTGTAAGGGATCTTTTAAATTCTTGAACAAGACACGATCATATCTCTCAAGCGTGGTTAGATCTAAACAAATCTCATTGTAAATCGTTCATTGAATACTTAGTGGAACATAAGGAAAATTAAAAAACATAGCTTAGTTATAGAATTGCATGCAGTTACATAAAACCACACAATATGATGGATCCAAGTAACAGTAGTTAAACCTAATATAGAGTAATGGAGGGAGAGATCAGTAATTGACGCTTTGTCAACTCAGAATACATGCGTTAAGAATAATTCGAGAACCGCCTCAGGCATCCGTATCATCCTATCAAACTTATGGAAAATTGGAAAGGAAGAGGAAAGCTATAAAAGCCGAGCTTCGTAGATACAATTATTTATATGACTATGAAAAACACTGAATCGTGTTCGGGACATTGTCATCTAGTAAAAAACGGTTTCGGTGTGTGTAGTACTGTGGTGAGAACTGTTTGCTAGACAAAATTGGTAGACAGAAATTTACGTCAATGTTTACGTCCCAAATCATAGTCATGAGAAAAGAACAAGAACAGAGACTATCTCGAAAACCAATCACAGGAGACTTTGCGTGGGCGAGATATTATTTGCAGATATATGGTCTGACCTCCGAAGAAATGGCCACGAAGAGATGACAGAATGACCTTCAGAGAGAAAACAACAAGTCAGAAGACACTGTTTCTTCGCTAATAATAACGAGTGATAATGTACATGAAAATTTAAAAACATCTGTTGAATTCCACAATAAACGATCTGTTGCCTGGCCCTTATCTTCTGTCGTTACAGTACTACAATTAACTTAGAAGTAATCACGTCACAACAAGTCAATACCATCTGATTTGCAAACATAAGTTCCTGCAAAGTAGTCCATCTAGACAGTTCATACTACCAGTTAGGACTTCGTACAGCCGCACTGTGATGCACCCCATATGTAAATGGTATATATCGAGGGACACCGTAAAAGTCAAAATTGAATGTAACATGAAAAGAAAGTAATAACAGTGAGTGTCGTAATAATAAGATAAGAACTTGTAATACCAGTGTAAGGCTGATGATCTAACTGCCTGATATGGGGACTTAAAAGAATGGATTATCCTCGACGTGGTGAGCAAGGTCAGTCTGGAAACAAACCAGTCAGCACTGGTCGACGTAAGATAACGCCCACTCCTTTATTGATCATGATTATAGAATAATTGATATAGTGTCGGTGATTTTTTGCATCATAGATTATTGTAAAATATATACTGTGGCTGATAATAGTAAAGTGGCTGTATGTTTTAGTTCAAATAGAACGGGTTAGAGGCAAGAGGTAGCTGTCGTATAATGTTACTTACACAGTCAAACGGGAAACGTGATCAATGGCCTTTGTTACCAACTCCATGTTCCTATTCAACTCAAAGTTTCGCAGAATATAACACTGACTTCTATTGTTTAAGAAAAAGTAAAACCTAACTTCTGCACCTCACTACGCTTTATCGCTTTAATACGATATCTGACTCGACCGGACTGCTAATCAATTATCGACAGATTGAGACCGTCCCCAATAATTATAATGAAGATATTAATAATAGTAGTAATGGTTGTAAATGCATTTTCTTAATAAATGAATCTGTAAAAATAAACATAATAAATTTTAGTGATATCTCTTTAAGTATTTGACTGAATTCGTACAGAAATAATATTTGCACCACGAATAAACAACTGTCCCTTATATTCACTTTCATTGTTCACTTGCTTTACAGATGCCAACGATAAGGACGATGATGGCTGTAAACTTTTCCAAAGTGCTCTGAAATACAAAATAAAATACGAGATTAAAAAAAGAAAACAACAAAATAATGGTCAGACTATGTGAGTTACGATTACATGGATTATTAAAACATAAAACTTGGTACATTATGAGGAACTAAGAGACACGCCACATGAGATCTCATAGTTTGTGTATGAACTGAGATAGTGCGCGGACGCCTTAACTGAAACAGATGATCGTCTTAAAGAGTCATGTCCCCCTCCCGCTTCCGAGCCTTTGACTCGAAGTCCGATTCATAAGTCAGTGGAGCAGCGCTTTTATAGTTTACTGTGACCTCAAAAATTCATACGTCATTCTACCCTTTTGCAGTCCATGTACATCATATAGGTTTGGAATTATGAATTTTTAGCTCCCCTAAGTAAACCGACAAGTACATCAATCCAGTTGTAAGCATCAGACGTTCGTATTCGCCCTTCCAGTTTTGTGAGAAACATCCCCACCTACACCGCCTGAAAGCGGCAGTGAATAAGACATCACTGTCAGAAGCCATGAAACGCGACCACATGGTAGCATTTCCAGAGGGAGATCGTAGCCCATCTACCTTGAATCGTACCAGGTGGCAAGTGTTATCTATTGCTCCACTTAGACCATCTCCATGGATTAGATGACGACTTAAGGTGATGTGGAAATATGACTAACCGTAAAATTTGAAGCAATAACAACTTTCAAATCACCAGCTCGGTTACCAGAACCAAGTACTCGCCAGGTTATTTTTTCACTTTTTATTTTTACATAGCTTGACTCCGCACCCTATTTTTGGTATAAGTATGGAATTTTCAGCATGTGATATCGGTAGCCCAAAGTTTGCAGACCGACCATTGATATCAGGTGTGCGTCGGGGGGGGCGGGAAGGATCATCGGACTCCGGACCATGTGCATGGTCGGCGAGAGCCCTAACCATTGTGCCATAGACGTACACTGTTATCAGCTTAGATAATATCCTGGCTAACAACCGAGTACTTATTAAAAGAAGGGAATAAAATGTTGAGTGTAGATATAATGTTAGGTATGAAGAAGTTAGATTGATTTAGTTGGCTGGGACATGCTGTCCTATAGGCACCTTTGGTGATCAGCATCAAATGAAGTAGAATTATCAGTAGTTTGTTCTTAGGGATGTGATTTGGTTCAAGTTTGACCACGGATCGATATCGGTTAGAGGATCATTGAAAACCAGCTCGGGATACCTGTTTCGTTCTACTTTGAGGTTCATCATCAAGGGTTCAACTGCCGACCGACGCGCTCCTAAATCTCTGAAATGCCGGCAAGAATTGTAAAGAAGGAAGGTTGGGCATGAGGCTAGCAACTCCACTCCATAAGCAAAACATCCGTGCTACTGAAGCTTGGAGCCCTATGTTCCACTGAGGATGCAAAATAGTACAATAAATAATACGATTAAAACCTAAAGCCATCATTCAATAGGTGTTTCTTCATGAGATTTTTGACATTATTCGGTTAAAATCAACACAATCTCTACAAATGATCGGGATCAAAACTAAGGAGGTATGTATGAGAAGACAACTACAGTAGCATTAGACTAACGACTCATTATTGATTGAAGTATACCCCCATGATATCTATCTGGTTAGCGATTTATCTTTGACTATGCGACGTCACATCTGCCAGTGAAATTAAACAACTTCCCCCACCCTAACAAATTCATTTTTGTTGCCAATAATATACTTCAATGTACCTCTTTTTAACAACCGAAAACAGTTAGAGAAGTATAAAAAGCTGGGGAGCATTGAATGGATAGCTGTTTCCTCTTCACTTTAGGAATTTTCGGCAGTATGCACTCATGCGTCGAACCCAGCATCTTGAAGTTTCAAAACTATCCCATTGACTGCCCCACCATATTGGAAGCTGGAATTTAATCGTATATATATATATATATATATATATATATATATATTCATCATCAACTGTCTTCGCCTCATACTGTAAATCAGATGGCTAATCGGCGTGGATAAGTGATAAGAAACTCCTGCAATGAACCGAATTAGGAACCTGTCACTCAATAAATATGCTGAGGGAAACGGCGATGGATTAGACACAACGATGAGGAGATCGTTAAGTGATATACACACCAGACAGGGCTGTCGAGTGGCAGCCAAATGGGTGAACGACGAGTTGGGCATCAAAGTTTGTTACGAAGGCGATCATATGAGTAGGAGAAGATGACACGTAATGGGTAATTGTGTGACGAGATGTGCCTTGGATGAAGTCCTGTTTTTAACTCTGAACCCAAGGGAATAAAAATAATAATAATAATATATAACACCATTGCTATTCTCTAACTGACATCAATTCATCAATAAAATCTACACTGAAATAAGTTAAAATCCATAAGGGATCTAATACCTGAACACAACAATTGACAAATAATAATGAATAGTAAAAATAAACATTAAACTCACATATCTGAAAGTTCTGAGATACCTCTTTTTTGAAAATTAACCATAGATGGTTTCCAATTATGAGTATCATTAGCAACTTGAATACTTTTATCTGCACGTTGAACATTATTATTATTATCGTGAGTATTTGTCGCTTCCATTAATACATTAGTTATATTTTCCTTCACATAGTCTACACTTTGAGATAAATCAAGCTGACTCGTTTGTCTTGCTTCGAACAATACTTCATTCGATATCGCTAAAATGATATATAACGGGAAAAATTAAGAATAACTATTAACTTATAGGACGGTGAGAGGAAATTTTCGTATAAAGCTATATACTACTGGTTAGTTGACATCAGTAGTTGTATACTATTCATACTAACCTGTAGTGCTTGCTAGTCACTCAGATCGATGTGACCTAGACACCACTGGAGGGCTGATTTGATTCATATCAGACAGCGGAATTGTTCCAAACCACTGGATTTCTGGCTAGCTGTTTGAATGAACTAATGATACCGTAAATAATTTGCAAAACTGCGAATTTGACATTAAGAACACGTAAGTCAGCTTGGAAAATTAAGAACAGTCATACGTAATCAAGAGGGTTGAATAATCGTCTGGAAATAGTTGATAAGAGACGGAAAAAAGCAGTAGTGCTAAGACCATAGTAGTAGAAGAGGCTGGATGAAATGTTTCTGAGCACAAAGTTCAGGCTTCTTCTTAAGGATTGCTGAAGCTTCGGCTACATGAAGCACATGTAGGCGAAATTCTTTCGAATGACTTGATCGCACTTTACATACGACTCTGGTGCCGCTTGACCAGAAGTAATAGTATCCTCCAGAATTGAGCTGTTGCCTGTTCTATGTTTCTCTTTTGACAACGGTGCTGGTAATTGTTCATGGTCACATCTAAACAATATCCTGCCGGTATGGCCTATGTACTTAGCTCCACAGGAACAAGTGAATTGCTAAATAACACACTGAAGTTTCCAACACTGGAGTCTTATCTTTAACGTTTTGGCGAATAAGAGGGTGCGTAGCGAAGGTGAGGCGTAGAAAGACAGCAAAGGAAGTTCTTCGAATCGCTCTCGACAGGCAGCTTCATAGGACCTCATTAATTGTATCTCCCTTGAATTTCAGATTTAAAACTAGTTGTTTCTTCAGCACATCCAGATTTCGAGGAGTATCGGTCTTGTATGCCAGTCGAATTTTTGGTACACTTTAAAATCTTCAACCGGTCTGTCTCACAAGACTTTCTCCAGCTATTTCATTCATTTCGATGTCCTGTCATAATTATACTTAACTATCCGTGTTTTATGCAACCGGTTCCCTTTATAAGTTTGATTCAATTTTACTACACGGTATACTCATTAACTCAATCAAAAGTAATTAAGTATCCAGCTCATATGAACTCCCATTGCATTTACCAATAAACTTGCATTTGCGTTTACAAATTACATAAGAAAGACTGAGAGAAGAAAGTATACAAAATTTCCTGACGATATTATTAAAAGTCTCCATATGAAAGGTATCAAAGTATACTCAAGTGCAATTGCAAGAAACCTGATTGACATGAGACACACAGTGGAAATTAGTCAAGCTTTCAAAATAATCCATATGTAGAGAAAACCATGGTGTTCCTTTGTCTCTCAGACCTAACCTCTGTATGCACAGATAGTGCCAATAATATCTCACTTCAATTATTTTATTCGCATGCTTTTGTGTTTGGTTCTGTGGCTTCTTTTAGGTTGTGAATAACTGTGAGTACATTTTCCCTCCTAGAGAGAGTGCGTAATCAGTGATGAAAATATACTCATTAACAGTACACTAAAAATGCTGAGTCCTTGTGGCTCTTCTCTGTAGATACACAGGGGACACTGTTTCTAGACTCTTTTAGATTCTGTCTGTCTGTTTTCGACATAGAACTTTACACCGATGTGCGGCAGTTCAAGTCGCCACACTCCATGTAGCACACAAACCAAGAGAAGAAAGTAGAAAACCTGCATAATAGAGACAGTACACAGAGGTGTGAGGCAAATGAAGAGTAGTAACGAAGAACAATTTAGTTTCATTAGAAATAATAAGTCACAAAGAGTGGATGTATCTGCGCCAGCCATCACCGAGAACGATTTTGAGACATATCACCAATTGTTTCCAGCCATTGGTTTTTACCGTCCCGAGAACCCCAACCAGTCAGGAAGTCACCACCTTCTTACTTGACTGGCTTAAACTAACTGTTGTGGATTTCATTAACTGATGCCATGTTTTGATTTGACAGACACTAAATCTTTTCCAGCCTGACCTTATATCCACTAACATTGCTCGTCGAGGAAGGCGATGACTAGGCATACGTAACACATGTCCTAACCATCTCAGTCTATGTAACTTCACAATCTCGTCGATTGATTTCCCCTTCCTCCTTACCTACTACTTGACGCCTAACTTCAATATTACTCACCTTATTATACCACTTCACACGGGAGATAGAACGCAGGCACCAATGATCAAAGACAGCTAATCTTTTCATGTCTTCTACTCTCAATGGCCAGGTCTCACAGCCATAAAGGAGTACGGAGCTGACTGATGAGCAGTACACCCGCCCTTTGGTCGATAGCCAGATATCACGTCTACACCACAGACGGCGTAAACTGGAATATGCGAAACTAGCCCTCTGTATCCGTACTGAGATTTCGTCAGAGATCAACCTGTTAGATTGTACAACAGCCATTGTAAATAGCTAAGTGAATGACATCGCCGTTCACCGCTTCTTCACTGAAGTATTTATTTTTAATGACATGTTTAGATTGAAATATTTTGCAAATTATTCATGAAAACAAAACACTTGGTTCAACGAAGAGGCTCTTTTTGACGACGAATTCATTTCCCTCTTTAGCTGTACAATCGCATTTATGTACAATATCTCTTTCCCATGAAAGAGGATAGTAACAAAAGTGTTGAGTAGTTGTCATAATCATAGTCGTCAGTATTAGTCAATCCTAACCCCTAGAACGGTCAATTAGAGTAGACCACTAATAATTTAAAACTATACATAGATAACATTTGCAACAATAGTTATGACTCCATTCAATAGCTAAAAGTATTTAATAGGTGCCATCTTGCAATAAAATTCGCTCTTAAAAAATGGAAAACGAATTGAAAAGTTTCTTTCTTGACGTAGAACTAACAAGAAAACCTAACGGACCCTTGGTAACATCAGTCTAAAGGAAATCCACTTGGAACAGCTCGTTAATCCGTTTCTATGGTTAGACGCTCATTTCGAAAGGAAACGGGATTTAATTCAATCTCTTGCCACTCGGAACCGGTGCATCTGCAGTACTGACGCCCTGGAAGCAGAATTGTATTTTCTGTAATAAACCTTCATTCAAAGTGGATACCCACCAAGATTCATCAATAATAATATCAAACTAAAGGTCCAGAGGAACGAAACATTAGTTGTCCCAAAAAAGGGACTTTAAATGGACTTAGATTTCAAAGGAGACTTATCATCCGATGTCCTTAAGAGAAGAATTTCAGCAGAGCAAAAGAGTAGTGTTCTCCAGTCATCCATTGGTCTGCAGAAGCCTTCAGGATAAAATCTCTCTTTTGACCACTTCTGTGTGCCTATATCAGTTCACCTATTGCTGTGGAGTCAGGTACATTGGTCATTCGACGCTTATCCTGGCTAAAATGATTCCAGCACACTATGCCCCATGGCTGTAGAAGGGTTGTAGTGGTTCTATAAGGAGAGCCATAATGGAACACCCCGTCAACACTGGTCATTTCATTTCAAAAAATGCCTCCTTCACAGTATAATGCACAAAGTGAAGAATAAACTGCCAAAGGCGATACACTTTCGTATTCTTAGCATTTCTAAAGCTCTAAACATTCAATCCGGACATCCAGACAGAATATTGGCCTACGTAAGATAACACCCACTATTCCGTTTATCACCATTGTAGACTGTTCGATGATGATTTGAATCAAACACTACTGTGTAAAATATACTGAAATATACATTCCAGCTGACATCATTGTGTTCTCGTCTAAATAGTAAGGGCTGGAGACAACAGGTAGCTGCTGTTGTACATATAATGGTGTTGGCATGATCATGATCAGTGCGTCTGTGTCCGACTCGACGTCTGTATTTCAATTTCAATGTTACAGCAAAATATGAAAGTGGTAACATCCATAACAGAACTCGACTTTCAACCGACGGGTCATTGGTTCAAATACCACTCTACCTACTGCCGCCTGAAAGGTCATTGGGGAGAGTATCATCAGTCCTCAAACAGTAATAAGTGTGCCTCATGACCAGCCCAGGAGTACAGGAGAGAAATTTGTTCAAAGCAACTAAGATCATTACACAACTTAACCACAATTCTAAACACTACATGTTGACATACACAAAAAAGGGAAAAAGAACAAAAACAGAATAACAGAGTATATCGCGTTGAATAAACACTGGAGTTTGTTTCAAGCTTTATTACGGATTGATATCAGAAGAAAGTTGTCTGAAATTCTAGTGGAAAGTCGTGATAAATTGGGGGCACCAGGTCGAATGTGAGGACAAATACTCGCCGGTGATATTGCCTATTGGCCACACTAAAATCATCAATTAACAGGAGTTAGAATTCATGGGCCATTATTGTACTCCAGCCCAAATGGCTGGGGATATTCAACAAGGTTGGTGTTGTAGCCCAAAGGTTTTCCGTTTGATCCCCGGAGAGTTTGTCGGTGCATACTACCGAAGTATGTCAAGCTAGAACAAATCAACTATTCAGTAGTCCCTGGTTTTCAACAGTACTTGGTCACACTTGGAATCTTTTATTCTCATAAGAAGTTCAACAACCGGTGAATAAAAAAAGGTGTGATTACCATTTTGAAGCTGATTTTCAGTCGCATTTATTTCAAGCTGTCTTCGTTGCATACTTCGCAAACGTTGTTCACGTCGTCTTTTACTTCGTCCAGGCCTTCCATGCTGATAGAAAAAAACATAATAATAGTGAGGGGGAAAGAAGATGGAATTTGCATTATTAAGTATGATGGACAAATGTCCTTCAAATGACAGAGAACACACTATCACCTAATAATTACCAAGTCAGAGAAAAAACTAATTTGATGAACGAAATATTACCCCCACTGAGTCATAGGTAAGAGATATAACCAGTGAAGAAATTTTTTTCTTTTCGACGATTCATTTTCATAAGCTGTGCAATCGTAATTATATTTAATAAAGAAATCATAAGACCAATCAAATACTGACAAAATTTGTCCTCAAGATCGTATTCCGTGACTCAAAGTTTAATCTAGAAAAAGTGACTAATAGGAAATTAAAAATGGAGCAGAAGTCGGCATGACGTCTGTCTGTCTGTCTATTTTCGACATAGAACTTTACACCGATGTGCGGCAGTTCAAGTCGCCACACTCCATGAAGCACACAAACCAAGAGAAGAAAGTAGAAAAACTGCATAATAGAGACAGTACACAGAGGTGTGAGGCAAATGAAGAGTAGTAACGAAGAACAATTTAGTTTCATTAGAAATAATAAGTCACAAAGAGTGGATGTATCTGCGCCAGCCATCACCGAGAACGATTTTGAGACATATCACCAATTGTTTCCAGCCATTGGTTTTTACCGTCCCGAGAACCCCAACCAGTCAGGAAGTCACCACCTTCCTATGTGACTGGCTTAAACTAACTGTTGTGGATTTCATTGACTGATGCCATGTTTTGATTTGACAGACGCTAAATCTTTTCCAGCCTGACCCTATATCCACTAACATTGCTCGTCGAGGAAGGCGATGACTAGGCATACGTAACACATGGCATGACGTAATAAGCGTGAGAAAATGACCAATCACAATATGGTCGTGTAGAGTGGACGATAAAGTGTTTTTATAAAACGCACTGTTATTAGTGAAGAGTAGTAGAGTGATTTTTTTATTACAGCTTGATTCCACACCGTATTTTTGGTACAAGTATGGAATTTTCAGCGTGGATATCGGTAGCCCAAATTTCGCAGGCCGACCATAGATATCAGGTGTACATCGGCAAGTGACCATGTGCATGGCCGGCGAGAGTTCGAACCACTGTGTCACTAACGTATTTCAGATGGTAGAATGATAATAAAATAAGGATGATTGAGAGGCAATCGACAGGACACTCCGAATCAAGGTTTCCTGTGTTGTTGACACTTGTCAAGTAAAGTGAATTACCTGATTAGACAGTGTAGTTTGAAGACTTGTTTGTGACAAGGTGACTAGGTCACCAATGGTCTCATGCATTTTAACAAAGGGGAAATTCGTGAATGTCAATCGACTGCTTAACCTTGTAACTGTAGAGTTATAACAAGCGAAGTCACGTGAATCGATTTTAGGGGGAAATGTACTTAACCATACACTGAGTAGCGATGAGTATGCATCACAAATCTAGAGGAGTTGGTTAACTAGTGCTGTGCTAATCTCTCAATCTGAAATCCATAACGCGATACCTCAAGTAGTCCTAGATTCACACTGATAAAGACTCACCAAAGTAGGAGGATTGCTAATAGCGGTTTTTATGAAGTGTTGCTTGGCAGGGATTTGACTGGTGGTGGTACTGGACAGATTTTTTGTCCAAGGCTGTAACCAGTCAAATCCTTACACACCAACACTTGACAACTAACCTGATGCTCACTAGTAACTAGTTCTATGCAGGAATTTAGCTGGAGTTCTGGTGAGAAGTCGTAACCAGCAGGGTCCAACAGGTCAGGGAAAAGAACAGTCACTCGCCTATGACATTTTCTGGCAGTTGAGCTACATATATCGCGAAAAGACAGAAGTTGAAATTCATGGACGATTGCGTCGGGTCCCAGTGGCTGAATAGTCGGAAGGCGCCGGTTAGAACCCCAGTAGGTAGGTACTGATGAGGATTCCCACACCAGGACGATAAGGCTGTTGCATAATCCATGGCTTCCAAATGATCATGTAACTGATGTCCACTCAAGATCAAACTTGTAACTAATGGTTTTCCTTATGAAATGTCGATTCGTTACAAAATTAACCTTAAAATAGATAGATTTCTGCATAGGCTACGCAATAAAACGATTACACAGTTGGGATAATTATACAGGGAAAACCTTGACTGAAATTTTAAGTTCAATGATCATAGGTAGACCAACCTGGCAGAATTAGGCAAGCTGTAGATTCAGAACACGGTGTATAGTACAGATCACCTTGTGACAGATTCTCGAACACATGTATACTCGCATGCGTCCCACAATTGCCATATTTCTTTATCTAAAGGCGACAATCAACTCTATTGACTGATAGGTGCTGTGGCAATGTTTGATTGTGAAGGGAGTGCTGGGAAAGCATATATCGCACTAATCAAGGCACTGTATTTGAACTCATGAAGTTATGTAAGAGATTACAGAGAGTTAGGGATGCCCATTGTCCATATTTCTGTTTAATTTCATCAAACGCTTAATAACTAAATTGGTCTTAAATGACTTTAGAGACTTATGTATTGACTTACTACCAGGAAACAATCTTATCGACTTAAAGTATACGGATAATATTATCCTCATTTGAGGGAAAACGCTGATAAAATGCAGTCTTCTGGAATTGTGAGCAGAAATCATCGGATGTTTAGCATGTGATTCACTCTTATCAAATGTAAGGTGATGTTGTAGAAATGGATTACATTCCTGTTTTTCCATATTACTGAATACATGAAGTATGCGCGGTAATTTATCCCGTAGATCGTAAACAGAGCAGTCTTACACCTCTTCAGTTGTTTATTCCTATTTATCATACTGACTGACTCAGTTTCAAGATAGAAATTACACAGAAGTGCATCAATTCAGGTTACCATACTCCATCTAGCACAACTAGGTTACAGAAAAAGGAGATTCAAAGGAGAACTTTAATGGACAGGATTATGAGGGAGAAATAATAGTAACATGGAAAAACTTGAAGGTGTTATAATTATAGAAGACTACAATGTGAGAATACATCTGTGCCATTGAGGAGGATTTAGAACCTCATTACCAGTAGTCCCCAGCCATTGGTTCTTGGTCTCTCAAGGATCCTAACCAGACACCTCCCTATGTGACTGGATCAAACTGACTGTCAAAGACTCGATGGGATGACGCTAAGTTTTGTCCTGACCACGGCTAACTTTTTTCGAATCTAGTCCGATGTCAGCTAATACTACTTCGTCGTGAAAGGCATGCACATATGTCTTAATTTGGAAGTCGACCAACAGCTGCTTCCTAGATGCTGTGGTCAGACTTGCATATTACAATGACCGGACGGGCTATACAGATTGGAACTAGAGTTCCTGCTAGTCCCAGCAAGCCGGACAGGTCGTTTGGATAGCGGTTAGTGAAATAGCATCTACTATTATAGCGCGAGTGGTTAACGCTATGTTGGGCGAAGTCGTAGTGCTGGCAAATAGGGATTTAACAACAGTAGAGGGTTTCTGTTAGATGACCAGCAGGCCACCTACCCTGCCACTCCGCTCTGTAGAATGGGGGTCAGAATTGTACATCTTGAGTTACGCCGATTCATAGCCAGCGGCAGGATATTAATACGGCCACAAGTCTAAAAAATCATCTTAAACAGGTGTGTGACCAGACACAAGCAACTTTTCCCTGGGCTCTGCAGTCAGTCACAAGACACTTACACCGCTACTACCCAGAGGAAATGGCACTCATATAGCCTTATAAAGACATCAGATTTTAAATAAGTTGAACCTAAATCCTCTCTGTATTTTCACACACAAAAAGTAAATATCACGGTATACATTTGAAGGTGACATACAAATAACAATAAACAATGAAAAATCAATAAAGCCAATCAACTTACACCCTTCAATGCAGATTTCGGCAGATGGACTGAGTACTCGGTAACATTTATCAATATCTATAACAACATAATACGAATGAAACTTTAATTTTGAGAAAAACAACAATGAAAAAGCGTATATATATACCCGCATAGAGTGAGAAAACCTTCTTCATATCATGTAAGTAGATACATACACACGTGAGTACATCATGGAATTGTGGCACACATTGGTCTAGACATTCGACTTGTCAACCATAAAATCTCGAGTTCGAACCCCTCTCCACATACTGAACCTCAGATGGACAAGTAGTATGTATCATTAGTCACCATACACATATAGTATGGTGAAGGCTAGCTGCAAGCCAGAATTGTAGACAGCAATTTACGCCGATGTTTACGTCCCGAATCGGCGTCTAAATACAGCTGAAGAGCCCCAAACTAGAACGAAACAGCTGCCCAGTACTTCCAGGTTTTCCAGCGGTTCTCTAACGGATGTCAGCTCATGATGAAATCCTACATGCAATCAAACAAAATCCTTACAAAACCAATACCTGAAATTAATAAAGTTTAACCTTGTGGAACTGACCAACCAATCACGGCAGACTTAACGTGTGCAAATGCGATTGGCAAATATGTGGCTAAACTTTCTAAGAAACGGTCACAGAATAACTTCCAGCAAGAAAGCAACCAATCAGAAGTCGTTGCTTCTCTGCTAACAATAATGTACATAGAAATTTATAAATATCTCTTGATTTTTTCAATAAACCATCTATTGCCTGACCCTTGTCTTCTGCCGTTACAATAGGACTTACACTTGGACATGTTTATACACAGAATTCTGTACACCATTTTGAATAACTGGGCGAAAGAAGAGTGAAGTCGATTTGTAGCACACATGATCATAGAATTGATGTTAATGAAGCATTTGAAGTCATCTGTCGTGTTCTCATGAGATCGTCTTCTAAGCAGAACAGTAGCCTTAGGAAGCCGCCTGAAGGAACCAAACCTATGTGTACACGAAGGAATTTGTACACAACCATATTGTGTCTTTTTATATGGGCCATCTTTACATGAATATGGCAGCCGACAATTCCCTCTCTCTCTCTCCCTATTTCCTTTACACGTGATTATCTCATTTATTCTGCTTCCTTCACCTTTAATTATTCTTATGTAATCGATTTTATCAAATTTGATCATTCATTCTTCTTATTTCTCAACATATAAATTATTTAATTTCCAAATTCCTATTCACGCATTTAGAAAAAGCAACAGCGAAGATTGAGCGAAGAAATATATCCCTTTTCAATTAGTTCCTCATCATCGGCTTTACACGATAACATAATTTTTTACATCAAAACTTTACCGATCAAGTGGCTATTTTAGTTAATCAGTTATAGGTGTAGGGGGACGGGGAGATTAAGAACACCTGCTATTTTGGTTTGGTGAAGGTCCAAATAAAGCTGCTATACGCAGCTCAGTACTAGGTCATCTCATCGATACGGGACACCAAATCGATTCTAACAAAGCTTTTAAAGTTGTTTATCGTATATCATCCAACCTCTCTCCTCATGCTCTACGAGGACAACTTTACATACAGCAGAAGCAATCAGAATTATTCTGAACAAGCTAAATCTGTGTGTTCAAAGGAAATTTGTACAACCGCTCTCTTTGCTCCGTGGCCAACTACATATTATGTATTAAGTTTTTGAAAACGACTTTTTCCCCTTCCCTCGTAAATATCTTTTGACTTTGTTAATTTTTAGTATTCTAGCTAATTCTATTAACTTGTTTGTTTGTGTTTTACATATTTCTTTTGAGTCATCCTATTCCTCTTAGTTAGTCATCATTGTTATTCTACAAATTTCTTGATGATGTAATAACTTGTTACTAACGTCTAAGATTTAACTTATCTTGAATTTCAAGTGTTGGTTTGTAGGGATTTGGTTGATTGGTTACAGGATTTCATCACGAGCTGACATTAGTTAGAGAACCACTGGAAAACCTTGGAGTACTGGACAGCTGTTTCCTACGTTCTAGTTTGGGACTCTTCAGCAGTACGCACTCACCGGGATTCGAACTCAGAACCTTCTGGTTACAAGGCCAGCTCGTATACCATTATCCTGAATTCCATAATTAATTTTCACCGCTTCTTCAAAACTTAGATACTTTGTTACTAACATCTACTGTTTAATTGTTTTGATGACTCTTAGCCTCTTGATTTCACCTCCCCCCCCCACCATGCCTGAAATTGATTGACTAAAGTAACCACCTGACTGGTAAGACATTTAGATGAAAAAAACTAAATATTAGCGTAGAGCCAGCCGATGATGAAGAACTAATTGAATAGGGATATATTTCTTCTATGATATCAAAACAAAATTTACCAAGGAAGGTTTAATGTGATGACGAATTGTTTTTGAACGCATAAAGGTGGCTTGAACTTTCTAATTGCTAGGGCTTCTACAAACCTTAGGATACGCCCCAAACACGTTTTATAGATAGGTTTAAAAGATCTGTTAACATCAATTTTATGTCCTGTCTCTATAATATGTTTCGCAATAGAAGAGCTAGGTCTCCTGTTCTCATCGTTAATAGGTTCTGAAGATTCCATTTGTTTCTGGAGCCATTTAGGAATATACTCTGTCAATGTGCGAATCCCCAACGCATAAACTTGCTAAATGGTTAGTAGAATTATTGAATCCAGTCAAAACACAATTCTGTAAGTATGTGTTGAAAGATACATTTGAATTGATTGATGCTCTTGATGATATTAATATTATGAACAAGAATATGTACTCTTTTGATGTAAACTCGTTATTTACTAATGTGCCTTTGATCAAAACAGTTGACATTTTGTGTGATTATATTTCCACAAACAACTTTTTCATCCCGTTCCCTATATTTTACTTAAGGGATTTATTACTTCTATGTACTAACAATGTTAGGTTTACATTTGAAGGCGATTGTTTCCGCCAAGTTGATGATGTTGCTATGGGAAGTCTGTTAGGACTACTTTTAGCAGATATTTATATGTCGTACATTGAGAATTTATCGGAGGATTTAATCGAAAATGTGCCACTTTATAGAAGGTATTTAGATGATATCGTAGTCATCAGTGATAAGCCTTGTTCTGCCACCTCAATTTTAAATCGAATGAATGAAGTTCAGAATAGCATATCACTTACATCTGTTAGAAGAGGAAGATAATTGTTTATCTTTCCTAGACATATTGCTTAGTCGACGGCTTGATGGGTCAATAAAAAGATCTATTTATAGAAAACTTACCTGGACAGGACAGTACCTTAATTACCACAGTTTCTGCCCTATTCGGTACAAAAGAGGCTTAGTAAGGTGCCTCTTCAGTAGAATCCGACGAATATGCACTAAAGACACGCTCGATGAAGAAGAAAGAACATTGACACAAACTCTGGTTGATAACAATTATCCAGACAAGTTCATCAGGAGATATAAAGTAGTCAGAACACCAAACCCACTCTCGAACTCGCCCCTAAGAAAGACGTGTACATCAAGCTACCCTATATGGGACATCAAAGCAGCTTGATAACTAGACAAAGGCTGAACGCTGCTGTTAAAAAGACTTTTATGCAGCTAATATCATAATATTAGAGAATGTAAAGCCATTATGTATATATATATATATATATATATATATATATATATATATATATATATATATATAAGCCCTTCAAACATGCGAAAAATGACGTCACATCCCACTGTATTTACCAATTTGAATGTACGTGTGGACACACATACATAGAAAGGACTCATCGATCTCTGCAAGTAAGGGCTTCAGAGCATATTCCAAAATGGCTCCAGAAACAAATGGAATCATCAGAACCTATTAACGGTCTGTCTGTTTTCGACATAGAACTTTGCACATATGTGCGGCAGTTCAAGTCGCCACACTCTATGTAGCACACAAACCAAGAGAAGAAAGTACAAGAAAGGCATAATAGAGACAGTAAACAGAGGTGTGAGACAAAGGAATAGTAGTAACGAAGAACAACATAGTTTAATTGGAAATCATAAGTCACAGGGAGTGGATGCATCTGCGCCACTGAGAACGATTTTCAGCCATGTTACCAATTGTTTCCAGCCATTGGTTTTTACCGTCCCGAGGACCCCAACCAGTCAGGAAGTCTGCACCTTCTTACGTGGCTTAGACTAACTGTTGTAGATTTCATTGACTGGCGCCATGTTTTTGTTTGACCTCTACTAGCTCTTTTCCAGCTTGACCCTGTATCCGCTAACATTGCTCGTCGAGGAAGGCGATGACTGGGCATACGTAACGCATGACCTAATCATCTCAGTTTTTGTAACTTCACAACTTCGTCGATTGATTTCCCCTGTTTACCTAGAACTCGACGCCTAACCTCAATATTGCTCACCTTATTATGCCACTTCACACGGGAGATAGAACGCAGGCACCCATGATCAAAGACAGCTAATCTTCTCATGTCTTCCACTCTCAGTGGCCAGGTCTCACAGCCATAAAGGAGGACGGAGCGGTGAGAACAGGAGACCTAGCTCTTCTATTGCGAAACATATTATAGAGACAGGACATAAAATTGATGTTAACAGATCTTTTAAACCTATCTATAAAACGTGTTTGGGGCGTATCCTAAGGTTTGTAGAAGCCCTAGCAATTAGAAAGTTCAAGCCACCTTTATGCGTTCAAAAACAATTCGTCATCACATTAAACCTTCCTTGGTAAATTTTGTTTTGATACCATAGCAGATGTACTAATATCTCTGCTATTTGGTTTAGTCGTCTTCATTGTAATTTTAACCTTGAATATATTTCTTCGTTTAGCCTGTTTTTTTTATTCTAAATATATAAATTATGAATCTCGACAAGATAATGAGAAGACATAATTTATCTGAATCGGGTAATGTATTTGTTTACACAACACATTACGAACAATCGGTTCACACCACGTACTTGTCATACGAATTTATAAGAAAGTAATGTCTGTCTGTCTGGATTCAACATAGAACTTGGCACCGAAGTGCAGCAGTTCGAGTTGCCACGTTCCAATTGGCACACAAGGTAGACAAGAAGATGAGTGAAGAGAATCAATAGAGTTTGACAAATATAAGAGTGAAACAGAATGGGTAATTGTAGAAAGGAATATGAAAGATTACAGAGACTGAATACATCTGCGCCATTGACAACGATTTTGAGCCATGTCACCTATTGTCTCCAGCCATTGATTCCTAGAGTCCCGAGGGCCCCAACCCGGGAGTCTGCATCTCCCTACCTGACTCAGTTTAACTGTCAAGGATTTCATGGATTGATGCCATGTTTTTGTTTGGCCACCACTGGCTCTTTTCCAACCTGAACCTATATCAGCTAGCAAAGCCCGTCGGGGGAGGCGGTGGTTAGGCATGCGCAGCACGTGACCTAGCCATCTTAGTCTATGTAACTTTATAGCCTCGTCGATTGATTTTCCCTCTTTGCCCAACACTCTACGCCTAACGTCAACATTACTTATCTTGTGAAACCACCTAACGTGAGACAGAGATCGCAGACATCTATGATCGAAAGCAGTCAACCTTTTCATGTCTTCAACGCGTATTGGCCATGTTTCAGAGCCATAGAGAAGGACGGAGCGAACTGATGAGCAGTACACACGTCCCTTGGTTGATAACCGGATGTCACGCCTACGCCAGAGATGGTGTAAGTCAGCGAAAGCAGCTCGAGCTTTTCGGATCCGTGCTGAGATTTCATCGCCAATCAGTCCGTTGGTGCTAATACAACTTCCCAAGTAGGTGAAGTGGTCAACATGTTCTATCACTTCACTCCCTATCACTAAGTTAGGGGTTGACGGGGTCCAGTCCTGTAGCAGCATCTTACATTTTGCAGGGGCGAATCGCATGCCAAACATACGAAGATTGCTGCTCAAGGTGTTCAGAAGACTCTGCATTTTGTCAGCATCCTCCCCTAACAGGACTATGTCATCTGCATATTCTAAGTCCATTAGATTATTCCCTGGTAACAAGTCGATTCCTAAGTCACTACGTTCAGTTAAGGATACTTCCATTAGCATATCTATGATGAAGTTAAACAGAAATGGGGAAAGTGGACATCCCTGTCGGACACCACTGGTTGTTACCAATTCAGATGACAATTCCCCATAAGCCCTTACACGACTACGTGAGTTTGAATAGAGTGCCTTGATTAGTGCAATGTACTTTCTTGGCACTCCCTTCACAGTCAGACATTGCCATAGTACCTTTCGATCCACGGAGTCGAAGGCCGCCTTCAAGTCAAGAAATATGACAATTGTTGGACGCCGAAAAGTGTGTCTATGTTCTAGAATCTGTCGAAGAGTGAAGATATGATCTATGCACCCTCTACCTGGTCTAAAGCCTGCTTGATTTTCCCTTGTCTGTTCCTCCCGAGTTCTGCTTAGTCTATGCATGATTACTGAGCCTAGGATTTTAGAGACTATGTTCGTTAGGCTGATCCCCCTATGATTATCACACGAGGACTTGTTTCCCTTCTTGAATATCGGTATAATAAGTGACTTACCCCAGTCTGATGGTACTGTCTCTGATTCCCAGACTTTGCCTAGTACCTCAGTTAATCTACAAACTAGTATGTCACCCCCATATTTAAACACCTCCGGAATAATTCCGTCGGGTCCTGCCGCTTTGCCTCGTTTCAAATTACTGATAGCTTTTGTAACCTCACCTACAGACGGCGGACCAGTGTCTAATGTAAGTAATGAAGTATTGAGGTGTTAGACGAGAGACATATATGAAATCAAAAGGTTATACTCAAGGTCACAATAACAATGGAGATCGATAAATCCGAGTAGGGAGGGTTAATAAGGCATTTGTTCTTGTATTAATACAGAGTTTACCAAAGAGGATTTAATGTGTTGATGAAATATTATTTTTAAACATGTACAGGTTGTTCGAATTTCCGAATCCCGAATTTCCACACCCGCAAACATGTTTTATGGATAGGTTTTAGAGCGTTGTAAGCATTAGTTTTATGCCCACTTATGCTTTGCAATACGAGAGCTAGGTCGTCTATCTTCATTATTAGTTGGTTTAGGTAATTCGATCTGCTTCTAAAGCCATATATGAATATGCTATGAAACTCTTACTTCCGGGAGATCTATTATTCCTCCCTATGTATGTGTGACTATAAACCCATTCAAATTGGTGGATAGAGATGTATGTTACATCACGTATCGTATGTCCCAACGGCTAAGATGGATATACATACCTCACACTTTCAATTATCCGTATCTTAGCTGCATATTAAAAGGTACTTGTCTCAGTATCAAGCTTCTATGGTTTAAAGTCAATCTGAACGAAGGATATTCTTTTCAATAATTTCTCCACTTCAGGTCCTTACAATTACAATTATAAAATATAATATTTATTGTCGTTACAATAATGATAGCCAGTTATGCGGTGAAAATTTTTTTTAACGTAGAATAACAGATTAGCAGTTATGGAGTGTCAAAATAAATAGTCGTATTTGTGTGACAAACGTGCTAGGCTGAAATCGATTATAAAATGTTGTAAAATAAGAGACAATGGTGGTGATTAGTCATAATAGATTTGTATAGTGTGGGGTAAGAAAACTGGCAAATAAGTCAGTTCAAGGTTATAAAAGGTGTAAGGTGAATGGCTAGTACAAATTCGTAGGTATTAAACAGGAGATAGTAAGACTGAAATGAGAAGTTCATCATGAAATAACTAATGTGTGGAATGAAGCATGTGGAGGTGTAACAACAGAAGACAAGGGCCAGGCAACAGATCGTTTAATTATGAAAATCAACACGTATTTATACATATTTCACATACATTATTATAGCTTATGCAAGTAGACAAGCGCAGTTATCTGATTGGTTGTTTATCAGAAGTTAGGCAGACAAACACAGGCTTCTGATTGGTTGTTTCGGGATTCCTCGACAAATAGAGTTCTCTATCTGCGAATCATATTTTGCCACGTTAACTTTGCTGTGATTGGTTGTTGAATCAGCCTTGCTCATATTTTCTCACGGACTGCTCTCACCACAGAGGCATATATTGAGAAAAAAGATAATATCACTAATAATAAGTCCTCATAATGTAAATGGAAGATTCGCTAGCACTGAGAGAATGTTTAATTGAAGGATTTAAATTATGACGAATAGTAATAATTGTAATATTAAGCAAAGAAAGAAGAACAATAAAATAACCAAAAAGGTTAAGAGGAAGAGGCACTCTTGGTGAGAAGAAGAATCACTAATCTAAGTTTAGACTATGGTAGGAACAGCGTCTGGAAGTGCTCAATCCTGTCACCCTTGGTCAGTACTGGACATCGCATCGACACCAACGTAGCTTTCATGGTTATATACCAAATTCCGAAGTCGTTATCACGTACAGTTCGCTAAAGTCTGCTACACATAGCTGAAGCTGTTGCAATAAGATCGACTAAACTGGTACTTTGTATCCAAAAAGTACACGTCCAAACGCTGTTCCTACCATGGCCTAAACTTAGATTAATGATTCTTCTTCTCACCAAGAGTGCCTCTTCCTCTTAACCTTTTGGTTTTTCTATTGTTTTTCTTTCTTTGCTTAATATTACAATTATTACTATTCGTCATAATTTATACCCTTCGTTCAAACATTCTCTCAAAACTATCAGATTTCGCATTTATACTATGTGGACTTATTATTATACAAGTGGCAAAGCAAATTAATGTCACATATATAGAATAATTCATAGGATGGATAGAACTTGAAAAAGGGTGTGCAATTATAGGATTAGTAGACAAATCGAATAAAATAAAAACGTTACGTAATATTGTGTGAAATTCAATAGCATAGAATTTAATGTTGTTATTATTTCCTACCCCACACTCTACAAATCCATTATGATTAGTCACCACCATTGTCTCTTATTTTACAACATTTTATAATCGATTTCAGCCTAGCACGTTTGTCACACAAATACGACTATTTATTTTGACACTCCATAACTGCTAATCTGTTATTCTACGTTAAAAAAAATTTTCACCGCATAACTAGCTATCATTATTGTAACGACAATAAATATTATATTTTATAATTGTAATTGTAAGGACCTGAAGTGGAGAAATTATTGAAAAGAATATCCTTCGTTCAAATTGACTTCAAATCCATCAAATGGGAATATTTCACGCTATTAAATCTATGTTTACCCACGTAGGGTAGGTAGAATATACACATCCTGCTTAACCGTAGGTTGGAGAATGGATCTTGTTATTCTGATGGTTTCATATTTGCGAATTAACTTCTCTGGTTAATTATTTCTAACCGGAGTTTCTCTCGGTATTCTTTCCTCGCCTTTAAGTTTGTCTTCAGTGCCTAGTCGCTGGATCCTACTAAGGAGTCACCTCATCAGGTTATGCACTTTGTCACCACTATTATTAATTTTTCAAAAAAAAATATTTTTACATTTAAATTATCACACAAATTTCCTTTGTTAACTACGACATCCGCTCGACCTGTTGATAATGGCATAGTATTGCTCACCAACTTCTCACCATTATAAAAACTTATCCGCCTTGATGAATTTGAATAAAACATGAAGAACAGAGGTTTGTGCAGAATAATAATAATAATACCGTCATTTGATTTCATTGACTATTCATCATAAGGTCATTTAATGACCGGAGACTTCAAACTTATTAGACAATGGTCAGAAGATTACACTTAAATGGTTTACACCCAGAAAATCCAAATTTAAACAAAAATTAAAGACTTGAGTACAATCCCTGTGAAGTTGAACAATAAAGACAGGAGGAGGGACAAAAACTGATGATGAATAACTAATAAATTGAGTAACAGTATGGCGAGTTCATTTCGAGTCAAAGAAACAAGAGACACATAGAATCACACTGTATCAAAGTAGTGAGAAGATAAAGTTAATGATTACGCAATCGAATGAAAGAGACAATAAGGATATCCAGTTACGAGGACCAATTAAAAGGTTGATAACTGCCTTTTCCTGAACACATAAATCGAGTTTCAGGAGTTCGACAGAAATTGCTTCGGAAAACTTGAGGTGACTTGAACTATTTGGTTGATCAATAATTTTGTAATGTAGCAAAATTTGCAAGTATGTTAAAATTATTCTATACCTAAATTTAATAATTTCGTCTCGGCTGTATGCAGCTGATGAGAAGCCAACGAAATAAATAATGATGGTACCATCTAATTTTTCGCAAACTGTTGCTATTGCTTATGGTCATTGCATTGGTAAGTTGCGTAATATATTAAAATACTGTGTGTATAAACATACATATTAGAGTAGATCCATTGAGTTATTGAAAAATTGAACATTTCTTTGCCCAATTTACTATATTTCAGGAGAGCCATAAACACTAAATGAGTCATCATCCGTCTTTTTTCCTTCCTTTACGTTCTCAGTGGAACATAAGGCCTAAAGTTAGGGACTTGAAGTTTCGGTAACAGTGGTCTTATTTTTACGGGATGGAGTTGCTGACTTCATGCCAGACCTTCCCTCTTTACCAGCCTTATTACTGGCTTAGTGAGGTGAAGGAGTGAGTCGGCCGGGTTTCGAACCCTGAATCACATGCGTGGTTGCCGAATATTCCAGGGTTGTGCCACCGACGCTCATTATAATAATTATTCTAGCAAGGATGCCAGTTTATAACTACATGAATACATACCAATTTTATCAGTAGATATCAAGCACTGCGAGACGAGTCGGTGAATGAACTAGTTGGTTACCTTACCACCTATCCCAACATATAGGTTATAAAGTGAAAGAGCCGTTAAAATAAACAATCTTTGACCACAGATTGATATCAGTTAGAGAACCACTAAAAATCAGAGAGTTAGAGTTCCTGTGGTGGTCAGTGAGTCGAGTTTCAATGGCTAACTGGTCTATCAGCTTGCTGTGTAACCGAGATGTCCTAGGTTTGAACCCTCCCTGGCGGTGGGTGGGTATTGCCAATGAGTCTAAAACTATGACAAAACAGCTGTCCAGTTCTCCATAACGGATCTGTCTCTAATAATAATTAAATAATTTTTCCTTCACGTTCCCAGTGGAACATAGGGCTTCAAGCTGGAGGCTTGAAGTTTCTGTAGCAGTGTTTATTTTTACAGGATGGGGTTGCTAGCCTCATACCCAACCTTTCCTCTTTACCAGCTTTATTTCTGGTTTAGCGAGGTGAAGGAGTGCGTCGGCCGGGGTTCGAACTCCGGACCATGTGCACGGTCGGCGAGCGTCCTAACCGCTATGCCACCGACGCACTGGCATCTGTCTCTAACTGATATCAATCCATGGACAAACTTCATAACAAACTCTTAAAAAATAAATTATATCATTTATTGATTGGTGCCAATGAATTTCCTGTCGTCTTCTTTTTTCTTACATTGGACGGAAATAACTTGTCACAGTTAACAGTAATGGCGAGCCACTAGAAACGATAGGTTGCCTCAATAATGCGATCCTGACAACTACAATTCATGTTACTTGACAGGTAATCATCATTCAACCAATCATTCAGGTTCAGTAGGGAAAAACCGAGAAGGAAATTTAAGGGCTTCAATGATACCTGGTTTCACAAAACGTCACTGGCTTACGTGGTTTATTGTAGCCTGGTGAATAACGCTTTATTGTTTGAAAGGCCGGATTCGAGTTTCAGTGGGAAAAGAATCATTCAAAGAAGTTTAAGTTAAAGCAACTGACGACTCTTAAATGGGTCGAAAAGGAGGTCTAAGATTTTAGTAACGGTCACCATCTGTCATATAAATGTGATAATTTGGATACGATAATCGACACATAGCGTAACATTAGGATTATATATAATTAGAAGCTGCACTCAACTGACGAGTCTCAAGTAGAACGAAACGCGTATCTTAAATTCCACTGATAACCTGATAAATAGATAGATGAAAGATGGATAGTTTTCTTTTGTAAATATACTGTACTTTCCGTTTCGCCTGTGTGCATTCTAGCTTAAGTAGGGAAGGCAGGGAAATCAGATAGCTGATGTATAATGCTGTTGGTTTAGTCAAGCGGTATTCGTAATCAGCGAGTCTGTCACCAGCTTCAGTGTTCTTATCCTACCGCAAAATTTCAATTTTATTGCGAAATAATAAGGTTTCGACATCATAACAACCAAATAACAAAGTTAATGATGAAAAAACCTACCAAATTCCAGTAACGATCAAAAGCGACCAGATTTCCGATTAACAAAGCCCTGGGCTCTCTTAAACCCCTTGTCATAACGTGTACCTGACTTTGTTGTTGCATAGCTTTCCATAGTCTAGCCATAGGACTGAAAATACGTTGTTTACGCAGATGGTAACCACGACCATGAGGACGAAGTAGATCAGGATCAAAACCTTGACAAAAAATGTATTCATTATGCAAAAATTGCTAGAATTAATCAATGGGACTTTTAAAAAAATACCTATTGATTGATCGAAAATATTGATGATATGGAGAAACTACAGGACAAAACCAATCAATATTCATGAGTTCGTACTTCACTCACGTCACGTGAGTACCAGATTACTGTACTCTTTTACGGGTGTGAGATCATGACTACTGAAAGTGGGAGGTGTGAAAAGGTTGGCACTTTTCGACCACAGATAAGTGGTATGACATAGTGAGTAATGTTGACGTTAGCAATAGATAGTAAGAATTTAATTGGTGGATGGTGACTAGTAGTGGAATCCAGGATGCGTATCTCGTCCCATTTGGGACTCGTCAGCTGGATATACCTGCATTCCCCAATGTGTGATGATTTTCCCACCTAGGCTCGAGCCCAGTGCCTATAATTTCAAATTGTCAGTCATCATCCACCAATTAAATTCTAATTATTGTGTCGGTGGCACAGTGTTTAGGACTCTCACCGACCATGCACATGGTCCGGGGTTCGAGCCCTCGCCGACGCACACCTGATATCTATGGTCGGCCTGCAAAATTTGGGCTACCGATATCCATGCTGAAAATTCCATACTTGTACCAAAAATACAGTTTGGAATCAAGCTGTAATCAAAAATAAAAAAAAAATAAAAAATACATGCCCAGATATCTTCGAAGCATCTGCACAGGAAAGCCGATATGTCAACCTGAGACCGAGCACTTCCGCCCAATCAATCGACAGTAAAAATCTAAACTTCAATCAAATAGACAGTTAGTTAAGGAGGAAAAGTCATTCGACGAGGTAGTGCGGCAACACCGACTAAAGTGGCTTGGGCACCCACCGAGCCACCTCCTTCCTCGATGAGCAATAATAGCTGATGTCAGACTAGGTTGGAAAAGAGTTAGCCATGGTCAGAACAAAACCTAGCACCATCCCATGAAGTTTTTGATAGTCGGCTTGAGCCAGTCACATAGGGAGGTGTAGGCTGTGTCTGGTTACGGTCCTCAAGAGGCCAAAACTGGTCATAAGGTTCTAAATCCTTCTCATTGACACAGATGCATTCACGCATTGTGGTCTTCTATAGTTATAAAACCCCTCAAGTTTTCCATGTCACTTTTATTTCTCCCTGACATTTCTGTCTGTTAAAGTTCTCCTTTGAATCTCCTTTTTCTCTAACCTAGTTGTGCTAGATGGAGTATGATAACTTGAATTGGTGCACTTCTGTACAAGCTTCCATCTGGAAATTTGGTAAGCCAGTCAACTGAAAGGTTGCAAGGTTGTTTAGAGCGAGTAAGACAAAGTAAATTGAACTCATAAAATCAAAATCTGCACCGTGTTAGCATTCAAACAACCAGTAACCACCAAACTACTAGTCCAGTATTCCACCAGTTGACTAGATTTTTCTATTTTTAATTACAGCTTGATTCCAAACTGTATTTTTGGTACAAGTATGGAATTTTCAGCATGGATATCGGTAGCCCAAATTTTGCAGGCCAACCATGGATATCAGGTGTGCGTCGGCAGGGGATCGAACCTCGGACCATGTGCATGGTCGGCGAGAGTCCTAACCACTGTGCCACCAACGCACTTCAACAACAACCACACGAAAAAGCACTGTACAGTCCAGTGGTCACTTGAATGAGAGTCACATAATTATCACTTCGGTAGAAGAAAACTTATTTGGCCACGTTGTATGACTGACTGAGTTTCCAACAGGGAATTTAGCAAAAAAATACAGTACTTCAATTTGGCAGACTCCATATATCACAAAAAAGTACAGGAAAACCTTCAAGGAACGATGATAGATGGTAAAGTGTGGGAGGAAGAATAACTAAGTGAAGAATAGTGAGAGTTTAGAGGACCTAGGCGCCGACAGAAAGTGGATGAATCTGTGCCAGTGTGAATGATTTTGATGCATGTCACTAAGTCTTCAGTCAGTGAATCTCGACAGACACAGTCGTGCTGTCTACACTTCCACGTATAGATATCTCAAACCAAGTCACTCAGATACTTTATATCCTGATGCCATCACTTGATTCCTTCACTCTTAACTGTTTCTCAACTTAATTCGACATCAGTTAATATTGATCGAAGACGAAGCCAAGGGCTTGGCATGCGTAACACGTGTCCTAGTCATCTTGATTCACACCGCTTCACAACCACATCAATTGATTTTCCCCCTTTACCTCATAATCTACGCCTGACCCCATTATTTAATATATTAGTGTGATCACATGAACGGACAGTAACGCTTAACATGCATTCACATGACAGCTGAACATTTTACTACTCGAGATGATTGAAGCAAAATGATGATTTGTCCAGCTGATAGAGTACTACTGATCACTAGTTGTTCGAATCCTGTCTCTCGCTATCAAAGATCTTTATTTCATTTTCAACCAACAACTACTACAGAATATTTTAGAAAACGAACAGAGACAATTGGGGAGGAAATTTAAATGGGTTACATACTTTTCCAATAATTCACTAATGATCTTGGACGTTTGTTCTTCCCACTGGATTGATTAGATGTACCACGTTTCGTATTTTCATCTGTATAGATATCAGATGAATCGTTATCAGCCTGTTTATTAAAAGAAAATCACAGATTACAATTTTTTAAAAATCAGGTCTACATATACTTGGATAAATCAACAACGTTTCGAACACGGTTTAGTGATTAAATAATCATACCAATTGCAACCACATAGCTTTAAAACTCGGTTTCCACAGTCCCTGTCCTTCTTCTCCGCTTATTGTATAGGTAGTTTATACAAACAGTGAGTCTCTGCAAGTTTCCGTGGAATTCTTTGAAAAGCAGGAAGAAGAGTGGCATTCAAGCCCACAAACGAATTATGTCAATTATAGGAACCTGTGGAGCCCACTAAACGGAATAATTTAGTTTACTTAATACCATGCAGTGATTGTGAGATCAAAGCAGTAAGCCATGGTCAGTTAGATTAGCGCAGCACCTATGGCCTAGTGAAATCTAGAAAAGTGAATAAGATCTACAGAAAAACTCAGGCATCCCATTACATACAGTTACACACAACCATACAACAAGATGAGACGAAGTGAATGTCTTCAAAACCAATAGAACAGGGTGGAAGAAAAGACTGATAACTGAAGCTTTATTTGCAATAGGAATGATTCAGTGACTATCTCGGATACCTAGAATATGCTACTACCCTTGCGAGATATGGGGAAGAGAAGAAGAGATTGTAAAAAAAGACCGAATTCCTACGTTATGTAGTTACAATTTATATGATTATAAACAATAAATTCTGTTCGAAACGTTATCGAATACATGATATCGTTTGATTGTGTAATGTATCCAATAAAAATTAACATACAACCAATATAACAATGGCAATAGTAACAATAACAAATGCAAGGTTAATCAATAGTCCGTATCACTATCACTATGATACTCAGTTACCTAGAACATATTTCTCATGTACCAAGACAAAAAACACACTTATTACTATGTAAAGACTGGTGATACTAGTGGCAGACTGAAATAGATGGGTTAGGATTCAAACATAAGGCTAATTAGTTGAAAGCCGAGTGCATACGTTGGTAAACCAAGGTGCGGCGATCGATATCTTTTGCATTCTACTTTAATACTATTTAACACTGCTGTAACCCGGTGACCACTGAATCTATGGGTTAGTTAACATGATCATCATTTTAGATACCTTGTTAATTTGTAAAAAACAGTGACTAATATCAGCTGTCTTTACTATGTGTTTAGATTAGCGAAATTCATCCCAGCATGTCTTTTAAACACTAGGGACGCTCATTAAGTGATAGTCAACTCGAAGATTTGAGGGGAATATCATGCGATGAGTACCTGTGACGATATCAACAACACACATTTCTTACATATCAACACTGAAGATCTGATGGCCAGTCGGAAAGGGAAAGCAACAAAGGACTCTGGCGATGAGCCAAACAAGAGCTTATTGCCCAAGAAATGTACAAAAGGAGACAGAGATGGATTGGATAAACTATTAGGAGACCGTCGAGTGACATCAAGTGCGTTAGCAAATGGAAAGCGACGATTTGGGTGTGCATCCGAGGGTGATGTGGACGAGACCATGAGAGGAGATAAAAGCTAATGGGCGATCGCGGAGGCGGTTATTAAGGACTACAAACAGCAAGATGAAATGCAGATGTGTTGTTGAAGTCCTATGTTCTACACAGGAACCTAAGGGAATAATAATAAATATAGAGGTGAAGTGGCAAGTCCACTTACTCTAAGTGACTTCTCCGGCTTTTACATCTCTAATACTGTTTTAACTATTCTCTTTTGGTTATTATAAGGCATCTTGCAGAGCCGAAATATCAGTTACGCAAAAAAAATTTAAAAACATCAGGAATGCAGCTTATTGGCTTAAGCACTCAAGTACCACGTTACAATCAAATTCTGCATATCTTTAGCCAGGACAACTGAGCAGTGATGTCTTCACTCTTCACAATGTGCATGCAGCCTCTCTTGAGGCTCATCTTTTATCAAGTTCGTGCTTAAAAAGTGATGGGAACAATAATAGCCCTCATAAAATAAACCTCACACATGGCATTGTACAAGCAGAAAGCATCTCACAAGTAGGTAAATTCTAACCATACACCAACTAAATGCGTTAGACATTTGTTTATTCTGCTTCTCATCATCTGCGTACAGCCTTAACGGATTATTAAGCTTATATACAGACCAATTTTAACATACTTGCAAATGTTACATGCTGTCGGTCTGAAGTTTCCCGTCAACTGACACCAGGAACCACACAGACAAACGACGGCACTAACTTATTCTGTACAAACCACTGTTTTTGCTTTATTCACATGTCAAACTTATCTGCAGATGTTTCACTGTCCATCTTTTCGAGGAACGAGGGCGCTAACTACTTGACAGATTTGCACAATGTCACATTTTCCACATTGAGAGAGGTATGATAGTTACCTGAAAAATGATTACTTTGATTCATATAAACGAAGACAGCAATAAGACAAGTCTACCTAGTATCACCTATGGTAGTCATAGTTGTGGTGGACTGGGTGATTCAACAGACCATATATAGCTAGAAGACGGACATACATTGGACCGACAAGAAGACTCTAAAAGATCTGGACTTCGCAGGCGATTTATGTCTACTGTTACACAAACTCGAAGATCTACAGCCGAAAACCAACGAGGTGGCAGAGGTCGCAGGCAGAGAAGACAGAATCTCAAGTAAATATAAAGAAGACAGAGATGATGAAGATATCTAACCAGCAGCAACAAGTGTCAATCCCTATCAACGGGAAAAATCTACAGAGAACCACTCTCCCTTAACTAGACAACATAGATAAGGATATAAAAAGCATTACTAAGACCAAATACCTCAAAATCATGAGCTAATTTATTAGAAAATGCACGTTTCGATGCATCCTACTTGCTCCTCGTCCCGGCTAAACAATACCAGTTGTTAAACTGACCTGAATGTATATAAAATGTAACGAAATTGAAACAGGCCGTAATGCGCTTGCACGTTATATTTTGTACGACTTAACGTCTGGGTCTTTTTGTTAGGACTGTCACCTAGAATAGATTTCTTAAGTAGTAAGCATCGTTTCAACTACAGGCGGAACTGACGAGGATATCAAAGCCAGAATCGGAAAAGCAAGACAAGCTTTCATTACTCTTAAGTCTGTGTGGAGGTCAACTGCACTCAGAATCAAAAGATAAGATAAGATCCTGATTTTCAACTCCAATGTGAAGTCAGTGCTACTCATTATGCGGATCAGAGACTTGGCGAGTCATAAAGAGCATCTCAAGCAAACTTCAGACCTTCATTAACAGTTGTCTTTGCTCAATACTTCACTCAGGATCAGATGGCCGGCCAGAAAAGATCAGCAACAGGGATCTCTGGCAATGGGCGAACCAACCAGGAACCGATTGTGAAACAAGTAGGTAGGAAGAAATGGATGTGGATTGGCCATACGCTGAGGAAATCATCGAGTGACATCACTAGACAAGCCATCGCTCGAGTGGAACCCGAAAGGGAAGCGGCGAGTTGGTCGTCAGTGCAAGGGTGACTTGGAGGAGGTCATGTGAGGAGGAAATGAAAGCATGTGGGCAGACTTGGAGCGGGGTGAAAAAGTTGGCGGAAAACAGAAGGCAATGGAGATGCGTAGCTGAAACCCTATGTTCTTCTAGGAATTAAAGGATATAATAATAATAATAATAACTAGTAAGCCATGAGCTACACTTAGTTTGCGACGGTTCATTATACTAACCACGTGTCTAGGTTGTAGTAGGCAGGGTGGGATTTGAGCAGGGAACTCATTAGCTGTAACAAATAAGACACATCTTCACACCTCTGGCTCTTACAATATTTACAAACTAGTTTAGCACTTTTGTAAATCTTATAATTCTTAGGATTTATAAACCTTTATTGATTTAACTTTTAGTCTACAGAATTAAGAGGGGATGTCAACAAGCTTTACACTTTAGAGATTGCCTATCAGACTAATTTTACTTTTTACAGTGAAGCTATAATCCATTGTTCTAGATACTCGACTTCCAACCACTGAGTTACGCTCTCCAACCCGGTGCGCAACACCTGCCGTACCGAGATTTGGTCGGCCACGTAATACCAGCGCCCCCCCCCCAAACACACAGTAGGTTTGACTAGTTGCCAGCTAAGTGAAAATGGGAATGACTGGTTGTTGGATAACATTCCTTATACTTTCCCCTGGTTCGATAAACGCCCCCAATCCATTGCCACAAGCTGTCTTCCCCAAAGTCAGTTTTTGGCAGGAAATACTTTGAATTATTAACTTAACGCCCTTAATACATGACATGATAAAATACACACGCCTTATGTGACTCGTCGACCATTAAATTGATATGTTTATAGCTATGAAGCTTTTGCCCATGTATAACAGGTAATTGGGGTCAGGCTAGACTCCTCCTCAACCCATTTCCGCCTGGACATCTGAGTTGTATCAGCAGCTTATCCACACGAAGAATGTGACTCCCAAACCAGTTCATCAAAACCTTATTCAGAGTATTTGAATCCTAACACACATCTCACCTCAATTATCCGGAACAGATTTCTCATATACTTGGCTAAGAACCACTCTGGTCATATGAGGGCTTGTGATATCACTCAGTTGCTCAGGCACAAAATAGGTGGAGCCTAACTTGGAGCTATGACCGAGAGGCTGAAAATCGAGTGTTTACGACAATGAACCATATCTCCAACTTTTCTAGTATGTACAACATATTAAATTTATTTAAAAATGAATCACTTGAAATAAATCAGTAAATTACTTATTCTCATCATTTCTCTACATAAGCACATCATTCATCTCGAAATGTATACAGACAACAAGCGCACTTAATTCTCATAACCAACAGTTAATTTTAAGCGCTTTGAAAACATTAGAAGATAAGACTTCAATATACTAAAGGTTACTATTTCAAAAATATTTGTGTACAAAAAGAGAAAGACAACAAAATCTGTATAAAAGTAGATTATATCTTTGAAATTTATACTCTGGACAGATCGATATTAAAAACTTAATATTGATATGGCAACAGAATGAGAAGGCACAGTAGAACAGTTATAATTGAATTTCACTCAAGAAAACTGATATGAATGGAAGACAACACCCGACAAATCTTGACGAAGTTATTTTGGCGCAGTACTTTTATGATGATGATGATAACGAGAAGTTGAAACATCAAACACCTTAAGAGGTTGTGTAGAAGGAGTGGGTAGCAAAGCAGGCGGAGTTAGACGAGGAATGTTAACTACGTACGTCTCAGAAGAATTTGATATATTTCTATCCTGTTTTTCAGTTACGGACTTGTCACTTCCTAGATATTTCGAGAGGTTTTTGTCATGATATTTGAATGCTGCTTACCTTGCAGATAAGACCCTTGTCTGTGTGAAGTGTCAGCTGTAGGCTGGCGACTGTAATCATAGATAACACAGGGAGTTACTAAAGTAGGAAGGTAGTATTTCTCTATACAATCTCTCTGACTTGGAGGAATATAGATTCTGTAATCAGTATCTTTCCGACGTGATAAATACCCTTCTTCATCATCGGTATGAGAGGTTCGTAAGTTCATATCTATTGAAGAATTAATTGAAGCTGCAACTGATTCCAACACTTTCTATTACTTTGATCCTCAGATCTACAGCAATGGTAATAACTGTGCATAGAGAGAAAATATATTAACGAGCAAGATGAAATCATTATTTTGTAATATTTCTTTGAAAACATATACTCATGTTATTACAGGCAAAGTTGACAACTATGAATATAGGAATAGAATTTTACCAACTTATATTACTGTGCAGCATTCAGTGAGATACGGCTATAAATACTTTTACACATTTCTTAATAAGTTATGAAGGGATTAGTGACAAGCAACTGCTGAGCAACAACGGAATTGAAAGACGTTATTAAGTAGTGTGACGTGATGCAGCTAGTGGAGTTTACTGGACAATTCCACACGGTGAATTATTTGGACTAGATAACACTTGCGAAACAAATGTCAATAAGACCCAATGCATATCTGCTAAATGAACAAAAACTACATCTTTGTTAAACAAAACACTTCCTACCTAGGCTAAACGACCAGAAAAATTAACCTGAATTGTGTCTATTAACATTTTGCAAGCCACATTATAAAACATACACACAACCACATGCAACTTTGCATAATACCTTCTTCTATTTCACAGGACTCATTGGAGAACCGACGTACTAGGAAACATACCGAGCTTGGACTGGCCCTGACGTATTGTTGAATAACTAGCCATTGAGTTATTCAAAAATTGTATTGACACAAGTACAATGAAGTGAGTTGATATCTGGTAGAGTTCCCTATATGTACTGAGTTAAAAGATGCAATAATTATATGTTAAAAGCGATGGGACTATCCAATTACAAAAGTCAAATTCTAAAATCAAACTTTACCTGGGTATTTAATAATGAACCGCCTTTATTTTCAAAACAATACCAAGGGGCTCTTACTTACACCTTACATATTGTTGTTGGCGGCCGTGCAGTGCACACAGAGTATGGCAGAAGACAAATTCAGCACATTGGGCATGAAAGTGATGTAATTAATAAACAAAGTCAGCGTCAAAAACTGATATCACACTTAATGAACAAGACAACTGAATATATTCACATGCTTTTTGCGATGAAAAACTCATAAGGTAAGTCATGAATAGAAAGTTGAGATTAAAAAATGGTCTTGTATTGAATTTTGAAATACGTGTCTCCTCACATTTCATTTAGATTAATATCGCTTTATAATGGCTTGTATCTGATCCTTCCCAAGCTTATTATAATACTCAACTAAATCTCCCTAATTCTGAACTAACTCTAACATTCGATGTGTGAATTCTGAAATCGTTCTGAAAAAGTCTGGTTATGCGCATAAACTAGAACTCAATGCTTGTTTTCAATATGATTGGCACTTATTCGACACTGTGCTTTTTGTGGGAGTTTTGAGAAGTAACTCAGATTGTACAGGGTTCACTAATCAGCGTTGTTTAAGCCCTCTCTGTTTAGATTCAGTACCAAATGACATTACTTCAGAGCTAAATGTATTAGTTCAATGCATAGTGGCGATTTTCAGCCGCAAATACTATTTTTAGGCTTTCGTTGCATTCATTAGGCGTTTAGTGCTCCTAATAAGAACGATAGGTCTTATTTCAGCACAGAATTAGTTCATTTTAGGTAGGTAATATGTTCATTTACCACAAAAAACCATTATCGGTGAGTAGGTTGAAATTAGTCTAGAGATACTGTAGGCTTGGGATACGCTTGAAGCCTATTATCCTGAGCCAAAATGCTAATAACCGAATCCACAAGATAATTTACTTGCACCAACATTAGTTCCGTAGCACTTTTGTTAATCTGACTGCTTATTCAATTGATTTAAACCACCGACTTTAGTAGCGAACAAATATACGTAAATGTCGGTCATTTAGTGACTGTATAAGGCATGTTCCTAAGCTATTCTAAAACACCAGAGCTGTTTTAGAAAGTCTCATTTTGTTCATAGGCTAGTGCATTCGAATAATTTAGAAACATGCCTAACATCGCCAAACGAGACTGACTTTTCGAAAACCTCCGCAAGGTCGACACAGGGCACGCATATATTATAAACAAAATTGGGGTTTTGCAAATGTGACGTTATGTTCGAGCTGAGCCACGTTTAGAGCAAAATGTAACTTCCAATATCCAATATCCTGATTACGAGCTAGTATAAACCAGTGATTTCTTTGAGCTCGCTTCTTGATTGTGAGGTAGAGGTTCCAGATCTTCGGTGAGCTTCTGCGTAGTAAGTCCCGCCACTCGACTGCTTTAGCTCTGGTAGACTCCAAGAGGAGTGGTGCGGGGATTGGTCAAGATGTGGTTTGTAGTATGCAGTATGTTAGGACTGTATTGCTGCCGTGAATGGAGTTTGACCTAACTCCCGTTGGTCATTCGGTGTAGTCATAAAAGCAGAATAGCAATAATAGTAATAATAATAGGTTGTAGTGTAGATAATATAGGTTGAGATAAGTCGAATAATAAAGGTGACCTAAGGAAAAGATAGAGTGAGAGAAGGCAGAATAGGTCGCGGGGATTTAGTTTGTACGCTTATCAATTGACAGTGTGGTTTCAAGTTTTATGGGGATAAGCCATTGAGACACAAACCTTGCATTTCTGCATGATTGTCTAGCTTCCGCTTAAAAATCTCCAGAGATGGCACTGTAGTCACGGCCGCCAGTAAAGCGTTCCAGAGACGGCAAACACGAAGCGAAAAGAAATGTGACCGCACTCGAGTCTTTGGTCTCTGGTGTGATGTGCTTAGCGGGTTACCTCGTGGAAGCCTATGATCACTTAATGGCAGGATGCTTTTATTTGGGTGGGCCTGGTCATTTTAGATCTGGTAGACGATGATGAGGTCTCTCCTGTGCCTTCGGTAACTAAGTGTGAAAAGACCTAATTTCTTTAGTCGTTCCTCATATGATTTGTTGCGGAGGCCAATCACCCATTTTGTCGCTCGTCTCTGGACACTTTCTAGAATGTTAGCATCTCTTTTGAGTAGCGGAGGTGCAATGATATTATGCACCTCAAGGTGTGGCCTCACATATGTCTTATATAACCTTAAGAAGAGTTCGGGAATGAGAGCTCCCAGCTGCCTATGCATAAGGTGTAAAGTTGCGTAGGCTTTGGCGACGTCCCTCGCGTAATTTCCACTGGTGTCTAGCTTTTCTGTTAGAATAAGACCTAGATCGCGCTCTGATGGAACACAACTCAAGTTCTGGCCACCAAGGGTGTAATTTACACTCTGTGACCTGCCGGAATGAAGTTGCACTACTTTGCACTTCTTTAGGTTGAAAGGCATTCCGTTAGCCAGAGCCCAGTTTCCCAGAGTTTGCAGGTCAGCCTGCAATCTGTCTGAGTCTTCCGATGAGTTTATTGCTCTCCAAATGTTTACGTCGTCAGCGTAAAGAAGCGCAGAGCAGTTTAGTTGGGAGGGCAGGTCGTTGATAAAAATCAAAAACATCAACGGCCCTAGGATAGAACCCTGAGTAACCCCTGATGCCGAGGTGTGCCAGGATGATCGGATGCGGTTGACTTTGGTGCAGAATTCTCTCTCGCCCAAGTAATCTTTCAGCCATGCGAGAAGTGCTCCAGAAACACCCGCCTTGCTTATTTTGTGAAGGAGCAGACCATGGTGAACTGTGTCGAATGCTTTCGCAAAGTCGAGAAAGATCACGTGGGCTGGTACCTTTTTGTCCCAGGATAGTGTCCAATCGTTCCAAGCTAGTAGAAGATTCGTCACGCAGGATCTTCCCCTCCTGAAACCGTGCTGTGCTTCGTGGAGAAGGTTGGTTCCGTCGAAGTATTTTCTCATGTGGTCGTCAATGAGACTTTCCAATATTTTCGATATCACTGGAAGTAGAGCAACTGGTCTATAACTGGTCGCATTCTCCCGGTCACCACCCTTGACGATTGGGGATAAGATTGCTCGTTTCCATTCACATGGAAGTTCCCCTACATCAAAGGAGTGTTGGAACAGATCACTTAGGGGTTGGCAGAGACTTTCTGAACGCCGCTTCAGGACAGATGGTCTGATGTCATCACAACCTGAAGACTTTCCCGAAGACAACCTTCCCAATTTTACAGATACCATAGCCGGGGTAATTTGATATGTACCCAGCAGGTTTTCGCGCGTCGGTTTTGCGATGTAATCTTGATGTTCTGTGGGGGTAATATCCTCGTTACTGTTTAGTTGCCTGTGAAAGGCTAGGCCGAATTTCTCCGCCATTTCGAGACTAGCAAGAGATTTCCCATCAGAACCCACTAGATTGCATGCTCCCTGGTTGGTCGTTTTTTCTTTCGGACATAAACCTGTATAGGCTTTTGGGGTTCACGAGAAGCTTATTGGCGAGGTTTCCTTATCGCCCCGGATTCGTATGTTACATTGATTACTGAGTTCAAGGTACACTTCATGTTCTGGTTGATTCTTCGATCGTCGCCACGCAAACCAGGCTTTTCGCTTCGCCTGCAGAAGGCGTTGTTTCCCCCCTTGATGATTTTTTATAAGTTGCATTCAGAATGTCTGGAGTCTCTGGACGAGTATTTGTCTGAGCTGAGTTTCCCCACATGTGTTCACATGTGGTAATTCCTTGAGTGATGACCGGAAGTCCTTACTTCCCAGGTAGCTCAGAGTGATATCAAAGCCCTTCGGGCCAGAGTTCACATCAGAAATCCTATCATACAGTTCATAAAGCCTGTCAGTTTCAATAAGTGGTATCAAGAATGTAGGAAATCTGTCAAATATCTTCAGGGATTACCTTTTGCACTGTTGTCGGTAGCCTGTTAACCTTGATCTTCAATTCACATTAATGTTTACCCATCCAGAAAATGATGTACGTTAGCCGACTGCAAAAGGATTGTCAGATATACCCTTCCCAATCATGGTCTTCTTTAAATAATGGCTAGAGGAGGTGATACGCAGTTCACAGCGTGTAACTAGACTTGTCTTAATATCGGGCTGTAGTCTGGGTGGCCATTCAGTAGCCAACTCCAAACAAGAATAGGATGATTCGAAGTACGAAGAACAACTGCAGGAAGCCAGATCTCACGGACCAGCTAATCATTTTCAATTATGTGGATAAGTCAGGTGGATCAGCCTCCGAACCTAGGCTGCAACACGGCTACTATCAACAGTGCTGTCAGGAATGATTGCTACTGCCAGAAAACAACTTTTGAGGATTCAGAATACTATTTTTATATAATAATTTATTTAACTCCAGTGCTGGTGATATCAAAAGGCTGTTCGGTATGTCGAAGACTTACTAATTATACATCTGCTTGATCATTCAGATTTCAGATTTATTGGTTGAGGATGGAAGGCTTGGAGCCTATGTTAATTCTTTTCTAGTAGATTTCTGTGGTTGTCCAAACCCTTCTTGAACGAATCAGTTGGGGTTGCAGACACCACTTCTTCCGGGAGTCGGTTCCAAGAGTTTATGACTCGATGTGAGAACCAGTACTCAACAGCAATATGATTTCTCCTTGGCTTTTGAACTTTCCTGCTATGTCCTCTAAGGTGTTCCGACCTGGTGGGAAGGAAAAGAGAGAATAGGTCAGGTCCGTAGTCATTATTTAAAATTTTAAACATTGTGATTAAATCTCCTCTCTGCCTACGGTATGACAGTGAGAAGAGATTTAAACTATCTAGTCTTTCCTCGTATGATAAGTTAGCTATGCCGTGAACCATACGTGTTGCCTTCCTTTGAACACTTTCTAGAATGTGTGAATCCCCTTTTAGACACGGACTGGCGGCCTGGATGCAGTTTTCCAGTCTTGACCTAACCAGAGATGTATATAAGGAGGTGAACATATCTCTGGTAATTCTTGTAAAGGCTCTGCGAATCGCCCATAAGGACCTGAAACTACGTGCAGCCACCGCGCGACAGTGTGCTGTAGTTTTTAAGTCGTGGCTAACTATGACACCTAAGTCCAAGTGAGTCTGAACTGATGGAAGTGTTATTCCCTCTAGTTCGTAGGAGCTCGTGCTTGCTTGTCCAATGCGCATGGTTGCACATTTTGCCACATTGATCGGGAGCATCCATTCAACAGACCACTCCGACAATTTGTTGAGGTCCTCTTGCAACGTGGACGTATCACTGTTGCCCTTCAGCTCTCTCCAAATTTTTAAGTCATCTGCGTATAGGACCATAGGGGAGTCGGTGAGCAGAGGTAACTCATTGATATACAGAATAAAAAGGAGAGGACCGAGAACCGTGCCTTGTGGCACTCCGCTACTTACTGCTGTCCAGGAGGAGAGTTTTGAGTTGATCCTAACCCTCTGCCTCCTATCTATGAGGAATTCCCTGAGCCAGTCTAGTAGTCTGCCTTTGATACCAAGACTTTCCAATTTCATGAGTAGTCTTTTGTGAGGTACTTTATCAAAGGCTTTACTGAAGTCTATGAAGACGACGTCAACGGGTCTTCTGTTATCCTTTGATTTGACCCAGCTTTCTCTTGCAGTCAGGAGATTTGACAGGCATGAGAGGTTCCTCCGGAAGCCATGCTGTGCTCCAGATAACAAGCTGCTATTTTCCAGATAAGCCATGATGCTTTTCTTGATAATTCTTTCCAGTGTCTTGATTAAAGTGCTGGTGAGACTGATAGGCCTGTAATTTGAAGGGCTTTGTCTTGATCCTCCTTTGTGTATGGGGGTTACTATGGCGTCTTTCCAATCACGTGGCAACACTCCATTTTGGAGAGATAGCTTGAAGATCGTGGTCAAGGGGCCGGCTATGTGGGCTGATAGCTCCTTGAGAAGCCTTGGATGAAGACTGTCAGGACCCATTGATTTTCCTGCATCTAGTTTCATTAAGAAGTTGAGCACGATGCCTTGGTCGATGTCAACGGAATCTATCCCATGTTCTTCTGATGCAGCCAGAGCTGATCCTATAGGCAGTGATGACTCCTGAGTGAAGACTTGGGAGAAGTAGTTTGCCATTGCTTCTGCTTTTTCTTGATCTTCTTCGATTGTATCTTTGTCAATAATCAGGTTTGGGACACCATTGGGTGTTTTATTCCTGAAATTCAAGTACGAGAAAATTTTCTTAGGTTGTGCCTTTGCATTTTGAGCCAGGTGTGTCTCGAACTTCATCCTTGATTGGCGGATTTCTGCGATAGCTTTATTTCTAGCAGTAGTATATAATTCCCTGGTCTCAGAAGTCTCAAGTGTTGCAAACAGGTTCCAACATTTGCGTTTACGTCTGAGTAACTTACGAATCTCCCGGTTTATCCAAGGGGGGGAATGTTTCCGACCCTTTGGAACAGACCAAGGGATGAAGGGTACAGTTACTTGGGCGTAAAGTTGCTTAAATTGGTTCCATGCGGCTTCTACTTGGGACTCTGGATTGATGTACCAGTTTACTGAGTTGGCTGCTGAGACGATCGCATTTATGTCAGCTTTCCAAACGTTTGGTCGAGCTGGGGTTTTGGCCCTTGCTGCCGTTGCTGTGAACTTGAAAGTGAGCACAGCATGGTCACTTCTTCCTAACGGAGGAAGATGTTGTATGAGATCCACATCCTCACCGTGTGAGAACACTAGGTCCAGAGTTGACGAGGAGTGCTGTGAGTCATAGCGCGTGGGCTTAATGATATGTTGGACTAGGGCTAGCGATATACTAGATTCTAGCAGTTTATGATCAAAGGAGTTGACTGAAGATGGAGTTGTTAGGCTCGACCAGTCAACTGTTGGGGCGTTGAAGTCACCGACTACGAGACTTCGACATTTTGAAGTCCAGGAGCCTAGCTTCTCTATTAGGAAGTCGTCTGCACTGCAGTCAGGACTGCGGTACACAGCAATGAGGTCAATGTCTTGGCCTATGCATTTAAGTCTGCAGCGTAGAAGTTCGCACGACTCACTTTCGTGGGCGAGTGCTTCGATACTACGCACGGTTAAGCCTTTCTTGAGGTAGATGACTACGCCCTCTCCTTTGCGGTTTAGTCGGTCTACCCTGTGCACTTCGAAGTTTGGCAGGTTAACTTCGTTGTCAGTGACATCGGGTGTGAGCCATGTCTCTGTGATAATAATTACATCCGGGTTTCCGGTTTCTATCATGTTGACCAGCTCAGTCCTTTTATTTAACAGACTGCGGGCGTTTGTGTAGCAGACTGTTAATTCAGATTGGTGCTTCCCCGGCCCACCCACAGAGGTTTCGGGATCATCAAATTGCGAACTCAGACAACCCGAAAACCCATAATCTTAAGGTTCTTCTCGCCGTTCCGGCGTCTCCCACTTAATTCTAGTGCCGCAGCCTGTCTTTTGACTCGGTCTGTTCACCTTTGTTTATTGTAGAAACACTAAATGTCTGCAAACACAGACTGACATAACGAACACCGATACATCTTATCATATCGCTATGATTTTATATCATCGAGCAGCAATATATAAAAACCTCGATTGAAGTTATTATGGGTTACTTTATATGATAACCTCGCCTAGATTACTAGCTCGCTAGTTTCCTTGCCAGTCCCAAGCCCGGATAAAGAGGGAGGGTTGGGGTGTGGTGCTAGCATCTCCACCCCCGTAAAACTCAACCAAATCGCTACAGAAACTTCAACGCGCGAATATATATTAAATTCTAAAAATATAAACAATAGCCTTATTTTTCGCTGGGATCGGGGAAGTGAAATGACGCAGGCTGGTGAAAGTCTTCGGGAAACCAGTCAGCCGACGTGCCTTCTTTCGATGAAAGCAAAGGCTAGGATGGGTACCTGGAATGTTCGCACAATGTACGAAACTGGAAAGGCTGCCCAGATAGCCGCTGAAATGAGAAGGTACAGAATAGAAGTGTTGGGAATCTGCGAGAGCAGATGGAACGGAACTGGAAGGTGCCAACTACGAACTGGAGAGACAATAATCTATTCCGGCCACCCAGAGGACAACCACGAGCACACCGAGGGAGTGGCCATCGCGATATCACCAACAGCAGCCGAAGCTCTCATGCAGTGGGAACCAATCTCCTCCAGGATAATGACAGCCAGGTTCAACTCAAAAGGAAGGAAAGTTACAGTCATTCAGTGCTGTGCGCCTACAAACGTCTCAGAACAAGAGAAGAAGGAGGCATTCTACAGACAACTACAAGCAATAATGGACAATGTCCCAAATGGCGATGTCAAAATCCTGATGGGCGACATGAATGCGAAGCTGGGAGGAGACAACACAGGAAGACAACTCGACATGAGTCGAAAGGCCTTCGGTGAAATGAACGACAATGGTGAACACTTCTCAGATTTCTGTGCCTTCAATGATTTGGCGATTGGTGGCAGCGTTTTGAAACACAAGGATATACACAAGACGACATGGATTTCACCAGATGGATACACCAAAAACCAAATAGACTTCATCTCAATTTCAAGAAAGTGGAGACGGTGCCTACTGGACACAAGGTCGAGGAGAGGAGCAGATGTGAGTTCAGACCACTATCTAGTACAAGGGACTTTCAAGGTGAAACTAAAAGCCTCGAGGATAGCTGGAGATAGGCCACAATGCAGGTTCAACACTCAATTACTGAAGGACACAACCACAAAGGACAATTTCACTACAACTGTCTGAGCAAAGCAGGAAACACTACATGACAACACGGAAGAATCTTGCGTAGAAGATCACTGGAAGTCTTTGAAGGCGATTCTCAACGCAACGCGTTCAACGGTTTTAAGAATAAAGAAGAGACAAGACAAGGAATGGCACTTGGAAACACTTAGAAACTAATAGAGGAGAGGAGAATGGTGAAAGAGAGAATGATTCAATGCAAGGACGGACAAGAGAAGGAGACGCTGAGCTCAACTTACACAGCACTGGACAAAGAGACGAAGAAGAGTGCTAGGAAGGACAAAAGACGGTTCTGCGACAACCTCGCCAAGGAAGCTGAGAAGGCAGCAAGCAAAATGGAACTGAGGACACTATATCAGATAACCAAATCTCTATCCGGGAAGAGATCAACACAAGCGAAACCTACAAAAGACAGCCAAGGGAACCCAACCACCAAGGAAGAAAAACAGATTAAACAATGGGCAAATCACTTCAAAGGACTCTTGAACCGACCATCACCTGCAACCCGTCCAGAAATACCAACAACACCGCGCACACACACCAATCCTCCAACGAGAGCTGAAGTCATGAATGCAATCAAGTTTCTGAAAGCTGAAAAAGCAGATGAACCAGATGGAATACCACCTGAAGCACTAAAAGCGGACTCAGAGACTAAGGCGGACATGGTGACTCCATTATTGCAGAAGGTCTGGAAGGAGGTAAAGGTGCCTACTGACTGGAGAAATGGTTACCTCGTAAAACTACCAAAGAAGGGCGACTAAGGACTCTGTAAGAACTGGCGAGGAATCATGCTCCTGTCGACGCCAAGTAAAATCCTGAGTCGCACCATCCTGGAGAGAATAAAGGACGCACTGGATACAGACCTCCGTCCCACCAAAACAAGCTGGATTCAGGAAAGGCGAATCATGTTCTGGCCAAATTGCAACTCTACGCATCATCATGACAGAACAAAACATGGAATGGCAATCAAACCTCTACCTCAACTTTATAGACTTTGAGAAGGCCTTTCGACAGCGTTGACCGCGAAGTAGTTTGGAAACAACTGGAGTACTACGGCGTACCCCGAATGTTCATCAACCTTATTCAACAGATGTATGACAATGGCACATGTGAAGTGATCCACAACAGAAAACTCAGTGAGGCATTTGGAGTAAACTCAGGAGTCGGACAAGGGTGCTTATAATCACCAATGATATTCCTAATTGTGGTGGACCTGATTATGCGTCAGACAGTGGGAAACGGGAAGACGGGGATATCCTGGACCGACGCGAAGAACCTAGAAGATCTGCATTTCGCGAATGATTTATGTATGGTGTCACAAAAAATTGAAGACTTTCAAGCGAAAACCGACAAACTGGTCGAAGAAGCAGTCGGCGAAGACAGGACTCCAGGTAAACATAGACAAGACGGAGGTTATGAAAATAACCAACCAACAACATCCAACGTCAATCACCATCAACGGGAGGGATTTGAAAGAGGTTACTTCATTCACTTATCTAGGGAGCATTGTCTCAACTACAGGAGGACCGGACGAGGATGTCAAATCGAGAATCGGGAAGGCGAGAAACACATTGATCAACCTAAAATCAATCTGGAAATCTTCGTCACTCAGCATCACCAACAAAATTCGGATTTTCAATACAAACGTCAAGTCAGTCAGTTCTTCTATACAGATCAGAAACTTGGCGGGAGGGTCACAAAGAATATTTCCAACAGCCTGTTGCAGACCTTTAATAACAAGTAACTGTCTTCGCTCTATACTGAAGATCAGATGGCCGGAAAGAATCTTTAACACGCACAAAACTACGGGAAAAAACAAAACAAGAACCAATCGGCCAACAAATATGCAGGAGAAAGTGGAGACGGATTGGGCACTCGCTGCGGAAGCCGCTGGGAGACATCGCACGTCAGACCCTCGAGTGTAACCCGAAAGGGAAGCAGAGAGTGGAACGTCCAAGGGTGACAGTGACGCGATCGTGCGAAAAGGAGTTGAAACAGTATGAGCTAACATGGATGCAGGTGAAAAGTACATCAGAAGACAGAAGCAAATGGAGACGTGCAGTTGAAGTCGTATGTTCCACTAGGAACCCGAGGGAGCAATAATAATATATGATAACAATATGATAACGATTATAATACTATTGAATGTCGATGTTTTCACGACCTACAATGTGTTGACGCTCTACACGGTCAAAGACTAACAACGTTGTATTAAAAAGCACAAGTGAAACTCGATAAGATGTATGAATAATGAAATCAGATTTCGAAAAGCGCGATGCGGACGAGAAAGTGTGTAACCGCACAGAAATATATGTGTAATTAACGAGAATGGATTTCCAACAATACATTGGCATATATGCAACAAACATTTGTAAACTCAGTTTCCGTAAACGCGTAATGTGCAGACATAAGTTGATCTTATTGGCGTACAGTTATAGTTAATACAGGCGTGCATCGGTGGTACAGTGGTCAGGACTCTCGCCGCCCATGCACATGGTCCGAGGTTTGATTCCCTGCCGATGCACACCTGGTGTCTGATATCTCAGATAGCCAAACCGAGTGGCATGCCGTCAACTCATAAAGTAGGCAACGGTGCGAGAAAGTCGTTACTCGGGGAAAATTTCGACGGCCATCGCAACAGTCAGGAGCTTGTCACAATACTCGGACGGAAAGACCGATTAAGAGTAGACTTCCGTGGAAATCCGTCCTTGACGAGAGAATGATAGGACTGGTTAACGGTAATGCCTCAGTGTTTACGCCATGAGATGAGCTAGTAACTTCACCAGCTAGCGCAATTCAAAGGCTTTGTTACATTTTCGCGTGTTATTTCTCAATTCTTTTTTTACTCTATAGGCGACTTTTTAACAGGTCTCTCGACGATAGTATTAAATATTTAGTTCTATTCTTACATAGAATATAACTTTTACGGTTAAAATTATCCGTTATAGATAGTGTCCACCTAAGTGCTACTGTTATAGCATCTTCGCATTTAGCGTATTTGTATAGGGTATCTTAATATTCTATTTCTATATTCTTATTCCCATAAACTGTTAACTGCATACAGAACTAGACAGTTTAAACCCCCAACACTCTGAAACGGACCTTACAGACATATTGCTCATTCTCTTAAAATTAAGAATTTTAACTTTGTTCTAAATACCAATGGTCCAAACTAAGCGTATAACTCCACTGTTTGCTTCACATCCCAGTAAAAAAATCAAACCAAACAGAATATATTCTGTTGGGCTACTTATAAGTAGCCCTGCAGGAAGTTAGAGTACTACGTCTGTTGATTTAACAACTACATATACGTCTGCTGCGGTAGGCACGTCAAGTCCAGAATTTAAACTCCCCTCACTTGCTTGCGTATTAAACAGCATAATGGATGGTTTACACAGTGATACCACATGTAATGATCTAGGCCTCGTAGACACCTGCAAAGCGTCATGCGATAAGAATCACACGGCAAACATTCTTACTCCCATCACTAATCCAGTTTTTTGTTCTACACTTAGTTGTGAAGATAAAATCGAAGAACTATTTCTTATAATTAGGGGGCTTGAAGTTAAGATGTCAAAACTGGCACTGCCTACCCAATTAGACAAAAATGGGGAAAATCGTGTCTAAAATGGGGACAAAATGGCGACATTGCATTGAGTAAAAATGGGGAAAAAGTAAGATTTCCCCCCTTTTCCCCATTTTGTGTCCTTTATTACCCCATTTTCCCCATTTTGAAAATTCAAGTTGTCCCCACAATAACCCTATTTCTTCCCCACAATTACCCCATTTTCCCCATTCTGTCCCCTCAATTTCCCCATTCTGTCCCCACAATTACCCCATATTTCCCATTCTGTCCCTCATTTCCCCATTCTGTCCCCACAATTACCCCATTTCGTCCCCACAATTACCCCATTTGGTCACCGCAATTACGCCATTTCGTCCCCAGAAATCGCATAATTTCCGTATACTGTCCCCGGAATTTCTCTATTCTTTATTCGAATATTACCGCCATAATTTGTCCCCCTTTTTAACAAATAATCCACCGTTAACCTGGTAAGCTTCCCCCTTATCACTCATTTACTTATATTGATTATATATATATTGATTACGTCAAACAACTGAAAAGTCATATCAAGGTTTTTTACCGGAAAAAATTATATTTGATTTTTTTGAGTTAAAGGAAAACAGTTTACAAGATTTCGGTAAATTAATTCTTTAGGATTAATGAACAGTTTCAGTTGCGATTAATACACACAAGTAGACTGATTGCCTTGTAATTCCATATCTCATTGCACTTGTACTAATTCTCCACATCGTCAAGTAGATCCATTGAAGTGTCCTGAAAAGAAAGAAAAAAATTCATTAAGATAGTAATCCACACTGGCACTTATACAGACAGTTGACACTGTAATAATGAAGTACTTAACGTGTTTATTCAGCTTTAAAATTTTATTTCATTAATGAGTATAATTAAAATTATTTGACTACATAATAGAAATACTCACACTTAAAGACCTTAAGTTTCAGTAATTTCTACGGCATGTACTTATTTAAATGGTAACTTACAGGAGAGATCCTCTGGTCACTCTTCTTATTGTCAACTGCAACCTTTAAAAATAAAAACACAATTTAGTTAATTGATATTTATAACATGAAAGGGTTTGTAGTGTAGTAGCATTAATTTAATAAAAAACGTTTACTTACTCTTCGCCGGGTCTCCCTTTTGTCTATACGATCACGTATATCATGGAAGTAGGCCTTTACAGTCTTTTTTAGAATTTTCTTAACGTCGTCATCAGACATTGTAGCCGAAACGAACTTGCTGACAATGACGGCTAAAAGAAATAATTAAATTAAACAAGCTTACACGTTATAACTGCATAAAAGGTGCATTTAATGAGAGCCAATTTCCTTGGAGTTCCAAATGCTGTAAAACGACTTGACAGCTTAGGCTCCATAACATAATTTAGCGTCGCTCTCAACGAAGACTCCGGATTGAAAGATAATTTTTCCGCCATTTTCATCATCTGAAAGTAAGTAAAGGTTTATTGTGAACTTACGAATGATTCTTTAAATTTCGGATTTTAAGGTGACGCTTCCAATTGGGTGAACTCTTCTTCGGTAGTTAAGGGGAATTACAGTTGACTATTGTCAATGGTTGATTTCCCACTTCCAACGGTGGCCACACCCGTTGACTTATTCACTGACAACAATTGCGCCATCATTGTTTTCAGCGACTGAAGTTCTGCTTTCATTTCTCCTTTAAGGGACTGCATTTCCCCTCTAATTGACTGCAACTCATTGACTACTTTATTATCTGAATCACAGTTTTCCTTACTGCAAAGTAAATACTAATGAAAAATGACATACGTAGTCTGCTGAAATGGTTGCGCTATAGGTGAAGACGTTGCCACTGGCACTTGTTGAGTGGAAGTGCTGAAGGAGTAATGATATTAAAGGAATGCGTTACCTGGCTATCGGCGACATAACAGTTTCCATGAAATTTGTCGAAAGGTATTTTGAAGGCAAACAAACTTTCTGTGCCTCCACTGCTTCAAGTTCCACTGAGTTGTAAGCGTAAGAGGAGTTTTTTGTCTCAACTCTGCATTCTGTGATTAAGCAATAAGAGGAATCTACCTTTGACGTTTTGAATTGATAAGAGGTAATGTATCCTCCAGATTATCTGAATTGGAGAGTACACTGTGTATTCGTTTAGTAGCCTGCAAAGTATTCTTGGCTTCCATGAAAGAGTCTAATTACAGTAATGTAGGTAATACGTAAATAGTTACCTAGTTCAGCTAACATTTGACAATCCGTTAACACCCATTCCGGTCGAGGTCTTACGCAAGCCTCAACTTCATTATCTGTTATACTGCTATGATACAAGCACAGGTCTTCGGATAGCATCCAACTTCTGGCAGCTATGAATAATTCTTTGGAACCAGCTTTCCATAATACAGCATAATTCTTCTTTCCTTTCTGTAAGAAGTGATAAATATGATGTAAACAAAATTTACTGTCTTAATAGTCCGCTTGGTAATTGAATGCAGGAATGCCGACGATTGACACAACTGTCTAAGCAGGTTATGGAAAAGTATGAGGCAAAGGCACCGCAACTGCATACCTATCTGTACGAATTCCGAAACACTTACAAGTAATGTCTGACGGACGAATCTCTACCTTGTGTGGGCTAACTTTTGAGCATTTCCATATCCCAATGTGGGATGACTTAAATGGTTCCTCGAAGAAATCACTAAACTCTGCATAAGGTCTGAATATTAGCCTTTCCCTATTTATCTCAGTTTTCAGACCCGGTCTACCGTGAGCTATAACTAAGTTATCTGGTGAAGAGGAAGTAATAAGTGTATTCCTAGTGTTAACTGTTTGCCTACGTGCATCCACCTCACACTCATTTAAAACTTCACTGTGTACTCCTCCTGATTTGCACTCGTGGAATACCTTTTCAGCAAAACGGTTTGCCGCTTGCTTAGCGATTGCATTGTTTGAATGTATTGATCGCCTGATTGTCTGCATATAAGATTCAAATGGGAAGGCCGAAAAAGATTCCAACGGTCCCATTTGATTGGCATCTTCAGCCAAGTGTTGCAGACAATGGATGTTGTAAACTAGGTGCTTCCTACCATATATAACCTCAAACTGATTAAGAAAGTTGATTAACTCAACTCTGCAACCTTCTAAGTAATTTTTATAAAATCTAGGGTGAGAGAAAAGGTAAACTGCTAGACTTAATCTTTGGAAGTTGCGATAAATCGTCAGTGGCATTATGTCCTTAAGTACAACTGGTCCTAGGTACAGGAGGAACAGACGACATTCTGTGGCTTTCCACCGACTAACTTCGGTTAGCCCCCTACATTTCCTCGTGAAGTCCCTGGGTGTCATTCCAGCACAGTCTAATATCTTCCCGTCAATATCTCCTAGCATAAGACGGTCCACGTGCATCTCACATTTTTTAGCTAAGTCTTGCCAGAGACTTATAAGCTTCCTAACTACCCCTAAGTACACCAGGTGCATTGGATCAAGGGGGAAGCACTTAACCATATCAATGTTTAATTCCTCAAAAATGCAGTCTCCACGGTGGTGACTTGACTGCATCCTTTGACGGAAGCTGTCATCAGTTCTTATTGGGAAAAAGCCATTTCCAAATATCATTCTTCCATCAACTTTAACTCCGGTGACTGTGCATTTGTCGCAACCTGAACTAGCATTATGGCCTACCATATACTTCAAGTCCGCTCTAGCCGGCGCATCACAGATGACGGCTGTTAAACGAACGTTGAAATGCCTATGAAGTCTGGTAATGTGTATGCCTAGACTTAATATATCCTTCAGTTCAGATACTAAGTCAATGCATAACTCTTTGTAACTGCTGGGCTTGCTAGGACCACCATATATACCTATCTAGAAAACACTGCTTTAAAACGGTGCCGTAATCCTACCTAACAGGGGCCATAACTGCTGGTTAGAAGACTTCGAGATGGACAAACCGTCGACATTCAACTGCAGGTCAATCATGTTGCTGGGAATTTCAATCACAGACGACATCTCCATGTAGTGCTGCAAACATCTTTTGAGACCGATGTGGCAATACATTCCTTCTCCAAGTAGTCTTGACTTGCAAGAGTCACACATTATCAGTACACTTCTAACAGTTGTTGGAAGTTGAGACAATTTCACACGGAAGATCTCCAAGATTCTGTTAGCGTCTGCTTGTGAAATGTTCGTGGTGACTAGGATATTCAGAAGCAAACTTGTCAATTCATTACGTTCAGAAGAAACTTTTGTGCACATTTCCGAAGTACTAGCACGTGGTGTTACGCTGGTGCACGGTGTCGATGGCACTACCTCCATATAATTAGTCATACTATCAGTGTTCACTGAAGAGGGCTCGACCTCAAAACAGGAAGGACAGCATGCGAGACAGCTTCCGTTGACGTCGACGCTGAATTTATCTCGGCCATTATCTGCGCATAATTACGTTTATACCTTCTGTAAAACGTAGTGTAATGGCAGGTCAGTTGTAGATTACGCTCACGTAATCTCTTCAGGCTTTATGTAGGGTATTTAGTGTTAGACTAGGAGAAAATTAGAAAAGGGGGAACAGCGACCACCTGCCTGAATACTGAACAGTTTAAAAGTGCGCGCAAGGTGTGTAAGTGTAATAAAACAAACCCTGACATATGTAGCGCTGTGATTAACGTTTAGCAATGAAATTTGGCACTAATTGAACTGACTGGTCAGTAGGATTAAAAATTATTCAATAGGAAGATTTAGATTTCATTGATTTACGAAAAATGCAGCAGTTAATTCATGCATTTTATTCATTTCCAGCCTCGGTGAAGTATTTCCGACCTAAAACTTTTACTACTTACAAATTTTTCAGTAGTCTACCGAGGTAAGTAAAACTTTCAAACGCTTCCCCATTTTGTCCCCATTATTCGCATTTTGTCCCCACTTTTCAAATCTTGTCCCCATTATCCCTATTTTCTCCAAAATGTCCCCACTTTGTCCGATCGGGTAGTGAAACTGGCAGTATTAGTACTTCACCTAGAAAGTTACATCAAACTGCAAACCTTATAAACTACGTTGCAGCTGAAGTATATCAACGTGTAGTGCGCGGGAAGAACATAATTGTGTATAATGTACCGGATAATGCACAGATCAACAAGGTCAAAAGCACTCTTTTGAATGCATGCTCTATGAATAACGTCCCATGCAGCTGCCATCGACTAAGAAAGTCTCAGAAAAATAAATCTTGCACACTTGTGTTGAAATTTGACTCGTCCTCTAATGCTGACATCTTTTACAGTAGGCAAACACTACTAAAAAATACGCGTTACCACACGATTAAGTTAGCTCGTGACAAAACGCCTATCCAAAGAATGACTTATATGACCGATGCTAAAACCGTGAATCCCAACTCGTCTACAACACCCTGAGCACCCACAATTCTGTAGAGGCAGAGCAAAGGGGTGTGAACTTTTCTGTACAAAGCACATCGTTTTCGGAAACGAACTTTCGTGAAAATATAAGGTCCAAAAATGGTTCGATGTATAACCACAGACTAAGAAGGAAATCCACAGTGGATCCAGACTCCTCTGATAACGATCCCTGTACCCCGGTGACAAACTGCGGTATATAACACCCAGTATTCCCCAATCCAAGCAGTCTCAATTCCAGGAAGTTGAAAAGTGGGGCTACCAGTTCGTCCACAAAGACAGTGCATAGGAAGAGATTATTGCCACACACTAATTCAGATACTCACAGTTTGATGACACACCTCTCTTCAGAAACAAATGCTCACAAAACCAAAAGGGATAAAAACCGTAAAACGCAGCCCGAACCTCGTAGCTACTTGTCCAAAAAAGTTAAACCTCCCACCACTATAAACCAAAAGATTGATACACTTAACTATAGGGCGTCGAATAGTGATGAAGTAAATCGCAAAAATTCGAGTCAGTTTAGCTTGCTTGGTAGACCACCTCCACCTATTTACATGCCCATACTCAACGGGACTGACCATCCAGCGATCAGCGCTTTTACTGAAACGACATTACCATTTTTTATTCAGGTTCACAACATGACCTCAAACATACTACAAATGCTCACCACTCTCCACAGGTTTCGCCCCCCAACATAGATATGACAGCTCATACAGCAATGCCTAATTACTGCCTGGAGCTCACTTTACATGACTCAGACAATTCTCTTCTTCGTCAAAAACCCTCTACATCCTTTTCTTCTGATAGCCAATCTTCTTTACGTCCGAACATACTTGAACACGGAAATATAACTGACCCCCTTTGCACTTCGAGCTTTCCTAGGGCATCTACAGACATAGATATTTCATTGTCGTCTGAGGACACTATTTGCTTTGATAATCTTGTTCCTAAATGTAAAGAAAACCCAAGAGAAAACATAAAGAATTTCATTCCTATAAAAGTAAATGCTAAGCTGCGAAAGCTGTACCGACAGTACCACAGAGAAAACGACTTCTCATGTCTTCTAAATATACAGAACATTTATCTAGCTTTGAAAGAAAATAACGACAAAGCCCTACTCAGACAAGAACATGAAGCTCTTAAAGATAGCTCTAAATACACTGCAATCTGTAGGCTTTATCGCAAAAGGCTAAACTCCCGTAAAACGGATATACAATTCATTTTAGAAAATGGCCAAACCGCTAGTGACCCTAAAATAATTTGTAAGCTAAACTCCTATTTCTCACAGTCATATACCTATGATGATAATACGTTGCCACAACCTCTATTCCCTGTACGTTCACAAAAAACCTTAGAAATTATCAGCTTTTCTTCAGATAATATTAAGAAAGCAATCACTTCTCTTATAAGTTCAAACAACCCAGGTCCTGATATGATTCCCTCAACTTTTTTAAAATACGGTGGTGAAGACATTCCTATTCTCCTTCTTAAATTGTTCTCTACCTCTGTATCGACTGGAACATATCCAGATGCATGGAAAACCACGCAAATTACCCCTAGGTATAAGTCAGGCTCCCGTTCAAGTGTCATGAGTTACAGGCCCATTAACCTAACTTCTGTTATTTCAAGGGTTCTGGAAAAGATCGTGAAAAGTGCCATTTTTGACTTCCTCTCTCAAGAGAAACTTATCACTCCTTATCAACACGGTTTCATGAAGTCACGTTCTTGTACCACATGCCACTTACAATTTTTCGAACACATCTCACAACTTAAAGATTCCAGTATGATCACAGTTATCGTATACTTAGATCTTAGTAAAGCCTTTGACACTGTAAGCCACCGACTGTTAATATCAAAAGTCCAGTCCTATGGGATCCAAGGTTCATTGTTAAGCTGGACCAGTTCGTTTCTAAGCAACCGGATGCGAATGGTCAGGTTAGGTTTCCACACATCCAACCCCGTTCGGACTACAAGTGGAGTTATACAAGGTAGTGTCCTAGGTCCACTGCTATTCTTGTTATATTTTAATGACATTTACGACGTTATTAAACATGGCAGACCTTTCCTATTTGCCGATGACATCAAAATAGTGTATCACTCACTCAGAAATGAAGTGTCATGTGTATTTAGTAGGATTCAAGATGATATTGATAGCGTCCAGTTATGGTGTAACATGTGGAAAATGATGTTTAACGTTGAAAAATGTGGTGTGCTATACTCCAAAAGCATTTCATCTGAACTTTCTATCTCCCTACACAACAAACATATTCGTCGTCTGCCGCTTACAACAGACTTAGGTCTGAAATACACTCCACAATTTAGCCTGACGGAATGTGTTAAATTACAAGCATCAAAGGTCAAAAAGCTCTTTGGATTTTTATTCCGAAACTTTAAGACCAATGAATCCAAAATTATGCTGTACAAGTTGTGCGTAAGGCCCTTACTTGATTTTTGTCCCCCTATCATGGACAGTGTCTCCGTAAAAGACAAATGCAAATTGGAAAGTCTACAAAGGGCGTTTACTAAACGTCTAGTAGGTGAAAATCTTTGCATTTCTTACTACGACAGATGTAATCTATTCGCCTTGGAACCCTTATGGGTTAGACGACTGAAGTTCAACCTAAAAATAACATTTAGGATTGCTAAAGGGCTTATATATTTCCCCCACAATGACTTTACTTTCAGTTCACCCAAGAAATATAACCTGAGAAATAAATCTTCTTCTTTTAAAGTTCCCCGCTGTCATACAAGATACAGATCAAACCCTTTCACTGTGAGATACCGTTGCATTTGGAACCGTCTTCCAACTGAAATTAGAGACAGTCCCACCCCAAAAAATTTCTCATCTTTGCTGAACAAATATTTCATTAACAGCGGGTTAGAAGGGGTATGTGACAAACTAAAAATTAGAGGTCTGATACGGCACTCCTCTGACCCTCACTGTTAGCTCCTGAGATCTGTAAACCCTATGTTTGACACCACTTTCACTATGATTGCTTTCACAAGCGTAGCCACCTGATTTTAATCAGCCTTAAATTTAAAAATTTTTTTTCAAATATTTTTGCATATATCCCTGATAATATTGTATTATGAGTATTTCAGTATGCTAAGGTTCACTCTCGAGTTCCAGATGCAAATCAACTGAAGGCGACTGGTATTAAAATATCTCCGGAGCCTGCCTAGTGCTATAAGTCTAGCTATACGCAAATTAAGGCGAAAATGGTGGTTGTCTAAGTACTCAAATAAACGGTGAGTTTTAAATAGTAGTGACTCTTATCCTATTATTCTATAACTATAATCCTGTATGTTCAACTTTTCTTGAACAACATATTATAACTTGCCACTACTTATCTGCTCAATGCTGCACGATTATTCCCTGATTTTCTAAACTACATTTGCTTATATCTAAAATGAAGTCTCAGATAGCCTTTCTTTCTTACATTTTTCGTCTTCAAAATGCTGTAAAAGATGAAATATACATGATGTTCTTCTGAAAGTAGTCATTCATACCATAAATTTGAGCAAGTCGACGAAGGAATATTTGGAAAACAAAAAGTTTGTGGCATATTGCAACAGAAATTTAAAAAAATAAATAATTTTAAAAAAATGAAGCATTCCGCCAGGGCCTTGAACAAAAAAGGTGGGAGGGTGGTGACTGCTAGTCAGCGGATATGATGGTGGGGACATATGTGAACCACCCTTATCTGTGAGACAGCACTCTATTGCTAAGGCTCCTGAGTTCGGATGGCTTCTGCAAAATGAGAATAAATAAAAAAGTAAAAAATAATAAAAAAGAAAAGAAATAGAAGTTGAAAATTGCCTAGAGCCGAGATTTAAATGCAAACTCCCGAATGAAAGTAAATGGTATGAGCCCGCTACTTCAGAAGGACACCGAACTGTATACTTCAGAAAAACATATTACTAGGCCCTCGCTTTTCTTTTACATAGCTCACACACTCTGACTCTCGTGTTTAACTCCTTTTAAACCTCGTAAGTAGGTGAAATTATCACCTGTCTTTCACTTTAAACTAATTGTTCGCAGAAAAGACTGTAAAATATCGGGAAAATAATATTTCTTGAAAAAAACAATAAAAAACGATGAACCCCATGTCTGTTATATATTTTGAATTATTAACACCTTTTAAATACTTCTGCACCTGTCTGCTGGTTTTCATGTGTCTTCTTCTCTTTTCAAACATACTGCTTTCAACGAAGGTACAGCGCTGCAGTTCTCTACTTATTCGTGATATTGCTAGCTCATCTGGTGAATAACGGGATCATCGGTATTATAAAATCTGCTGACAAGTTCAAAGTGGGTCTCATAAACAACTGGAAATGTCACAAATATGATGTACTTACAGGTAAATTTAAAGTTTAATAGACTCTGAAATTCTTTCTGAATGATTTACTGATAATTATTGTTTATTCTGCATCTCTTATGTAATACGTCAGCACCTGTACAGAAATGCTACTGTAATCCCACTCGTCAAGCAGTGATCTGAAACAGAGTGTTGCGTGCTAGTAAGAACGAAGACTCAAGGTCAAGTATTATATTTACAACCAATCGCAATACAATTAGATAAGAGGGAAGGGCACTCCTATTGGTCATCCGTTGCCTCGTCTTGGGTAACCAATCCCTGCATACTTCGCAGCCAACCTGAAAGTAGACAAGCATAGTTTGAACATTAGAAAACCGCCAAACTTACCATGCCTTACACTACCCCCTCTCCCATAGGAGCACTGTCCGCAGTGCTAGGTGACTGTTCCTGCGGGACTTGTCTGAACTAAGGCCTGTTGTCGAAAAGGTTTTAGTCTATTGAAGTGTGTGACTAGACTATGAGAGGAATTCGGTTCCTGAATCCTACAGGTGCAGTCACTTAGTACCTCTACTACAGTGAATGGTCCTTCCCAGCGTTTATGGAATTTAAGAGCTTTCCCTTTAGGTGGTGCCTCCTTAAGTAGCATCACCTTGTCTCCTGGCTCCACTGGTGATCCATGTGCTTTCCTATCATAGTATTCTTTCTGGTACCTCTGGTTTGTTTGGAGTATATCCCTAGTCATCTGATGTACCTTGTTCAAGTTTCGTCGAAGTCTGATTACGTGTTCGGATGCAATCAGTGTATCCTCTCCTAGTGTGTTTGAAGTCAGATCGATTGGCAACCGGAGTTCTCTTCCAGTGACCATATAATGAGGCGTTTGACGCGTAGCTTTGTGAATGCTTGCTCTGTATGCCATTAAGCACTGTGAGAGTGATCGGTCCCATTCCCTGGGGTTGTTTTGATCTACAAATGCCTGCAAGAGGGATTTAAGTGTCCGATTGGTGCGTTCAACCAAGCCATTTCCCTGTGGGTGGTACGCGGTAGTGCGTGTCTTCCGGATACCCATTATACGACAGAGTTCGCTGACAACGATACTTTCAAAGTTGGATCCTCGATCTGAATGCAGTTGAAGTGGTGCCCCCCAACGGCTGACCCAGTGGTCAAAAATTGACTCTGCGATGGTTACAGCATCAATCTGTGGTATCGCAATAGCCTCGCACCATTTGGTAAAATGGTCTACCATGACTAAAATATAGTTATTATTTCTGGAAGTTACTGGGAGAGGTCCAACCAAGTCTATTTGTACTAAGTCATTCGGATGGCCAGTTATAATGGGTTCTAAGGGTGCCTTATTATATTTGTGCGGAGCCTTAATAGTTTGGCATACCTCGCAGGAGTCACAGAAATCTATGATGTCTTTCCTCTGGTGAGGCCACCAATAACGTCTTTTAGCCGCTTCAATCATTTTCCCTGAGCCCGCGTGGCCTAACTGCTGGTGTAATGACAATAGTACTGTGGGTAGTGCCGACTGTGGAGCCACAACGCGACGAGTATAAGTGGGTCCATGTTGGTAGTAGAGGATGTCATCGACAATTTTCAGATTATCCCACAGAGACCATAAACACCGGGTTTCCCATCCAAGCTTACTTATTTCCTGGGTTGTCGGTCGTTCGCCTCCATTTCGAACACGTTCGTAAATCAAGGCCAGTTCAGGGTCTGAAGACTGAAGTTCAGGCCAACTATATGAAGTATGAGCCTCTAGTTGGAGCAGCGAAACTTGTGCTTCGGTGCATGATGGGCAGTCACCGTGATACCTAAGAGGTTTTCTTGACAATGCATCTGCATTTCCATGATTCTTACCCGGTCTATGCATGCATTCGAAGTCATACTCTTGTAGGTGTTCTTGCCATCTGGCAATCTGACCCTCAGCTTCTTTGAAGTTATGTAGCCAGCTAAGGGCTTTGTGATCAGTGCGTACAATGAAATGTCTACCGAGGAGATATGCCCTAAAGTGTTTAACAAAATTGACCAGTGCCAGCATTTCTTTCCGCGTGGTGCAGTAATTCTTCTCACTCTTGTTGAGTGCTCGACTTGCATAGGCTATCACCTTTTCTACTCCATCTGCGTCTTTTTGAGACAAAACTGCCCCGATACCAGAGTCGCTAGCATCTGTATCTAGGATGAATGGACCTGCCTGGTCAGAAACATTGGGATACGCTAGGATAGGGGGGCTACATAAACAGTTTTTAAGTCTTTCGAAGGCTTCCGTAGCTGATGCTGTCCAATTGTAGTCTTTCTTCTTGAGAATGTCGAATAGAGGAGCTGCAAGGAAAGAGAAGTTAAGTACAAAACGTCGATAATACGAGGCTAACCCTAAAAAACTATGTAACTCGGGGGCTGAGTTTGGGAGCGGCCAGTCTTTAACTTCCTGAACTTTTGCTGGATCACATTTAATGCCTTCGGCTGAAACAATGTGACCTAAGAAACACACTTCTTTCCTGAAGAATTGACATTTCGATGGGTTCAGTTTTAACCCAACGGTCTGCATCCGTTCTAATACTTCGGAAATATCACTTAAATGTTCGGTCAACGTCTTACTATGTATGATAACATCATCTAGATATACCAAACACTTACCTGGTATGCAATCACTCAAGACCGTTTGCATGAGGCGTTGGAATGTTGCTGGGGCATTGACTAACCCAAACGGCATTGTTTCAAACTCATACAGGCCTGCTTGTACAATGAATGCTGTCTTTTGCCTGTCATCTGGGTGTACTTCAACCTGCCAATATCCCGATGCCAGATCTAGAGTGGTAAACCAATTCGACCCTCTAAGGCATCAAAAGTGTCGTCTATGCGTGGAAGGGGAAAGCAGTCTCGTCTAGTTAACAGGTTCAACTTACGATAATCTACACATAACCGGAGTGTCCCATTCGATTTCTTAACTAAAACTACCGGTGAAGCCCATGGAGATACGGATGGTTTGATGACATTTTTCTCTAACAGTTCATCAACTAACCTGTTAAGCTCCTTCTGGTAATGTGCAGGTACTCGCCGTGCAGGTTGTCTACAAGGTGGGGCGTTACCCGTTTCTATGTGATGTTGGACCAGTTTTGTTCTTCCCGGGCTTTTTCCATCCCAGTCAAAACAGTCCTCATATTTGTCTAGCATTTTATTAAAGTTGGCAGCCGTTTCCGATGGTAGGGGTTCTATAGTCGTCAGCATTCGCTGTTTCTCATTCTTAGCATCTCCCTGCACGCCAAAAGTGCCGTGCTCTTTGTCGTTCCCTACAATAAATGGGATGGAACAGTCCTTCAGTATAAGAGTCCTCTGACTACAATCTATTATTCCGGACAGCTTTTCCAGGAGGTCGACTCCCAAGATTACCTGCCACGGCACCCGGGTAGAGATGATGAAATTGTGTTGAAGTGACAGTGTTCCCAATTTAAGTGGCAGCAGGACCAGTCCCTGGGATTGCATGCAATCTCCATTGGCTGTCGTAAGCCGCAAATTGTGAGTCCCTATTGTTCGCCTAAACGTCTCTGGAACACATGAGGAATGTATGACAGAACAAGTTGCTCCTGAGTCAACTAACATAACACACTTTTTTCCACCTATATAACCTACAACTTTCGGGGAGGAGGTGACACCGATTAGGTTTACAGTAGGCACACAATTCATATCGACATGTGACTCACCTGCATTGTGACCACAACTCCTAGCAAGCTTACCAAACCGCCTGCAGTAGTAGCAATCGTTTCTTGAAGTGGATTGCGACTGTGGGCGTCCTTTCCACGGTGGTGTAGGATTCTGTGCATGCTTTGTTGTTGTGTGCTGATATCCCATTGCGTTTACTTGTGGGCATGTGGTTCCTGGCTCTTCCAGGCTTTCCACTAGGCGTGCCCTAGCTTCCGCTTCTGCCATGGATGCTGGAGTGTGCAAGTTGAAGTCCTTCCTGTAACGGACGTCGACACCTTGCAAGAACTTGGAATATATAGCGTTTTCAACCTCTGAATATGTCTTGTCCTGCATAGCTTGACGCGCAAGCTTGCGGAGACGTAAGGTGAACTGGTTGATAGATTCACCTTGTCTCTGGTTACACTCGCTGAATCTTTTCAGCGCTTCAATGGGAGGTATTGGTGGCACTATACGTGCTCTTAGAGTACTCAACAGGGTGGTCAAGGGCATATGCACGTAATCCAAACCAATTGTGTACATTTCCAAGGACCGTCCAACAGAATCGATGACGAATGCGTTCGGGTGAGGCACGTTCATCAGATCAATGTATCGGCACACCTTGTCCGACCACAGCTCGAAATCATCACCCACCTCCAGTGTATGCGGCAAGGGATGGACATATCGCGAAGCAGGCTGATTTGACTGAAAAGCTGGAGCCCTCACTTCAGCTAATTGATCCACCTCGTTGGATGCTGTCTCTTTGACAGGCGAAGTGTTCTTGGAAGCCTCATTGGGTCGAGACTTGGAAGAAGAAAGTTTTTTCGTTGGCAGGCTCGCCATTTATGTAATCCCACTCGTCAAGCAATGATCTGAAACAGAGAGCAAAGCGCACGTTAGCAGCGTGATCACACAAGTGTTGCGTGCTAGTAAGAACGAAGACTCAAGGTCAAGTATTATATTTACAACCAATCGCAATACAATTAGATAAGAGGGAAGGGCACTCCTATTGGTCATCCGTTGCCTCGTCTTGGGTAACCAATCCCTGCATACTTCGCAGCCAACCTGAAAGTAGACAAGCATAGTTTGAACATTAGAAAACCGCCAAACTTACCATGCCTTACACTACTTACCTTCCTCAACTAACGCAATCATTTATGATTCCCGCGTGAAATTGACATGTATTTTTTTTCAATCACAGTTTAGATTTGACGCTATATCTATTTCCTTATTTGTACACTTCATCTTAAATGTTTTTCTCACATTTACCAGTATTCAACTTATTTCTAAATTAACAAATCATACTATATGTTCTATAAGTTTTCATAAATGTACATATGTTCATGCCTGTAAAAATGGCTGGTTTCTGTTACAGAAATAAAATTATTATTATTATTATAGCACATTTAGGTCAAGCCAGAACAACCGAAATCTATATAATAATATATTTATTTTTATCCATGCAGGACACACTAGTTCTACAGGCATGGATAAGTATTATTTAAATTACATAAATTTGATTTATGGTGAAAGTACACGGTTGCTGTCCTTTTTGACGTTAGTTTGTGGGTACAGTCTGTTAAATAGTCATTCAGTGTAGCACATTAAGAAATACAGAAATCGTCTTCGCATTAATAAACACTCAAGTGAATGTTGGATGGATTACAAATATTTGGGAAAAGAATAAATCTTGAAGGTAATTCCTCCATATAACTCTGTTGTGTACGGCATCGTATCTCGCTCTTGTTTTATGTTCAGATTGGGTCATCATTTGAAAAAAGTGATTTAATTTTACGATTTTGTCAGCATTTTTATCCTAAGTAGCACCAGAATTGGATTTTGCTGAATGTAGGTTAATATTCTTCATTGCGAGGCAGATTTGGTTTACAGCACCCACGTCAGCCAAGAACGCCATCTGTCACTGCACCGTTGTTCCGTAGGAGTAAGTTGATTAGTACGAAGAAAGCTATATTTAAGCCACTTTAAATCATTGATAGTGCTTGTATAGGGAAAATTCTACAATAGCATCCCAAGGGATGAGAACGCACAAGTGACATTAAGGCGGCCAATCATAAAATAGGAGGATTTTGCATGAAATTTTACGTATATTTACAGAAAAAGCATGAAAAACATTTGTCAATGTAGTTGAGGATTGAACGATCGATTCGTGGTTGTTTTCTCAAACCCGAATTCCCCACTTTTTCGCGCAGGCATCAATACACCAGTCACCGTCTCATCGATCGCTGTTCAGAAAGCGTTTACAAAACCGTCAGAAGTAATATTGTGATTTATTATTGTATTATTTGTTCTTAGACCTTAGTTGTAAAGTTGGCTATATGTTGGTGTTAGAATAAAGAATTCTTGAGTCGCCAATCTGTGTTCTGGTTTTCGCGTCCGTTCGTACTAAGAATTTCTGAAAAGCTTCGAGGAACAGTGTGAGGCGCAGCGTAGCAAGAGCTGGGCATTAACGGCTTACAAGACGTGACTGACAACAATATACAAAATGATTTTGTCTAATATGAGATAAAAGCATCTCCCAATTATATTGAGGAGTTTCAATTTTAATATAAGTATAAAACTTGGGCACTGTGGTAGAGTATAATTCCATTATAGATAAGATTTTATTTTGATAAATCGCACAGTGTTTACAGTAATGTTTACTGATGACGTTTCGAGCACAATTTATTGCTCATAATCATATCAATTTTAAATTAAACCAATTTCTATACATATTTTCATCCAGTTGACTAAAAACAACTTGGTTTTGAGAGCCGTTTATATCTCCTATTCTATTGTTTAGTCTTCCGCAGAAGCCTTCGATTGAATTGGTATGAGTACAAGTTCTAGGATCAACGAAGTCATCCGAATGGTTTAATCGGCGATGTTTATATCCCATAGCCGATACTCGATTATATCATAGCCATCCATCCGCATGAATGGTAGTATCTGGCAAGGGCACCTGTCAAGGAAATTATCCCTAAGTTCCTATTGTTACGAAAACGCTCCGCGCCGATAAAAACTACGTACTTTCTTCGACCTTAACTCCAAAACACCAGTATTGTAAGAAGGAAGCTATATTGTTTGGCAATTAAAGCCGTGAACAGTAAAACACCATAAACAAATATTTTAGACAAAAGTATGGAGTACTTTTATTCGTTTTGGTCGTCCTATTCGAATTTGTACACGGTCGAACAATTCGCGCCTTCGAGTTGCCCAGCAATGACTACCAGTTCCAAAACTAAGCGTTCAATTTTCACCTCCGTTGACACCAGCCTCTGAATAATTTGGAAGAGTGTATCCGCACTCCTATCTGGAATACGTTTGATGAATCCTTTCTGAATCCTGGTGTCGTAAATTCCCAGAACTTAAACATTATTTGCCCTAGCACGTCCTCTACTGTACTTCTTTATAAGCACCGTTTCTTTTATATGTACTATAACACCGACTCCTACCTAGATTTCTACAATACTGTTCAATTTCCATTACGTCAAATCGCAAAAATTGCAGCTATTGCACAGTACGCGTAAAAGTATTTTCTGCTAGAGAGGCAGTTGGTCCCAACAGGGTCTTCAAAATCTAGGAATCGCAAAAAAAACAGGACATTGGTCAAAGAAAGTCCCGATTTACAAACAAAGTTCCAAAAAGACAGTGAGCGCAATATCGCTTGAAATTAAGTCACGCGTAGATAAAGGCTATCCTGGCCCAGAACAAACAAGAAGCTGGTTACGGTTTCTACGGTACTATTAATAAACAAATCAATAATTATATATATATATTGTTATGTACTCGTCGCTGAATTATTGTTATGGACTGGTCGAGAAACTAATAGTCCTGACGCGAGAAGGCGGAAATCAGAAGACCACTAGGTTTGCGATGATACTTCTATTGTCCAAACACAAGGAGACGAAAATAAATGGTCTCACACCAAAGTGGTAAGTAAGTGAAGCAGTTGTAAAGTAAAGTAGTTCACACAAATTGAGAATACTAATATATATAAGTAATTCAGACAAGCGTGGGAAAAATCATTAGACAGTCTTAACATGAATGGCTAATTATAATGGAGTGTCGATCCAATTATACATAGCGAATATAGCAGACATGCCAACAAACATATATGGATATATGTCACCAAGCAACGGACTGTCAACAAACACTCATATTATATATAATATAATATAAGGAGAATACACATTATTAAAGGAGACAAGTCCATACAAGTGAAGTGGTCACAGACTAACCGAGCAAACAGAAAGAGAGACCAACATGCACACACACACATAAATATATATATGTGGATACATATCACCTCCCCTTTTGAGAAGATGAATGATTAGTAGGATGTTTACCTGGGGGTTTATCTGGGACCTTTGGGCTTGTTGTTGACGCCTGTCGTTTCGTCTGATTGTTGGGTTTGCGGCTTCGGCTCCGTCCGGAATTGTCTAGCAATTTATGCTTCTTCACTGTATTGCGTAGAGAATTTAGTGGGACATCAGCCAGATGCAAACGATCGAACCAATCAAGTCCCAAAACATTTAAATCATTCTTCGTGACGTAACAAATTCCTGTGAATTTGGTATTGCGGAAGGAAACAGAACATTTGAGTTCACCAATAAGTTTGAGCCGCCCACCACAGGCGCTGAGAAGAGACTGGGAAGTATTGGTGATAGGTGGTCTGCCAATATAATTCCAAAGTTTCTCTGATATAACAGTAATATCAGAGGCAGTATCTAGCTGCAGACGAGTATCATGACCATTCATCTGAAGGTCAATATATTTCCGCATAGCTGGTGTTGTGACTTGACAGGTTGCACGTAGACTCAGTGATCTTTTTGGAGATTTAGGACCGACATTTTGTTGAGCTTTTGCTGGATTATGATATCTGAGTTGGCGTGGCTGACAAAAACCATTTTTATGACCGATGATTTTGCACTTGCTGCAACGATGATTTTTGTATGGGCAAGACTTTACAAAGTGCCACGCGCCACAATGCCAGCATGGTGATGGTGGGGTCTTCTTTGCAGTATTTTGTGAGGTTGGACGAGTATCTGTAGATTTCCGCGGGACATTAGAAGAAGGTGGGTCAGGAGTAGATGATGAGAGATTTTTGCTCTTTCGTAATGCACGAATATCAGAGCTTCTCGGAGGTGTTGATTCGACCAAGTGTGTGTCTTTCTGCAGATTAATCAGCCGTTGATATTCATCAGCTATGTCATGTAATGTTAACTTGGGATTTTGTTCTAGCTGACTGAGCAGTCGAGTTCGGATATCTGTGAAACGAGGAGATTGGAGACTGCATATGAGAATCAAGGCTTTGAACTGATCATCTGTTAAGGACCTGAGTCGGAATCTCTCACATTCTCGGTTGACTGTGCCAACGTGAGTAAGAAAATCATCATTTTCATTCATTGCCAGCTTGAGGCAACGATAACGTATACTGAATAATGAGGAGTGGTCTCCGAAATGTTCACGCAGCAACTTTATTGTATCATCGAAACACTTATCACGTGGTTTCTGTGGTAAAATTAGGTTGCAGTACCGTTCATATTCTGCCGGACCCAATTTACGTAGCAACACTCGCACCTTCCAGGCATCGTCTTGTGAGGCGAGATCAACAGTGAATAAATCCTCATAACGTTGATACCATGTGTCAAAAGTGACATTAGCCTCTGGGTCATAATTGAACTGTGAAATACTGTTCACAATGCCGTCGACAGATGGTAGCATGGTATGATTGGGATTGCTTGAAGGTGAAGCTGGACCAGTCTGTTGGTTGACGAACATTTCCATTAATTTCAATTGTTGTTCAAACAATAATTCCAATTTAGAATAATCCATAGTAAATTGTTATGTTGTTGCTGCTGTGTGGTTAATAGTAGTTTTCCCCGTCGCCAAATTGTTATGTTCTAGTTTTCCCCGTCGCCAAATTGTTATGTACTCGTCGCTGAATTATTGTTATGGACTGGTCGAGAAACTAATAGTCCTGACGCGAGAAGGCGGAAATCAGAAGACCACTAGGTTTGCGATGATACTTCTATTGTCCAAACACAAGGAGACGAAAATAAATGGTCTCACACCAAAGTGGTAAGTAAGTGAAGCAGTTGTAAAGTAAAGTAGTTCACACAAATTGAGAATACTAATATATATAAGTAATTCAGACAAGCGTGGGAAAAATCATTAGACAGTCTTAACATGAATGGCTAATTATAATGGAGTGTCGATCCAATTATACATAGCGAATATAGCAGACATGCCAACAAACATATATGGATATATGTCACCAAGCAACGGACTGTCAACAAACACTCATATTATATATAATATAATATAAGGAGAATACACATTATTAAAGGAGACAAGTCCATACAAGTGAAGTGGTCACAGACTAACCGAGCAAACAGAAAGAGAGACCAACATGCACACACACACATAAATATATATATGTGGATACATATCACCTCCCCTTTTGAGAAGATGAATGATTAGTAGGATGTTTACCTGGGGGTTTATCTGGGACCTTTGGGCTTGTTGTTGACGCCTGTCGTTTCGTCTGATTGTTGGGTTTGCGGCTTCGGCTCCGTCCGGAATTGTCTAGCAATTTATGCTTCTTCACTGTATTGCGTAGAGAATTTAGTGGGACATCAGCCAGATGCAAACGATCGAACCAATCAAGTCCCAAAACATTTAAATCATTCTTCGTGACGTAACAAATTCCTGTGAATTTGGTATTGCGGAAGGAAACAGAACATTTGAGTTCACCAATAAGTTTGAGCCGCCCACCACAGGCGCTGAGAAGAGACTGGGAAGTATTGGTGATAGGTGGTCTGCCAATATAATTCCAAAGTTTCTCTGATATAACAGTAATATCAGAGGCAGTATCTAGCTGCAGACGAGTATCATGACCATTCATCTGAAGGTCAATATATTTCCGCATAGCTGGTGTTGTGACTTGACAGGTTGCACGTAGACTCAGTGATCTTTTTGGAGATTTAGGACCGACATTTTGTTGAGCTTTTGCTGGATTATGATATCTGAGTTGGCGTGGCTGACAAAAACCATTTTTATGACCGATGATTTTGCACTTGCTGCAACGATGATTTTTGTATGGGCAAGACTTTACAAAGTGCCACGCGCCACAATGCCAGCATGGTGATGGTGGGGTCTTCTTTGCAGTATTTTGTGAGGTTGGACGAGTATCTGTAGATTTCCGCGGGACATTAGAAGAAGGTGGGTCAGGAGTAGATGATGAGAGATTTTTGCTCTTTCGTAATGCACGAATATCAGAGCTTCTCGGAGGTGTTGATTCGACCAAGTGTGTGTCTTTCTGCAGATTAATCAGCCGTTGATATTCATCAGCTATGTCATGTAATGTTAACTTGGGATTTTGTTCTAGCTGACTGAGCAGTCGAGTTCGGATATCTGTGAAACGAGGAGATTGGAGACTGCATATGAGAATCAAGGCTTTGAACTGATCATCTGTTAAGGACCTGAGTCGGAATCTCTCACATTCTCGGTTGACTGTGCCAACGTGAGTAAGAAAATCATCATTTTCATTCATTGCCAGCTTGAGGCAACGATAACGTATACTGAATAATGAGGAGTGGTCTCCGAAATGTTCACGCAACAACTTTATTGTATCATCGAAACACTTATCACGTGGTTTCTGTGGTAAAATTAGGTTGCAGTACCGTTCATATTCTGCCGGACCCAATTTACGTAGCAACACTCGCACCTTCCAGGCATCGTCTTGTGAGGCGAGATCAACAGTGAATAAATCCTCATAACGTTGATACCATGTGTCAAAAGTGACATTAGCCTCTGGGTCATAATTGAACTGTGAAATACTGTTCACAATGCCGTCGACAGATGGTAGCATGGTATGATTGGGATTGCTTGAAGGTGAAGCTGGACCAGTCTGTTGGTTGACGAACATTTCCATTAATTTCAATTGTTGTTCAAACAATAATTCCAATTTAGAATAATCCATAGTAAATTGTTATGTTGTTGCTGCTGTGTGGTTAATAGTAGTTTTCCCCGTCGCCAAATTGTTATGTTCTAGTTTTCCCCGTCGCCAAATTGTTATGTACTCGTCGCTGAATTATTGTTATGGACTGGTCGAGAAACTAATAGTCCTGACGCGAGAAGGCGGAAATCAGAAGACCACTAGGTTTGCGATGATACTTCTATTGTCCAAACACAAGGAGACGAAAATAAATGGTCTCACACCAAAGTGGTAAGTAAGTGAAGCAGTTGTAAAGTAAAGTAGTTCACACAAATTGAGAATACTAATATATATAAGTAATTCAGACAAGCGTGGGAAAAATCATTAGACAGTCTTAACATGAATGGCTAATTATAATGGAGTGTCGATCCAATTATACATAGCGAATATAGCAGACATGCCAACAAACATATATGGATATATGTCACCAAGCAACGGACTGTCAACAAACACTCATATTATATATAATATAATATAAGGAGAATACACATTATTAAAGGAGACAAGTCCATACAAGTGAAGTGGTCACAGACTAACCGAGCAAACAGAAAGAGAGACCAACATGCACACACACACATAAATATATATATGTGGATACATATCACCTCCCCTTTTGAGAAGATGAATGATTAGTAGGATGTTTACCTGGGGGTTTATCTGGGACCTTTGGGCTTGTTGTTGACGCCTGTCGTTTCGTCTGATTGTTGGGTTTGCGGCTTCGGCTCCGTCCGGAATTGTCTAGCAATTTATGCTTCTTCACTGTATTGCGTAGAGAATTTAGTGGGACATCAGCCAGATGCAAACGATCGAACCAATCAAGTCCCAAAACATTTAAATCATTCTTCGTGACGTAACAAATTCCTGTGAATTTGGTATTGCGGAAGGAAACAGAACATTTGAGTTCACCAATAAGTTTGAGCCGCCCACCACAGGCGCTGAGAAGAGACTGGGAAGTATTGGTGATAGGTGGTCTGCCAATATAATTCCAAAGTTTCTCTGATATAACAGTAATATCAGAGGCAGTATCTAGCTGCAGACGAGTATCATGACCATTCATCTGAAGGTCAATATATTTCCGCATAGCTGGTGTTGTGACTTGACAGGTTGCACGTAGACTCAGTGATCTTTTTGGAGATTTAGGACCGACATTTTGTTGAGCTTTTGCTGGATTATGATATCTGAGTTGGCGTGGCTGACAAAAACCATTTTTATGACCGATGATTTTGCACTTGCTGCAACGATGATTTTTGTATGGGCAAGACTTTACAAAGTGCCACGCGCCACAATGCCAGCATGGTGATGGTGGGGTCTTCTTTGCAGTATTTTGTGAGGTTGGACGAGTATCTGTAGATTTCCGCGGGACATTAGAAGAAGGTGGGTCAGGAGTAGATGATGAGAGATTTTTGCTCTTTCGTAATGCACGAATATCAGAGCTTCTCGGAGGTGTTGATTCGACCAAGTGTGTGTCTTTCTGCAGATTAATCAGCCGTTGATATTCATCAGCTATGTCATGTAATGTTAACTTGGGATTTTGTTCTAGCTGACTGAGCAGTCGAGTTCGGATATCTGTGAAACGAGGAGATTGGAGACTGCATATGAGAATCAAGGCTTTGAACTGATCATCTGTTAAGGACCTGAGTCGGAATCTCTCACATTCTCGGTTGACTGTGCCAACGTGAGTAAGAAAATCATCATTTTCATTCATTGCCAGCTTGAGGCAACGATAACGTATACTGAATAATGAGGAGTGGTCTCCGAAATGTTCACGCAGCAACTTTATTGTATCATCGAAACACTTATCACGTGGTTTCTGTGGTAAAATTAGGTTGCAGTACCGTTCATATTCTGCCGGACCCAATTTACGTAGCAACACTCGCACCTTCCAGGCATCGTCTTGTGAGGCGAGATCAACAGTGAATAAATCCTCATAACGTTGATACCATGTGTCAAAAGTGACATTAGCCTCTGGGTCATAATTGAACTGTGAAATACTGTTCACAATGCCGTCGACAGATGGTAGCATGGTATGATTGGGATTGCTTGAAGGTGAAGCTGGACCAGTCTGTTGGTTGACGAACATTTCCATTAATTTCAATTGTTGTTCAAACAATAATTCCAATTTAGAATAATCCATAGTAAATTGTTATGTTGTTGCTGCTGTGTGGTTAATAGTAGTTTTCCCCGTCGCCAAATTGTTATGTTCTAGTTTTCCCCGTCGCCAAATTGTTATGTACTCGTCGCTGAATTATTGTTATGGACTGGTCGAGAAACTAATAGTCCTGACGCGAGAAGGCGGAAATCAGAAGACCACTAGGTTTGCGATGATACTTCTATTGTCCAAACACAAGGAGACGAAAATAAATGGTCTCACACCAAAGTGGTAAGTAAGTGAAGCAGTTGTAAAGTAAAGTAGTTCACACAAATTGAGAATACTAATATATATAAGTAATTCAGACAAGCGTGGGAAAAATCATTAGACAGTCTTAACATGAATGGCTAATTATAATGGAGTGTCGATCCAATTATACATAGCGAATATAGCAGACATGCCAACAAACATATATGGATATATGTCACCAAGCAACGGACTGTCAACAAACACTCATATTATATATAATATAATATAAGGAGAATACACATTATTAAAGGAGACAAGTCCATACAAGTGAAGTGGTCACAGACTAACCGAGCAAACAGAAAGAGAGACCAACATGCACACACACACATAAATATATATATGTGGATACATATCATATATACAACAAACCTTAACGGTTTCAAGTGTACAAAGCACAACGCTTAACAGAAAGCAAGGTACCGCTATCATAGTATATATCCATCAATGACCTAGGTATACGGTTGCAGGTTCATACAATCACCACAACTACATATCCGGGTATTTCCTATTAATCCATTATCTAGGCAGTATTAAAATACGTGATCTGGCTGAAATTTGCATCTGAGCATTTTTTGCAGGGGTCATTTTCGCGCTAGAATAGTGATAAGATTGATCAACCAATGACTAGTAAGTGTTCAAGGTCGTTTTAGCGTTCGCACTCCTGGGGCGCTATTCTTCGGTGTCCGCAACACAACTTTATGAAAGGACCACGTTTACAGCAGACTACATCCAAGGTAGTAGGTGACTTATTGTCCATAAATTTAATAAGAACTAATCCGCAAACATCCAGTGGCAATAAGTATCTCCAGGCGGTGACGGAACACGCTCAATGTAAAACGAATATTGAAATGCCTATTCAGCCTGGCAATGTGTATGCGTTGACCTAATATATCCTTTAGCTCAGATACTAAGTAATTGCATAACTCTTTATAACTGCTGGGTTTGCTAGGACCACCGTATATACCTATCATGAACACACTACTTAGGAACGGTATCGTAATTCTACTAAACAGGGGCCATAGCTGCTGGTTAGAAGACTTCGAGATGGACAGTCCGTCGACATTCAACTGCAGACCAATCTTGTTGCTGGAATTTCAATCACAGACGACATCTCCATGTAGTGCTGCAAACATCTTTTGAGACCGATGTGGCAATACAATCCTTCTCCCAGTAGTCTAGAATCGTACGACTCACACATTCTCAGTACACTTCTAACAGTTGTTGGAAGTTGAGGCAATTTCACACGGAAGATCTCCAAGATTCTGTTAGTGACTGCTTGTGATATATTCGCGGTAACCATGATATTGAGTAGCATACTTATCATTTCATCACTTTCAGAAGAGACTTGTGTGCACATTTGCGAAGTACTAGCAGCTGGTGTTAGGCTGCTGCAAGGTGGAGATGGCACTACATCGGTTTCATTGGTCATAGTATCAGTGTTCACTGAAGACGGCTCGACTTCAACAGGAAGGACAGCATATGTGACAGCCTCCGTTGACGTTGACGCAGCCGCGTTCTCGGCCATTACCTGCTCATAGTTACGTTTATAGCTTCTGTAAAATGTGATGTAATGGCAGGTCAATCGTAGGTTGCGCTGACATACTCTTTTCAGGCTTAGTATAGAGTATTTAGTGTTAGACTAGGAGAAAAATTAAAAAGGAACCACGGTGACCACTTACCTGCACCGTGAACAGTTTAAAAGTGCGCGCACAATGTGTGACTGTAAGCAAACGAAACAAAAAATTGGTCGCGCTGCAATTAACATTGACCAAAGATGTTTTCATAAACTTCAGCGATTGTTCAGTGGGCATGAACCCACATATAACACCATCTTTGTTACACGATATCGTGTGGCTCGTACGAGTCACATGAGTGACATTATTAGCAAATACCTTGACCCCTTATATTAGCACAGGCAAATTGACAATAACAAGTCACAAGTAGATTTCTCAGTATGACTGCAATGTTATACTATTGGCCAATATTCCTAAAGTATTTACATTTATATACATGCATACACACATACACATATATGAATGCGTGTGGGTCTGTCTGGATTCGTTTTAGTTATTAGGAAAAAATACTATCGTTCTTACTTTTAGGTGTTACCACTTTCCTCTGTGTTCTGCATGCAATACGCTTTGAAAATATTCAGTAGGAAACTGTCGATGCGATTGCATTACGAAAAATGCATCAATTAATTCATGCGTTTTCTTCAATTGAAATAATGGTTAAGTAATTTCTACCTAAAATTTTAACTACTTACATTTTATCAGTAACCTCCTGAGTAAAGTAAAATTTTCCATTGTTTCGCTCTGTCCCATTTATGAGGATTTCTTCCCCATTTTGAAATAAACTACACCCCTTTTGTCCACGTTTTTCCAGAAATTTCCCCTTTTTGTCCCCACATTTGTACGATTGTGGATGGCTGGATGCTGTCGTAATCCCGGATCAATGCGAGAGAACTGTGACTGATGTGGCTCATAGGGAGAGCAGAGTATTGTATTTGATTTGCGCAAAATACAACCATGAGATGGCAGCTCCACTGTGCAGGCTACCACTTGTGTCGTAATTTGTTTTGTCGGAAGGCTGGCAGAAGATATCTGACAACACAGTGTAGTCGTCAGACTACCAACAAGTAACGTTAGAACCTCATGTAGCAGGAAAAATTATTCACGGTATGTATAGATGCCAATGAAAACGGAATAGGTGTATCCCTAAGACAGAGCTAAGGAACGGCTGAATCAGTTAGTGGTGTCCTAACATCTAGATGAAGCAAAAGCATTGAAAAATTGTGAAAGAACGCTTAGAAACTGTGTAAGGCTTGTCTGCCTAGTCAACGGTTTGATATAGAAAAAGGGAATTAATTTCTGCATTGAGAGATCAGCAGGGAAAGGTGTTTGGGTGGATGCCGCATCCGAAAAGGCGGGGTTTTTTCTAGATCTCACACTTTCCGGGGAAGCCAAATTTGTTACCGGAACTCGATAGTAAATGTTCCTTTTATTACCTGGCCCGGAAAATAAAGCTAAGTCGCCTGAGATTGTATTTAGAGTACACGAATTAGAACAAGACCCATTCAAATGGGCCCCCTGTTGAAATTTAGATCCTACACTAGATTCAGTAATGAAGACGATTGCCAACTTATTAAATGTAAATCGACCAGCGAGAAATGGGGAGCTAGTCACGCTACTCAGGTATATAGATGGATGAAGACTGAGCGCTTACAGAACCTTGGCTTGGCAAGATAACTATTGCAGCTGGTGGAGCTGACAGTAAAGTGCTCATGCTGTGAGAAGATGACAGTGCTAATGAATAGCATTTAAAGATGTGGCCATGTCAACCGACCTCCGAATCGTGGCACATGCTGGCTGAGTACGACGGTGGCTACAAAAGAAGGAAAACAACTGAATTCGAGCTAGATTTACAGAAACCTCTTCCAAAGTGGGAAAAACGATACATAGTAAGCGAGAGACATTTTTGTTTTGCATGACCACAATAGGAAACGTGCTGAAACCATTCAGATGCAGAGATGGATGCGGTAGACGTCAAAATGCAATATCAATGGATGTCAATGTAGTTGAAGATTGAACGATCAATTCATGGTTGTTTGCTCAAACCCAACTTCCACAATTTTCGCGGAGGCATCAATACGACAGTCATCGTCTCGTCAGTCGCTGTTCTGAAAGAAGTCAGACCAAAACTGTCAGAAGTAATATTGTGATTTATTATTGTAATATTTGTTCATAGACCTTAGTTAAAGCTTAATTTTAAAGTTGGATATATTGGTGTTACAATAAAGAATTCTCGAGCAGCCAATCGGTGTCTTGGTTTTGCGTCCGTTATTACTAAGCGTTTCTGAGAAACTTCAAGGAACAACGTGAGTCCCAGCGTATCAAGAGCTGGGCATTGACGGTTTACGAGACGTGGCTGATAAGGGACATAACCAAGGGGGCGAAAGCTACTTAGCTTTGGACACCCTGACTGTGGGACGACTATTAAACCATTGTAAAAAATAAACAAAAGTAGAAGTAGTCGATAGATGCTCAGAAAACATATAGACCGACTAAGTACTGCCAGAGTGTAAGGGAAGTAGATAAAAAATGTTTCAACGAAGATGCAATAAGATCAAAAGATGACAAAGGAGGGAGTGAAAATTTAAGTAAGGGTGGTGGTGAAGTCATCGGTTGTTTAGATCTTATTAGGCCAAGGGAGAGTTAATGGCTGTACGAACTTCTTTTGAATGAACAATTTAGCATTAATAGTTCTAATAAAGATGCATCGGGTATACGTTGAGGAGGCCATCGAATGACATCGCGCATAATCCAGACTATTGCTCAAGTAGAATTCCAATGGGAAACGAAGAATGGGTCGTCCTAGGGTGGTATGACGGGGATGCACGACCGTGAACTCAGCTAAAGAGGGCTGCAGAAAATAGAACAAAATGAAGGTGTTGTTGAAGCCCCATATCCCACTCGGAATCCAAGAGAATAATAATAAGTAGTGGTAGCAGACGATTACGAAGACCATTGGAAAAATTCGGGGGATGCGATGAATCACCTTCAGTGCTTTCCTTTTCTCCACTAAATGAAAAATATCAAATAAATGTGAAAAAGCGTGACTACAGATAGTCGTTATCTGTCTTCTGCCAAACCACGATTGGAGGTGTTTAGTAACACGCCTAACATAACTGTCACAACAGTAGCAGTTGAATTGAAAAATAATAATTGTACTATTTTGATTTTTATGCTTGTCTGTGAATTGACATTCTTCTCTCATCAGTAAACTTGGAAGGCTTCATATCATACCGAAGAAACTGCTTCAAATCATATGATATGATTAAATCTAGTTCTATAAAATATATTGCTATTATTCCCTAGGGTTCCGATCGGAACATAGCTTCAGCAGCACACCTCCGCTTCACCCGGTTATCTACCGACCAGCTCAGGTAACTCCACGATTACCAATAAACTATCATTTCTTCCTCAGACTATCTCCTCCGTGCGACACTCTGGCACACAACTCATCGTTTACCATTCGGCCTCCATCAGGAGCCTCGAACGCCATGTGACTCAGTTTTTTCCTCGGAGTGTGCCCAATGCATTTCAATTCCCTTCAGCATATTTGTTGAGAGATAGGTTCTTGGCTGAATAGTTGCTAGAGTTCCTCATATCCAATCCTTTCTAAATGTCTGATTTTCAGTATGTGACCAGCGAAGGTTGCTGTTGATAAAGTGTACAGTGATCCGTTAGAAATGAATACAGTGGCACACGCAATCTGTGAGCCATACTGAAGAAGTGATATGATGCTAGTACCGAAATTCTTAGTCTCTTTCTCCATGCTGAGTGCAGTCGATTAACATACTAATTTCAGATTAGTGAAGGTCTGTCTTACTTTTCCTATCGTACCTGGTTATGCCACCTTCATCCGTGCCTCCTGTAGTGGAAAGATAAGCGGAAGTGGTACCTTCCTTTAAATTTCTTCCGTTGATCATAATTGATATTTTTGTTGTTGGTTTGTTGTCTTCATCACCTCTGTCTTCCCTATGTTTATCTGAAGATCTGTCTTGTCTGTACCTTCTATCAACTTGCTGGTTTTTACTTGTAGATTTTCGAGTTCGATAGACAGGTGACATAAATCACCCAAAGTTTTCTTACTGATCCAACTTATTCCTGTCTTCTCACACCCCTATGTTACGACAAAAACAGACTCACTATGATTTGAACGCAGGAAATCTCCCTCTGTGTCCTACTGTAGAGCTGAGCAAACTTCCTTAAGGCACGTGTAGTCACAAAAAGCTGCAAAGACATGAAAAAGACGGTTATTATTCGTTAAATCTATGCGGTTCCATTCAACAACAACAATAACACCAGGAACTCAAAATTACTTTGACAATGCCGTTAGGCAGCCATACATATAGGCGGCAAAGTTAAACTCTCAACACCACTAACAACCAATCAGCAAACGACGTTGAACGGACCAATCACATTAAAGGGTCATATATGATGAATGAAAATGTATATTTATAGAAAAAATGCATAAAATAGACAATAAAGAAGTTACATGGGATATCTTTCTCGAATATGTGTGAGAAACATCTCTCAGTTTAGCATAGGACTGTCAATGGAGAAGTTACACCATATCTTGTACATACATTCATCCAAATGACTATAAATGAGATCCTTTTGAGATCCTTTTATAGCCCTTATCCTGTTGTTCAACCTGCCCCAAAATCCTTCAATAGAATTTGTATGTGTCCTCGTAACGGGATCCACAAAATCACTTGAATGTTTGACTCTATGATGAATATATCCCAGCGATGACAGCGAATTGTAGCCTTTCCACCCGTCCGTGTGTATAATTGACCCCCGCTTAACAAGTCTGGTAATAATAGGTATAAGAGTAGTTGCTTTTCTATCTGCTATCCTTAGGGAGAGAAGCGACCTAGCGAAAAAAGTTCCTACGAAATATTAAAATTATCAGCTTACCCTCTCTACTGTTAGTGAGCTTCAAACATGCAGTACAACGATGAACAAACCCATCAGTTGATTTGGTATAGCTTTTTAAAGTCATGATACCACCACACAAACAAATTCGCTCCTTCCAGAGCAACTGAAATCTAGGAAATACTGGAAAACACTAACCTCCTCGAATTGCAACAATAGCCTTGTAAGGTCACGCATTAGAAATGAATCAAGCGTTATACAACATTGAACTGAGTTCGTGAACCTCGTTGGATAATTCGCTGATTGGTAGTTAGTGGTGTCGAAAGTTTAACTTCGCCATATAGGCTTATCTTCTAAATACAAACGGAGTACTTAGAATCAAGTAGAATACTGCTGAAAAAGTGGGGAAAAATTCTATCAACGAGAATTTTATACCGACGCTTCTCACAAACAATTCAAGGTCATAGTCACCTTGATTCGCTCAAACAAGATCATATAGTAATGCATCAAATTATCAGTATTGTCGTACAACCTTCAAATTAGAGATTAAACATGGGCAAAGACAGGCAATAAGGATCAGGTCAACAAATGATTTTCAAACATGCAAGCAACAATTAAATACAGTCTAGGAGAAAAACGTAAAATAATTACAAAGTTAGCTGAAACATCCAAATAAGTTTAAATATTTTAATCAGTGTTTAGGAGGGATTCCTCAAACAATTTTTCTGTTTCACTCGATAGCTAGATGCATGGCACAGGAACATCCAAGGTTTCGGTAAGCTTTCCGTTGGGAATCACTTGGCATATGGCATAATCTAAGTCTTAGGAATAAAGAAACGCGGGCAATTCAGTCGCCACATAACACTGGAGAAATAGCCAAACTCTTCAAAAGTAGGTTAACTAACTCCAAAATCAACATATCCTAAAATAATACACCTTGGCGGCATTACTCACGAAAGTGCTGAGGATATATGTGAGGTGTTTAGCACGCACTTTGCCAAACTGTACACTCTAGAAAATGACCAGGATATAGATTTCTCTCGTAAAACAGAAAAGTGTCTAAGCGATGTAGTCTTAAACGCCCAGGAAATCGATAAAGCTATCAAAACTCTTAAGCTTACTAATACTCCCGGCCCAGATGGAATGTCTTCCGTCTTCTTAAAAAATGGTGGAAATGACATGAATCTACTTCTTCTCAAGATATTTTCAACTTCGATAAGGAGTGGAACATATCCAAATGGCTGGAAGAAATCCTACGTTGTACCCATTCACAAAACCGGACCTACAGCGGACATAGATAATTACCGCCCCATCAACATTACTTCCGTAGTTTCACCTGTGATGGAAAAGATTGTAAAGAAGCAAATTGTTCATTATTTGCTCTCGAATGACTTAATATCGCCTTTCCAATACGGTTTCCTAAATAGAAGATCGTGCATTACTTGCCAGTTAGATTATTTTGACCACATTACTGAATGTGTAGACAAAGGTCGTTCGGCAGCAACATTATTTCTAGATGTTAGGAAAGCTTTTGATAAAGTCCCACATAACAGACTCATACTGAAACTCCTATCTTATGGAATAAGTGGAAGGCTTCTTGAGTGGATAACTTCCTTTCTTACAGGAAGAGAACAGTTAGTTAAAGTCAACCATCACTTATCAACATCCAAACCGATAACCAGCGGCGTGATACAAGGTAGTGTTCTTGGCCCTACCCTATTCATTGTATTCATAAATGATATTGTCTCTTTGATCAAGTATGGCAAGCCATACCTCTTTGTAGATGACCTCAAAGTTGTCTATGATTTCGACTATAATGATATTGTCAATCACGTCTCATAAACCGTTAATGCCCAGCTCTCGCTACGCTCGGGCCCACGCTGTTCTTCGAAGATTTCTCAGAAACGCTTAGTTATAACGGACGCAAAAACCAAAACACCGATCTGCCGCTTTAGATTTGTTTATTGTTACACCAACATATAAAAGGAATAAGCGAACTAAGGTCTGTAAACAAATATTACAATAATAAATCGTCATATTACTTCTGACGATGTTTTACTCTTCTTTCTGAACAGCGACCGATGAGACGATGACTGTCGTATTGATGCCTCCGCGAAAATTGGGGAAGTTGATTTTGAGCAAACAACCAAGAATTGATCGTTCAATCTTCAACTCCATTGACACTCCCCGGCAAAAAAGGGATCCAACCCTTTTTTCCTTCACGACCAATGCACGTTGACTTGGATGCCATTGCGAGAACCTGGGTCACACGGACAGAGCTGAAATGGAAAACAAACAGAAAAGCCAACACACCACAAGCATACCCACAGCACAATCTCACACATCGCTGACGACCTGCGCCTCCAGACAGAGACCTCCTCTTGACATCTTGCAACACAATCGCCACTTACTAGAATGACTCTTGCAGAATGCAACGTGACCATAGCACCAACTCATGATACTCTACGCACATCCTCTTATCTACTCACTACCAATTACCACTGAAATCGCTTGTCACTCATTCTGCCTCAGTTCTAGTAGCGGTGACGCATGCGAGCCTCAGTCGTTTACACTCTTTCTCCCCGGCGTGTCGGACCGCAGCTAACAATTATCTCCGTGTGCATTTCATTCTCAGCAATAGCCTAGCCTCCCCGGCGTATACGACCCATCTGCTGTCCTTAACATCAATCAATTCATTCATGGATGTAGAAGACTCGAAACAACTTCAGAAGTAATCACGACGAAAATTTTAACAAAATTACGCAATAACAACAAGATACGAAAACAACAAGTAAACACAATGAATCCAAAAACACCAATTGATATGACACACCACACGTATATACAAATAGTACAAACAACCTCGCCGATCATGTCTTGGTGGAATTCCTTTGAAGAATTGCAGGACTTACACCAGTACGCCTACAACCCTTCTCAGGTTGACGATTGTAATTTGTGGAATGTCCGGACACAAACAAGATTAACCAACAATTACGATAATTGGAACTCACACAACTATTTAACACAAACATATGTACAATCACTACATCAAATGTTGTGGATTCCGGCATGACAAACTACCCTTGAAGAACTGTAGGACTTACAGCAGTACGCCTACATTCCTTCTCAGGTTGATGATCCAAGTGGAAGTCGTCCGGACACAAACAGAATTACCAACAGCTAGATGACAGATGATATCAATTCAGTATATACAATATGAACATATGTACAAGATCATACACCAAGCACATTGGACTGCTCATTGATGCGCTACCCTTTGAAGAATTGTAGGACTTACAGCAGTACGCCTACAACCCTTCTCAGGTTGACGCTCTAGGTTGGAAAATCGTCGCAGAGTTCATTTGCTAACTTCCTTCTATGAGCTATATCCTCAAATCTGAACGGCAACACGCCCATGTCATTGTATCGTAGAATATAGATGACCAACAAACACACGACATATCTCATCAACCAAGTATAGAAACAGAGTAATTTACACCAAAGATAATAACATTCAAATAGTAACTTGAAACTAGAAATGCCTTTATTCGTGCAAGTCAATTTAACAATTACTCTCTCGTTTACACTTGGCTTATCCTCACTAAACTGACCATTGATATTCGTCCTTTCAAACGAACTGATACTAGCATAGTCATTGCACAAGATACTTGAGTTGATGGGCGTCTTTTTCATTGTGGATGACAGCACCAACGACGACTGATTGATATCAGTTGATGAACTTAGCAGTGGATCAAAAGCTGTTGTTGCTCGACTTTCAGAAATTTGTCTACCTGCAAGACCACCACCACTGCTGTCTTTTACTATCAGCTCAGGTTTAGCACTAGCATCTGATGATAGGTGGGCTTCACTCTGATCAATTACACTGACGGTTTGACAAGTATGCATGCCTTCTGCAACTGCATCTGCATTTAATTCTACTTCACGTTCAAGTTGTACAGAACCTTTATTTAACTTAGCGGTAGTAGGCATTCCCTCCATTTCATCATGATCAACCAAAGACAAATCTGCACTATCATGATCATTATCACAAATATTCAATTTACCGTCAAGTTCATCATTTTCAAACTCTTTAATAACAGAAGTAGACAATTTTGGTTCCTCCTCACAAATCATTAAAGGTTTTATATCTTCACTCTGACTAGTAATACCTTGTAAACTTGTAGGGTCAGAACTGCACTCTGAAGCAGTAACTCTATTCTGTGACACTCTATTCAACAACGGCTTACCAGTTGCAACTACAGACTTCTTCACCGCACCGTTATCGTCACACAATTCGGAGTCAGGCCTGGAGTTTACATTTAGCTTATCACTGAACTTGCTCACTGGTTCACAGTTCACTTCTGTATGCACCTCTTGCACACGTGTAAAACAAAACCGTGTTTGTCTTGCATCTTGTAACTTATCTGTTGAGGATGTACTACGAAACCTGTTACACTCACTAGGTCTATATGCATTACTAGACATCATGGAGCCTTCTCGATATCCACCTCTCTGAGGCCTACTCGTCATCAATGATTGCATTTTAATCTCAGACTGCTCTATTCTAGGGGTGAGATGTAATAGACTGGCGAACTTGCTCATAGATTGATTGACACTAGTATTTACCAGTTTCAGGATATCATCAAACTTTGGCTCGATACCCTCATCCTCCATACGGGAGCTCATCTTCACCCACTTCCTTTGCAGTCGAGTAGGTAGACGTCTTGCTATTACTTCTAGTATAAAACTCGAGTTGAGGTCACTCATGCGATTCATCGAAATCATTCCATTCTTGTAAATTAGCAAATTATCTAAAAACTCAGTGAGTGCCTGGGAGTCATCCTGTAATTGACCACCATTACCCTTAACAGCCTCGAATAATTTCCCTGCAATCATCGAAGGTCTTCCAAACCTTTGACGTAATATGCTCATAGCCTCGTAGTAGCCCTCTTTTGGCTTCATAAACTTACAGCACTGTATAGCTCTTGCAGCATCTCCAGTGCAATATCTCATCAAATACATTAACTTCAATTCATCATTTAATAAAAAACCACTCAACATGATCTCAAACTCCTTTACAAATTGTAAATAATCAGCCGGGTTTCCATCAAAACACCGTGGTTCAAATTTAGGGAGTTTGATGTTCCTATTATCCCTGAACGGCGAAACAGTAACATCAACCATGTCATGCTTAACATCAGACACATCGTTACAATTAACAGACAAGTCACCATGACTTACTTTCCTGTTTGCATCCAAGACACTCTGTCCCTTCTTTGACCCAGGCATTGTTGAACTTGACCCAATTCCAAAAAGTTCCAGATATTGCTTGTTCAAAGAGGACTTGACCGGCACCAGGAAAAATGAACGGCGACTATCCAAACTTTCACCAACTGTTTCAATCCGCCAGATCTGTTTCTATCGTCAGAAACTGTCAATCACGTCTCATAAACCGTTAATGCCCAGCTCTCGCTACGCTCGGGCCCACGCTGTTCTTCGAAGATTTCTCAGAAACGCTTAGTTATAACGGACGCAAAAACCAAAACACTGATCTGCCGCTTTAGATTTGTTTATTGTTACACCAACATATAAAAGGAATAAGCGAACTAAGGTCTGTAAACAAATATTACAATAATAAATCGTCATATTACTTCTGACGATATTTTACTCTTCTTTCTGAACAGCGACCGATGAGACGATGACTGTCGTATTGATGCCTCCGCGAAAATCGGGGAAGTTGATTTTGAGCAAACAACCAAGAATTGATCGTTCAATCTTCAACTCCATTGACAGATATGAATATTGTTAGTAAAATCCAAGAAGACCTAAATAGTCTATGTAATAAGAGTGAAAAGCGGCAGTTAACGTTCAATCCAGCTAAATCTGGGATAACATACTTCGGACGTTGGAAACCTAGCATGTGTCTATACATGTACAGTGACCTTGTCTCAAACACGAACACAGTCACAGATCTCGGGGTAACATACTCAGATCTTACCTTTACTGAACATGCAAATAAGGTGGTATCTGATTGCAAACGTCTAACCGGCTTTGTGCTATGCAACTTTTACACTCCAGAAGCCAGATTAGCCATATATAAGATGTGCATTCGCCCCAAACTTGAATACTGTGCCCACTGATACAGTAGCTTTAAATCAGCAGACAGAAAAAAGTTGAAAGTGTCCAAAGATTCCTCACGAAACGCATATTAGGCTATGGTCAGCAAACAGAATACCTTGACAGATGTATTCGACTGGACTTAGAGCCCTTATGGTTAAGGAGAGTGAAGTGCACTTTACTTCTCTTATTCAAAGTTATTAGAAAGCACTTTAACAGTAACTCGTCCATAACCTGGGCTAATCCTAAATCGTATGGACTACGCAACCATAACTACCTACTCAAGGTTTACATCCATAAACTCACCACTAGAGCTAACTTCTTCACCATTAAATATTGCAAACTTTGGAACCAACTACCCTCTGAGATTAGATCCTGTGAAAGACCTGACAGTTTCAAAAGGAGCCTAGAAAAACATATTAACATATCCACCCTAGACCGCCTCAAAGATCTCAACTGCTGGTAGAGTGGAGAGACAATGGCATTTCAATATTTAACTACAGAAAGTACACTAGTTCCCAGACTAACATAATAATACTTAGTAATTATGTAGGTTCAATACTTGAAATTAGATTGTCATTAAAATACCTAAAATGATTAAAATACTTATGCGGCAAATGTTCTCTTGGTTTACCGCTCTTATTTCCCTTATAAAACTCAGTTATTGAGCCTAATGTATTCTTTGATAACATGAATTATGACACTGATTATGCTCTTATTATACATAGATTGATTTACTTCACGACTACCTGTAGTACTAACTACCCTTCTGTAGTATTGTTAACCAAATGTTGAAATTTTGTTGGTTCTGTTAATATCTTTTTATAATATATGTAGACAGGTTACTTTGCAATGTCAAATGTTTACTATATATAAGACTGTCATGATAATTTAGTACACTAAGTCCTGCCAACCGACCTTACCTTCAGTTCGTACTACCTACATTGATCCCTAACTATATTGTTCTGCCGAATCTTGCTCCACTATTCACAAAACCTATTCTTTTTATTCTTTAAGGTTTTTACTTCTTGTTAAGTAATCTGTTCATTAGGACGCATGCATACATATATAATGTTCATAAAGATGTACGCGGAGACCTATTGGAAGCACTCATTACGAAAGCTAGGGAGATGGAATATGAGGTACGAACATGTCTGGTACCAAGCAATATATTTAGTGTAGCCATAATAATCATAGTCTCAGAGCCTAACATCAAAAAAGGAGGGAAGGTGGCGCTAGCTGATCAGTAGATATGGTGGTGGTCCCTAAAATGAATCACCTCATTCTGCAGGAACAGCAATATGCGATTTGACGGCTCAAGATATTTCTGATTTTTATGAGAGCTTAGATCTTTATCTTGAAAAAGATAATAATGAACGCCTTGACAGATCATACTTCTACCTTTAAATATATACCATTCGCTCAGCCTATTGTTGAGATGCGACCACGCGGGATCTGCACAGATTTATGGGGCATCTTATGAATTAACTTGCTATCCAATGTCAGATCTTTAAATACCACTTCAGTGTCTTGTCTCACTTATTTTCTAATAACGTCTTTACTTGATCCTCATTATATCCAATTAAACCTAACATTTTATAGCTTTTTATGAATTTGATTCGACTTATTCTATTCATATTCTCTGTAGGGTAAGGTTGTGCACCAAATGCACAAAAAGGCATAAAATATTAAAAAAACCGACGTAAGGAAAAAATTTTTCAAAACCGAAATTGGACATCATGATAGTGCAAACTGTACAGGAAGCATTATACATTGCAAATGAACGTTGTCAGCCTAGGGAGTTTCCTTTATTAATGCATTTATTAGTGATACTTGCACTTACCCATTTCATTACACTTTATTGATTCACCTTAGCTCTTTTACTTTTCTAAAACAGCTTTCAATCCCTTGTAAACGTTGTACTTACCTCAATATTGGTTGGTTATCGTATGCCGACAGCCACGGGATGAAAACGAAACGAAGTCGATTTTCCCGCTCAACCTGGAGGACAATTGTACAATTCAACAACCATACAGCCTAGTTCAGACAATGAGTGTATATATATATATATATATCAAATATTTAACTGTTGAAACATTATCAACTTGTAGACAATCTACAATTTGATATTATTTCATACTTGATCGCGCCTGTAAAAATGGCATGCATTTTCATGTAAATTTATATATTTATATGAGAATATACATTATCATTATTATATAAATAAATAACATAGAATCAAATAACTGTGAATTTCTTCTAAGAAATCCGGAACGACGATCCAAACGATAGTTCAAATCACACTTAGAGTGGAGCATAAACTCCAAAAGCACAGGATTTGTCTAGAATACTGTGCTATATTAAATACAACATACTGAAATATGGTGTAAAACCCTCTTATTGTGTGGTGTCCATGGCTAAATGCCACTGAAAGCCTAGTTAATATGCGTCAACAGGAAAAACAGAGAATTTGTGTGAAGTGACTCGCATGTGAACTTAAACAGCGCACGAATGGGTAGAGGATAGAGGCACAAATCAGCTGATTTCTGCATTTTTAAGTTGTTATCGTGGTGTTGTATTTGGGCTATTCTACGTTGTTTTTAGTGGTTTTTTCCACGGAAATGCGTTTTAAAAATCGTATTTTAACGAAAAAACGTGTAAAAAGTAAGAAAAATGGTAGTTTTCTGTGTGTTTACAAACTGCCGTCTTTTCGTAGAATTCACCTGCTGTGATGCATAGTAAATGTCATACTTAATAGAAAAGTTGAATAATAAAAGGAAATACTGCATAATTTGTGTAAATGGGGCACATTTCATGTACTGACGATGAAATGAGTTGAACAAAGGTGTAGTTTTGATTTTATGATAATATTTAGATTTCCTAGTTCGAAAGTCAATTTATGTGATTAAGTGGTGATAATACATAGCCAAAGTAATCACCTTTTTGTACAGTATTTCAAAATTCTTAGCTAAGCAATGACTACTGAACTGAAGTTATGTAATTCTTGTTTTGCAGATTATTGTTCTCACTCCTAAAATCATTTAATGTGTTTATACATTCCAGTTATGTTAGGCAGAAAACATGTTTGTGGGGTTGATGAGATATTTTTGATATGACGCATGTATTTACTAACACAAATATTTGTAAAATTTTCATGAACTCTTATTATTTCTACTTATTGTTTGTCACAGTGATAAGTGATGTTAAAGTGAACACGTACTGTGCGTAAAATTTTCTATTCAGGATATCAGTTTTCACAGTGACATACTGCGTTATAAGTCGTATTTCCTAGTAACACTTAAGCAGTCACTAAATTTGGATGATGACGACAAGCGTTATATAAGTAAAAGTGCTTATGTGATTGCGTAAGGGCGTAGTTATTGCTTGATGATTTCACTTTAGACATTGTTTTAAGATAATGGGGTACTTGTGATAGATAGGGTATATTTACTTAGTAAAAATAGACTACGAAATACTTGAATGCATTTCACTAAAGGAATACTTAAGTATCTCCTTGAGTATCACATGTTGTGTAAGTGATTTCCAAGGAAGAGATTCATTCAGTGTGTACAAGCGTAGACACTGACAACGAAATATCTACGTATGTAAAAGTAATGAATATGAAAAGATATATGTTAACCAGATGGAGATTCTCTACTGATAATGCGCTTTATTTCGGTTGGTATAACTTACAATTCTCTAGATATTTCTAGGGATTTTGAATGGAACCAACAGCAACAAAGTACTGCAGAATAAACTGAGCTTCTGACGCTATAGTACTATGGCACACAAAATATATTTTATCCATTAGATTTTAAATGCAAATGCGTAACTAGAATTAACATGAAATATTTCCGGTAATACGGGATTGCGCTTATGTATATTTGAAAGTTCCTACCTAAGGAAGTACCGGTCTAGCATACCGTACTTCCCAAGCGAGTATGTGAAATAAAAGACAAGATTGCGTATAGGCAAGGTTTATTTTTATTGCAATGCACAATTAGATTATGTACATAATAAGAAAAGGTAACACTGATAAGTCAACTTCTAGTGGGTAATTTGATGGCACCATGTCTCCAAATTTCCAAAGTTCGGTTATATAGGCTGGCATAGCCCTCCGTTTACATTGTAAGGAATTCTGTTGCGCATGATGAACTACAAGTTGTAATAAAGTAAACGTAAACATAATAATGAATGTTATGCAATGTAACAATAATAAATCAAGTACCTAAGAATGTCACTTCCATTGAGACGTATACTGCAAGTATAATGCAACCAACGGATTTATGACTAAGTTGAAAACATTTGTTACTCTGAAGTACATGTATACGCTTATAAAGAAACATAGATAAACGAAAAATGTCGACAGGTGTATGGATGTGTTACCCACCTTTAAAAGTTCTTAATGTTAATTTTTCCTAACTGTACCCTTTTGAATTGCACATGATTGAAAATGAATTCATCAGAGAAGTACTGTTTCAATTTCATATTGCACAAAACGTTAACGTCTATGTTAACATGGAAATGACTATTCACAATCCATCGATTGAACTGACGGAAGCAGGTCATTGAGAATGCTTTCACATTCATTGTAATGTCTAGTTACGACGTCGAGCGCAATATCTGCATTGATTTTCTTTAGGCGTTGAAGACACTGCCACACTCGTTGAGCATATTCGTCTACATCACATTTCGTAATATTAATTCGCTGTATTGTCCTCATGGTAACATTAAGGTTGTATTCTATACACCACCTACGGCTGTATTACAATAGATCTAAAATTGAGTACGTAAGTATTACACAAATTCATCTTACCTCCAGTGAACAATCCTTTATAGTAGGAGTACAGGACATGTGAACAAGGGAGACGGAAATCATGGAAGTGGTGACAGGTGCACACTCCAGTGGAAGTATCAACCATGTGGTCCTGCATTCCATCGAAACAATCAATAATGTTGCTGCTTATGAATTCATGATTGAGTTTGTGAATATGTCCATAACTCTGGTAGACAATCCTAGCAGCATACGGTGTTAATTTGTCCAGTTGCCTTTGAATTGGCTCAGGAACCTATATAATAGTATAAGAGAAAATTTACACTAACGTTGAACTGACAAAATTTCTGTAATGTAAATAGAGTATCGTACGACCAAAGTCTCCAATTTTTTATGGACGCATTATGAACTTTCCATAAGGTCAACAATAAGGGATCATTTTGTCGAAGATGCAGCTTCAAGTACTTGTGAGCAATTTCAACTATGTTGTTAGTGTGATTGCCTAAAGTGAGCGCTTTTCTGAAAAACCACCGAGCCCACGTGTGCCTCGTGTTAATCCAATACCCAGTTAAAAAGTTGTATGCTTGGGGGAACGAATTACGGATGTAACAATAGAAATATGAGAACCTACGTATTTACCATTTTTATGCTTCATGCATAACTTACTTTGGTCTAATCCGAGTGGAAACCAGTTTTTCAAGTGCATAACGTAGTTCAGGATTACGAAACTGAATAAACACAGTAGAAATTATTAATACGCATATACCTTGTGACCGAAGGCTCGAAGCACCTGAAATGAACAAAGAATTATTCGGCAGTGAGGGAATACCTCCTTCACCGGAGAAATTTCTGCTTGACAGTTATCCATAACAAATGTTTTAGTGCCATCCGTATATCCCATAATGGACTGAAACATCCTGAGAACGTGTGTAATATCTGAAACAGTTTCCCTCCGACAAAAAGCAAACATTACAGTTGCACCCTTTCCACATCCGTCAGTTACAACTAATTGAAATAGACTGAATCTGCAAACATTACACTATTATTAATTAATTACCCCAAATTATTCGTTTTATACGTTGAATCAATGCATATTACCTCCGGAAAAGACTCATAAAACTTTATTTGCTCGTGCAGACTGAAACATATAACATCAAGCTGACCATTGGAACTCTTCGTTCTAACCTCTCCTGTCGACCGTAATAATTGCAGAACCGAATGCATACTGTTCATACCTTCAGGAAGATAAAGCAATTGTGTTACATATATGTGTACTTGCGGTCATCTTCTGTTTCAATTTAACGACATCTTGTCGGCTAACATATTTCCCGAATTCAATTAATACTGTATTTCTCAATTCAAAAGTTGAAATCATACATTCCACTATATCAACTATGACTCTCTGCATTCCGGAGAGATTACGTCTGCTATGGTCAACCATCATATACTCTTGTGTACACGGATGATTATGTTCACCCCTCATATCACCAACAACCAGACTTCCGTTGACAGTGTTCACACTGAAACTTGACATACAACCCATGCACTTATAACTGATAAAAACTGGATTAAACAAAATTATACACTTACGGTGTTCCAGGTCTGACTCCATCTGATCGGTTTCTTCTTTTCTGACCAAATGTACACACATAATCCACCCGTTCGTATTTCAAAATCGGATTATTCCTGTCAATACGACTACTTCTGACAACATAATGTGTTTGCGCGACTTTGTTAAACTGTTTGAAGGCCTCCTCGAATACGTCCCAGGAGTTAAATCTTTTGCTCTTCAAAATATCGTCGAATAATCTGAGTAAATCATCACACATCACTAAAATATCACTAAATAAGCACTTTCACGCCTATTGCGTATTGCCACTGCGTTAACGCACGCTTGAATTATCCAATCACAACGCTTATATGTGACCTTCAAATGCTCACCCTCTCCATAAGCCATTTGTGCCGCTATCCTCTATCGTACCGTTTAACTATGGGAAGGTAATTATCATTATTGTTTCCTTTAGGAACTAGAGGAACATAGAGCTTCAGCCACACGTTTTCATTGTGTTCGGTCCTCTGCTAACGTTTACACCTGGACCCACGTCTTCCTACATACCCTCATCTCATCACATGTCCTCCATGTCACCCTAGCACTGACGACCAACTCGCCACTTCCTGTTCGGGTTCCACTCGGGAGCCTGTCATGGGATGTCAATTGATGGTCTACTCAGAGTATGGCCAATCCAAGTCCATTTCTTCCCAAAAGTTAAATCCACAATTGGTGCCTGCTGGGTTGTTTCGCTCCTGGAGATCCCTGTTACTTATCATTTCTGGCTGACCATCTTATCATGTGTAATGTTGAGCGAAAAAAGCTGTTGATGGAAGTCTGTAGTTCGTTTGAAGCGGCATTCGTGACGCGCCAAGTAGGGTAATTACTATATGACGAAAAATACTCATTTATTTATCAGTAAAAACACAGTTTTCTGTTCAACCAAGAAATTTCTTTTCAACGACTTCATTTTCAAGCCGTACTGTCGTATTTATATTACAGAAAAAGGTTATTAAGTGGCAATAAATAATTGCTCATACAACATACTTACATAAGTGATAAGAATAACGATAATTAAAATGTTATAAGGTAGAGCTGAAGTGGATGGATTACAAAATTATTAAAGATTGTTTAATTAGTGAAGTGATTCGAAAAATATTTTTAAAGGAAAATGTCAAGTGTTGTCTAAAAATTTAAATAATTAGGAGTACGATTACGATAAGAATAAAGATGTGAAGTGAAGTGGAATGAATTCAAGTAGTAAAATAAAATAAAAACTAGAAAGACCATTACTATAACCAAAGTAAAGAAATGGGTTTTTACAAAACGTTTTTGAACACATAATTTAGGTTTCTGTTCATGTATAGCTAAAGCTTCGGCTATACATAAGTGAAGAGAACGTAAACTTTTGGATCGATTCGATTTTGCCATGTAGATAACCTTGAAGGATGAATCATGTGGGGCTAAATGACCAGACTCTAACAGGTGATCGCAAATAGACGACTTTGCAGTTCTACGTTCGCCTTTCATTAACCAAACCGGATAGTGTTCAGCTACACGTTCTCGGAAAGTATGCTTACAACGTCCAATATAATCAGCTCCGCAAGAGCAAGTAAAAGAGTAAATGAACATACATATGGACATAAGGGGTAATCATTCTTTGACGCATTGTCTAATCATATTTTGGCTGGTGAAATCTAGTCGCAAATTAGCTGCAGGAAAGGTGCGTTTAATACATTTAGATAAACGATTTTTAATCAATACAGAAATAGTGTCACCTTTGAATGCAAGACTCATAAGTAGTTTTTTCTTTGGCACTGTAATTTTTTAGGGGCGGATTCTTTCTTGACGTTATGTTCAATAAACCTTGTAGGATATCCATTGTTAAGGAGATTTGATCGAAGGTTATCTAGTTCACTACCGATTGTCTCTGTAGAGCAGATTTTACTAATTCTGAAGCATAAGGAATGAATAAGATTTCTCTTTCTCCCTAAAGGTACCCAACTGTTGAAGTTAATGTACTGCCCTGTGAATGTTGGCTTTCAGTAAATCAGCCTTAACAACGCGCCATTCTCTCTTCTATGTAGCTTAACGTCAAGGAAGTGGAACGAGGAATTCGACTCTTCTTCTATCGTGAAATGCAAAGATGGGTGAGAGCCATTAAATATTCCAAGCAGTTCAGCAGTTGAAGAGTTTTCCTCACAGAAAATGAAGGTATCATCTATATATCTTTTGTGCATAGACAGACTCTTGATGGTTTCCCTTAGTGGGCCGTTCTCTAAGCTTGCCATGAAGACATCCGCTAAGCGCGGTCCTAAAGGAGACCCTATGACGACTCCATCTATTTGATTGTAGATGACTTCATTAAATCTAAATTGCACATTCAGTGTGCATCTCAATAATAGTTGTTTCAGATATTCAGTTGGTAAGGCAATGTTCATGCTATTTAAATCAATATATTCGCATAGATAGCAGATAGTGTCTACTAGTGGTATATTTGTGAACATTTTAATTATCGTTATTCTTATCACTTATATATGTATATTGACTAAGCAATTATTCACTGCCACTTAATAGCTTTTTCTGTAATATAAATACGACAGTACGGCTTGAAAATGAAGTCGTTGAAAAGAAATTTCTCGGTTGAACAGAAAACTGTGTTTTTACTTATAATTCCTTTTTGTCAAATTGAACATTAGTAAATCAAATGAGACAAACTCTAATGACAATGCCGCGCCTGAGAAACAACAAAATATTCATGCTACTTACTAATAGTAAGTAGTATAAATTTTAATAAAAAAGTGAGCTGCCCTTTCTGGCTCCATACTGAAGAATAGGTGGTCAGTCGGAAAGGATGAGAAGCAAGAAACTCTGGCAACGGTTCAGTCAAAAAAGCTATTGTTCAACAGATATGTGAGAAAAAATGAGGATGCGTTGGACACACACAAAGGGGATCGTTGAATGAAATAACAAGCCAGGTCCTTGAGTGAAATCCAAGTGGAAAACGATGAGTTGGGCTTCAGACTGTAAAATAGAGAACATGTGAGAAGGAAAAGCTTAAGGGCAATCGTGGAGCTAGCTTAAATAGGCCACAGAGAACCAGGTGACATGGAGTCATGCTTCTGAAGTTTTTGTGTCTCACTTGGAATCCAGTGTTAATAGTGATTACAACACGTGGCTTATTTTAAACCGAGGGCTCTGAAATACTAGTATGGTGATCAAGAAACTGGGCTGTCAAATCCAATTGTTTACAAAGTCGTTATTTCACTTATGTCATAAGACGTAAAGTCTAATTGTCGTGTGAATGAGTGATGCAGAAGTGTCCCTTTATTGTGTTATTACAATAAATATCCAGACACGTCTTGTGTTGTTAATACTATTCCTGTAGAATTAGATGCAAAATAGAAGATTGATGATGAGATTCTGTGAGATGGCATCCGGTTGAAAGACTAATATAGATGCAAAACATAGTATTTACTTGTTGGCAAAAACAGTGGACCACTAGTTAGAATCCTGAAACAACCTTGGAGAGGTTTCACTGATTTCAATGCAGATTTCAAAATAAACGAAGACATCAAATATAGGACAGTTGAAAATCTAGGGGTATTATATAATCGTTGTGCTTCCTTTCATGAATCTTAAGTACTATGCAGCCACTACTCCAAGGAGGATAAGAATTAAGTCCTCCAGGTTTGACACTGAGCATATTACCATTCAACCGGTAAGTTTAAATCCAGTCGCTCTTGATATTTAATGTTTGTTGCTTTGCAACAAATAGAGCTTCTAACGTATGGTATGTGTGAGTGTCTAACCTCAAAGTTGGTGTGTTCGACCACGGCGGCTATGTTCAAAATTTGCGAAATGGTTGGCAATTTGCAAGGTACCCAGCTCCACTGGTGAAATTTCACCTTTGGAAACCAATTAGCTAGCCAGAAGTCGGGTGGTTTGAACTAATTCGGCTCATTCAGAGGAGTTAAAAAGGTGTACACCACTAATCAGTTAGGCTCCAGACCAACAAAACGCCCGTATGATGTTTAGATCACCTCAACGTGGCTTGCAAGTACTGCCGGTTGATATGACTGGTATGCAGCTCCTCATCTCAATCAATCTCTAGTATAAAGTTTTAGACAGCATTCGTGATTATCAACTTTTGGAAATTGGGAAGTATTAATCAACTCGATTTATTCCATTAGAACTTAATTATTACTCACGCAAATTCTGACAGAACACTTCAGGCTATCGGTGATCGCTTTCAGTTTAGTCAATATCCTTTAATTTTACATAAGATGCTCATGGATAGTGAACTTACAACTGGAAAACAGTAGTCTCCTGTTGTGGTGGTGTGATACAGATAATGTGTGCCAACGGAGTTTTATTCACATTCATATGTTCCCACCGTTCAGTTCAGCATTAACAACAGAATATGATATATCAATCGGAACATTCTATTTGATGTTAAAGTCTGAATGTTATTCCCCACAATTCAAAACTGCATTGGTAACAGAATACTATGTATATTTGAACATTCTATTTTTTGTCGTTTGATGTAAACCAAAATAACACGCTCAGTGATTGGTTAACGAATATAAACTATAGATATATAAAGAGCGGTTTGATTGATGAAAAATATACTTTGGCTTCGATATCTTGCCGTCTGTTGTTACACTGTTACGTAATTTCCTGAAAGATTTCAGTTAGTTTCATTTTCTCGAAACAAAAGTAATATGCACATACATGCACACTTGTAGGGTTTAACTGATTTTTTTCTTACATAACTGAGCCAAACACATTATTTTATGTTTTGATAATGTCAGTCGATACTTCTCTGATTACAACTCACTAAACGATTGATTTTCGGGCTGGTGTTTGCCCTTTACGCTTTGATAAGAAACAAGTGAACACTGTTCTTGAAGCCTTCACGAATATATTTATATTTTTCAGAGGGAAAATCATAAAGATATGATTTGTTACAGGATTTCATCATGAGCTGATACTGGCTAGAGAACCATTGGAAAACCTGGGAGTACTGGACAGTTGTTTCATCCTAGTTTCGGACTCTACAGCAGTACGCACCCATTGAGGTTCGAACCCAGGACCTTCTGGTTACAGGCTACTGGGATCCAATCCAGGTGCTTAATGGTCTACGAGCTCGCCTTGTAACCAGAAGGTCCTGGGTTCGAACCCCGGTGGGTGCATACTGATGTAAAGTCCCAAACTGGGATGAAACAGCCGTCCAATACTTCCAGGTTTCCCAATGGTTCTCTAACCAGTGTCAGCTCATGCTGAATTCCTGTAACCAATCAACAAAATCCCTACAAACCAATACTTGAAGATATGATTGGTTGTCAGGAAAATAGAAACAAATATATTTGTAACAACAGAAGACAAGGGCTGGCAACAGATCGTTTTATTACGGAAATCAGCACATATTTATATATATTTCATGTATATTGAAGTAAACAAACTCAGTCTTCTGATTGGTTGTTTCTCGGAAGTTAATCAGACAAACGCAGGCTTCTGATCGCTTGTTTCGGGTTACCTCGGAAAGTGGAGCCAACTATCTGCGAATCATATTTGCCCACGTTAAGTCTTCTGTGATTGGTTGTTCAATCAGCCTTGCTCATATTTTCTCACGGCCAATATTAGTGACCTAGACACTGACGTGGATTAATGTCTACCAATTGGCTAGCAGCCTGCTCTCACCACATATTTATCTCCATATGTTCACAGTTCAATTCAAAATTCCATTGTCCGGTAGAACATTTGGATTACTTCGTGTATTCGCTTCATATTTTCTTAATGTAAGGTAATGGAGAATATTTCAAGTGGAATGAATATAAGTCAACCCAACCGGTTATATCCAAATTTTGTGTATGAATGCAGTCAACAAGTCCAACTTAACTCTTACCTAAGAAATGATTGGATGCTGTTTATTCCAGTGACTGCAATAATTATACCGCATATCCCTTTCCTATATTTTTTATTGCTTCATTTCACCTGCAGTACTTTCAGATCCATTTTCTTTATTGATATTGGAGATGACAAACATGATGACAACTGACACATACAAAAGTTTTTTGAGCAATACATTTGAATCCCTAAATAATCGAAGAACAAATTCATGTTCAGCGCCATTTTTAAAAACGAATTATCAGATTTTCAATAGTTTTGTGAAAGTGATGATAATAATAATTATTATTATCATTCGATATACAAATTTTATAATCCGGTTCAGTAATGTTCATTTGGTCACCTGCCACATTGTTATCATTATCAAAAGATTGGGAATTTAAACTTACAAAATTATTCAACGTTCAATTCGATGAATTTAAACAACATATCTGTAGTAAGGACAACAACAACCCAAACTACAACGACACTAATTACTAATGAAGAAGTGAAGTAATAACCACTGGAAGGATATTTTGTACAAAACAGAATTACGCTATGATTTCACAGCATTTCATTGTTGTCAGCATTGTGACTTATGTAAATCTGTTCATGGTCTTGAAGAAATATGAGATCCGTAATGTCAACCATTTTGTATAAAACAAGAAAATGCAGAAAATATTGGGAAACTGGTCAGTATTTATGGTGTTCAAATTGTTGCCGTATTCATGATGAAATCACAAAAAACAAAAAAAACAACAACAATAAAACGTAAATTTAGCCGTGTATGCGCTGAAGATGTCACCCAGTAAGGTGATGAAAGCTTCGCAAACTAACCATCCAGCTCAAAGAACAAAACCACATCAAAATTATCCACCTGAGCTACAAATCTTCTCTATCATACCTTTACTATATCAATATCGATATACGGATATTTATGCAGTTTATCCAACATTCTGTTTCAATACAGTGGCCAAGTTATTGATTGTTTTAAAATTTATTTCAATTATTTGACATTTTTAGAAAGAATTTTCCATGATAAAATAGTTTTTTTCTTCAAAATGCAGTGTTCGTCTATCTTCATCTTGAAGTTAGTTGATTCAATTTGTTTCAAATTTGACCAAAAATTGTATAATCCGTTTCAGAACTACTGAAAGCGACAAGGGAGTAGTGAATAGCTGTTTTGTACTAGTTTGGTTGTTATCAGGAGCACGCGTTCACTGGGTTTTCAATCCAGCATCTTCCAGCAACAAGGCAAGCTCGTAGACCATTCACTCAGTGGGACCTGACTTTATGAACAGCTCATTAATTCTTCTTCTTCTTCTCTTGTTCTTCTACCAGTTTATGATTTTAACATGCCTGAACCAGGTTTTTATGAAATACTGAGATGAGTTAGTTAACATTTATAAGTGGAACACAGATCGCTCATTTACAGTTAGCCTATGAGCTACAGTAGTTTTGCTTGGACTGATAGTACTTTTCAGTATTAGCCCAGGATAAAATAGGCAGTGTGGAGAGTAATTAGGACGTCGGACCCATTGAAAGTGGAGTAGTCATTCAGACGAATAGAGCACACCTGTTCGGGTATCTAAGTATAAATAAGGCTATAAACGATTTTCCTCTGGCTTATTTTGAGGTATTTATCTGAGAATAGTTAAACTATAACGACTTATATAATACGAACGCACGAGTGACCTTGAGCCAACCAATCAGAAAACGAGTGGTTTTCATAAAATTATGACATTTATTTACAAGAGAAATACATGAAAACACATTTAACAGGATATTTTTCTCAGACATGACTTAAAAATATCTTCAAGTATTGGTTTTGTAGGGATTTTGTTCGATTGCATGGTTTCCAGTGGTTCTCTAACTGATGTCAGCTCACAGTGAAATCCCACATGCAATTAAAAATATCTCCCAATTATAATGAGGAGTTTCAGTGTTTAGGGTAAACCAGTTTCCGTACACTTATTCATCAAGATGACTAAAAATGAGTTCTTTCTGTGACCTGTTTGTTGTTCTTACCCTTCCCTTTAGTCTTCCCAGAAGTCATCGATTGAATTAGTATGAGTCTTAATAAGGAGGTTGATGAAATCTTCAGAATGATTTACCCGATGATGGATGAAAACCAAATTTGATAACCGGTTGTATCCTGCCTATTCGTTTCTACGAATAGTAATTTCAGGAATGGCTAACTTTTGTATTATAGGTAGAACAGCGTCTGCGCTACTTTTTGAAGTTGTCTCCACAGTTCACTTCTGAAGTCTTGTGCCGTAAATTCTCAAAAACCAAACATTATTTGCCCTAGGGCGCTCACGATTATATTTCTTCCTCATCAGAACTGTTTCATTGATGTGAATGATAAAATCAGCTCCTTCTAACATCTGATTGACAGCATTTGTCTGCCAGGATGATATATCTCTGCAATGGTGAAGCTGTAACAGCAGAAGGCAAGACATGGACGTAAAGTCATATTTCTCATTAATCAAACGGTCGTTTATATATCTACAGTTTATATTCGTTTACCAATCACTGAGCATATGATTTTAGTTTACATTAAACGACATGAAATGGAACGCACTAATGAACTGTGGGAATATGTGAGAGTCGAATTCCGCTGGCGCACATTGTCTGTATCACACCACCACAGAGCCAATGAGTAGCAGATGACAAGGAATTTTCTGTCTATACAGCCGCTAACCCCACCCCAGTCTTTAATATCCAATAATGGTAGATAAAAAGTATATTTGTCAGTGGCAGCTTCGACTTAGCAAAGATAGTTACTAGAAGACAATCACCTGAGTGTGTAATTTACCATTACGAATACTCATTCGTTTCCTGCAATATGTACATCTTAATAAATGTCAATCACCTGCTTCTGAACGCCTCTGAATGCACAAAGAAGCATCACAAGACCATTTACAACGACGTGGTACCAACCCATTATCAAAACAGCACTTAAAAACGGGATTGTTGTGAAATCTGCACCTCGGTGCGTGAATAGCGTTCATACTGGAGCTGTAATAATGTTAGATCTCGTTATTCAACGTCTACTATGCGTTCAGGGTCATTGGTGTATTCACACTCCTGGATCGCGATACTTTAACTTGTCCCTTATACCGATACGCTAAAATTGCATTATACTTTACAACTTTATTGTAAACTGCGCATATTCTGATTGAGTCAATATTTTTCTATTCTCCAGCTTCGCCACTGATGATACTGCCCGATGCACAACAGATGACCTTCATCACTCAGTTGGTCTGGTGGAAAGATTTTGGTATGCGGAACGTTGGGTGTTAAGTTCGAGCTTCGGTGGGAATACCGTCACTCGCTGAGGATTACATGTACATCTAGGTGACGAGTCCCAAATAAAGTGAAATGCTTATTCTGGATCCCGCTGCTAGTCACCATCCCTCAGGGATCTTAGAAAGCTGGGGACAGTCAGATGCTGGATTAACCGAGTAGTAATAGCTCTGACTACAGTGTTGAGTGTTACAGGTTTGAATCTTAGATAAAGCGCTTATTCATTCCAGGTGAGTACATCAAACAATGTCGGTTACAAATAGTATGCATTGTGGTGTGTTTCACAAATGAAATGACAGTCTAGTACTAAACTTATGAAGCTGTTTAAAAGGCAGTACAGGAGAGGAAGACTCATGGTTCTGTAAAGAGGTAGCCAGAATAAAATCTCGGGGTCAGAGGCGGCAGTCGGACCACTGGCAACAATATCACTGGTTTGAGTGCTTAATTTATCTATGAGTGACCATAGATCAATAATGTAAGCCATTTAGCCGTACGGTGAACACCAAATTACGGACTGGGTGAATGCTTGCTAGCATGTTCTGCCCTTATATTAACGTTAGTAACTGGTTGAAGGCTCTGTCATGGAGTAGTGATCACACTTAAACCGTATCCATAGTGAGGCCTTTCTTTTAGGTTCAGTGGATTTAGGCTTTTGGCCAGTACAACAATCCTAGTCCAGGTTCTTCCCACTAAAGATGTTGTCTAGAAGGACGACGAAAGCTCAGTGACTTTAAGTCAGTTACAAAGTCTTTATAAAGCTGATGTTTGGGTAACTGTGTACTTCTACTTTTATAAACATCGTTACATTTAAGTTATTTGAAACTGTGTTACATAGGACAGATTCTCGGTGAACTAGTTTATCAGACACATAATTATTTTGTCAGGATTAATGATACTATCCTGTGGCCATATCTGACACCACTGGGGAAAATTTCGAACCCTAGACCTTTCGAAGTTGGTAAGACATGTCTCCATATTGGCTTTTCCCGTGTCAAACACACTGTCTATCTTAAGTCACATCTAAGTAAATTAAATAGTTTTCGTATTGGAGCAGTTCATCTTTTATTTATCTTCACGAGATGACACAACAGAAACAAACGTTTTACGCGCAAAGTTGTCAACCGTAGCAATCAGGTTTATGAGTTTATTATTTTATTAAGGTCAGAATTTCCTTTCTAATGTTGCTGTCTGTAAATCCTTGTCTCATAATACTTTCGTGTTTCAATTTGGTTTACAAAGTCTGTTATTTCTGACTACGGACTGGCTCTAGAGTCTGACAATGGGATATCATCAAGGGAGCTTAATTAGTCTTTATGACTCCCTTTTCATGGTAAAAAGGGGGTTGCGATTTATGTTGCTGTTTGTGTCGATGATTACCACCAAGACATAAAGTTTTGAATTAATGCTAGGTCGTGTGACATCGAGTTCAAGTTTAGTATGGTAATGAGGTTGATAATCCTATGTAGACTCATCACTACAGTCAGTTATACTGTTTGGTTCAAATCATTTACGCGAAATAGATTTTACACATACCAGTTTATGAGCCATACAATTCATGTGTGACGACCTACGATACGACGTAGTAGCTAGACTGATGTAGGTAAAACAGTGCTTGACCTGGGAACTTCAGCCAACAAGGAACATTTTCACTCGGTTACAATTATAGTGTTCAGATACCACAGTCAAATTGAAGCTAACCATGGATATATTTTATTTATGATTAAAGATCGGCCAGAGAAAAGTAGCCATATTGATAAACACAAGAGAACCTTATCAGTGATTTCTCGAGTAATGGAAGTAAATCTTCATTCAAGGTGATCGTCCTACAATGGATGTTAGCGAACGCCACAAATGAAGCTCGACTCAGATCGAGCAGACTACTGAACTTCTGTCTTCTTAGTGGAAGAGGTCTTATGTAAATGCATGGACTGGCTCAGAAGTCTGCCGCAAAGAATTTACATTTCACTTGATAATATCATCTGTCACACGCATTAAAAGAATATCAAGAAGTGATAGACGGCCACTGGCACATAGTGCACAGATAAACTTAGTTCGGAAGTATATTTCACGAAGCAACCGAAATCGAACTTTTAGACATTATAATCCATTGATAATTGGACAGATGTTTTATCCTACCATCAGGCTCTTCTACTCTTATTCCCCTAGACTTCAAAATTCATGATCATATGGCACGGTAATTGTATTCACAAATAAGAATGAAAAAGTTGTTCATTGTTCCAAAGTTGTCGGTGCTTCTATAACTTATGTCAATTTTTTTCCTAACGAAATTTACAGTGATGTCAACCGAACTGTTAAGAAGAAGAGTCAACATAGAGGTTTTTCAAATTTTTTTTTATATATTTCTCTCGAAACACGTTACTTTATCTTTCAGAGATCATTTAAAGTTTGTTTATCAAAAGAAACAAAGGAAAAAATCAATAGGAAATGTTACATCATTTTTGAATGGTTTGTAAATAAAAGATCACAACTAAAGGGAGTAAAACAAGTGGTTTGTTTTGGTTTTACTTTTATATTACTGATTGTCGTTTTTAGTAGTATTTATATTATTGTTATTACTTCCTTTAAAAAGATTCAATTTTTTGTAATGACATTATCAATTAGGACAGTCTTCTGTTTCCTCTACCAGAACATCATCAGATTGTTGTTTCCAAAATGCTCGATGTACAAACACCTGTCTTGGAAGCTGAATAGCAGAAGTGGTGTAAGAAGAAAAGTTTTTAGCAATTAATATTCTTTCTTGTGAACAAATAAAGTTTTTAGTTTGACGATGGATTTTTATTAGTTTGAGAAGCAATATAAACCAGGGAGAGATAAACATCTATTTCATTAGAACGAAACAAATGTTCGGACTCACTGACACTACCCACTCACAGTTACGGTTCGAACCCGGGACTCTCCGGTTACATACCAAGCTCATATGCCTTCCAACTAGTGGGATCCAGCTAAAAAGCAACCTATTAATTACAACTTCTTTAAATATTCCCATTATTATTATCAGAGCAAGACATATAAGCGAACAATATTGTTTTCAATTAGATCTTTTTCAGGCTTTACTCTAATTTATATAGATTTACATATAACAATTTAAACCAATGACGGTGATTTTGTGGATCAAATAATAATAATAATAACCAGGTACAATCAAGAGAAACTGACAAGATTTAAAAAAAACTGTTCATGAAACTGCAATTTAATGGGGGAGTGGCTAGTAAAGTCTTACATCTAAGATTATTGAGAGCAATGAAAAGAAGTTATACTGCAGCTACCCTTTGTTTGTCATTTACCAGCTGGCAACCAATTGTGATTGCTGAAGTGAAAGACAAGCTCTGCTTAGCTGTGCCACTTCTATGTGTATCTACAAATTTAGTTGCTCCTGTGGAGAGAGCTATACAGGGCGATCAACTAGACGACTTAAAAAACGCACTGATCAGTATCTTCCTTCATCGTTTGGAAAAGGCCAAATAGAATCTATAAGAAGTTCAATTTTGGCTCATTTGATTGATAGCGGTCACCAAATGGAGGCAAATAGTGCCTTCAAAGTTATCCATCGCATTCCATCGAGCCTTTCTAACGGAACTCGAACCCACCTCCAACATATAGCCGAAGTTACGAGAATTCGAGAGAACTATACTAGTGTCCTTGCATACAAAACAAGTGTGTTCCATCTTTGTCTCTGCCTTCTCCTAGGTGAATTCTATTCAAAACCCCCTCACCCTTCCTTATTTTCCATTTCCTTCGAACTCTTATGATATTTATCTAAGTTCTGATTATCTGTCCACTTCACCTTTAGTATTACGTAACTTTTAAGATTTGACGTAATTTGTTTGTTGAATTGACTACATATACACACATTACTACCTATGTTATTCTTATCGTCACCTGCGTACACCTTATTATCGATATTTTGTTATCATTATAATCATCGTTGTTAACGACGTTCAAAAAATTTACCACATTTTATTATTATCTGATCTACAAAATCACCGTCATTAGTTAAAACTGTTATATATAAATGTATGTAAATTAGAGTAAAGCCTGAAGAAGATCTAATTGAAAACAGCAGTATTGTTCGCTTATATGTCTTCTTCTAATTATAACTACTATCAGTTGGTTATTTTAGCACGACCACCAGCCAGTGTCATCGGCAGCTATTTATCCTCACTCCAAACCGCATGGACCCCTCTGGTCAAAATTCTTACTAGGAATCACTCCACGCAACTTCTCCCTTTAGCCAGATAGTGACTAGCGATCATTATCATTTTCATGAGTTCATTTGTGTTGATTCGATCGGCCTCAAGTTTGATTACGAATTCGTAAAAGTTAGAACCCATGGAGTAACCATTGAGTCGGGTCCTAGTGGCCAGATAGTTTTAAAGCTTGCCTTGTAACTGGAATGTCCTGCATCCCAACCAGGCGACGGTTGCATGCTGGCGATAAGTCCCAAATTAGGACGAAACAGCTGTCCAGTACTCCCTGGTTTTCAGTAGTTCTCTAACGGGCATCGTTCCATTATCAAACCTGAAACAAATGAAATCCCTACAAACAAACTCTTGAATGTCATAGAATATCGACTGAATGTAACTGACAGATTTCCGTACGAGGCACCCAAGTGTCAGGACACCATACCTAGGGCTAACTGACTATAGCCGTGACAACAGTAGAATGAAATATAATCCTTATAAGTAGGAAAATACATAGGTCAAATTTGGTTGACACTCACCACTTGAGGAGTCGATGATATACACTTCGTTCTCTTTGGAATACATCTAATAAGTATACCAATATACCTGATGGGTGGTGGTATTCTTATTGAGACTTGCACACTGACATTTCAAATGATGGGTTTTGTATTCCAGTACCAATAGTAACATAATCAATCACTTGGAATGCAGGTAAATCTAACTGATGAATCCCGAATAGGACGCAATATGCATCCTGTATTTCACTACAAACGACTATCGGCTAATGATTACTGAAGACATATACTATTGGCTGACGACTTACACAAACAGTAATATTCTCTAGCCAGATAAGGAGGATGTAACCTACAGACAGCTACAGTATTCATTCATTTAGGACCAGTATGCCAATGAGTAAATCTAATGAAATATGTCCCTCCAAAAAAAAAACCGGAACGAATTTAATGCACATTCTAACTAATTGTGTGAATTATAAATGCATAGAACCAACAAAGTTCATTATTTTCTAATTACAGAGTTCACGATGAAAATCTATCTTATACAAGTGGTAATATAAATCAAGAAAAAAGATGGGAATCATTATACACAGATATACTCAAACTTACACGATGAAATTGTTGCATACTTCTTGTTCGATACTTTCGTATTCCTATGTATATCACTAATGTACTCAGACCACATATTAACAATATCGAAATAGTTACCAGGATGATAATATAAGTTTCAATCTTATATACATACTAAAAATAAGCAAAAAGAATAAAATTTGGGTAAATATTAGTTTTTAATTATAATATATATAAATGGCAGTCAAACCACTACCTCAACTTCATTGACTTTGAGAAGACCTTCAATAGCACAGACCGAGAGGTAATTTGGAAACCGCTTCAACACTACGGCAAACCTCAAGTCTTTGCCAAAATCGTTCAACAACTATATGAAAATGCCATGTGTCAAGTGATCCACAATGGAAAACTAAACGAGGCGTTCGAAGTACATACAGCAGTAAGACAAGACTGCCTGCCTATTAGTACAGCTGCTATTCTTAATTGTGCGTCAGACTAGTGGGGGTGAGGAGTCAGGAATACGCTAGACAACCGACAAGAAGAATCTAGAAGACCTGGATTTTGCGCGTTAATGATTTGTGTCTAATGTCACACAAACTAAAAGAGTAACAGGTGAAAAGCAACAAACTGGCTGAAGAGGTAGCGAAAACATGACTACAGGTGAACATGGAGAAGATGGGGGTGATGAAGATAACCAGTCAGCATCAACAGCAACCAGCAGTATCAAGGGGAGAGATTTAAAAGAAGTTGCCTCCTTCACTTATTCGGGAAGCTTCGTTTCAACTAAAGGCTGGCAGAAAGGATGAAGGTGCCAAAGTTAGCCAACCAAAATCGGAAAGCCAAGATTCGCCTTTATCATCCTGAGACCAGTTTAGAAATCTTCCCCACTCTGCATAAGGAACAAGATTCACATTTTCAAAACCAATGTCAAGTCGGTTCTTCTATACGGGTCAGAAACTGGCGTGTCCAACAACCAGCTGCAGACTTTCATCAACAGCCGCCTTCGCTGGCTCCATACTGAAGATCAAATGGTCGGAAAGAATCAGCAACAAGATACTCTGCAGTGCAATAAACCAACCGAGAGCCGATCGCTCAATAAATATGTAGGAGAAAGTGGAGATGGACCGGGCAAACATTGAGGAGGCCGCCAAATTACATCGAACGCCAGGCCATTGCTCGAGTGGAATCCAAATAGGAAGCGGCGAGTGGGTCATGCTAGGGTGACATGTAGGTGACTGTGTGAGGGAGAGATGAGACGGGTTGGTCGATCGCGGACCCAGCTGAAGAGGACGGCAGAAAACAGGACAAAGCGAAGATGTGTTACTGAAGCCCTATGTTCCACTTTAAACTCAGGGGAATAATATATATATATATATATATATATATATATATATATATATACAATTTATATAATTCATAAATAAGAAGCATTAGCCAATCACAACCCAACATGCAGACAATGCCTATCGTTCAGTCTTGTGACTAGAACAATATATACCATAGATGTTTGTACCTTTGAACACTTTCTGGCCCAGGTAAAGAATAGACACCAGGGTCGGACGACCTTAAGCCAACTAGTCAGATCTCTCGTCATTACAAATGCACGCCTTTCATAATCTTAGCTAATCTTCCTTCCGAGGTGCACTGTAGCCGTAATCTTCCTAATTTAAACCTATCCTAATCTTAACCGTGGATGAGGATGAAACTTGTAATGGAGATTATGAAAAACATCCATTCGTAATGCTTAGCAATCTGATTGGTTGGCTCAAAGTCGTTTGATTCTAGTGTCTATTCTTTATTGTTGCTCACTGTTGCGATAACCACACTTCAAATGTTTTGTTTTTCCATTTTTTTTTGCATTCTGAGTTGAACATAAGGCTTTAAGCTTTATAAGAGACGAACTTATCAGAGGAAACTTCAGTGTTGGCGCGCATATATCATTTATGAAAGAGCTTTTTTCGAAATGTACAGTGATTAACCACTTTTCTATTTATTCTATCAATTTGACTGCTTTCATGGGGAGATAGTTACATAGAACGACAGTTATGCGTGTTTGTCATGGGATTTCCAAACACCATCATGTGTGGTTAAGCAAACAAAGTCCATTTATAGTTGTATTCTCTCTTATCTCGTCAATACATAACACAAGATTGATGTTAACAAGGCTTTCGAAGGCATCTACCTACCGTATACCGAATGCTAATCTTAATTTTACCTCGATGAGTTCGTCTATTACACATATTACTGATGCTATGGAAATACTCATTAACAAACTTAACCCAAGTATCAAAGAAGAGAAGTTGGTTCGGAGGCTTCGCTTACCAAGGCCGTCTATATTTGAACTATTCTTACTGAATTTAGTGCATAAATTTTCCTCTGAATTTAATTTGGTATTCTATTTAGTATCCCATTTTCTATGTTTATTATTACAACTAATGCATCTTTCTTGAACTGTAGTTCCACTGATTTTAAGTCGATATTATTTGGACAACAACAATATTGTTAATGACGATTATTCTGGAATACTTTGTATATATATATATATATATATATATATATATATATATGCGGGTGTGACAACTGAGAGAGAAATGGGAATCTGCATTTCTGAGGGACTTAAACCAGATGCCTCTGAGTAACTTATCCAATATTTCACCTGTCGCAGTACGACACCCATCCGCTATCCCTTGACTGCAGTCAACACTGGCAACGCTCACTGCACAGGCTTTCCAACTACATTATCTCCTGTCAGTTCTGTAAATACGAGGAAGAAGAGAATGCTGTGAGACCACATGTGATAGCTTTATGAAAATCATGGGATGACACATATTTTTTGTTTTATACACCATGTCAGACAGACAACAGAAGCTTACCTCTGTACGTTTTAATGGACCAGATAAGTAGTACATTTCACCGTTGACAAATTTTACAGTTTCAAATTGAGCTATAAATCCATCGATAGACAATGTTCCATTCTGTGAATAGAAAGGCAAAAATGCGTTATACTTTCCAAATCTTCCGTAATTTGTGAACAATTAAGAGATGCTAAGTGTTAACAGTTCCTGTTTATTGAATACTTAATCCATTAAGGCATTAAGGTACTTGGAAGTAATAGGCAGTTGCAGTGAGGTGACAAACAGCTGCTTTCACTCATAACTGTAAAGCATATGGTCAGAAAGCATTAAAAACTAAGAACTCTTGTAATCAGTTAACAAACAACCCATTACTCAACAAATATGCCGAAATAAATCGAGATGGATTAGGCGTACGCTGAGAAGACCGTCGAGTGACATCGTCCTATAGGCCTTTAAGTGGAAACTCAATGGGAGATGGTGAATTTGACGTTGCTAAAAGGGTGATATGGAGGAGAATGTGTGAATTGGAGACGAAAGTCTATGGGAAATCTTGAAGCTAGTGAAAGAAGACTGTAGAGAATAGGAGGACAAAGTGAAGATATGCTGTTGAAGCCCCCAACTTCAAAAGATTAGCAATAATCTAACAAACACCTGTATCTAATTAAGACTGAACTGGAACCAGTGAGCCCATAATTATTCACTAATACTATTTGACTGATTTTTTAAAAGGACATGACGAACTTATACTCTGGAGGATAGTGGGGATATTCATTCGGATGATAAAAACAGAACAGTTTCATGCTCAATCATCAGCACTCTAGCACTATATCGATGGATGTAGAGAGTTCAAATAATAGTGGAATACATTACAACACGTTACATGATGGGAACATATTGGTGATCTATTGACTCTTTAATGATTACGTAATACTTCAACTTTTACAACCAACATAATTCAAAAATGGAAATGCACGTATACACTTATGCATACTCCTAATTTTCAATGTCAGTATTAGTTCCGATAAAGAGCATGATACATGGATATTCTTGCATTTGGTCGTGCTCTAAAATAACTCAACGACTTCCAGAAAGCTTTGGGATAACCAATTGTTTCGATGCATCCATGGATAACATCTGTCGTGGTCTTCACTTCACTGAGTCTTTTTGGTAAACTACCTCAAAGCTTACTGTAAATCGTTGCGTTGTTCCAGAGTACGACCAAACTCAAGAACACTTAGACGTCATGCTCTAAGTCAAGTCGACTCAGTGAAATCATGTATCGCTGAAATGACGAATAATATTGTGGAGAGAGTCTGTGTTGTGAAAAGAATTTTCGACCATTTGAAGTAAAGATTCTTGAAAATTGTAATGAAATATTTTGTTAACTGAGGAAAAGAAAAGAACCAAACCCAGTTTATTAAAAGCCTGGACAGTCAGATGTCTGCAGCACGTTTTCTGCCTAATCTAGAACGGTGTATTCACACAGTTCTTGATATGATGGATTTAAAAGTCTCGTCTATTGGTATTAAATTTTTCGATAGTCATATCAAAGTCAACAAAATGTGCATGCAAGTGCAATCCGAAAACTTTTTTGCTTAAATTGCAGACTTAATGGCTTCATCAGATGAAGAGGTAAACAGATTAAGGTCAATTTTGGTCGACTATCGTTATTAATATATGAATGGTAGACTTAAAGAGAATGGTATTTTAACCAAAAGACAACAAAGAGGCGGTTTTAAAGAAACTGAAAGCTGATGAGAATGTATTTTCTGATAAGCTTGTTATAATAGGCTTATACGGAACGGATTTCTCCTGTATCAAGATGTGCACCAGACTTGTTTTATGCTTGTGTATGTCGGTGGGTGTAAAAAATAACAAATACTAATGCTAATACCTATTTTACTTACCATTGGATAAATTTCAATCACAGTATTATTTTCAGTGACAAGTTTAATCGGTGATTTAGCTGTTGCTCCATTCAGTTCACTGGTTGTTATTGGTTTCGATCGTACAACTATATGCTCTTTGACATCTTTACAACTTCGAACAATCTAAACAAATTTTGGAAAAGAATTATTCACAGCATTAGGAGAGTTAATAGATAGTGGATAGACAGACAGGTGGGTAGACAGACAGATACATATGCAAAGAACAATATTCTTAAACATAATGTATACATGAAAATATAGTAGAAATGTTTGTTTAGAAGATTCATGTAATAGAATCATTAAATATTTCAAGATGGATCATGAAATGACTTTATTTAGAGAGATAGTAGAAACTGAGGCGTTTTGGACAACTGGTTTGCCAAAATTGACGATCGAATCCAGGGTCTTCAGGTTACGAGGCGAATCGGCCGACCATTGCCTGATCGGTTGATCAAGATGGCTACAGTGTATTTTACGCATGACAAGCTACTGTCTTCCTTGACGAGCAGCGTAGTTGATATTTGGTAAGTTTAGAAAAGAGTTATTGGTGGTCAGCACCAAGACATGGAATCACTCCATGAAGATTGTGACACGTGGTTTAAGTTACGTGGTGTAGGGATGCAGACTACCAGGCTGAAATTCTCACTAATCAGTGGTTGCAGACGGTTAGTGATAAGACTCAAAATCTTTTTCAGTGGTTCAGGTACATTCATTGCCTTGCATTTCCTCCGTGCTATTATTAATCTTCCTGCACAGTTTCAGGCGTTACCGTTTCACTGCCCCCTTTTCTTCACTTTTATGCGTACTTTTATGGGGCATGTCAATTTGAATTAATTGACATTTGTGAAAAGTTCTAAGCTGAAAACTCATTTAGGATTATTGAATGACACAGCTCTAAAAACCCTTCAAAATTACGGATATATCTAATCGGTGATATATCTCACAATGCATCAAGGAAACAGATCAAGTATGGCTTACTTTCATAAGGATCAACGACCACTTAAAGTATAAGCAAATCTATGTGAAGGGTAGTTAGTCATTTGAAGTCAAATCATGAAATGAAATTAGGTAGGTGATGCACTGAAAGCCAATAATTAACGAATAGTTGTTTTGCTATAATTAGGGGTTATTTATCAATATCCAGCAATGATTTCACGGCAGGCTGAACTTAAGATCTAAAGGTTAGGAGACGAACCCGATTACCATGCACCCAATGTGACGGAATTTAATAGAGCATACATTCTAACTTTTGCCAATTCGCTATATTTAATGATTCCTACCCAATAATCACCTCATTATCTATAAACCAGCCAAAATTGGATAAGTACCCTGCTGATGTTACTTTCAACTGTGTTTAATAATTTACATGCACTTGTGGGAACGAGTACATTGAAATGACAGAAATAAGGGAGTCTGTCCAGTTTTAAAGCATATCCCAAGAAACTTATTTATGAAGGAAAGCAGATATTCGCAGAGTTGAATTACCAGACACCTTAAGGATACAGATCATTTCGTCGAGATTTCTAAATCCTTCAAAATATTAAATATATGAAAGACAGAGATTTATTATGGTTTACTGAAGCAATTACAATCGAGCATTTCAAAGCAAACTTGTGCATACAGAAAGAGAGTGTAATCAATTTCTAACACCCTTGGTAAGTGCACTTTGTTCACTTTGATTAGTCATCCATATTAGTGATTTCAGCTCATTGAGCAAGTTTTCAGTCTAATGAACTATAACCCTTTGAGTGGACACTAGTCAGTAGTGTGATGCGTCTACTCTTTTCTTTGGTGTAGGCTGAATTCTACCAGTCAGGTTTGCAATGTGGCCGACGTTCTAGGTAGGTCGACATCACAGTGCACATTGATTTGATGATATTAGATAGTCGGAAGCTCTCGGCAACAGGAAGCTTTGGATCTAGATTTCGTGCTAGTTGTCACTCACCAGTCAGCAAGGCGTATCTGTAACCTTGAAGGAACTCATGTCCCTTCTGAGATTCGAACCGGCACCACCCAATGAGTACTGAAGTCAAAGACGTTACTACTGAGTTATCTGAGCTCGTGATTGACCTCCTGTAGTACTCTAGTGGATACTTTGATTGGACATCGCAGCACTGGGTGACGAGGGTTTGAATCTCAGAAAGGACATGAATTCCTTCAAGGGTGCTAATACGCCTTGCTGACTGGTAAGTGACAACTAGCACGAAACCTAGATCCCAGGCTTCCTGTGGCCGATGGCTTCCAACTATTAAATATCATCAGAACTATAACCCTTTTGAGTTGCTTTGTGACCGTATAAGATGATGCTGCTTGTTAGATTTTTTCTCCTATTTGTCTTCTTCTATCCTATTTCGAAGGTATATAAATTGATGGTAACTTAAACTAAAAATTGTAATGCTCATATTTCGGATGCGTTGATTTTATAATGTTTTCTTTACTACCATTCAAACATTGAAGTATGTAACAGTCATTATTTATAACCATTGTAATTTCTGATAGTCTACAGCAGCTGATGAGGACTGTGAAATAGAATGGTGATATCACTTTTCTATGCCATAAATCTAATCTTTGTGACTTTATCAAATTCGCAATCTGATAATAATAATTTGCCTTATTCCAGAACAGTTTTTTGTGATACAGCATGGAATTCTCAGCATTTTACTACAGTATTCCATCCAGTTAGTACATTCTCAATAAATAAAATTCTACATAGATTAAGGTAATCTCAGTTCATTATGACAACAACATATTAGCATGTTGGTAAGCCAAAATTGAACAGAGTGTTTTAAGGTGTTAGGAAAGTAGATGCTAGCATATTTACTGGCGTAAGCGGTAACAAAAGGTCGAGATATACAGAGTAAGAGAGAACGGAGAATGTTTTAATAGAGTTAGTAAGGAAGAAACAAACAAAGCAGCACATAACGGAGAAAAAAGAGAGAGTGAAAAGGAAAAGAAAAAAAGAAAACGTTGTACATATAAATGACATGAATTGGAAAGACGAGATCCAGTTGTTCTACTGACTATTTAATAATTTATAGGTATCACGCCTAATGCTTTCTTTATCGCACAGAACACGAGCTAAGTAGGGTATGGTTGAGTTTTTGTACTTGCTAGTGCGAGCATATAGTTTTGTATATAGGCCTCTGGTTTCGTATGATGAGATAGATACAAGGGGAGAGTTGTGAATGAAGAGGGTGTGTGTTAGATAAAATAAATAATTGAGGAAGGAAATCAATATTTGTAAATCAGAACTTACATTGGACGGTACAAATATGTAGAAGTATTTTGGTGGATTTAGTGTTCTTAAAGCCGACTGAGTTTCTGTTGAAAGACAATGGTCATGATCTAATATGAATTGGGGTAAATCTTTTTCTTGTTCTAGCGTTTTATAGACATCTAAATGACAACGTGTTCCAGAAAGTATTGTACCCTCGATACAAACACATTCTGTGATGCCTAAATTAAAAAAAAACACAAAACAGAAAATGGTTTAATAGAGTATCAACCGGAAATATCTAAATGTACATACAAACGTCGGGTGAGGATGTGTTACGGAAAGCATTTCTAACAGGTCGCACACTATTATCCACCGCTGCCCCTTTTGCCTCATTTCGAAGATCAAATGACCGGAAAGAATTTCGAGGCAAGGAACTCTTGGGACAAACTAGCCAAGAATCTGTTGCTCGAGATATACGCCGAAGAAAATGGAAATGGATTGGACACATGCTAAGGAGACTGTCGAGTAACGTCATGTATCAGGCCATGACCCGACTGACATAGAGGAGACTGTGTCGGTGGGATATGAAAGTCTATGGAAAATCGTGTAGCCAGTTAAAGAGGACTGCAGGGAATAGATCAGAATGGAGGTGTGCTGTTAAAGCCTCATATTCTATTTGAAACTCAAGGCGATAATAATACGCAAAGACATAAGCTAGGTATCAAGGGACGCCATCACCAATCTCTAGTGATATCAAAGCATAAAGACTACTGTGAAGACTAATTTGACTGGAAAAATATACAAATCTTGAAGAAAAAAGCATTAATAGTGCTATAGGGTTCCTAGAAGCCTGGACCTCTGCAATCAACAGACACACCGACACAGATTAGATTTACACAAAGATTTATAAAATTGAAGTCGCCTGGATGAAAGTCAGTTATCCGCCTAACGAGATAATCAATGTTCCAATTCTGATCATAGATTGGTATCCGTTACAGAACCATTGGAAATCAGCTGGGAGTAGAGAACAGCTGTTTCATCATGGTTTGGGACTTGGTGGCGACATGCACCCAAAGGGGCTCAAACTCACGATCGCCTATTCACAAGGCAAGCTCACAGACTGTTCAGCCACTGAGACTCGACTCAGTCAGTGGTCAACCCATGAGTCCTAAATTTTTCCAATTCGTGTCTTTTAGTATGAATACCAAACAGTGCCACCGGCAAGTATTTGTTTGTACTCCCTAATCGGGTAGGTCCAATTAATTAGTCACGCATTCTCCGTAGAACTCACTTCAGACAACGTTTTCCAGCAGTCAGCCAGTGACTAGACAGCACTAGATGAGTTTTTAAGAGTTATTTTGAAATAGAACTATCCAGCTCAGGAAAAAAACTTCGAAATTTTGTGGAAATCATATATTATGAACCTGATCGATACAATTCATTTAATATACCTCAGGAAAGAGAGTTGTTTCGCCCACTTTCCGAAAAACAATGTGTCAGCATATTAGAGTTAGTCCAACAAAGACTGAGTTTGTTAGACAGTGAAAAAATGATTTTGTACAGTTTTTGTGTAAAGTTAAAAATGATATTCCTTCTTCACTTCTTTTTATCCCTTATCAGTATGAAATCAATCTTTGGTTATCTCATCTGTACAATTTTCTGAAAATAAGATTTTTACGCGGTTCACATAAAATACACGGCTGTCTGCTCACTGTCTTCATCTGTGGCTATCTGACTGCCACTATAATTATTAGTGATATCCTTTTTGGAATTCACAGCGTCGTTTCAAAGAAGACTCAACAAACAGAGATATAATGCAGAAAAATCATTTAAATATGCAATGGCTCGATTATATTACTAAATGTTGTGACCAGTGGGCCAAACGTTCCTCCCCTCCATACCCCGAATAACTGTAATATACTATTTGAGTAAATTTTATTACTTCGGATTCGTCTGATACTGCATATTATCAATGAGTGTATAAACAAGTCCACTATAAGTTGTTGCGCTAATAATTTAGTCTCGGCCTTAACAACCCGATGACATACCTTTAAATCCTGCAGATAATCAGCAAAGTCGCCTGGAGGTTATACATAAAGATGGTTGATTAATGATAACATGTATCAGATTTATGGCTCATGGTGTCAGAAGTTGAGTCCCATATATATATGCTGACACAAACCAAAAGTCTACGAAATGATCTTGGAGTGAGAAGCAGTGTGATCAGTCTTTAAAGTCTTTTTGAAGAGTCACTCACTTTGACTGTTACTATTCATAGTTTTATTATTAGAAAGATATCTGAATAGCTAATAGAATGATGAACTGTCTCAAAACTGATCATGGATTGGCTTCAGCTAGAGAACCACTGAGGTCCAGGGAGTGGATAATTGACAGTTGTTTCGTCCTTATTAGGTACTCTTCAAAAATAAGCACTTACGACCCCCAACAGGAATCCCTACAAACCAGTACGTGAATATTTGTCAAGTGCTCACTGGTAGCTGACTGCAGGGTGAAGCTACCTGAGACTCTACTCAGAAGTGGTGACCAATGAGGATGAGTGTGAGGAAAAGTACACATAGATAACACTGACTGATGTTGGCGCTGTGCATCATGGATCGGCAGGGTCATTGAATTTAAAAGGAGTTTGCTTTGCAACTCGAAGGTCCCAATTTCGACTTCCAAAGGTGAAGTTATGAATATGTACCGGTGAAGAGTCACGAAATAAAGCAAGACAGCTGTCCAGTAATCCCAGGTTTTCAATAGTGGGTATCTAGCTGAAGTCAGTTCATTAACCATTTAAAATTCAGTCAAATTATTGCAAATCGACACTTGAAGATGAATGATTCTCCTCAAAAATGGGAGTCAACATGGATAACATTTTAATCAAACATGAAATTTTCCTTTAAAAAATAAGGGAAATCTTTTTGGTTATCGCTTCAAGTTAGCTGATTTCCTTACTTACCTTTTGGTATATTATGTATACACCTACTGAACGGTTGACATTCACGTGCAACGCAGTCAGATTTACAAGAGAAACCGTCGCCAATAAATCCTGGACGACAGATACACATATGACTGAATAACTAAGATAAAGGAAATAAACACGGGATAGATGCTAATGAAAGAAAAGAGATAATTAGCGTTACATATAGTTTATAATATCAGTAACATTAGTAATCATGATATATAGGCTGCTAATTTCGTGTTGTTGGAAATCAGGTAAATGATATATATGGAGAGTGTACTACTGGCAAGATTTATCAGTAGTATATAAACAGACCTTCGTCGACACAAAGCTAGAAAAAATAGCTCAGAGAGAGATTTATCCGCTTCAGCTTCAACATTAACGGGTCTCTGTAAAGTCCTAGCTCTGTGGTACTGAACTGCCACATTGCCTACCCCTCGGGCCGTTGAACTCCACCATCAGCCATTCCACCTATAGCTTCCAGTCAGCCTAACCACCTGTCCACTCCACATTATTGCTGGCAGCTTTTACCCCAACCGGCATCAGCGTCCCCAGCACAATCATCTTCGGATCCTTGACGCCCATCAACTTAGTGACAGCGTCCAATTTCCGCAAGAAGCTCCGTATATCTCCTTATCCGAAGGCAGCAGGCCATGCAATCTTCATGGTCTGGAGGCCGTGGCATCAAATGTAACGGGGGAAGACAAGAGACTTGGAAACTGAATGCAGTCTGACATTCACCTGTAGGGGAATTCTGTTGGCCTTATACTGAAATCGTCATTTGCACAGATCATCCGTATTGTGCTACTTTTTATTGTTTTCCTTTTGTATTCCTTCCATATCTCCCCTGTTTTCCACAATACGGGCTCATATCCTCTCTTTAACGTGCTCTCTCTCTCTCGCTGCTATTTATTAGTTTTGTGCCGATGAACGTTTCTTTATATACTAACTATAAGTCTAATCGGTAGAATACGCACGCATAACTGAATTTTGTTACTTAGCTTCACTTTAGGAGGTATTCTCGTGGTTAGAGTGTTAGAGGTGATCATCAGGGTGAGATGGATCTAGGTTTGGTGCTTGTTAGCACTCCTTAGGTCAAGGCGTATGCACACTCTTGAAGAAATTGTCGTCTTCTCCATTACAATTATCAGTGCCACCTAGCGCTATAGTCAGGGACGTTACCACTGAGCTATTCGGAATGACATATAGCATCTTAAGAGCTAGGTGTTTAATGTATAAATGGACAAAGTCAAGCATTTTCTACTGTTTGCTGCCTCATCAATCAAAACACAGATACATGTTGTGATGACTCTGTGCATTACTCAGTAATAGTAGCAATAATAATTATTATTACTATACAGAATAACTGTGATACCGAAAACGATATTATCGTTTGATGTACTGCATGGTTCTCCCTGGTTTCATACCTAGAAAATCAGCAAAAACTTTTAGATTCTTTTTGGTTCACTGCTGTGCTACATGGTGCCTCTGTCAGTGATGGACGTGTTGTGATAGGAGGCGACTGAATGGGGAATTATGAAGATGTTCCCCGAGGACATAGAAAGTGTTAAAGACCTGGCCGGTATTCACGGCCATGTTGATGGGTTGCAAAAAAGCTGTTCCCTGTATATATATATATATATATATATATATATATATATACTAATTTCTGGGTCTCATGTCAGGTCAGTGCTTCCATATTATCCACAGACTTGGTGCTCACTTCACTAGACGCATTCCAAACAGGCTACTTTAGACTCATCTGAACATGCCTTCTTTCGATACTGAAGGTCAGATAACCAACCAGAAACTCGAGGCAACGAGGGCCTCTGCCAGCTAACCAAACAATTACCTACTAGGCAATAAATATGCAGGTAATTTAAATACGTTGGAAATGTACCGAGGAGACCTTCGCTTGACGTCATTTGCTAGGTTCACAAGTTAAACCCAAATGTGAAGCGACCAGTTGGATGTCTGAGTGTGAGGATGGGACTAAAGCTAGTGGAGAACTCGTACAACCTGGTGGAAGTCATGCTAGCTAGTCGAACGCAGTCAAAACGTGTCGCTAAGGCCTTATAGGCCAAATGGAAAACATACAGTAAATAAATTATATAAATATATATATATATATGTGTCATAAAATATTGTACATTACCTGTTTCTTTTTCATACTAACACCCAAGTGTTCAACGCATACAGCTTGTGGATCGCATAAATCAGCGCATTCGTCTGTTAACGGTGTAATCGGTTCACAGGTATGTCTACCATCACCAAAATATCCTGGCTTACATATACATTCAGCTTGTTTATTTAATATACAAAATGCGTTCGGTGCACATCCACAAAGTTCTTTGTAATGAAGTATAAAAAATGAAGGAATTTGTTTTAATTATTGGTCATTGAATATTGAAAAATTCAAGTTTAACCCACGTTTAAACGAATCAAATATATTTAATACTTTTAAGGAAAGGAACAATTCACTTACTAACAAATTTTAATTTCAACTAAACAAGATAAGACTATGCTTCATATGCCCAGTCCCCTTGATTAGTTTGAACAGAGCAAGAACGAATATATTTGATTTGTTCACATAAGGAGATGTGTTGCGTAAATACATTAAAGAATTCAGATAAATGATGTTTCAGACAGTTGGGCTAGTAACTAGGGCTTAAATAATCACTGTATCCACTGTAATCTTACATGAGGTTAATATCTAATCTGAATGGTCCTCAGTGGCATCTTCTTTGACTACAGCACCTGGCGGTGAAGTTTGGGATGTTATATGAGACATTCCCTTGAATGCTACGAACTTTAAACTCTGACCCTATTAGGTCTTATAAATGAGTTTAATAGAATTCAAACAATTAGTCCCTTTGATAAATTTAAATAAGGCATTAAGAAGACAAATTTCACGAGATGATATCATTTCGTAGTTTCTTTACAACCGCTTTACAACTAACATGGTTAACAATGATAAAATAAAGTTCATGAAAATTACTCAGTTAAATAAAAACAAAAGTACATACTAATGACCAATCATATTAAGATAGGTCATGTAGTCCAGGGTAGGCGAAGATTGAAGTCTATTGATTTTTGTACACAGAGTTTAGGCTGTATGTGATTAATCCAAAGTGCTTCCATCACCTTCAATAATCTTGAATTAGAGTTATGTGAAATAATTGTGAAACAGTCATTAGTAGTGATTTTGTGACCAGACATTAATAAGTGTTTTGCAATGGATGATGCTGGATTTCTATTAAGATTAATCGCGTTGGGATTTTCGATAAGGTTTACTAGCCATTTTGGAACATGTTCTTTTCGACGACATTGGAACATTCTGTTAGTTCTACCTATATAGGTGTCACCGAAACAACTGCAGGTGAACTTGTAGATACAGTTTGAAGTAGAGTCCACAGAATTTCGTCCTTTAATCGTAGGAACAGGGATCGAAAATGTTCGGCAAGTGAGAAAAAGAGATGCGGCGTAGAATGTGCGTTTGATGGCTGACCGAAGTCTTTGAGCTGTCAACTGCATAATCTGGTCGCCCTTGAATGATAGATTAATAAAGATAACTTTCTTTGGTACAGAAGCTGTCTTTTCAAGATGTGGTCTATCCTTACCGTGACAAGTGATGAAGTTTTGTGGATAACCATTGGCTGGTAAAACTGAATGTATATGTCGAAGCTCATCCATCAATGTGTCACTCGTACATATTTTTCGAGCCCTTGAGAACAAACATTTCACTAGGGAACGTTTATACTGGATAGGAACAAAACTGGTAAAATGAAGATATTGTCCACTTCAAGTCTGTTTACGAAAAATAGGGCGCTGAATCGTTCCATCATTTCTCCTAGTCGTAGTAATTTTCAGAGTAATTTTCATGAACTTTATTTTATCATTGTTAACCATGTTAGTTGTAAAGCGGTTGTAAAGAAACTACGAAATGATATCATCTCGTGAAATTTGTCTTCTTAATGCCTTATTCGAGTTTAATATAAGTTTTTATAAAAAATTTCTTGGAATATTTAAATTGCCATGCTATCTTCAATTTTATTATTGCCTTCTTCGCCAACTACTGGTATATTTTTATTATCATTCAGCCTATTGTCATTAGTATTACTATTGTTAAAATTATTGTCATTGCTATCATATTTCTACAGTGGTTAACACCTACAGTGAATTGGTTTTCAAGAGTCAGCTTTTGGGGATTTGATTTGTTTCTGTCTTGATCACGGATTTATGCCAGTTAGATTGGACACGGAGTAGGGTGGGGTGCATTCTGTCTATGTGTCCCAAACTAGGACGAAACAGCTGTCCAGTGTTCAGATACCAGTCCGTGATCACGCTTAAAAAAACACCAACAAGCCCTAAAATTGACTCTTTGAAATTAATCTGATGTTCGCTAATCACCTGTTAGTTACAGGACAGAGTTGTCTGATATGAGTTCTAGTGAGAAGTCGTGATCAGTGGCGTCCACCCAGTCGGACGGGCATTAAGATGAATATTTACCAATGACATCACCTGGCCAGGTCCAGTCGACCTAAATATCACGAATTTGTAGAAGTTAGAATTCATTCGGCTGGCCAATAAGTCCAGTCTCACTAGATAAATTGTCGGCGTGGTTGACTTTAGTCGGAAGGTCTTGGATCGGAACCCTGGTGGATGCTCACTGTCGTGACTGTCTTTCGTCAGTATACCAATAAGGCTTGTTTCCAACCTTCGAAAACATCCTCATTCCTAATTCTTTAAATTCACCCCCTTTTTGATCAACTGAAATCATTGTGAATGTGAAGCATTTTGCATAAAAAGGCCATAAGAAAAAAAATGTATACATTCTACTTACTAGCTATTTCATCCACATCTTTTTCTGAAATATTTTGACTTGTCGCATAACGACTGCCTAGAATTGATGTTGTATAATCAATTCCTTTAGCTGGATGATAATAACATAAGTATAGAAGACCTTCACGTTGTGCTATTGCCTCACGATATAACAGCATGTCTTTCTCAGTGAACATTGTTGACTTCCCTTTGTTATTATTATTATTATGATTATTATTACCATTACTATTACTGTGTAATGGATATGTTAGATAAGTTGTGATTTTCTCTCGGTCCAGCACAGTGCCTGGTACACTTGAACACAGACCAGAACTAGTGGCTAAATAGAAGCCATCAGTAGATAATGGTAAACGTAGTAAAAGTTGTTTATCCTCTCGACAGCATTGCATAAAGTAGACAATATGATTTTCAGCATCTTCATGCCAATGACTATTGACAAGAATTTCACCACTGGCTGTTACATTATGTATACTTTTCAAGAAAAAGCGTGGAATTTTCAAAGGGATCTCTTTAGTAGCCTCTAAAAAAAGGAACAAAAAGTAGGACAGTTAGGGAGTTATTTTTGAGAATTTTATATTGATTTTCAAGTGTTGATTCACAAGCATTCAGTTGAATTCCAGGTAGATCAGGAAATGAATTCACTCAGAGAATCAGTAAAGGTCAAGGAGTACCTCATAGCCATTTCACCCTAATAAGGGATGTCCAGTAGCACGTCTTCATGGCTACATTGAGGATGCGTTCTGTGAAAGTGACGTGAATACCCTATAGCCAAGTATGTTGTAACGGAGTGTTAGTGATTTGTTGGTTGGTTTCTGTCTTGGCTAGAGTAAACCTCAAGCCAATCGATCACTTGAAAATATTTCCAACACTGAGACAGACACAGACGTCAGATGTAACTGTAGCAACCGTGACAACAACAATCTTCACTATACACGATACAGAGTATACACCGGTTTTATATTTACAGAAATTTAAACCACGGAAAATAGATGTTCAGTTTCTGATTGGCTGCATGACCTTGAAGATCCTCTGAAACAAATCAGTCAAGAACTGTCTAATCAGGTTATAATGTCAGCTCATTCATGAATCATAACTTCACAGCTAATAAAGATATTAGTCTGACCTAACACCTCCTTCTTTTAATGAATTCTTTAATTAGGGGACGACCAGAAGATATTTATAGATCTGGTTACTTTCTGTATATGATAGAACTGGACTCAGGACCCTAGGGTTTCGGGATGACTACGCTGACTCATAAGACAGTGGGATGGAACCCAATATCACATGAATTCTACCTTCTATCAATTCACGAAAAATAGAGCCACTGTCATTCAAGGACTTTAGCGAGTATTTATTCTTAGTGGACCCCAATGGTGATGACTTCTTACTAAAACCCCAGATAATGTGTCTCACATTCAGTTAAAAATGAGTATTAGCCTGATTTTTGAATGTTGATTTACTGTAACTTGACTTATTTTAAGTAAATTCACTAGAGGCGTTTGTCACATAGTCCGATAGTCCTTAATTCTTTTTCCTGATGTGTTCATCGGTGAATTCTCCTTAATGGTTAAAAATTAGAACAAAGTAGTACAAATATCACTTTGCTCATTAAACGAAGCATATGGTCTAATGATTTTTATCTGTTGATTTAATTGAGATCATTTGCCACAGGAATGATTCAACGTCTTTCTTGGACACCTGAAAAATTCTACAACTGATGAGATGGACAAGCAGAGTTTAAAAAGCCATAGCTTTGTATAAAGAAGATGGCTTGAATTAGCTGGAATTTCCTTTTTAGAGCTATTATTTCTCTTTAAAACACATGATTCTGCTTTTAAACTGTTAGGATAGAGAAAGGACATAGCATTAATCAATGTTTCCTACGTAAGCTCCGTCATATCAGCGAGTAGTGCTCACCAGCCAAATCGAGGGGGTCTAATCAACGGACGGCCAGAAAACAGCCGTCTGGTGTTTAGATCAGTTAGATCTTTCAAGTAAGCATTATTGGTTGTCATGACCGGTACACAACTACTCATTACAGTCGGTTAGTAGTATATGCTTTCAGTAGAAAAAGGTTTTTGAAATAATTGGTTTAAAAAGCAACTCATTTTAACAACCATTGTCTTGTCCAATATACAATTATTTCGGACAAAAGTTTTTAAAAAAACAGAACAAAATTCGAATAAATATAAACTAGTTAACAAACATACGCATTTCAGCTGGACAATTTTTATTCATTGTAAATATGCAATAATCACCAGCAGGCCAAATTTTATTTTTCTTTGTTTTACTATCTTGTTTATCAATATGTACACAGAATTCCATAGTAACCTGAGCGGTAATAATAAATGCTTTTGTTGTATTTGTATCTGGATCTGCCATTATTTGATTTTCTACTTCACTACTTGAAAATATAAATCGTTTACGTTCAAATGACTCAGGACACTGGTATTTGCCACCATTGGGACTAGTACTACTGTCACGGAGATTTGTGATAGAAGTAGATGCTTTCATTTCACCAGATCCTGTTGTTTCTGTTGTTGTTGTCGTTGTCGTCGTCGTGGACATTGACATATATTCTTCAAAGTTTGGATAAACCTTTGTTGCATATGCTGTACGCAGGCCAGATCGTCTTCCTATAGGTAGCATATATTCACCTTCAGGCCATTCAAGGGTATCATTCATCCAAGATATAGGCAGATAGTGGCAAAGTACATCCCATTGAGCTTCGTGTTTTGACTCTGAAACAGATGCTAGACGTACCAAATATCGTTCTACCTAAATATTGAATAAATTAGAGCAAATCAATAAATGAGTGATTTTGTAAATCATATATATATATATATATATATATATATATATATATATATATATAAAGCACAAAACAAACACCGGATATTTCCATTCATTCAGGTTTTGAATATAGGACTATTAGTCTCATGGGTCCCAAGTGGAACATGGGACTTCAGCTGCACCTCTCCACTTTACTCTGCTGTATGCAGTCTTTTCTAGCAGGTTCCACTATCGCCAGAAAGCTTTCATTTCGTCCTACTCATGTGGTAACTTCCATGTCACCCTTGCACCTTTGCTCAATCCAGCTTTTTCTTATCTCGATTCAAATGTAGCGTGATGATATTCAACTGTCTACTCAATATGCCTGCAGTCCATCTATTTCCATTTCTTTTTGTATGTATGTTAAGCGACAGCATATTGGCTGGTTCTTTGACAGAATTCCTCGTTGCTTATCCTTTCTTGCCATCTGATCCTCAGTATCAAGCCAGATGGTAATGAAAGTCAAAAGTAGACTGTTGACAATGCTTTTAGTGACGCTTACTACACGTCGCTTAACCATATAGAAGCACAGACTGACTTGACACTAATGTTGAGTATCGAAATCTTTATAATTATACTGAGCGCGACAGAATTTCACACTGGTTTCAGATAAGTGAAAGTTGAATTTGGAGAAAGAAAAGCACGTAGTTCAGAGAAGAGGCTGTGTAAATGAATGTGAACATTTAACGTTGGTTCACTGACCTTGGTAGCCATTGGCGGACAACTCGAAGGCACGAGTGATTCAATCGTGTACAAGTTGGAAGAAGACGAAAGAATACGCATGAAAAGTACAATACATTCTTTGTGAAACATTTGTTAATAGACTTTGTACCGATATTGATTTTAATTGCCGAAATATACAACAAGTCCTTGTGCTTTGGAATTAAGGTCAATATCGTTGATAGTAATTATCGGTTTGAGCGTCTTCGGAGATAATAGGAACTTAGGGTTAAGTTCCTTGACAGGCTGTTTTCAGCGAATCCATCTGTCTCTTTAGGTGTACAGTCGCCTTTATCTACTATCTCCTTTTCATGAAATATGTCAGTCAAATTGTTCTTTCCAAAAAAGAAACCTTACATGAACCCGGGTTTCAGAGGAGAACTAACTTACAATATCCTTAAGAGAACAATCTGATCTTCTTTGAGAAGAATATTCTTCACAGCTATGGTAAAAACAGTGGTCTTCAGTCATCCATTGGCCTAAATAAGCCTTAAGGACACGGTCGTGTATCTGATCAGTTCATCTGTTCTTGTGGAGCCCAGAATATTGGTCTTTCGAAGCGCATCCTGTCTAAATTTGATCAAAAGCCCTGTCCCGCATCATTCAGAAAGTCAGCAGTGGCTGTATTAGGATTGGGATAGTAGAACACCCTGTCAATACTTCTCAGTCCATCTCAACAAACGTCTCCTTCAAAGTAATATACAAATTGAAGAACGACTTACCAAAAATAATGCTCTTTCGTCCCTTTTGCATTGCTGAACATTTAGCCATTCAGGTAGAGAAACCGACCGGAGGTATGTATACAAGAGAAAACTATTCAATCACTTCTATCATCACGGTAACATCTTTGTTGATTTCTCCTGACTCTAATTTTGTTTGTTCGTTTTTCTAAAGCTTTATGACCCTTGTATTCCTCTAGAATTCTTTGTTTCTATGTGCGTAGTGGTCACAACTCGTTCATTAAATTATTCAGCCTAGCTTATTCAACTCCTCCTATTCATTGAGTAACATTAATAGCATTGTTTGTTACAACTCATTAGTTTTTTTACTTCCCTTCTTTGTGAAGAGAAATTGAATATAAATGCGACTGTACAGTTGATGAGGAAGATGAATTATCTGAAAACAGGCTCTCGGCTGAACTACGTGTTTCTTTTCACGAATATCTCGATGGTGATGGTTTAGTAATCTAAACAGATGATTAACTCAATGTTGTTGGGGCGGCCAACCATACTAAACGGTGCAATCACGAGCAGATTTTTAACGACGTGTCAAAAACCAAGTAGGTTACCCTTTTTGAAAAGTTTCCAACGATTACTCCCAGTTCCTCCACATGAATTATACATGTATATACATACAACACAAATGTGAATTCATTTCTTCTATATGGGTCAGAAACTTGGCGCATCACGGAAACGATTTCCAGTAGATTGCAGACTTTTGTCAGTAGCTGCTTCTTTCAGTCAACGCTAAAGATCAAACCTCCGGAAAGAATTAGAAACAAGAAATTATCGGACCAAACTAACCAAGAATCTACTGGTCAACATATATGCAGAAGGAAGTGGTGACGGCTCGGACATACGCTCAGGAGATCGTTGAATAAAATCAAACGCCAGACCATTTCTAGAGTGAAAGTCGAATGGGAAACGATGAGTGGGTTGTTTGAGAGTGACATTAAAAGAAATTTTACGATAAGAAGATGTGAGATTATGGGCAATCGTGGGTCTGGCTGAAAAGGACTGCAGGAAATAACACGAAGTGGAAATGTATTGTTGAAGTCTTACGTTCTACTCGGAACCGAAGGGAACAATATATATATATATATATATATATATATATATATATATTTAAACTTCTAATCAGATCATCCAATATGAATAAAATTTTCAGTAGATTTAAATCTCATTAACAGAGCTAGAAACATTATAACATATAATGATGATATGGAGAACGAGACATTCGATATAAAACACATTTTGATTGGAAATGGTTATCCAGAAAAGTTACTAGATAATATTATCAATAAAAAGGAGCAGAAGGGATAACAAAAAATGGAAAAATCTTGACTATCGACGACAGCTATTCCATATCGAGAGGACACAGCTGAACTACTTCAAAGACAATTTGCTTCATATAATATTAAAGTCTATGTCAAACCTTCTAATTCTCTAGAGAAAACGCTGGTGCATGTTAAAGATATAGTTTCCAAAATGTCACAAAGTAATTGTGTCTACAAGATAAAGTGTTCAGAATGTGATGCCTGCTATATAGGAGAGAGCAGCAGGCAGGTGAAAGTCAGAGTGAATGAACATAGACTATGCACGAAACGTCCACCTAGAAATGAAGTAGAATTAAAAAGTCTAGAAAAAAGATCGACTATAGCAATGTATGCGATAGACAGAGGACATAAGATTGATTTCGACAATGTCGAAATTCTTGGAAAAGTATTTCATTCACACATAACCACATCGAATGCAGTGAACAGGAAGGAAGGGATAGACTTATCACCTTTATGGCAAACTGTAATGAAGCAAGACAGGTGAAAAAACAACAAAATCTCTATGAACCTCCATGACTTTAAAAAATGTATAGTCATGTTTATCACATGTGAATTGACGTCTTTTCCATATGACAAATAACATACACTCACACGCTCTCATACAAAACTAAGTTTTACAAACCAACTATAGAAAAAATATACACAATAACAATTTGACACTAGTCATTACAAATATATGTGATGAATGCTTGCGTATTTCTATTGGTGCAAATGTCTATGGACAATTGCCCTTCAAATGAACTGACTTCAATTTATGGAAAAAAATTTTGACGATATATTTTAATGATCAGTAATCTTGCTCTGATTTCTCTTTAACAATCTGGGATTCATTTATATAATTTATAATGAGTCAGTCTGATTCGGCGCTCAAATTATTCCAGGAATTTCATAACACCTATATATATATATATATATATATATATATATATACATATACGAGGAAGCCCCTATAAAAAGGTAAAAGACAGGAAGAATGACTTACATGGGTGTTTTCTATTGGTAGACACTTTTCACCACCAAATAAAAAGAAATCTTCAATAAACGGCCATTTTACAGGTTTTGGATTTTTAATATTATCCGTTCGACAACAAAGTTCTGAGAATGCTCTAGCATGTCTATGAAGACCTGGAAATAATCAGGATAAAAACAATAGAAATGATTGTAAAATATGATCGGTTTTATTCTTTAGTTACTAAGATCCATTTTTTTCATCAAGAATGAACGTAGGAAACTTGACGGACCTACGATCAGCAAGAAGCCAGTTTTCATCAAACTTGACTTCAAAGGTAATGATGATATTATGAGAGTCATAAATAAAAGATTAAGCACAGCCCTTTCCAGGACGTATCCTATAGCAGAATGGGTCTGTTTGCTCTGATCATCCACCTTGTTGATGCAGTCAAAGAACGACAAGCACCTGTCATATTTTACGTCAAACTATGTATTTGCAGTAACAGAAAGAAAGCCCTACATCAGATTCTTCAAACATCTACCAAGAAGCTTCCAGTTAAAAGGGCCAAACATATTACGCTGTTCAATCACCAATTATCTCATAGACACAGGACAAAGAGTAGACGCTCTAGGATCCTTCAAAATAATGGGCCGACAAAATAGCTTAAGTCTTCTTTGGTTTGCTGAGGCTGTCGTAACAAAACTACTGAAATCTGACATATGTACCCAGAAGAAATCTGTTGCTGGACTTTAATTACCACATGGTGACTCATCCTTTAGTAAAGCTTTGTTTTCTTATTTCATTAACTTGTTTTTTAGCCCCCCGTTATTCCTGTCTTTCCGTCTGACCTCAGTTCTACTCACCATATTATATCACCTTTTCATCTAACTGCTCAGACATGATGGTGACTGGTAGCAGTCATAGACTATAGTATAGACATCTGAATCATATGGCAACCCACATAACTTAAATTCTAATCAAACATGATAAATTTACGGTAACGGTGGCAGTAAAGGTGGACTGACACACCCTCTAATTCTCGAAGCACATAACAAATGCATTAAGCATGCCTGAATATAAATAGGCAGCTGAATTTAGATAGACACTGAAGAGTGGCCAGTCTGTTCACGCAGCAACCATATATGTCAGATGAATTCCAGAGAGTCGGAGTTTAAATTCACTGGTTTACCAGTGATAACAACTTCCCTACACTGTACTGTATGCTACTATATCCCTGTAAGTAATTAGAATTCCGTAGAGTTTGCTACGCACTTTGAACTCAGTTCTTAAAAAAAACATTCTGACTCTGCGGTTAGGTGTAGAGAAAACTACTGTGTCTAGCTACCACAGCTACCCTCTTATATCAAGAAAAATGTGCTGAACTTATTGCTAGATACTGGGAAAAGAAGTAAATACAACGAAGCAACCTAATGTACTATTCAAATAGGAATCCACTGTTAACGATTTTCCAACTCTATGCAATTAGTCAGTAGCAAGCTGCATTTGTCTTAATACTATAAGTTCGTATGGAAAGACTCGTGTGGCGGAAAATGTTACTCATCAGAAGGCTGCATATCCAGTCGTCAGGTAACTTAAGTTTGTCTGGTGATTTATGTCTTGCCAGATATCCTAATCTCTACACTAACTTCAATCAACATTACGGGGATAGTGATGAAACACCGGTTCCTCTCGGATGAAAGTTTAACAGATACTAATACATTTCCACATTTGTTTAGAGACGATGAAATGAAGTTGTTACAGATAAACTGAAATAACACCAGCGAAAGGAATAATCAAAGCCTGGGAGCACCAGAGTAGTCCACCATGTCGTTTATGAAGGTAGATCCCACGCAATGACACTAGATGGCAGGGTTACTATGTCAACTATTGACAGAAGCTATAATTTAGAGGTCACTGCATTCTAAGCCCATGAATGGGTGCTCCGTGCGTTCACCTCGAACGTAACGCGAAAACCTTCTGTCAGGTTAAGGAATACTTGGTGTGTGTTGCTGAAGAATCCACAACTAGGGTGAAACAAGTATTCAATGCTTCATGGTTTCCATTTGTCTTGATAAATTCATGCTAGTTAATAACAAAACCTAATCACAACAACATTATAAAAGTAATGCAGTCTACTCACCTGGTGGACATTGATAATTTTTCGCTGTAGATATAACACAGTAATCACCTTTAGGCCATTGAGATTCTAAAAGATTCTTGTTGTCTTCAGAAGACATTGTAGCCTTTGTTGAGGATACAGTTGATGTGGTAGATGATAATGTTTCACTTTCTTCATATTCACTACTTTCAACAACAATCATCTCTTGTGTTTCATTTGTTACATTACTGTTATTATTGTCAGTATTATTGTCATCATTAGCGTTTCTTTCACAGTAATGAACATTTAGAGCACTATAATTATGTCCAATCAATTCAAGGAAATACGGTCCTAAACTCATTGGCATTATTTCTAATTCAAAAATGCGGCTTGATTATTGATCAATGAATAATAGTGTTGTGTAAATCCTGGTGGACAGGCTTTATTTAAATCATTTCTATGTACATTTGGTAAAGCATATTGACCTATTGGCCATTCACCTTCAATCTGATAACCTAATGTACAATATCAAAATAAAAAAGAATAATCATAATAATCGTAAAGCACAAAAGTTGGCCAGACAAAAAAATTAACTGATCGATGGATAGGCAGTCAGATAGATGTGGATGGAAAACAGTTTGATAACCACCATATATTAATTCGATTATCAAACCCTAATGTGGTCTGTGTTTGAATCCCGGTTGACGGGGTCGTAAACCTCAGTTAGAGAGTAATAATCTCAGTAGAGACGGAAGAGTAGATATGAAGACTGCAGACCCAGTTACTTATAAGGGAAAACCAATGCTACTAGAACCCTAAAAAACTCACGCTTAAAACCTTCAGTTCCATTCAGAAAGCAAAAATGGTGAATGGCTAGTGATAACGGAATAATTGTTTAGAAAAGCCCTCCTGACAGATCTAATTACAGTATTTATGATTATTTGAATGTTTCACTTAACTTTATTTTCTATAGTTTGGTTTGAAAGGGTTAGTTTTGTTTTTACGAGTTGGTCACGGATTGTTATCAGTAAGAGAAGCATCGAAAACCAGGGAGTACTGGACAGCTGTTGTTTCATCCTAGTTTGGGAATCATCGGTAGTATCCATCCACTGGGGTGTGAACGCAGGACCTTCCAGTTACAAGGTAAGCTCGTAAACCATTCAGCTACTGGCGCCCGATTCAATGACCAGTCCGTGAATTCTAACTTTTGCCAATTCGTGATTTAGCGCGACCCCAAACATTGTCGTAGGTGGGACATCCATCCTCATACGTGACATCTGGATGTACCTCACTGGTCACGACTTCTCACTAGAACTCCGCGAAACTCCATCCTGTTTTAATTTTGTGATGATTATCATCCTTTCTCCAGGACTGCATTTTATTGTTGTTTTCAAGTCCGCATACCATACTTTGACCTGATCCTTATTATTACTTGTCTTTTTCCGTGTTTAGTCTCTAATTTTAATGCCTTCCTTGTGGTTATGCGATGCATTGACTATGTGTTGTTCTACGATGCGATTTTGTTTGGGTGGTACGAGGTTATTCTCACCTTAGACTGTCTTCGGGAATTGTTAATGTGTGATTCTTGTGGAGGGAGTTTTGATCTCACCATGATGGGAATTTTCTACTTGATTCTAAGGTACTTCTTACAGCAACAGGTTTTGCGGAATAAAATGGTACCATCATTTGTTTCGTTGGCTTCTCATCATCTGCTTACAGGCCGAAGTCATTATTAAGTATATCCCATCAACTCAGATTATTCAGTGACGCTCATATCAATACTAAATTTACTATAGAACATGAAAATGATGGAAAGTTCCACTTCCTCGACATTACCATGCAACACCTAGTAGATGGTAGTCTCCAGAATTCAATTTACCGAAAGCCTACATGGAAAGTATAATACCTTCATTTTAATAGTTTTTGTCGATATAGCTTTAAATGTGGACTAGTCAAGGCTCTATACTATAGAGCTAGAAGATTATCCTCCATAGGGAAATTAGAGGAAGAATTTATATTTGTCCCAAAGATGTTGAAAAGCAAAGGTTACCCTCAAAAATTCATTCGCAAGTAGGGGAGATCTGAAGTCTCAAATATCAAGCAAATCACAGTGGAGAAAATGCCCATATTAATTCAACTTGATTACAAAGTTGGAAATGTTACAGCAATTATCAACAAGAGATTGAGGACGTCACTAAGGCGGTGCCTATCCTGCAGTTAACCCTGTTCCCGTCTGTTGAACAACTTGCTCTTTGGTGCAGTCAAAAATTGATAGATATCCTACTCATGTTAATTCCAACTGTACACACAAATTTACATTTATCTGCGGGAGCAGTTACATTCAATGAACATACAGAAGAGCATACGTTTGATCTTCTAAACATGTACCAAAAAGCCTTTGTCTAAAGGGAAAAAATGCTTTAAACAGTGCCATCGTTAGGCATATCCTTGACGCGGGTCATGAGGTGGACGTCGCAAGATCGTTCAAAGTTATCACTAGGCAAAAGAGTTCAATGCTCCTCAAGTTTGCAGAAGCGATCTCTATCCATCGCCTGGAAGCCGATTTATGATTTCAGAAAGAAGTAGTTATCAGTCTTTCTTTGTCCTGGTAAATGTATATTTTAACCCTCTCTTTCATCTGATTACATAATGTCAAAAGTTTCCATTGTTTATGACCATTATTGTTCGGAATAAAGTGTTTATTATATATGCATATTTTTGTATGCATATATTGATTGGTTTCTGTTTAGAAGTGAACTCTGTGCAAGTATGTTAAAATTGTTTCTGTAGATATACTTAATGACTTTGGGCTGTAAGCAGCTGATGGGAAGTCAACGAAATAAACAACGATGGTACGATTTTATTCTGCAAAGACTGATGTTCTTGCTTTATACAAGTACTTGTTTTATGGTAGGACTTTCTTTTGATTGCGTTGCTGTCTAATAGAATTGCTGAGGTCATTTTGAGTTTCTCATGTTATTATTGTTTGAAAGAACCATATAGATAGAACTAAGAACAGGTGTCTTTTTGCCATCTTTAGGGCATTTTGTGCGTGTGACTGTCCTAATGAAGTTTAGGACAGCTCTACAGAGATTGTTTGCTTGCTTGCAGATCGCAATGAGCCCGTTTTCGTCGTTACAGGTAGACGAGATGAAAGACAGAATGACTGGCGTTGTAGGTATTTCCAACTGACTCCTCCGAAGTGGGAGGAAACGCGCATCACTGCTAGTCACTATCAGTCAAGAGATACCAAAGCCATCTTTACATATGCTCATCATATCATCTATACTAGGCGTCGAAATGTCGTTAGAAACTCAATATCTCGATCCAGCCAACATAAATCAACCAATCAAAGATATAAAATGTTAAAAAACACAACTTATACCCGTCGTACAAAAGATAACTCCCATGTCTCACTGCTCGAATGGTGTCTGAAACTATATGTGCTGAGTTCTAATGCCAGTAGCGATGACATCACTTACTGAGAACCCAAATACGTCCATCTGATGGGACCTGAGCAGGAAAAAATGCCCATCATGCACTTCACTGCTAGTTGCCATCATCTAAATAATTTGGTGTCAATCTTCTAACGTGGGTGGAGCGTCCATAATAGTAGGCGACATGTCAACAGAGACCGAGCACTTCTATGCAGTAAGAATCAACCGATGGGGTATATCTAAACATTCAGCCTCCTTATAGACAAAATAACTAACGCTGACTCGGCCAATCGTTTACAAAGTAAGTAATTCATTCTTAAAAGATGATTTCAGTACCAAGGAAAACAATTTCACACATACATAAAAATCTTTTCCTGATATCATTTAGCCACACCTGAAATTAAAGACATCAAATGTGTTTTCATGGTAGAGTGCTCGTCAACTACACATGTGGTCCAGTGTTGCATTCCCGGCAGGCGTAATTCTAAACAACACCTAGAGGGAAATAAGCTTAACAGGGAGACAGAGTCGGGTGTGAGACTAATGACTCCCCTGCATAAAAATAACATCAAAGCAACGAAATCATCAGAGGTTACACCCCATGTTCCCGTCGGCGTAAAAAGAAATAAAAGACGAAGTGAATTTCACAATCATTAAAAAGTTAGGAGCGATAACATTACTGTAGAATCTGAGGTCATCTGTCCTTTTAATAGAATAAAACAATAATGATAGAACATTCACCAGGAAAAGGGTTATTTTTGGCAGCTTATTTTCAACCACAGGCGGATCTGATGAGAATGTCAAAACCGTAATCAGAAAGGTGAGAAATATATTCGTCACTCTGAAACCGATTTAGAAATCGTGTGTATTCAACATAAAGAACTAAATTCGGATTTCGAACACCAATATTAAGTCAGTCGCTTCTTCTACATGGGGTCAGGAGCTTGGCCATCGTGTCATAAAAAAAGCATTTTCAAGAGGCTACTACACACCTTTATCAGATGCTGCCTTCGCTGGCTCCATACTGAAAATCAAATGGCCTGTCAGAAAGAATTATGAACAAAAAACTCAAGGAATGAACCAGTCAAGAATTCATTGCCCAATAGGAATCCCGTGGGACACCATTGAGGAGGTTGTTTAGTGACATCGTGAGCCAGGCCGTAGCCTGTGTGGAATTCTTATGGGAAACGACGAGTTCAGCGTCCAAGGATGACATGGAGGAGATGGTGTCAGAAGAAGGCGAAAGCTTATGGGCAATCGTACGACCAGATGAAGAGGATTGTAGAGAATACGGCAGTGTGCAAATAGTCCATTCAGCATCTAAGATAATAATAATATTATTATTACAATAATGACAGTGGGATTTAGGTCGTTATTTTCGTTCTAACTAGGATCTTAGCAACTGTAGACTACCTGCATCTCCAAGTATAAGTAAAGAAGTCCACCAAAGATGCAAATCTTCTCCAATTACTTCAAAATTCATATTTCTAAGAGATTTCTCTTTTATAAAGTCAGCATTAGAAAATGTTTTTCAAACTAAAATAATGAATCTTTTCAAAACGCTTACTCTCTGTTTCTTCATTTTCAGTAGATGAAGGAGCTATTGAAAACAAAATAACACAATAAAATATGATAACTTTTGTGTAAGCATGAAATTCCAGTGTAAGCTTATTATGTAATCAAAGTAAAAGAGTCAGCTCTTTCAAATGTGTGAAAGGGCCACTATTTATAATGATGACTAAATAGTTTGAATAGCCCATCCTTGAAGCTATTGATAGGCAGTCTGACACAGAGGAGATGTTTTGTTGTCATTTGAAAGAAGCTTACTCCTTGGATTTTAGTTATCCTGGAGACTTAAATTTGCTGTTTGGCCTGCATTGTCATATTCCATGAGCTAACACCTCTTTGACTATCAAGCCGAGTGACATTCATGTCAGAATCTCTTAGTGGGTGGATATCAGTTCTAATAGCGGTTATTTTAAGTTCGTCTTGTTGTTCAGTGCTAGGAATGATAAAAACTAGTTTTATGACCTATCAGGCATCGAACTGAGGAACATCAGGTTACTTTGGCTCCCTGATTAGCGGTCAGTAAACTGTTTGAATTTGTTTTACTATTTCAACATATATCAACTTATGATTTCTTGTTAATTTGAATAAATTATTCAGTGAAGATGCGCATCATCCACCTCCATGAATCCGTGCATGCTAACCCATTATAGAAGAATCGTAAAGCAGTCGGAGTAACGTAGCTGTTCAGTGTTATTTTTTATTCAATAATTCTTTGACTGAATGATAACTTGTAGTGTATAACAGTCACTTTGCTTCTAATTAAAACATGCTTTATTCATACCCCTAAGATTTCAGATTCATATAAATTAGGAGTATGAATTCCATTAGAGGTTAGTATACTTTGAACATTGAATGGTTGTATAATCATACACAAGAGACTGGCAGTCAGACAGAGTTTACACTTTTAGGTAGTCGGTCATAGGGATCTGAATAATTTTGTAGCAGGTTGATTCATGAGTCGACATCATTTACAGAATCAACCGAAACCAGGGAGTACTTGATGACATTTCAGCCGTCCTCCTTTGGAACTCTTCAGCACATATGAAATCTCTCAGAATCAAACCAATAGCCTTTAGATCACAAATGTGAAATCTCTTTTGAGTTTTAACTAAGGAGTCCTTCAGTACTACCTGGTTTTTACTTGTTCTATAGCTTGTATCAACTTACCTCAAATTCTTACTTAGAATTTGTCGAAACCAAACTATACACTAAGCTGACATTACCTCATTTCAGTATTTTCAATGATAAATACCGAAAACTTTAAAGAAATGTCAGATACACCTTAAATTTATTAATAAATTCTCACCTTGTTCATAATAGCACAGATTAATTTCAACATCACAGAAATCATGATATGGTACACGTGCTGGTGCTATGCCTTTAACATTATATGGTGACCAGGTATGATTTTGATCGATGGACCACCAGTTTGGATCACCTTTATTCGGTGCATCTACACAGATATACTCCTCTGTGACATGCATTCCAGCAATCTGTTGACATTTATCTCCAACCCTGTAGTGTGGAAATTGTAGAGTAATACAGATTACCATTAGAATATTGATTAGAATAAGTTAACATTCTATATGTGGAAGTATACATCGTCACAGGTATCTGAAGGAAGATATCTATGTCGTGATAGATATTTAATTACCAACTGTGGATGTGCACCAGTTGGCATCAGCTATAGAACCAACGAAGGACGTGAGAGTACTGGACAGGTGTTTCATCCTACCTTCGAACTCTTCATCAAAACTCACACTTTGGGCTTTGAACCCATTGATGCTCACTGGCGACTGCCCTTATTCAGGTAGGTAGTTACCTGGGCTCCAGTGGGAAGTCGTGACCAGTAGGGTGCAGCGGGTCGGGTGTGAGGACAAATACTCGCCGGAGACGTTGGCTAGCGGTCGCGCTATGTCGTGAATTGGCAGAAGTTAGAATTCAAGGACCATTGGATTGGGTCTCAGTGGCTTAATGGTAAACGAGCTCGCCTTGTAACCGGAAGGTCCTGGGTTCAAATCTCAGTGGGTGCGTACTGCTGTAGAGTCCCAAACTAGGACGAAACAGCTGTCCAGTACTCCAGGTTTTCCAATGGTTCTCTAACTAATGTCAGCTCAAGATATTTAGTTGTTTTGAAGCGCATTCCTTGCGTGAAATTATAGTTATGATTGCGAGTCGACCAAAAGTCCTTTAAGTAGGTTGAAACAGCTATGCGGTCATCCTTAAGTTGTGAATAGTTCTGTAACTGGTAATGATTATTTTGTTTAAAAGAAATCTTCCACGCATGACAATTTCTTCTCCATAACACAACTTACAATAGTCTTATTGTGTATCACAAATATTTAAGATATCATATAAATATAAATATATATCCTTTCAAATGTGTTAAAATAATCACAGACATTATGGAAGTTGAATGATTTGATGACCGTTTCAATCTTCAATTTCCATATATAAAATGGATTAAACAGAACAAGGATACAATATCAGTGACTGAATTTCTGACGGGTAAAGATTTTAATTCACAGTAGGGTGACCGAGAGCAGTCTACGTGAAACCATGTTCTTGGATGGCTCCTGGATAAAGTTAACTGACAGAATTCAGCCAGCATCAACAATAAAGACCACACACTGGATTCGACTTAAGTGTCAGTTACGACAGATAATTAGTCCAACGGTCTAAAGATCAAATTATGTCATCTTTGTTTGAATTAAGACTGACAGTCGGACTGTCATTGGAATTGCCGACCAGGTTTTCTGTGTAAGCGCCCAACTCCATATACGGCCAACTACATATCAATGTTATTTTTTTCTCTCTTTATATGTTTCTAGGTATGAATCAGGTTTTCTGAGATACAAATGTTTTTCATTTGTTGCAGTTAAACTAATGTAATAATCTTTATCCCATAAAGTGACAAGATTTTAAGAAAATTCTCTTAAATCCAAGTGACAAATTGATTCGGCTCTCTGAGTCGAATCTCTCACTTCGATTTAGCTACCAAGTACTAATACTTGATGTGAGTGGTTTCTGAGTACTCAATCAGTCAGTTAGTAGTACATCCTGCCACAGTTAGCCTATGTTTTAACCAAAGATAAGCCGAGACTTTATATATTGGCTATATAAAATTTGAGGATTAAAACGTTTGAGGAGTGTCCCATTTGGTGAAGCTTCAACAAAGTTACTTTGCAGGATATTTTTTGTCATAGTACATCGTTTAACTAACTGTTAAAACCCATGGAGCAGAGGACAAATGAAGAGTCTGAAACTGGGACGAAACATATATAAACTTATGTATCTTTACATATTTCATCAAAATATTTTCTCTTGTGATGGCTAGCAGCAAAATATGGGTTGCGCGTTTTGTCCTGCTGCTGGCTCCGCCTGCTTTTTCAGCCAGTGTTAGACTTCTCACTACAAATACCAGTGTGCCATACACCATACAACGGGGTCACGGCAGTCCACTCTTTTGCAACTGAGGGGCAGGTTGATATATCTGAAGTGTCTTAAGATGAATTCTACTGGCAGTCAATACCAACCTAGTAATTTCGAGTCCTTAATTATGGTAATATCTAGAAACCTGTTTAAGGAGGTCGTATTTTAAATTGAGGCTGATAAATTCAGCCTAGATATGTATTAGAAAAAAGCATCAAGATTATTAACTTATATATATATATGTATAACTTCTGCACGAAAAGTAAACTCATGAGTAATTCACCTGTACAAATAGAATGGACCACTTTCCGGTGGAAAACCTTCAATAGGCGTATCAACACTTGGTGAATCAGTTCGACAACAAAAGTGGTAATTCAGTCGATCAATTTTTGATTTACTCTGTTTCATATGCGCTCGAATACGAATAATATCTGGTGTTGGAGATGACTGTTGCGTTGGATCCAAATTTGAGTTGATGCTTGAATCCAGGCTATCTTTCGAACGATCCAACTTCTCTGGACCTTCTAGTATACTTAAAACTCCCTCAGTGAAATCTAAGAGGGAAGCAAAGAAATAGTTTTCAAATAAGAAGGACAAAAAGATGATCTGATCAGGGAAATGTTGTGATTTCGGTGTTCAAGTGTGGTGTCAAGTTTAAAGTCAACTCATAAGATGTTGCCTAGAATGACAATGAGGGCTCCGAATTGAAAACTATCCCGTATAAGAATATTAAGTGACAGAACCACTCGTTGGAGCTACATATATTTTCCATCATTACAGAATACCGGTGATAGGATAATAATTTAATAATTCCCATTGTAGCATTAAGAACACAACTTTCAGCGAAGAGACTCTTTTCAACAATGAATTTATTGTCAAGCTGTACAGTCGTATATATATGGTTTTATAAAGAAATTATATCCGGTGAGGAAATTAGGTCAAAGGTGTGAATACAGGAAATAATAATGGTAGTATTTCCAGGAAAATGAACTTGATTCATTCACCCTGCTTTAGGATAAAGAAAATATGTATTTCTGATTGCGTCGACTCAGAATTTGACTTCTTAAAAGCTACACTAGCAGAAAACGGTTACCCAACCGATTTATTGACAGCAACATGAAAGATAAGCAGTCTAAACTGGTCACCGGCTCAATTCCAAAGAAAACTATATTCATGAACTTGGATATGCTCAGATATGCTCAAACATCGTCTCTCTAAATCAGTCAGTAAGACGTTCCCTTCAGCTAGATTACATATGACTTTCACGAGCCGCAAATTGTTCTCTACCTCTGTAAAAGATAAGCTCCCCCGTCTGACCGCCTCCATGTGCATCTACCAGTTCACCTGCTCTTGTGGAGCAAGGTACATTGGCCGTTGTCCGAGGACGCTTTCCACTCGGATACGAGAACATATTCCAGCTTGGTTTTACAAGGGAGAAAGGAAGTGTTTGCGAAGCTCTATTCTGGAACACCTGATCGACTTCTGTCACTCGGTCAACCCTGACCATGATTTCAAGATCATAAATAGAATTCATGCAAACTTCCCCCTTTTTTCATTACAGACTTTTAAAGACAGCTGAGGCCTTGGCAATTCATAACATTAAGCCAGACCTTTGTGTACAAAAGAAGTATGTACAATCCCTACTTCTGCCTTGGCCGTAGAGGGATAGACATTTATTTATTTTGTTTATTTATTCTACGTACGTTTCCCTTATTTTTTGATTATTTTTATTATTATTTTTATCATTATTATTATTACTATTCTTACTCTGAATCTTTTCCACTTGACCCACTTGACATCTTAAACCCAAAATTATCAATCTGTATATTTTTTATCTTCACAATATTGAATTCTATCTTATCAAATTTCGCACCATGTTATGTAACATTTTATATTTATATTCGTCTACTAATCTTATAATTGTGTACCTCTTTCCGAAATCTATGCACCTTATGTATTATTCTATATATGACATTAATTATTTTGCCACTTGACATTAAACTATGATTATAATCACAAATATTTTAATTGCATTTCATACTACTATTATTATTTCATGTATTCACACCATTGATCTAATTCCCTCACCGGATATAATTTCTTTATAAAACCATATATATATATATATATACGATTGTACAGCTTGACAATAAATTCATTGTTGAAAAGAGTCTCTTCGCTGGATAAGATAATAGCTGCAAAACTGTTAGGAATTTATGGCAGAATAGCTAATCTCTTTGCTTCCTCTTAGTGCTCCTTTCATCGTACACGTAAGTTATCCATGGATGCTAGCAGAAGAAGTTACGAGGTTTAATTTGTCCTGTATTGGATTACTCGGCTAAACTTACCTAAATCGCCGAATGATGAATCCTAAATAAGCCAAGCTCTCCTCTTAGCTAGTATCAGCCATAACACAATGTATTGACTGATATGAATCCTTAAAGGATAAGTGGAATTTGAAATCGTTTAGAGATGTTGACGAAAATTAACCTTAACTTAAAAACCCAAATCAGGAATCCCGTACTGTTCAGATTCAAAAGAACTGACTTCAATAAAAATAGTTAAGAGTTTCATTGACAGTGACTGTCAAAACATAGTCAGCCTATCAGTAATATACAATAAACTGAAGGTAAATTTCCAAGTACCAGATAGATTTCACCATAAACCGATATCGTTCAGATAATCATTAAAAAAATGAGGAACAGTCGACATTCATTTCATCTATATTTTAGGACTTTTCAAAATCTGTGGTTAGCGGTGCTCACCATACCTATGTACACGAACAGTGTTCGTCAACAGCTTCGACTGGCTGCTGTGGGATATTGCAAGTCGAAAAAGTTAGAATTCATGAGTCATTGAATCTCCACCCGATAGCTGATCGTTGAAGCTAACTGCACCGCGTGTGTGCTCACAAGTGACCAGTATGGAAGTGTTCAAAGCCAAGACAAGACAGCTGTTCATTTGAACCTTAATTTTTAAAAATTCTCTAAGCGTTGTTGGTCCCTAATGATATTCAATATTAACTAACCTGTTGGACAGTTGCCATTAACGCGTAAAACACAGTAGTGTCCAGCTGGTAATGATTCTTCTGCTCCATAGTTCCCTGTACGATAGCTATTATGATGATCAGTAAATACACAATAATCTAATAATACATCCTTTTTACGCTTAAAGTAGACTCCGTCCAAGTGTATTGGCTGTAAAAATAAAAAATAATAAGAAAGATCTCAAATAATACTGATAAACAGTCAATTCTAAACAGTATTAATTATACAAAAGTGCATTTTTAAGCGTCATCAACATTGGTGAAGGTTAAACATATAATAGAAGACAAACAACAAAATTACGTGTACCACATCAATTGTGAAAATTGTGACGCTACTGTGTATGTAGGAAAAACTTCCAAACAGGTTAACAACGTAAGAGTAAAGGAGCATAAACAGTGTCCAAATGGTGGTTTCAAAGACTTCGGTAGATATGAAGAGGCTGTAAAAACAGATTGATGATTTCGCTAAACTTGATAGCAAAGGGACACAAGATCGACCTGGATACGGCTAATGGTTCTATAGACAGGTTTTGATTCGTATAAAGAAAGACTAACTTTAGAAGTCTTAGATATATGGAAGAATTACAAAAGCATAAACTGGAGTGAAAGTGTGATAGTAGCTGATACATGATAAGTCCTGATTAATAAATAAAAGTGAAAATGTATCACATGTATCAATTTTCAATAGTTGGTTTGTAAGGATTAGAATTTATTTTACGAGTTGATCACGGATTGTTATCAGTTAGAGAACCATTGAAAACCAGGAAGTACTGGACAGCTGTTTCATCCTAGTTGGGGAACCATTGGCAGTATGCACCCACCCACAGGGGTTCCAACCCAGGACCTTCCGGTTACAAGGCAAGCTTGTATACCATTCAGCCACTGAACCCTATTCAATGTCCTATGAACTCTAACTTCTACCGATTCGTGATTTAGTGTGACCACGAACCCATGTCATAGGTGGAACATCCATCCTCACACTTGACTGGATGTACCTCAATGGTCACGATTTCTCACTAGAAGTGCAGGAAACTCCAGCCTATAGCAAGCCACTAGCGAGCATCAGATTAATTTTCAGGAGTTGGTTTGTAAGAATTAGATTTGTTTTCACGAGTTAATATAATTTCCTCACTGTTTATATCTTCTTATGGAAAGACTAACAAATGACTTACAATTCTTCTTCATGCAGAAACATTGTGTATCGCATATACATGTATTTTTTATATTCACTTATCTATGACCATGAACTTTAGTCGGGCGTAATCACTAAAAATCTGATGAGAAAGTATACAGTGTAGAAATACTAAATATTGTAAAATGAGATACAATGGTGGTGATTAGTCATAATGGATTTGTAGATTGTGGGGTAGGAAAATTGACAAATAAGTCAATTCAAGGTTATAAAAGGTGTCAGGTGAATGGCTAGTACAAAGTGGTAAGTATTAAAGAGGAGATAGTAAGATTGAAATGAGATGCTCATAATGAAATAACGAATGTGTGAAATGGAACAGGTGAAGGCATATATTGAGAAAAGAGATAATATCACTAATAATAATAAGTCCGGATAGTATAAATGGGAAATTCCACAGTGTTGAGAGAATGTTTTCATGAAGGGCATAAATTATGACGAACAATAATAATAATAATTGTAATGATAAGCAAAGAAAGAAAAAGCCTTGAGGGTTAAGGGGGCAGGTACTCTTGGTGAGAAGAAGAATCATCAGCCCAAGTTTGGCCACGGTAGGAACAGCGTCTGGGCGTGTTCTTTTTAGATACGAAATTCCGATTTATTTGGTCTTATCGCAACAGCATCAGCTATGTGTAGCAGACTTAACCGAACTGTACGTGATAAAGACTTTGGAATTAGGCATGTAACCCTGAAAGCTGTGCTGGCGTCGGTGCTATGTCCAGTATTGACCTATTTTGACAGAATCGAACTTTTTATGCACTGAATTTCCCCCTGCTGAACCAGTGGCCCAATAGTCTACGAGCTCGCCTTGTAATCAGGAGGTCCTGGGTTCGAATCCCGGTGGGTGAGTACTGCTGGAGACTCCCAAACTAGGATAAATTGCTGTCCGGTACTCCAGGTTTTCCAGTGGTTCTCTAACTGATGTCAGCTCATGATTAAATCCTCCATGCATTATTGTAACGACAACAAATATTATACTTTATAATAATACTAAGTCTTTCGTCAAATTTTGATCATAGCTGATGCAATTTTATTTGCTTACTTTGTTTTGATTTTGGTTCATAACTCACATGACTGAACAAGGATTTTAAGGACAAGATATGTGTTCATATATATATATATATATATATATATATATATTTATTTATATATACCTTTTTTTCTATGGTTAGATTGTAAGGATTAGTTTTGTTTTTACGAGCTGATCACGGATTGATATCAGTTATTGTAATTGTGATTAATTACCTTGGAGAATTTCGGACCAATTTGCCTAACAGAACGTTCGAATTACTCATTTCAATTTCGGTGAGATTTTACTAATATAATGTTTACATATGTCTACTTCACAATCAGTGCCCAATTATTTTGGAACGATTCCGTCAAATCTTGATCACTGTTCATATGAACATACCTCCTTTTTAGAAATAAATGAATTGAGACGAAGCAATAAGAAGACGTAATTTGTCTGAATCATGTAATGTATCTGCGCTACACATTTCGTACAATCTGATCAGTCGCGGACTTGTCATAAGAATGAATATATATATGAAAATAATAAAGAGTTAAAAGGTAAATAAATAGACTCACGTCAAGTTAAAAGGACATATTGAAGGTCAAATTAATAATGAAGACCACTAAACTAAATAACAGAGGTAATAATCCATCTACCCTGGCTGGTATCGAAACAAAGTTTGCCAAAGAAGGTTTAGTGTGATGACGAATTGTTGCTTTGCACGCATAAAGGTGGCTTAAACTTTCTAATTGCTAGGGTTTCCACAAACTTTAGGATACGCCCCAAACACATTTTATAGATAGGTTTAAGATATGTGTAAACGTCAGTTTTATGTCTTGTCTCTATGATTTTCTATAAATAGATCGTTTTATTGACCCGTCAAGCCGTTGACTAAGCAATATGTCTAGGAAAGATAAACAATTATCTTCCTCTTCTACAGATGTAAGTGATATGCTATACTGAACTTCATCCATTCGATTTAAAATTAAGGCGGCATAACAAGCCTTATCACTTATGATTACTACATACCTTGTTCTGCGACTTCAGTTTTACATCGAATGAATGAAGTTCAGTATAGCATATCGCCTACATCTGTAGAAGAGGAAGGTGATTGTTTACCTTTCCTAGAGACAATGTTTAGTCGATTGCTTGACGGGTCAATTAAACGATCTATTTTTAAAAAACCTACATGGATGGGAAATATCTCAATTACCATTGCAAAACACTTACTAATGTCAGGTCACAAAATCAATATGAATGACTGCTTCACAATTATTTCACATAATTCTAATTCAGGGTTACTGAAGGTGATGGAAGCACTTTGGATTAATTACATACAACCTAAAATCTGTGTGTTCTTATTTAACTGTGTAATTGTAATGATGTTTATTTTATTATTGTGAACCATGTTAAATAATTAATATGACCCGTTGCACAAGAGTTGGCCCTCGTGGCCTAAGTGGTCTAGTGGATAACGCTTTGGCGTTGGAAACTATTGGCACTGGGTTCGAGCCTCGATGGGAACATCATCACTCATTGAGAAATGCAGGTACACCCGGCTAACGAGTCCCGAATAGGACGAAACGCGCATTCTGGATTCCACTGCTAGTCAGCATACACCAATTCACTTCTAGTGAACCATGTTAGTTGTAAAGCGGTTGTAAAGAAACTACGAAATAATATAATCTCGCGAAATTTGTCTTCTAAATTTCATATGTATTGCAATGACAATTCCACGTATGGTCAGATTGTTCAAAATGTGTTGCGCGGATACATTACACGATTCAGACAAATTATGTCTTCTTATTGCTTTGTCTAAATTCATAAATGGAACTAATTGCTTTTAATAAATGAATACATACATTAGTAAGAATAATAAAACTCCTGAAAGTAAAATCTAATAGAATAGTATATGTAGTAATAATGTTAGTCATAATTTACTGTATATCAACAGATTCCTAGGTAGATTCTGACATTTATTGCTTCACACAACATCCGTGCAAAATATGATTGAATTCTTGTATTTTGCCGTTTGAGCATTATATCTCATGTAATTTCTCCTGATTTCACCCGAAGAGAAAAACAGAGAAAGTTGAAAATTATAAGGAGGAAATTCATTATCATACAAGATGACCATTAGCCAACTGCTTGTAATATCTTAAAATGTACACCAATATAACTTAGCGGAGTCAAAGACACAGCATTATCTCTGCTTACCGCCTTCAAAGTATTATGTAATATAGTACAATCTCTTTTTATAAAAACCCATGGGAGAGTATGGGTGAACATTAATGAAGAATGGGCAGAATAAGTGAATTAATAAATCATAAGAGAGGAAGTTGAGTTAAGCCAGAAAATCTCAACTTCCCTATATAATAAGTCAAACAAAATGTCTCCTTAGAAACCAACAGGATGTGAGACGAGTAACATAGACTCGAAGAAAAACTTATACCAAGATAAGGGATATTCTAGTTATTATCTGTCACAGTGCTGTTGATGTTATAAGAATCATGAGACTGAATCAGACCACGTCTGAGGTTTAAATTAAAAGCCTGGCAGTTAGAGGGATTCAGTTTAAGACCGTCTGAATAAGACTTGACTTCCAAGCTTCGATGCATGATTGTCGATGTGCCTGATCACCAGACTTGGTGGAGAATTCATTAAGAAGCGCTGAAGATGTCTCAGGTATTGTGATAAAACATTCATATATATATATATATATATATATATATATATATATATATAATGACGGACGTAACTAAAGGGGTTACTTACTTGGGAATAATGGAATCCATATCTATCCTGTTGATGCCTCATTGTGGCTTTCACTGAACCTTTGGGACAATTATTTAAAGATTTCGGTATAGCATAATTTGCAACAGGCCAACCTAAATTGAAGAAATATAACGTATTGTAAAAAGGTGGGGATTAGTGTGGCATTTAAATCAACCAACTCTCTCGGAGATAAATTCTTCTGTCTTATTGATCGGATAGATCTAATTTGGGAAAGTAATACTGTGGTGAGAGCTGCCTGCAAGACAACAATTGACGTCACTGTTTACATCACGAATCGGGGTCATGAGAAAAAACAAGAACAAGCCTGACCTTTAGGAACTCAACAACCAATCATAGTAGATATAACGGGGGTGGATACGATTCGCAGATAGATCATCGGACTGTCTAAGAAACAGCAACAAACGGATGACAGAATAACCTTCAGCAGGAAAACAACCATTCAGGAGATGTTGCTTCTCCGTCAACAATAACGAATAATAATGTCCATAAGAATCTATAAATACCTGTTGATTTTCTCAATAAACGATCTGTTGCTTGCCCCTTGTCTTCTGTCGTTATAATACTATTTATGAAATACCATATAATGAAAAGGAGGTCAGTTACGTTGTTCAAATTAATAGATCGCGGTCAATTAGACTATCGGAAAATAAGGATTGAACTGCAGTTGGAATGATTAAACCTGGCAAGTTAAATCGTTTGGAAAAAAGAGCTGGACGATTGCGATGTATTCACTTGCATACGGTTAGTTACACAACAGAGTGAGATAGGTGTCCAGATGCACCATAATTGGTTAGAGAGAGAGAGAGAGAGCGAGATTAATCATCGAATCTTTGTTCATCTAATCAACACCAAATACGAACAGTCCAAATGACATAACAGGTGTCCAGAAGAGATGAAAAATTATAATAAACTCAAATAATTATGAGTAACAAATTGTCCGCGAAACATCATCCAGCCATCCGTACTGTTCTATTGTGTGTTATGTCAAATAAAGGTATCTAATATGATTACTGTTATTATTTTGTGGTTGACTTTGTCCGCTAAGTTCGCTAGATCACATCGTCTCTAATACCAATATTCTACATTATCACGAAGTGTAGATCGCGATTTGATTTATCTCTTAGTTACGTCTTTTTAAATCTTCAGGTTTCTTCATCACCCTGAAAGAATCGCTTATTGCTTATTCTCAGATTACCTAGTTGAAGATAGAGTCTTACTATAGTTGCATATTGGAAAGTTTGAAGTCTTCTGAATAAGATGTGTCACTATGTTGATAGTGTGAGTAAAATTGTAGTAAAGTATAGTATGACAGTGTTCACTTTTCAAATAGCTCAGAGAGTTCTGTGTGTGAATAGTTTTGTCAAATAACTACATAGTCGTCAGATCTGCTAAAGGCGATAAGGTAGTGTACATCCTAATAGTTCTGTGCAACGTTTGAAGAAGGCTGTATACTATGTGCATTCTCTTTGCTTCAATATTATGTATGTGCGTTGGTGGTTTAGTGTTAGAATACTCGTAAAATACGCCTCACTTGGTTCCGGATTCTATCCCCATTCAACGTACTCCTAAGCCTTCATTACTAGGTAGTAAGCCCAGTGAAGGGAAAAAGTTAGGCTTGAGGTTAGCAACCTCAACCCGCAAAAAGCAAACACTCCTGTTTCTGGAACTTCGAAGCTCAAGCTTGAAGCTGTAAGTTACAGCAGGAACACATTGGAATAAATTAATAAAAACAAAATAAAGCTACACATTATTCTAGTAATACCGTGCAGTTGGAGGCGATCGGCGAGGAGGCTTTGTACAAGATTTGGTTGATTGCTGACACACATAAGGAAGACGTATATACACTACTGGGGAATTCCGTTTCTTACCGTCTAGGAGTAGAGTCAGATGGGTCACCAATCAGCCATTTGGTTGACCTCCTATAGGAATATTATAAATATACTAGTTGATGACTGAAGAGTAATGAATATAATGTTTCCAGTCCTCATTGGTGCTGACTTTAGCAGTTAGGCCCAATGTGATTGCATCCAGCTAGATGTCTAAGTGAAATAGTATAAGCGTAAGCCAGCCAGGCCGTGTTATGTTTCCGCATTAAGATAAAGCACAGTAAACAAGAGGTTACGAATGCTCATTGGCAGACATAAAGGATAGTGACCACGAAGTGTGGATGTACCGATGACTTTCAACACATACCACCCGTCACATTAAAGAAATGTAGTGCATTATGCATCATAAGGCCGTTTATTTAAGAGAAAAATTAACATAATAATATTGAAACACATTAAAGACGATATTTTACCCTGACTTATCTGAAAAATGCTTCTCAATTACAATGAAGGGTATCAGTTTCCAAGCTTCATATCTATCAAAACGGTTTCATCTACATGAACAAAGAAACATTCCTCCCATTTATTTATTTACACCAGAATTACAGGTAATGGTAGTTGTAATAAAATACTCTAATTCTTATTTTCATCCTAATCCTAACCGAAACAGTAGACCTAATACTAATTCTAATCCTAACCTGCTATCAACCCGTTATTTAAAAAGTACTTATGAACGATATCCGGCTGAAATTTGCACATCAGTCCGTTCACAGAGCCCATACTGGTAGTTTAACAACGACAGGTTCTGTATTCTAACGTATTACATGCGTTCAAGGTCATTGGTGCGTTCGTACTTCGTGGTCACTATTCTTGAGGTTGGCCGGATGATTTCTTTTGTCAATCGATTTCATTAATTCTATGCCACTCATTTTATTGAATGTTTAAATGAGAAAGTCTAAGATGCAATAGTACACAACTGCGTACGTATTACCAGAATGCATACATTGCGTTTTCTAACGGAAATTTCGGGGTTTTCGTGGGAATTTCAGGGATATTGGAGAGGAGTTTCTTTGGAATTTAGAGCTTTCGCGGGGAAACATTTTGAATTTTCCCAAAACTTTTCCATCACACTCCCCCATTAAACCCGAAAATTGCCCCGAAATTTTTAATTTGGATGTATTGTTATATGATATGATGCGTTGGAAGCTTAGCAGTATAGCACTCGCCAACTACGCACCTGGTACAGGATACCATCTCTTGCCGACGTACTTCGAAATGTCAGGTAAAGAAAAGAGCTCGGAAGTTGGTTAGTAACCCCACCACATGAAACCAACACCACTACATTCGAAACTTCAAAATAAAGTGCCTTACGCTGTAATCGGATTATAAAGGATCATAAAACACGTAAACAGATTCAAGTATTGATTTGTAGGGATTTGGTTGATTGGTTACAGGATTTCATCATGATCTGACATTAGTTAGAGAACCATTAGAAAACTTGGGAGTACTGGACAGCTGTTCCGTCCTAGTTTGGGACTCTTCATCAGTATGCACCCACCGGGATTCGAACCCAGGACCTTCTGGCTGCAAGGCGAGCTCGAATGCTGTTGGGTGCGTGCTGATGAAGATTCCCAAACTAGGACGAAACAGCTGTCCAGTAATCCCAGGTTTTTCAATGGTTCTCTAACTGATGTCAGCTCATGATGAAATCCTGTGACTTAAACAGATTGTATGTAATGCAAAATTGCTTTAAGAAACTAAACACTTACCTTGATGATCATCAACAGGTGTTTTACTAGTCCCATATTCACAATATATAACATGTACAATGGCATTATCCAACCAAATACCAGTCAGTGATTCAAACAGCATAGCATTCTGTTTAGTCACATTGAATAGCGTGAGTATATTCCTTTGTCGATACCATAGTCCACGTGATAAACTCTCTGGAACAAACATACTTTCTACAACACGACGTTTCAATTGTATATCATAGAATTGTGGACAGTATTTATAATCTTTAATTTGTTCATATGTATTCAATACCTTTGTACCAGTGAAATTAACTAAGGCTTTTTTATCCTCTGGTGATGGGTAACCAAGTGTAACAAATGATTGAACTGTTGCTGCCGATGATGATGACGGTGTTTGAGATTTCTGTTTCTCTATATCAGGCATATATTCTCTAGATAAACAACATATCACAGTATTCATATATGGTGCAGCTCCACTCTCTATAAAGACTAAAAGAAGACGGAAAAGAGAATGAATAACACAGAATCATCTGTAAATATTAGGATAAATTCAATGGATACCCCAGGTAGTCTATGTGTCACTGAGTGGAGAGAAAAAGGCTAAAACTTGTTCTGTAATAATCTATCGGAGTTAGCCATCATCACTTCTGGTACTGTCTGTGTTGAATTGAGTCATGCTGCAGACCATAGGATGCATGAAGATGTTGGATCAATGAAACGGCCCTAAAAGGGATGATTTTTGAAGATTATGTACATTCCACATATCATACACTTAAAGAATTATAATCGACACCCAACAAGGTGGCATAAAAGGTAGTGAATATAGAACTTCAGGTGAATATAGAGGTAAGAAGGTTGAAAAGGATATCCGACCGCCAACAAAAACATCGTTCCTCAATAATTCTCATCCATACATTAGTGAGAACAAAACACGCATTTCGGCCAAGAGACTGTTTTCAGCAAATTCATTTTTCTCATTAGCTGTCAGTCACATTTATACACAATCTCTTTTTCATGAAAGATGGCAGTAATAAAAGTTAAGAATTGTCACAAACATACTGCTGAATACTAGTCAATGCATAAAAGGAAATGAAAAAGTGTACTTTTTATCATTCTTTTATATGAAAAAGAGATTGTATACAGCAAGAACAACAGTTTTTTTCAGATTATTATGGTGCCATCATTTATTTCGTTGGCTTCTCATCAGCTGTTTACAGACTAAATAAATTTTTTAATTCATGTCGAGAAAAGTTTCAGCACACTTGGAAATTTTACATATTACTAGTTGACAGAAGGTTCCTGACTTGATAGATAGTGCTCAGAAAATTATACTTTTGTACTGTATACTTGTTCCCACGTTTCGTACACTTGTACCAATTCGCTCACACACTAGTGTGACATTTATTTTCCTTGTCTGGAAAATACAAGTATCATCGTAAACCTGGTGGTCTTCTGATTTCCCTCTTTCCGCGTCAGGACTATTAACTACTAGACGAGTACATAATAGAGAGTATAAAGATATCCAGTCACCAGCATGGGCATGGAAGGAATGACGGATAGCTGCTTACTTCTGAACACATAAATCACGTCTCAGGCCTTTGGTAGCGATGGCTTCAGCAAACTTGAAGAGAATTAACTCACTTTGTCTGGTGATAATTTTAAAGGATTTTTGCGATGTCCACCTCATCACCCGTAGTGATGAGATGTCTGTCAATGACACTATTGTAAACATTTGTCCTCTTGAGATCTAGGGTTTCTGGCACACGTTCAGAAAATCGAAGATGTGCCCCTCTTTCTATAATCCTAATTTAACTGCTCCTGCAGATACATTAAAATTTGTCTACACAGTTGGAGTTAACACGAGGAGGGTATCTGTCGACTTTTGATTGCATCAAAGAGCATGTTGTCTGATAGACGGTAATCAACTTAGCTGCAAGAAAGGCTCTTGCTAGTGACGTATGAAGATTGCATATAAGTGCGATTGTACACCTGATGAGTAAAGTGAGTTTGCCGAAATCAGCCTCTTCACTGAATTATATGTTTTACCTTCACGAAAGTCATTCACCAGCACTTGGAGAAATCTAAGGGAGGTCCCCTCTTTCATATGACTCTACAGCCTCCTTTCAGTTCTAGTTGGCAGGGAAGATTAGGAAGGTGACATGGCTTCTTATAGCCTAGTGGCTAGTGTTCTAGACAATTGATGCGGTACTCGCGTTTCAGTGGAAACATCATAGCTCACTCAGAATGCAGGAACATCTAGATGAAGAGCCTTAGATACAACGAAATACTCATCCTCGTTGTGTAGTTAAGTTTTCTTACTTCACTTTCTTTGTTACACATTCTTAGGTGAAAATTAACAGAAACTATTCTGATGTCTACGAATAATCAGCTGACATTTATAAAGATTAACAGACCAAATAAACACGTCTTCTTTAAATAAAAAAATAATAAAAAAGCCTTACATTTATACGGACAGCTGCCAAATACAGAAATACAATAACCTGATGGACCATTAGCCAGTGTGGGTAGATTGTCTAGATTCACTTCATTAAAGCATATTTCACCAGTATCAGTTCCACGTGTTGTCCATCGAGGTCGTTTATATGTAAGCCATTGATCTTGCACTGAAATGGAAAATTTGAAAAGAAACTATCATTTAACTGACAATTGTTTTTCTAAATAACTGAAAGATCTTTAAGTGAGGATGAAGTTTATCGCTACTACCACTACTAACAGTTTAAGTGGAATACACTGTGCTCTAAGTAATTTCAAGATCCGAAGGTTGGACTTCCTCAATTCTGTTTAGTTTATGACCTGTAATGATAAATCTATAGGAGGTTGATCTTTTATTGCTTCATCTGGTCAGTTATTCTGAAAAGATAAGATGAGGTAAGATAATAGCTTTATTCCAAATCAGTACTTGTGATACAGAATGGAACTCTCAGCATTTTTACTACAATATTGCATCCAGTTAGTACGTTAACAATAAATAAAGTTCTACATAGATTAAAGTTATCTCAGTCAGTTTTGACAACAACATATTATCCTGTCGGTAGCAAAGTCAAAATTTAAACAGTTATCCGATTTCACACTGGCAGTCAATAAAGAACATACACCTATTGGACTTTCAGTACTTACAGCAGATTGAGATAGCGTTTGAAAATTTTGTTATCTGGTAATCTAAGTTTTTAGAATAATAAAAGCTTATTTTGTATTTCCCAATGAATGAAAAACAAAAAGATATTGTTGTTTTTACTGACCTTTCGCGATATAATGCTAATAGCTTTCTCAAAGTATTATTAAACCAAAATTTTTAAAATCCGCTCAGCTGATATATAACAGCTTAATCATCTTTCCTCAGCATAGGGTCATTTTTATATTGAAGTTGAGGTAGACAGCTGACTGCCGTTCCAAACTCTGTTCAATCTTGATCCGTAGTTTTGCCATCTGAACTATGCATAACTTGTCCTTTCTGAATCCAGTCTGTTCCAGTAGACGCTTTTCCATCTAGAGCGCGTTTGATTCTGTCCAGGATGAGGCGGGTTAGTGTGTTGCTTGGGATGGACACGAGCATAATGCTACGCCAGTTCTTGCATTGACTTAAGTCTTCTTTCTTTGGCAGTTTGAATAAGTAGTCTTTCTTCCAATCTATAGGTACCCTTCTGTCTTTCCACACGTTCTCCAGTAGTGGTGTCATCAAGTCTGCTGATGTTTGTGTGTCCATTTTCAATGCTTCTGCTGGGATTTCGTCTAGTCCGACTGCTTTTCCGGGTTTTGGCATCTTTATTGCCTTCGGGATTTCTGTTTTTGTCGGAAGGTTGGTGTTCACTGGTAGTTCTGCTTCTGCTGTTGGTATTTCTGCTGTTAGTGTTTCCTCTGCTCCACTTCTTTGGTGATTGACTTTCCATTGTCGTCCTTCACTGGCTTAATTAGTGTTTCCCCGATAGGAACCTAGTTGTTTGGTAGAGTGTTGCGAGGTCTCCTTTGCCTGCAGTGCGGCTTGTTCTGCTTCACTTTCCATAGCTTCATAATATTTTATTTTGTCTTCCCTGGAACTTTTCTCTACTCTTTGGTCCAGTGTATTGTAGCTTGCATTCAACTCCTGTTTTTGTTGTTCGTCGATGCACTGGGTACTCTTTTGTTTCACCATCACTCTCTCTTCTATTAGTCTCCACGTGTCCGTAGTGAGCCACTGTTTGCATTGTCTCTTCGTTCTGCCTAGAACTTCCATGTAGGTTTGAATCCACACTGCCTTCAGGTTGTTCCAGCGTTTTCCAACACTGGTCTCTTCGCTAGTGTTGGTTTATTTCTCTACCATTTTCCTTTTGATTGCAGTTAGTATGTCTTTTGTAGCCTGATCCTTCAGATTTTGAGTATTGAACTCGGCTTATGGTCTATCTGCAGCTCCTGTTTCTTTGAAAGTTTTTGATTTGATTTAGATTGTTCCTTGCTCGAGATAGTGGTCTGAGCCGAAGTCTGCTCCCCTTCTTACTTTTGTGTCGAGGAAGTTGTGTCTCCACCTCCTTGAGCAGTATTGAGATGAAGTCAATTTGGTATTTGGTCCTCCCTTCTGGTGACACACACGTAGACTTGTGGAAACCTTTGTACATGTTTACGCAGCCGTCAATCAATAGTTCATTCATCTCTCTAAGTGCTTCTCTACCTATTATGAGCTCTTTTCCTGTGTTATCTCGTCCCAAATCGGCTTTCATGCCTCCCATTAAAATCTTAATGTCAGCGATTGGAGTATTTTCCATTGTTGCCTGTAGTTGTCCGTAGAACTCTTTTTTCTTTTCGAGGTCTGAGTTGTTTGTGGGTGCATAGTATTGTATAACTGTCACTTTCCTTCCTTTTGAGTTGGATCTGGTGGTCATAATCCTGGACAAGATCGCCTCCTATTGTCGTTGGTGACACACTTCTAGGTGTGTTTGAAACTATTCTGTTTAAATTCTAATACTTTCTTTAGAATGTAACTAGATGATGAGAAGCCGACGAAATAAAGAATGACACTCGTATTTTGCACGAAGCGCTCTTCTTGCTTCATTCATATTTAATATGTTGAACTATCTGAGGTTATATAGAAGCTTCCTGACGACGGTATCTATAATTGAACTCAGCCATTGTGTCACTGCACTGCTGTATATTCTTTCTCACGCCGCTCTTTGGTTGACAATCGTCCCAGTTAAGTGGACCAAAATATGCAAACAATTATAGCTTACAACGTGGAGGAAGTGCTGATTTGGAGTACTGCAGACTGATAAGAAGCCACCAAAATTGAAATCAACATTTTAAGTTAGTATCTGGATTTTGGTTTACGTTGCGGAGATGAAATCGTCTCACTGGACAACTTGTTTAACAATAAGACAAGTGACAAACAATCAGAACGATTTATTCAATTCTGACTCAGCCAAACTTTAGTGTAGTTAAGAATGTATAAATAAGATGATGTGTCCTCCCATAATGAAGGTTAGTTACCAATTGATTCTCTTGTCTTGTCTTGTTACAATCGAACTAGGCTTAATTGTTGGAAAAGTAGCAGTTATAGCTACCTGCTACCTGACTGTTCCAAACGTCCAATATCAGATTATGCTACATCTCCGTATTGAAAGATATAATAACACCGTTTGACTTTGTGACCATATTTTAGGCATAGTCTGTGGATTTCTCTCAAGGCTACTTCATACTCAACAGCTATGGCAGGTGTTTGTTGTTGGTACTTTCAGTGACATAGGGAGTTATCAATGCTTCTACTAAGATGTTATCCAGTTCTAATATACTACTTAAGTATATCTGCCTAGTAGTATACACCACGTTACTAATCAAATTTGAACAGTATTTAAAACAAAACATACTGATGTTAAAGAATAAGGTTGACAATCGTCCCAGTTGACTTCGTCGGAATCCAGCTCCTTTAAATATAAGAAAATTGGATGGAAAAAGTTTTGGTAAATAAATGCTGATTTCACTAAGTTGAAGGAAAAATTTTTAAGACTGGTGTCTTTCATTCCTAACCAGTAGTTTAGAATAACATATGAAAGCAACCAGCATTTATCATACTTTTACGAAAAGTTGAATTGAAACAGGAACGCTGAGCTGTTGACAGATGTGGTAATCAAGAGTACCGCTTGTCTATGCCAAATAAAAACGCATACACTGGCTAATTGTTCTCACAACCATCAACTTAACCGACAGCACACAAAAGACGAGATTGAAAAGTAAGTATATCTATACGATAACGCATACTCCAAAAAGTTAGTCTGTAATCACTGGACAATAAAGTAGTGGACGCATTTTATGTAGGCCAATTAGGACTGGTACATTTCCAGATATGACATAGATCAGCATAACAATAGTGTTTTCAGTAAGGTATTATCAGGCTTTAGTCTAATGCATCTAACTCTGCAAAGAAATATTATATATATATATATATATATATATATATATATATATTCCCAGCCGACGCACTTCCAAATCTCGCTTAGCCGGTTATAAGCCCGGCAAAGAGGGAAGGCTGGGCATGAGACTAGCAACTATTAAAGATGACTTGATTATGTAGGCAAATGTCTTAATAAAAGTTACAGATAAATTACATGGGCAAACAAGTAGTAAGATTGCGTAATTTCAGATTGTGTGACGAAAGTAAACGAACAAGGTTTGATTGAAGATATAATAAGACTAGAGAAGGGTTGACAACGAAATCTACAGCAAATAGATGGCATAGCAATGTATTCCCCTCTAGGACTACTCTCGACCTAGTGTTCTATGACTAGCCTGGAAAACAATTCCGTATCACCGACTATCAGTGATCTGCATCTCTTCAACAGATACGTTATTTGCGATGAGAATTTGGATCTCGGTTACCTTCTTCAAAACTTTACTAATGCCCACCCAAACACCGAATTCACTCTATAAGTTGAATCTATCTCACTGTTCCATTTCCTTGGTACTCAACTGCGAAGAAGAGATCCGCATACAAAAAGCCTGCACGAAAGGGACGGTTTAACAGATTTCAAAATTATGTCCCTCTAAGAAGAAACAGCAACCTCAATAATTCGGAAAATATGTGCAGAGGAATTCATTGACAAAAAAACGCTGAAACCTCCGAGGGATCATGAAGAAAAATAGTTTCCCACCCAGATTCATAGATAAGAACATAAATCAAACAAAACTTCTTAACAGATCCAGATCATTCATAAAACGATCTTGAGTTTAAGAGTGATGCTGAGGCAGTAGTACACCAAAAACCGCTTTCGTAATCCCACAATAGAGCGCACTTTGTCAACAGCCTAAAAGTAACAATTCCTTACAAGAAACCATTCAGCCAACGCGTAAAAAACAACCTCTCATATAGGGCCACCTCAGCATACATATTCCAGTTCATTTGCTCTTTTTGAGCTGAGTACAACTGTCGTAACATTCACTCACTGGTAAAATACTCTCGGTAACTCTATCCAGCCTGGGTGGCAAAGCGAGAACCTTGTTGTGTATATAACTCACTATTAGAACATCTATTGAACTCAGGGCATTCAGCTCCATTTGAAAAGTTCTTGAAAATCGTGAACAAGTTTCGATCAAAACTCTCAAAGTGAGCGAGATTACGAGATCTCAGCATACCTGAAATATCAGTGATCTAAAAATTCAAGTCCATTGTATGTATTCATAGGAAATATGTCCAACCTTTGTCTTTACCATCGACATCATAAATAGCCAATTCTTTCAATAATGATTATCTTATCAGAGTTTCTTATCCAAACTCCATGTTTATTTTTAAATTTTAATCAATAATTGTAGTCTTGTCAATTTGATCCTTGACTGGAAATAGTTCTGGAACTTCCTCATCATTTTACAATATACATATACGTATACTAATTTACAACCTGGCTGATGACTTCGTCGTAAACACAATTTTCTTCTCTTCAACCGTCTTCTTAATGTTTAGCATAAAAATGGTAAGAAAGGTATTGAAGCTATATAGGTCGTGGAGGTGTGTAAAATAAGTCGTTTCGTCAACGGGTGAGAAAGTAGTTGTATGAATTATTTATGAATACATAATAGAGGCTTGATAGTTCCAATATCTATCGCCTTAACTATATGTGTGGTGAGAGCTGTCTGCAAGACAAAATTGTAGACAACAATTGACGTCAATGCTGACGTCCTGAATCGGAGTCATGAGAAAAAACAAGAACAAAGCCTAACCTTGAGGAACTCAACAACCAATCACAGAAGACCTAACGTGCGTGGATATGATTCGCAGATAGATCGCCGGACTGTCTAAACAACAGCAACAAACAGATGACAGAATAACCTGCAGAAGGAAAACAACCATTTGGAAGACGTTGCTTGTCTGCTAACAATAACGAATAATAATGTGCATAAAGGTCTATAAATATCTGTTGATTTTCTGAATAAATGATCTGATACCTCGTCCTTGTACTCTCTTGTTACAGGTATAGAAGGCTATTCGTTTGGATTGGTAGATTTTTTACTTGGCAAGGTTTTATTCAGACATTTCTAATCTTTTAAGATCTCATCATCTAATTTACTTAACACGAAATAGTCACCTACATTACAGGAATGATTCTATGTAGAAATTCTATGCGTCTATAAATGACTGGATCAGTAGAAAATATTTGTAGCTTAAGGGGACGCTGTTGTTATTTTTTGGCAGTTTTATGTCCCGTTTAAATTTGAAACTTTTGCTTAACCTTCCAGATAACAGTTTGATGGTGGACTTCAGTATGAATTGAAGCAATGGATGAAATAACCACCATTCTTGGTGACCTTGGCTACCGTTAGCTGATCTTAGAGATTTTATGATGATTTTACTCCCATGTATCCATACATCAGGTCAATGAGTTGAGCAGTGTTCATACAAGTGAGTACGATCACATGAAAATCTCTGAGGTCAACCAGCCAGAGACAAAAATTATGAATATTTCATCAGGGGGTAATTTAAAAATTCACTTCACATTGAAATCAGCTTTAAATTCGTTATGATGAAGACAAATATTCGTACGAGGAAATATTTTATGATGTGGTTTTTTCCGTTCTGGCTGAGTGAACAGCTTTCATTGCTCAACTTGTAGACAATATCTTCAGATTTTTTTTGTAAAATAAGGTTTCTTTCCAGATCGATAGTCGAAACTACGTAATTAAGTAATCCACCACGAAGAACACAACGATGTTTAGGTAAAGTTAAAATTTGGTCATCGAACAGGTGCGAACGCAGCAGTGGCTTTGGGAAGAAACATGGTCCTGAAAGGTATATTTCTTGCCCTAACTTAATCCTAACCCTAATATGCAGCTAACACAACCGTAACCCTGACCAATGCCTAGCCCAGCAGTAACCTACCCCTAACCAACACCGAAATCTCCCTAATTTGATTAACCTCACACTAACCTGAACTTAGACTAAACCTCACTCTATTCTTTCCCTATTCTAACCTAAGACCAACCAGATATCCAGCATTTACTCAACATTGCCTTCATGAATATGGTGTCGACTATTTAATTTCACTATCTTGCTGACTGAGCGACCTAAGGCCATTGGTGAGTTCCTGACTGTGAGATTTTCAGAGTTCAGCTCTGCACATGTTTAATTTCAAAAATAGCATTGTTTCTTTAGGTAGAGTTAAATAGACTGTTAACATCAGAATTTTTAATGTACGAATGATGCCGGCAAAAACCTCCATCAGTAAATTTCACATAATTTCTGTTATTCACTTTGTTTAAATCCAGTAATATACAACCTCTAATAATATTATAATTTAATTGGTGGATGGTGACTGGCAGTGGAATCCATGATGCACATTTCGTCCTATTTGGGACTCGTCTACTGGGTGTATCTGACTGTGACGATTATTTAAAACATATACAACCTGCTGATCGGCAAATTTCTACTAAGAATGACAAAAAGCATTATCTCCAATGCCAGCTCATCCGTATACATGGAATGACCACTCCTGAATGATGTATTTGGTTCACAAAGTGTACTCATGAACTTTTTTATATTAGGCGTTGCACAAGCTGTTGTGCATTTCTCGAAGGAGAAGAGGAAGAGATATCATAATTGATTACTTTGCGCTTCTTGTCAGATAAAACTGTGTCATACAATCTACTGTCAGTTGGTTTTTTTATTTGAATATCCTGGACGAAGAGAAAATATCACGCAGTTTACTCAGCATTTTAAATAAACTTTGGTAAGAATAAAGTTATTATCATATATTAACAGAAACAAAATAAACTACTAACAATTTATAAGTAGTAAAATTAATTACCAATAAACTTCGTTATTATTAGAATTATTGTTAAATGACCAATTCAACTTACTTTTTCTCGGCAACTTTGAGCAATGTTTTGGGACAGAGGTTTTATTACTGTTATCACTGACTTCACCGGTTTCATTTACACCGGATACAACACGTGGCCAGACAAGCATAAAGTGTGACCTGTCTAAAATAGTCAATGAAGATTATTGACAACAATAATAATATTTGTATTCTGGAGATTGCGCGTAAACATACAATTAAGAGATTCAAGCCTGTTTCACTGCTTAGTATATTACACCTCATGGCAATTCTACGAATAAAATAATAATCGATAATAATCTCTTTATTTCCTCCGATGACCAACTGAGTACAGAGTGTGATAACTGCGGACGTAAATGGGTGATCAGCACAATACATAGACAGTTTTAGTAAATATGTCGCATTTACATGGATGAAAACTTACTTAACCTCGTTAGTGATTTAATTAAACTGCTTTAAATAACATTTTAAGGGAGATGTGAAAAAATATTCGCCTGGTTTTCTTTTGAGATAGGCATCAGTCGCTAACTTAACCCGAATCCTATCATTACTGGTGTTGGAAACCAACATGTCCACAACGTTCTTCAAATTTTTCTGATGATGTTAAGCTTTATTCTGATGAATCTGGAGATTTTAAAATCATTATTATTTCCTTTAATTCCTAGAGGAACATAGGGATTCAGCCACGCGTCTCCATTGCGTTCGGTTTTCTGACAACGTTTTCACCCGGCTAAAAGTTAGCCCACATGACTCGCCAAGTCTCTGATCCGTATAGCAACATTGACTGACTTTACATTGGAGTTGAAAATCCGGATCTTATTTTTGATGCTGAGTGCTGTTGACTTCCACACACATTTGAGAGTAATGAAAGTTTGTCTTGCTTTTCCCATTCTAGCTTTGATATCCTCGTCAGTTCCGCCTGTGGTTGAAACGATGCTACCCAGGTGGGTAAAGGAGGTCGTTTCTTTCAGGTTCCTCCCATTCATGCTGACTGTCATCTGTTGTTGTTGCTGTTGGTATTGGTCTGGAATCTTCATCGTCACCTCTGTTTTATCTATGTTCACATGAAGTCCCATGTTTGATGCTTCTCTTACTAGCTTGTTGCTTTTCACTTGTGAATCTTCTAGTTTGGGTGAAATCAGACATATATCATCGGTGAAGTCCAGATCCTCCAAGTTTTTTGTGTGAGTCCATTTTATGCCTGTTCTCTCGTTGGTTGCCGTTGTCTGTCGCATTATTTAATTCACTGCAACCAGGAAGATCATTGGCGATAGTAGACAGCCTTGTCTCACCCCCGTCCTCACTTCGAAGGCTTCCGTAAGGTTCCCGTTGTGGATTACTTGGCATGCAGCATTGTCGTATAACTGTTGGATGAGCTGTATAATTGTCGATGGCACCCCACAGTAGTAGCGAAGTAGTTTCCAAATGACCTCTCGATCGACGCTGTCGAAGGCCTTTTCAAAGTCGATGAAGTTGAGATAGAGAGGTGACTGCCATTCCAAGCTTTGTTCAATGATGATCCGTAGAGTGGCGATTTGATAAATACATGATTTGTTTCTCCTGAATCCAGCCTGTTCCAGTAAAAGTTTTTCATCCAGGGCTTGTTTGATTCTCTCCAGGATGATGCGGCTTAGTATTTTGCTTGGGATGGACAGAGGCATAATTCCACGCCAGTTCTTGCATTGACTTAAGTCTCCTTTCTTTGGTAATTTGAATAAGTATCCTTTCTTCCAATCCTTGGGATTGGTAAATTTTGATATATCAAACTTCAATTGGTTTTTTCTATATACTTTATAAATAATTTCCATATTGATATTAATTAAGGCGAAACACGTAGTTCAGCCAAGAGGTGGTTTTCAGCTAATTTATTTCCCTCATTAGCTGTACAATCGCACTTATACGCAATTCTTATTCATGAAACAGAGTAGTAACAAAAATGATAAGTTGCCACAAATATACCTCTTAATATTAGTCAATGCATAAGAGGAGTTGAATAAAAGTGCTAGAGTTGCGTCATAAGATGAGTAATTTAATGACGATGGCTTGCAACCAAAATGCACATAGAAATGAAGCAAAATATCGAGTAACATATGAGTTCTGAAGGAATACAAGAGTTATATAGAGTTAGAAATAACAGACAAACTAAGTTCATATTAGTAGAAATCAACATGTATATTGCCATGATAGTAGAAGTGGTTCAATAGTTCTCTTTCGTATACAGAACTCCTGTTTCTTCATCTGAGTTAATATAGCTTCATTAATTCAAACGATACAAAAGCGTATCATTTCCGAAAGGTAGTTCTTCACTTCTTAGATTACTTTGAAGGAGGCGTTTGTTAAGATGGAGTGCCCAGTGTTGACAATGTGTTCTATCATCGTACTCCTTATACAGTCACTGCTACCTTTCTGCAACTATGCGGGACACTGTTCTTGATCCACTTTCGACAATATTCGTGCATCGGACGACCAAATCACCTAGTTCCGTAAGAACAGCTGAACTAATAGAACTGACAAGTGAACTGTACATAAAATGGTCAGTTTTGAGATCTTGTCTTCAAAGCCTCTGCAAACCAATGGATTACTGGAGAACACTATTCTTAGAGCTGATGGGAAGAATGTTCTCCAAGATGATGAAATTCTTCTATTAAGGATATCGTAGGCTAATTTTCACCTGAAATTTCGTTCGTGTAAAGTTTCTCTACTGGAACATGTAATCTTTCGTTCCACTGAACTTTCAGTTTGACAAACTTATCAATCAATTTTGTATCCATTTTGGTCGAAGGTTTCTTCCAGAAGATCTGGTTCTGCTTCTAAGGCATCAGCACTAGATATAATTCATCACTTAGTCGTTCCACACTGACCAATATAAATAACTTATATTGTGACAACTCATCGCCTTTTATACTACCCTTTTTTATTAAAAATTGTATGTAAATGCAGTTGTACATCTAAAAAGAATGAATCTACCACAAAGACCCTCTTCACTGGTCTGTGTGTTTTGTTTCTATACACTTGTCTTGTTTCCATTCCTCTGAGTTCCAAGTGGAACACAGGTCTTCCTGCCTGAAGTTTGAAGTGCCCCATAACTTAAGTAGGAATAAGGCTGTCAATATATATATATATATATATATATATATGGCTGTTTACCTTATTAACAAATTTACTAGTATTAAGGTAGATTTTCTATTAATAGTTGCACACTGTCATTTAAAAGGTACTAAGTGATGGCTATTGCAGTTTATCATCTCTCAGCTTGACTCCCTAGCTCCATTTTGAATTTCCTAATCATCTGGAGGCTGTTTCTTGATTGACCACTGTCCAATTCGTCAGTGTACCAAATTTAGGAACGGTGCTTAATTGTGACGTTGAATATCAATGAGATGCTCACTAGCAACTTGCTCTATTCAGGTAGGTAGTTACTTGGGGTTCTAGTGAGTAGTCGTGACCAGTAGGGTACAGCAGGTCGGGTGTGGGGGCAAATACTCGTCGAAGACATTGACTAGGGGTCGTGCTATGTCGTGAATTGGCAGAAGTTAGAATTCACGGGCTGGCCATTGGATCGGCTCCCGGTGGCTTATTGGTATACAGGCTATCTCGCCTTGTAACCGGAAGGTCCCGGGTTTGAGCCCCAGTGGGTGCATACTGCTTAAGAGTCCCAAACTAGGACGAAGCAGCTGTCCAGTTCTCCCATATCTTCCAATAATTCTCTAACCAATGTCAGCTTATGATGAAATCCTGTGACCAACACTTCAATGGTTTTTGATGGTAAAGTGTACAAGAAGGTATGACCATATGATAGCGTCATATTATTAGAGACTGTTGAAAACCACATTGCTGTGGATACATGTTCCGAACCTTCAGAACTGAATACTCATGATCACCCCCATCCCCAGAAGTCTAACCCAGTAACTTCAAGTTATCAGGCTTAATCCGCTTAACTTTCAGGTGTGAGACTGGTATCCAACGATGCATGGATTGCTCCACTTGCATCTACTTCCAAGTATTTGATTCCAAACTTGACCTGGTATACCACACCAATAGAAAGGCACTTGCATGGGTAAGTAATACTGTGGTATTGTACTAGTTAATCACACATCAACACTATGACATACAGAAGTCTTTAATTTGCTGAAAATATAAAAAATAATGTATAATTTCTATTTATATTAATGCTTTTAAATCGACTCACTTCCTTTTGGATAATATACACATTGGTGTAATTCAGCATCAACGTTGAAATTTTCTATGGTTTGACAAGGTTGATAAACAGCAGGTAGTTTAAATGGAGCTTTCAGATTAATTGGCAGTTTAATTGCACCTATTGACTCTTCATTACGACAACATGCTCTGCCTGAATTTTCCAATGTAAAACCTAAACGTACAACACCACTTTTTGAAATGAAGCCTAAAGAGAGGGAAAAAACCAGTTAGATTGAAAGAAATGTAAGAGGTGACTCAGATCATTTTGCTATATATATATATATATATATACATGCTGTATGTGGCAGGATCAGGAAGGCAGTAAAATTACTCCCCACTCTGAAATCATTTTGCAGATATACAGCTTTCAGTGCAATGAAAAATATCTGAACCTTAAACATTAGTGTCACGTCAGTGCTTTTATGTGATTCAGAGACTTGTCAGACATGTTGTAGTGAGAGCTGTCTGCAAGACAAAATTGTAAACAACAATTGACGTCAGTGTTCATCTCCCAAATCGGAATTATGAGAAAGAAAACAAGAAGAAAGCCTAACCTTGAGGAACTCAACGACCAATCACAGAAGACTTAACGTGGGTGGATATGATTCGCAGATAGATCGCCGGACTGTCTAAACAACAGCAACAAACAGATGACAGAATAACCTGCAGCAGGAAAACAACCATTCGGAAGACGTTGCTTTTCTGCTAACAATAACGAATAATAATGTGCATAAAGGTCTATAAATATCTGTTGATTTTCTCAATAAACGATCTGTTGCTTGGCTCTTGTCTTCTGTCGTTACAATCCCACTAAAGGCATTTTCAATATGCTACTGTAGGCTTGTGGTGAGAGCAGGCCGTGAGAAAATATGAGCAAGGCTGATTCAACAACCAATCACAGCAAAGTTACCGTGGCAAAATATGATTCGCAGATAGAGGACTCTATTTGTCGAGGAATCCCGAAACAACCAATGAGAAGCCTGCGTTTGTCTGCCTAACTTCTGATAAACAACCAATCAGATAACTGCGCTTGTCTACTTGCATAAGCTAAAATAATGTATGTGAAATATCTATAAATACGTGTTGATTTTCATAATAAAACGATCTGTTGCCTGGCCCTTGTCTTCTGTTGTTACAGGCTTTCATTAACACTTTACTTCACTTGATCCTGAAGATCATCAGATGGACGGTCAGCAAAAGGATAAGCTGCAACTGAAGTGTGAAAGAGAATTAGCCAACAGCTTCTCGGTAGAAGAAAATGACGATGGAGCGGATATACGATAAGGGACCTTCGGTTGATATTACATGCTAAGCAGACCCTAAAGCGACATTCGAATCAGAGAGCGACAAGTTTGGAGGTTGAAGTTAAGATGGAAATATTTTGCAGTGAAGTGGAAATGAAAGCTTATGGAAAGTCGTGGAACTGGCTGAAAGTGATGACACATTACCGAGTATGATGAAGTCTAAGTGCACACTGGACTAATAGAATTCATTCAACACCAAAACCGTGGACTAGACACATGATATCAGTTACATCCTAGTGTCCTAGTGGAGTCCAACCGTCAACCCTAAGAGCCTTATTGTAACTTCTCAGACTGTATAACTCGATGATGAAGGCTGTAATCTCCGATAGGTTATCAATTGCTATGGTAAATTATTTATTTTGTTATTGCTGAGATTTATACTAATATAACTTTTACATATGCAGACTACTATGCCTTTGAAGACTGTTCATCTAGCCACCTATGTATCTAGAGTACATCCTACAAAAGAAGATCTCACCATTTGTTCAGTCGTGCCCATTAGTATAAACAATTGATGGCCTTAGAATCAATTAATCAATTCAGTATTCTTTATACACTCCAGTAACAATCAATGATATCAGCTTATACGGAAGATTGTCATATACTAAAACCTAGATTATGTGTGCAAAAAGGTGAATGTTACTAACTTACTTACTACCTTGGTCAACACTCGCCTTCTGTTCTTACCTTTCGACTGAATAACTTTTCGTGTGACTACTTGCCTGTCTCGACTTCTATATGAATTGCCTTTAAATTCTAGAACATTTTTCTATGTGAAGTATATAAAGTCTCTATTTTAGTTATAGTTCAGTATTCCAACTTCTCATATACTTTGTAGCGTATCTGCATTTTCGACACTGTCATTCTACTATTACAGAATTACTCTTATCTTGTAGAATAAATGGGTATTCAGATAAAGTACTTTTGTAGGGAGAGCTGGCTGCTAGCCAAATTGGTAAACAGTAATTTGGTTGTGAGGAGACAAGAACAAAGACTGACAGCAGATAGGTGATCTGACATTCAAGAAACAGCCGCAAAGAGATGAAAGATTAACTTTTAGTGAGAAACAACCAATCAGAAGGCTGTCTGTCGGTTAACAATAATGTATAATAATATGTGTGTTGATTTCCTTAATAAACGATCTGTTGTCTGGCTAGCCCTTGTCTTCTGTTGTTACACTTTTAGATTACTCTTCCAGATATGATGGAGAAGTTTCGTAACTCAGGTGGATGATTTTGATGTGGTTGTATTCTCTGAGCTGGATAGTTAATTTGCAAAGCTTTCGTTGCCCTAACACTAGGCAACATCTTGAGCGCACATTTCAGTTTGAATTGAAGTGAGCTTTTAGATTTCTCCACGAGTTTATTAGTCGTCTCTCCTGGTGACCTTGCACGTGGTTGGTTGTAAAAAAAATCCACTAAAACTCATTACAACCCTTCCTTATGCTTGGGTTGTTCGAAGCTTTCGATGTCCTTCTAGACAAAAGCTTCGGCGCTCATTTCAAATTGAAGCTGGCATTGAAGCTGTTGTTTAGGAGGAGAACTAAAGTTTCGCAATTCAATTAGAGGATTCAATAGTAACATTGTAAACACTAACCTGAGGTACAAATCCGTCCAATTATTTCAAAGTGAGATCTCTCAGATCATTTAAGTGACAGCAATTACTAAACAAGCTTCAGCAGTTGATTTTCATCACTACTAACTTATATATATATATATATATATATATATATATATATATATATATATCTGTGTTTATCCAGATAATTCTTCAAGAAGCAAATCTTTGTATTCGCCTTAGTAAACGGAAAAACGTGGAAAAACTTGTTCAGTCCCCTTACGTAGAACGGATTCCGCTTCTCTTCAAATCATGGAATATACACATTGGATAATAGGAATACTATCAAAAAGACGGTTGCAATGGAGCAAATTTCTTTTGTGACGAATTCATCAGCTAGGCTGTGCATTCGTGTATTTATATTAAGTGTGTGATAAAGTTCCAGAATTATTTCCGGTCAAAGGTTAAATTAATAAGATTACTATGCGTAGTAAACAGAAGATAGGCAGTAGTAATATTCTTTCGATAATTCAGGTCAAAGGTCAAATTAATAAAATTACAAATTGTAATAATCAGGAAGATCGAGTGCAGAAGACATAATATGATAATTACTGGGAAACTAGTCAGTTTGTGTAATTACGGATTAAGGACGTGGTATTCATAAAATAAAAAAGTTAAAAAAACAGCAACCAAACCTACTGATGCAGGTAGGAATTAAAAACTTAAAAATAACAGATATAAACAGAAAGGTTAGACAAGAAAGGTAGTTAGGTAATCATCATTGGTGAGACAGACTTTTCATGACGGCCACGATACGTACAATGGTTGTACGGATTTCTCTCGAGCACATACAGTGGGATTGATTTTTTGGATCACTTATGCCTCAGTTATTCCTAGATGTCTTGATTTCACTCCCTTTGATAGGTTTGATCGGATCTTCTGTATGCCTTTGAAGGACTTTTCAAATGCAGTTGAATGTCGGGAATTCACCAGATATTCTGTTACTGAACTGTTTACACCTTTGTGTTCTCTCTTCGCTGACGATGCTGGATAGTGTTCCCGAACGTGTTTTAAAAACGGATGCATGGTACGGCCAATATACTCGGCTCCACGCCTATCATATGTTGATTTGATCTTCATTTTTACTTGTCTTTTTCCCTGTTTAGGTCTAATTTTTAATGCTTTTCTTTGTGGTTGTGTGATACATTCATGATTTAATGTTAAACAATGTGATTTTGTTTGAGTGAATGAAGGCCATTCTGACCTTGGACTGTCTGCGAGAATTGTTGGTGTGAATCTTGTTGACAGAGATTGATCCTACTTTTTTGGGACTATTCTAATTGATTTTAATTACTTATTTTCTCCTTCGAAAATAACCTTGACTGCATAACTACCCAATGATATTCTTGAGGTAATGTTGAGTTTTTGCTGCTAATACAATTGTATGGAACCCCAGATTCCATCAGTGATTAATCGTCTTTTCGTTGTCTTTTAGGTAGTTTTTGACTGAACGTCTCTCAATGAATTTTCCGACAGTTGTTTAGTTGAACTCAGAGACCGAAGCACAGCGTCAAGACCACAAAGAACCATTTTTGGTCGATATATATATATATATATATGAAAGTTCCCCAGAGTGTATAGATTTCAGTCTTCCTTCCCAATGCTTAGTTATGGTCACACTTTTATTGCTTTCATCACGTGATTCCTTTTCACTGTCTTAATGCTGGAGGGGTCTTCCTCACAAAAGTGAAAGGTCGAATGTAAATGTTAGATGCTCAAAACAGGTCTGGTGATCATGCTGGCCTATCATTGGCAGCTGAAAAACTCTGATCTTAAACCTATGGTGTACATGAGTCTCAGAATCCAAATGGATAGTACTGCGTATGAACCTTGTTTAGTCATCAGCGACCACAGAGAAGCAGATCTTGACACTGTCCACTGCCTTGTGAATCAGACTTTACATCAAAGGCCCTTGATGCGACCCCTTTAGACACCCATCTGTCCGATCTGAACATTCAAACTATATTTCAGCCCCCTCCCCCATATACTATGATATTTGGCGTGAAGTATCTCTTGGCGCCCATAATTACCAAGTTTATCTTTCAATAATAATAATATACAAATATATATGAAATAATTACAGTTTACCTGGAGGACATGTCACCGATAACTGAAGGAAACAGTATTTTCCTGGTGGGAAAATAACGCTGGAGTTAGTCTCAAATCCACAAGTAGCTCCATCATAATTTATCATATGTCGATATCCCAAACCATCACAGTTGTAACGTAGAGATTTGACACCAATTTTGGCTAAAGGTTAAGACAAACATTAATGGATCTAAATGAATATTTTAGGGTTATTTTTAGATGTTATACATATTTTCTCATAATGCATCATTTTCTCACCAAAGATCCTTTAACATCATCCTGAAGGTCGACATGGTTACACTTCTCTAACAAAAACCAGACATCTAGCTTCGAACTAGTGCTGCGGATGTATAACTCAGGTTGATACTTTTGGTGTATTTGTATTCTTTATGAAGGATGGACATCAATGGCGTAGTTGTCATTGTCTTTAAAAGTCAGATTATAAGGATACAATTTGTTTCAAATTTCGGTCATAAAACAATGTCAACTTGAGAACAATTGAAAAATAGCAGGGAGTACGGGATAGCCGTGTCATCTCAATTTGGTACTTCCAAGCAGAACATTCCCGCAACTCCACCAGAGATCGAATACAAGACATGGCAAAGGTCACTGAACATTCAGCCACTACGCCCCATGAATTCTAACTTATGTCACTTCATTGTCTTTCTAGGTTATGTCTTCAGAGTTAATTTGAAGGTGAGTCTAGCTTTAAAAAATCTCTCATGGATGAATTATTTTTTCTTCCTATGATTGGTTGTATTTGAGTATTTCTTGATAGTTGTATCTACTTGCATTAGTAAAAATCTTCTTATTGATCTGACATTCGAATCTTATATATTTATAAAGATCACATTTACTGGATTGTGTAATGGAGAATTTCGATTTGTGTCACTAGTCTGTCTTTTCATCTTGTGTTTTGCATCTTATGGTGGGTATCGAACGCCGTTCAGTCATCCCAAAGAATAGCTACTGCAGAGTGCGAAAGCACCAGTGACCTTGAACTCAAGTCATTCGTTGGGCTACAGAACCTGCTTGTTATTTTATCACCAGTATGCAGGCTGTGCACAAATTGATGGGTTTTTTTTAATCCTGATATCCTTTTTAAGTACTGTTTGAATAATGTTTGGTTGATAGTACATTAGTATTACGATTAGTATTATGGCTGGAGTTGCAGTTAGGATTAGAATTAAGGTGAAGACTAGGGTCTGTAGTTTTTTAAGTAAATAAATTTATGCGAGGAGGGTTTTCCTTGTTCATGTAGATGAAACTGTTTTGATAGCTATGAGACTTGAAAACTAATAGTCAGTCTTTGTGTAACTCGTCGGTATTTTTTAGATACAACAGGTTCTGTAATCCAATGCATTGAAGGTTTATTGGCGAGCTCTCACTCCTTTCTCGTTATTCTTCACGTGTCTCCACACTTATTTGTTGAGTATTCAGTAGACACTTTCTGCCTCAACTTGATAATACACATTGTTGAATACTGACATACATGAGACTTTGTTGAACACCATATATCATTACAAAACATAAGGCACATTAGGTATATGTGATAAGTGCCATATAGATGCATATTGATAAGATGACGCTAAAAATTAAAATTAACATTTCAAGTCTATGAATGTAAAGGTAGAAGCGTTTACTTCTTAAATCTGGATTCAGTTTGCTATATAATTTGCAAATAATCTCATTGGACAACTTTTCCTCCCCCTGTCTGACCTTCGACCAATCAAAAACAATCGGAACGGTTTATTGTCAGTTGAGGTGGCCAGCTTTTAATGTAGTTAAAAATGTATAAACGTGATGCATTATTCCTTAATAAAAAAAAGTTCGCTACCATTTCTCCTATCTTCTGGCGTCACATATATATCTGCAAACAGTCACTTACGAAGAATTGTTTGAAAGTTTGAGGTCTATCCACCATGAGGATAATAATTAAAACAACTTTTGTCCCAAAGAAGTTACATTGCACGGATTTATTTGGTTTCTAAACTGAACTTCCAGCTCAGCATTTGTTTATCCAACATGGTGTAACACAACAGGTTGTTTCTAAACGGTAGCTCATATCAAATTGACCACAAACTGACATTATTTAGAGAGCCATTGGAGACAAAGCGGTACTGGACAGCTGTTTCGTCCTTGTTTGGGATTCTTCAGCACTAAGAACGGATAATCTCGAAAGGTATTGAACCTAGAATCTTCAGGTTACAAAGCGAGTTTGTTGACCATTCAGACACTGAGGTAGAATCCGATGGCCTGTCAAATCTAACTTCTATAAATTCACGATATATATCGCGACCGGCAGCCAGTGTCACCGATGAGTATTTGGCCTCATTTCCAACTTGGTTGACCCTTATAGTCACTAATTCAAGCAACTACAGCCTCTAGTAGGTCACTAGTGAGCATAAAAATGAATTTTAATCTGTTGTTGTGTACTGGTGGAGAGTCTAAAACAAGGACAAAAGTGCTATTTAATTCTTTCTGGTCTTCATTGGTCCTCTAATTGAATTCAGTTCGTGATCAATCTTGAAATCAGTGGGATCCCTGTACACCAATACTTGAAAAGTAGGTCGTATATTTTTTAGAGTTAGGAAGTGACTATTTGTTAGGGTAACACTATAAGAGGTTCATTCTTACATCTTCATACCACTACATAAGAGATTAAATCATTTCTTTGAACACTACTATTGTGCTATGCTCTTCGGCGGAGATAGAGCGTCGTGTTCAGAAGATTTAAGAGGAACCAGCCACATCATTGATTAGGACCTTATCTAGAATAGACACCCTTGAAACTTCATATCGAAATATGAGAAGGAAAAAACACCTAGACGGAGACCCGAAACAGTCTAGCTTACGAGAGTGAAGAAGTATTCACGAGAAGGGAAAACAGAATCAAAGGTGAACTGGAAAGGACATTTCCCACTGCCAAACTCATTCCTCTTTATCACACAGTATGTTTGTTAGTCTATTCAAAAGTGGATAAGTATCCTGTTCACGTCAACTCCAACTGTACTTACCAATTCACCAGCGTTTACAGCCGTAAGTACACAGGCAGGTTTAAAAGGAAAGATTCTAATAGATTTTTTGAGCATATCTCTAATAGCCTACGTCTAAAAGTCAGCGAAGTGTTCTTAAATGCAATTGTCAGACACCTAGTTGACATGAGACATACACAGGAAATTAGTCAGGCTTTCAAAATAATCAAAACACAAAGAAAAGCATGTTTGCTTCGGTTCGCAGATGCAACTGTCATCAAAAGACTTCGACCCAACCTATGCATACAGAGAGATAGTGTGACTAATCTCTCACTGACCTAGCTGTTAATGGTAATTGTTTTATTCCTATGCTTGTATGTTTTGTTCTGTCGCATAACATAGCATTCCACACAATTTGGATTTTGATTTTCCCTTACTGAGTTAAACTCACTATCACGTTTCCACATCTTGTAAATTATTCTTTGTCTATCTTATAATCTTACTTTACTATTCACTTGCACCCTCATGAACTCTCCACCATAATATGTATAAATTTTATTTTGTCTCTTGTCCATCCTGGTTTCCAAGCAAAATCTGAACTCTACCCCCTTGCTCAATGACTATATAAATAGCTGTTCTTAAAACACTTATTAATGATTGTCTAATGACATCATCTTTGAAATTATGTCGCCTATGCTTTCTGTGTATAACTTGAAGGTATTGTATAAAGCATGTTCAGAAATTTTGTAACTTATAACTGATTTATTCAGGATGTGCACAGTTGAAGAGGATCAACGAAATAAAACAAACTTGTATTATCCTGCAGATATATTCATTTTTTCTTCATTCAAACTAATAAGGGGAACCAGTTGTATGAAATTATTCATTTTAAGTAGTACGCATGGCGATAGAAATTATTTTAATGAACACGGAATCCACGGTACTGTCTTCTTCCTGTTTTAGACTTGTTGGTGAGATGTAGAATTAAATGCCCATCCTGGATCCCACTACAACACACCATTTTTTTTCCTTCACGTTCCCAGTGGAACATAGGGCCTCAAACTAGTGGCTTGAAGTCTCTGTAGCAGTGTTTGATTTTTACAGGATGGGGTTGCTAGCCTCATCCCCAACCTTTCCTCTTTACCAGCATTATTTTTGGTTTGGCGAGGTAAAGGAGTGTGTCGGCCGGGGATCGAACCCCGGACCATGTGCATGGTCGGGGAGCGTCCTGACCGCTGTGCCACCGATGCAAAATCCACCCCAGACGGAATATAGTCATGCTAACATTTGTCACACCATCGACGCATCACTACAAGTAGCGTATGTACCCCCAGAAACCAAAGCATTTCAGTACAATATAACCATGTCAACTAAAATGCGAAGATAACTTAAATAAGGCATTAAGAGGGCAAATATCGTGATAGGTTATCATTGTATTATAATTTCTTTACGATCCCCTTACAGCTGGAATGATTCACAATAATAAGTATAAAATGTATGACAGTTACTCATTCAATGCTGGATTCTTATTTCCTTACATCTCGAGCATTTTTAGCTCCTGTGCTTACGATTAAAGGATTAAATCCTATAGACTGTACTTTATACTCTATCAACAAGTTCGCCTGAAGTTGCACTGACATATACACAAGTAGAAGCAACAGAATGTCCCATACTGATGAAGAGTCCTAGACTAGGACGAAACAGCTGTCCAGTACTCCCAGGTTGTCCAATCGTTCTCTAACTAATGTCAGCTCATGATGAAATCCTGTAACCAGAATGTTCCAATATCGTTGAAAAGAACATGTCACATAGAAAACTTAAATGTGATTCATCTCAACAGAAATCCATCATCATGTCCGGTCACAAAATTATTTGGCATAACTTTAATTCAAGGTTATTAGAAAGAGGTGGTTGAAGCACTTTGGATTGATCACATGTATCCCAAACTACTGCGTGTATCATGGACTGCTTAATTAACTAAAATATGATTAGCTATTGATGGGTACTTTTGTTTTACATAACTGAGTAACCATCAAACATTTTTTTTATTATTGTGAACCATGCTAGTTGTATAGAGGTCATAAAGAAAGACCACGAAATGGTATCATCTCTCGCTAATATACGTTTTCTTAATGCCTTATTTAAAATTATCAGAGAGACTAAGTATTTCAAAAATAATATATTAAAAGAAATTTTTACACTCACTTCCTTGATTTAAATATTGACAAATAACTAAACTTGGGATTCCGTACAATTTAACAGGATCATCTGGTCCAATTAATTCAATTTGATCACCATACGGACGAGGTATTGGACGATTGTACTAGAAAATATGAAGTTTTTCAATGGAAATTAAAGGTAATTGCAAACATCACTTGTAATCACTTTAGTCTAACAACTATGGTGATATTACATTCTAATAGGTAAGTGATGTGCAGACAGATTTACAATGGATTATCCTTCACTGGAAATCGACTTCTAATCTGAAATTTAACCAATCACAATCGGCCAACGTAAAATAACACCCATTATTTTCAACATGAGCTGACATTGGTCAGAGAATAATTAGAAAACCTGGGAGTACTAGACAGCTGTTTCCTACGTCCTAGTTTGGGACTCTTCAGCGTACGCACTCACCGGGGTTCGAACCCTCTGGTTACAAGGCTAGCGAGCTCGTAGGCCATTGAGCCACTCAATGGGACCCGATCCAGTGGATCATGAATTCCGACTTCAGCCAATTCACGGCATAGCGCAGCCTCTAGCCAATGTCCTCACACCCGACCTGCTGCGCCCTACTGGTCATGACTTCTCACTAGAACCCCCCGACTCTGCGTCTCTATTTAAAACTCAGTGAATTGTGAACCATAGCACTAGCAGTGAAATTCATTATTTATGGGTAGTCAGTGTCATTCTGTGTAATTCTTCAATACTTCATCGAAGTATTACAGAAGATTACTTGCATCAGTGATTTTCATTACATAGTCACGCTAATTAGTAACTCTGAGGAGGCATCATTTCTATCCCACTTGAATATAAGCCTTTCTTCTGAGTATCACATCTGAGTAACACATCCTGGTGACTGTGTTCAAACAATTAATTTCAAGTCGAAACAAGTCTTTAGGAATACTGTTAAAGACTTAAAATCGCTAGGAACTGAGTTTAAACCTAGATGAAAATAAAATTATCAATTACTAAGGCGTAGGGACATCTACTTGACTCCATTGGCAATCCATATCTAAAAATGCAAGTCAGGGTAGAAATCAATCTAACATCACCTATTTCACATTCATACAGTTTCTAATGCTAAAATAAAACGATTCAATTACCTGGTAATACAAAGTTGTTTTGAAGTGATAAGAGAACCAGCAATTCATTTCAGTAAAAATTATTTTCAGGTGTTGGTTAGCAGTGCTGTGATTAGTTACAGGTATTGATGATGAACTGACCATTGGAAAAGTGAGAATTATTCTAGAGATACTTCGTCCATCATATATATAGCGATTTGGTAGAAGTTTAAATTCATTAGCCATTGAATCAGCTCTCAATGGCTGAATCGTCTACGACTTACCCCTGTAACCTCAGTGGATGTGCACTGATGAATAGTCTCAAACTAGGACAAAACAGTAGTCCAATACTCTCTGGTTTACTAATAGTTCTGTAGGTGGTCAGACATATAACCAGTAGATGTCATTTACGGGAAAATACTTAATCACTCAGATATATGAAATTAATTGAGTACGTTGTATGTCATGTTCATTTGACGAGAACGACACTGTTTAGGGGCCTTTCAAAGTGTTTTCTAAACTTCCTTGGGCTCATCACTTATGATTTGAGTGATTAAAGGAATTACATAGGGGAGTCGTTTGACTTCTGGACAGATTTCGTCAAAAAAGACATTAAATACTAAAACTACTAAAACTGAGGACTATTTGACAGATGTTTAGTCTTAGTTTTGAACTCTGCAGTAGTAATTTGAACTCGTGGACCACTGAATATTCGTCCATTGGCTGAGTCACAATATAATCATCAAAAAAAACCTGCTGGCCATGGGTTCACTCCATCATATGGCAATCAGTATTCACTGATGAAGAACCTCAGACAAAAGCGAGACGTCTATCCAATGCTTCATTATTTTCTGACATCGTCTAAAGAGTGTTATATGATAGTCTCTTTAACCTAGTAGTTTACGAGTCTCTTGCGCTAACGAACTTCCTAACTAGTAGATTTGCGAGCCAAATGTTCTAATCACTATTCGTAAAGACAACCACCACGACTAGATACCCCTGACACGTGACTTAAAGATGAAAGCAAGAAGATAGGCTGTTGATTCGAGACAGTGAAAGCTTAGATAACAATTCCTTACTCCAGAATTTGCTTTCTAGTTATAAATATGTAAATAAAAGTTCCTTTTACTTCACTACTTACTTGAACCAATGCCAATTTAGTGTCACCAGCATAAAATGTTGGACAAATTGGACCATTTTGAATGACAGCAAATGGTGGAGTAATTCCAAGCGGAGCTTGATAGTTTGACTTATCTATTGGTGGCATGGATTCATCGTCTACTTCTGTTAAATTTGCTGGTGCATTCGATGAACAGCACAATGTCAAACGATAGCCAACTTGTATAAAATTGATTTCATTCTGTCGTAAGCCTGTTAATGCGATGATTGATAAAAACAGAAGATTTGTAATACAAATTAAATTGTGAATAGAGGTCGCTTGGTTTTATCTGAGCTTTGGTTTTTTCTTTGATCTTGAGAAGTGTTACATTCTCAGAGATTCAAACAATCATCGCTCTAGTTCTGTGGGTAGACATTTTCACAATGAGTTAATCAAATCCCAAGAAAATCCCTGATGAACTGGTGTGGATGTGTGCTGACTGGTCATTTTGCAGAAAGTAACCAATCTCAAGGCATATAGATCCTGATGAATTCGACTCGTTTCAGTGTCTGGTGTATTTGCCGAACGACACGACTAGCCACTGCAACAAATTCTATTACATCATTTATTTTAACTCTCAATGCAAGGTCGGATGAATTTATATACGTATTGTTTTGACGCCTTAGTGTCTTAATTTTTTATGTATGTATTTCAATATATATTAACAAGTATGAGCATGTTAATTGGGCTCTCCTGGCTTTGTTTCTACAGAAAATAGTAACATAATCTTGTGGTGGGAGCTGTCTGCTAACAAAAATTGGTAGACAGCAATTTACGTCAATGTTTACGTTCCAAATCTTGGTCATGAGAAAAAACAAGAACAAAGACTAACTCACTAGCCAATCACAACAGACTTAACGTGTGCAAACACTATTAGCAGATATATCAACGGACTGTATAAGAAACGACAACAAAGATATGACAGAATAACCTTCAGCAGGAAAACAACCAATCAGAAGACCTTACCTCTCTGCTAACAATAACGAATAATAATGTATAGAAAAATCTGTAAATATCTGTTGATTTTCTCAATAAACGATCATGTTGCCTGGCTCTTGTCTTCTGTCGTTATAGTCTGATAGGATGAGGCTGAAACTGATTAGTTTATATATGATATATTTTCGTTTAAATGGAGTCATCTAGTATAGCCTAATGTAAGTCATAACTTTTGTTATTTTCGTGGCTCTGTGAATGAGAAAAAACTGAGGTAGAAAAGCTTTTTGTTGGTTATATCCACTTACTAATATAATCAGCCATATCGCTATGGTAATAACCCCAAAATATTTTATGAATGGTTTCTAAATGCTGCGTTTAAACAAAGTGCTTATTGTATGGACAGCTGCTACACAAGACATGCATACTGAACAGCTTAAACAGTTTGACCCAGTTGAAAGAAGTAAACTGATTTGGAGTCGGCCGAATTCAAGCTGCCTCTTCGAATCAATAGATGAAGACCAATTCACAATCTGCAAATTATATGGTTCATGGTAATAGGTTACCATACTTGCCTTTAGCAATAAAAATGGGACCTACAGTATACAAATGATAGTCGAGAAAGCTAACGATAAAACTTGATGCTATATTCTACTTATTGACTAATTTAAGTAGCTTGAAATCACTCATGTCAATTAGTAGTGCTTTCTTTACTTAAGTTGAAATTTACATGAAAAAGTGGTTGACTGTATTGCATATCTCCGCTAATTGTAGCGTAACAGTCCGTAGGTTTGGTGGTTAAATGACAAGTTACATTTTTTAGGTGCTTCCTAAATGAAATGTTGCATTAAACATTTTTTTCTGACGTAGATTTTGTTGGTGGCACTATACTCTTGAGCTGTTACATTTGCGGCCCTTTATCAGCAAATGTCGCCTGATATTGTTATCTGAGCGATAGAACTGGTTAAATCATTCGGTAAGTTCAAAAGTATGACGTATATTTTATTAGATTATCATGAGATCATACCGGTAAATTTAGCGTATTTATTAAAACCCGACAACACACTCACAGAACAAATCGCGTGGTGCCACTTTCAAAAAAGGGTATGCCATATAATCGCGCCAAAAATAAATGAATAAAAACTTAAAAGTGAAAAATGAGATTTTTACCTTGTGGACACTTATAATTATAACTTTTGTCTTTATCATTTTCACTGAAACTATTTGATATTGAGGTATCAAATGTATTATCTGATATCATGCAATAATTTCCTATCGGTAGTTGATTTTTAACTGATATAAAATCAGCTTTATATCGACTTGTAGACCAGCAAAGACTGACACTTGTACCAAGAATGAAGACAACACGTCGAGAGATTTGAGTCTTTTTAAAGGCAATTGGACATGTTGGTTCATTGACTAGTAAAGCGAGTCGACTAACTAAATTTAACAACAACAACGAAAAAATTATGAAATTTTAGAAAGAAGCAATAACAATGATGAAAGCATCAGAAAGAATGGACTAATCAATAACTTTAACAGTAACAATGAGACAAAAATCGGTCGAAGTCAGACGGTAAAATGCTATGCCTTTACATCGAGTTTTACACTTGTCAGGATTCTCTCATACGTAGCATCTGCAATCGCCAGGATATTCTAATTCCCTGTAAACATCTAACGTCAGAATAAACTTCATTCATAGCACAACTTAAACAAATTTGTTTCACTCTATGCTTCAGTGATACGCATTAGTGATGCCATGAGTGTTTTTTTTTCCTTCACGTTCCCAGTGGAACATAGGGCCTCAAACTAGTGGCTTGAAGTTTCTGTAACAGTGTTTGATTTTTACAGGATGGGGTTGCTAGCCTCATCCCCAACCTTTCCTCTTTACCAGTATTATTTCTGGCTTGGCGAGGTAAAGGAGTGTGTCGGCCGGGGATTGAACCCCGGACCATGAGTGTTGTTTAGCATTATTTAATGATTCATAAATTAAGGTCAGTTTCAATTGAATAATTTAAGTCTCTACCTTGCTGACGAGTGTCAAACTAACACAAAACCTAGGTCCAAGGCTTTCTGCTGATTGCCTCCAACCATCTAATGTCATTAGGTCTCTACCTTTTTCGCTTACGCGTGCCCGCGGAGATTCAAAATCACCTAATTCACTAATTACTTTATTCAAACATAAAATTACGTAAAAAACTTTACTCAACAATTTGAACATGCGCGAAAATTCTACCTCAACAGATTTTCTTGACCAGTTCACTTTACGTTTACTGTTCAAAAGTATAACAGTAACTGATTCCTGAAAAAAGTTTGAAAAACTGCATAAATTTGTGGAAAAAACTTTCGATTCCTAGTTCAATGTTCAATTTTTTTGCGTCTGAATAGCTTTGTGTCATTATGACCTGTTGCATACCTGTCACCTGGTTTTATCTTAGTTTACCTGTTGTTTTCGTGTATTCAAGCATTTTTAACTCTCTGAGTGGATATTGATACATTGAAATTACCAGTGAATTTGGCGTCATTCCAAGGTCACTTGGAATGTAAATAAGTAGTCAGCACTGTTATCCTCCTTCTTGACCGTTGTTTGAGGCAATGGAACGTCACTTGACGACGGATAGCATTCATTCTTATTTTCTAGCTTCTGTGGTAGTGTTCTTGTTATTATTGTGGGTTTTTACGTCTCAATAAGTAATCAGAGCAATTTTCGTCAACGAATAAGGTGGGTGATGTTATTTGATGGATGGTGAATAGCAGTCGACTTCAGTGTGTGGATTTCGTCCTATTTGGGCTTCTTCACTTCCACGCATCTGCCACATTAGTGAGTGACAGTTATCACACTGTGCGTCGGTGGCACAGTGGTTAGGACACTCGCCGACCTGATATCTATGGTCGGCCTGCAAAATTTGGGCTACCGATATCCATGCTGAAAATTCCATACTTGTACCAAAAATACAGTGTGGAATCAAGCTGCAAATAAAAAAAACCAAATACCCATCACCTCAAATGCCAAAAGTGTAAACTACTGAACTACTGGAAACTCCATCACTGACAGGAGAGCGGACATAGGTACTGTTTAATTTGGAATGATACGAAACGTGTTTGCTGGATTCTACAACAAATGACTAATGAACAGGCTATTTCGATGACTTAATAGTCCTGGTTATATCATAGTTTCTGTTTGAGGAATCTATGACACGCATCAGATCGGTGTATAGACTTCAAAAATTATAAATAGTAAGCTTTAAGTGGCATACTATTCATCAAATACAGTTCAAAATGAAAAATCTCCATATTGAAATCAAAACAAGGTTTTGAGCGAACAGTTGTTTTCGATAACTTCTTCTTCAGGCTCTACAGTTATAAATTCATGAATAATAAAGTACATATAGCCAATAAAGGCAAATGAAAATCATATCAGAAACTGTATTGCGGTGCATGTGTAAGTTGAGATGATAGTCCATTAGTTAACATAGTCAATCAAATGTGTAGTATAGGGTGTATAGTCAGACAAAATGTGATGAAGTGTGAATGAACAATTGGGTGATATAGTGCTCAAATAAAGTATAATTATCAAATGAATTGTAGTCAAGATTTGACAGAATAGTTCTAAAATATTTGGGCACCGAGTGAGAAGTATACATTTGTAAAAAAAAATTATATTTGTAAAATCTCAGTGATATTGAAATGAGTAGTTCCAACGTTTCGTTCGGCAATCTGGCCCGAACTTCTTCAGGGAAATTAATCGAAATTAGGATGACAGAGGTTTATATATAAAAGGAACATCTCTTATTTTTCAAAACTTTGTCCGATCATGAGTCATAAAACAAGTATTGCAATCGAATTAAATTAACAAAAAACTATGTAATTGGCACAATCATCGTGTTTCCACTCTCCGTTTTCTGCAACAGAATGCGTATCCTAAATCCCTAGCTGTCCAGTTAACTGACAACTCCAGTAGGTGGAATAAATCAGTTCAATTTTCAGAAAGAAGACAAAGTAATAAGTTTGACAGGGTGCTTCAACTAAACTCTAATCCTAAACATCATAATTTTGAAAATACGTCTAATCATACAATTCTAGATACTAACAGTTTGAACAGACATGAAGGTGTGATGTTAGCTGACGCATAGGAAATCCTGATTAATAAATAGGAATGGATATGTATCGCTAACTAATAATACTTGGTCAAAGTTCCTGACTGTCTATATCTACTTATGGAGACGTTAAGACATTGTTCTACAACTGTTTATTCGCACACACACATACACACTGTGTTTAAAGTGTTTAACAAAGATAGATCAATATTTGTAAGCCTGAGGTCAAATTTTGATCACGACTCATACAATTTTGTTTATTATACTTGTTAATATTTGTTTTATGAATCATGATCGGATAAAGTTTTTAAAAATAAGAGATGTTCCTTTTATATATAAACCTCAGTTATGCCAATTTCCCTGAAGAAGTTCGGGCCAGATTGCCGAACGAAACGTTGGAATTACTCATTCCAATATCAATGAGATTTTACAAATATATTTTTTTTACAAAACTGTAATTATATTTCAATAGTTTACACACAATGATAAGTTTTGTTATTGGTAATATTTCGAGCAAAATTACTGCCCGTGTTCACACCACTGTTGGAATTATACTTTATTTGATCTAATCCACAATGCTCAAACTTTTTACTGATATGATATAGTGCCATTTTATAGTCAACGGAATACAAGTGTCATTGGGGTGAAAGAAATGCGATAATCACAAAATACATATAAATATACATTAACAAAGGGGACACTGAATGTCAGGGCTGACCGATAATGTCTAATAATAAAATAAAGAGGCTAAATTGTAATAAGATACAACAGAATTGGTAGGCTTAGTATAAAATCGCAAAGGTAGGCAAAAATTAAGGGTAACAATGAGGTGAAATAAACTGGGTGGAGAAATGGATAATAAAGACATGATATCACAAAATAATAATAGTACGAAAAATTATGATCCTGGTGACCTTATAGTGGGCAAGGGTAGACAAGGAGAGTGAATAAGTTTTTTCTGTACACATAGGTCTGGTCTTTCTCTATTAATCTCTAAATCCTCGGCTATGGCTAGGAGGAGTAATCGTGTGCCTTTGGGGAGATTTTTCGGTACTTGATACACAACTGTAATTGACTCATCTACTTTGATGCTGTGTTCGCTATCCACTAGATGAGACAGAATTGCACTATTTAATGATTTGGTTGCTCTTTTCCCAAGCCAAACAGGAATATGTTCACGAATGCGTAAAGATAAATTCCTTTGAGTACGACCTATATAACTAGCTCCACAGGAGCAGTTGAATTTATATACACACATTGATGTCGCCATTTTGGGCAATCTATCTTTAATGCACAGTGTCAATATCGGTTTGGTTGAGAAACTGGCATGCAGTTTTGCTGCATTAAAAGTTCTTTCAATTGATCTCATTAATCTACGGTTTAATATATCGCTGGCTATATCGCCTTTGAATTGTACATTTAGGTAAAGCTATTTCTTACTTACTGTGTCTCGCTTAGTTTTATGTGTAGTTTCGTAGATATTCTTCTTTACAAAGTTGTTAGGATAGTCGTTTTGTAGCAAGGCGTTTGTAAGATTTCTTATTTCATCTTCAATACAATGCAATATACAATTCAAAATGATCAGACTTGTATAAAAAATTGCTGGAAAATGTGTGAGAAACTAAACTTAACAGATGTTGGATTCAGGCATTTTTACTGCTAATACTTTGAATGTTGGGAAAGCCAGATATTATTTCTAGTTAAAGAAACAAGCGGATAGATAAGTTAATGTATTGCGTAACATGAATCTTTGGTTCCATGTTAGATAAGTTAATTTGATGTAAAACACACTGACATCGTGTTAATAACGGAATAATGTTTCCAGTACATGGTCAAATTATACAGTTTTACCGTCACCTATCCTCAATACATTCTTCAATATATCCAAGTTTTCCGTTATTTCTATTCCATATGAACAACGATTCAGCGATTAACCTTTTTCTCCACCCGACTATGTGACTTAATATTTTTACACCCACTCAACCCTGTTATGTGATTGTATGCAATTGAAAGCGTTCGATCTTAAGGTTGAGAAAGTTTATCTCTGAGTGAGTTGGTTGGTATGAGTGCCGCCCTAATTCTAACCCTGTTAATAATCACATGTAGGGTTTCTGATGTGTTATCTGTACATGGCAGTATTATTGAGGCTGTATATTCCATATTTCTTACATTATTTCATTATTTAGATTACAACTCTTATTTTGCACAGGCACCTTGAAAATTTTAGCTGGCATCATGGCAACACATACACTATCATCATTTCTTTTTCACGTTTTCTTCTCATGTTACCGCCGGACCTCGGACTGGTAACTTCCCAGTGATGCCTAGAACGTAATGTCATTTAACCATCTTCTCAGCAAATATCCAGTCCATCTCCATTTCCATCTTCATATACGTTCAGCAATGGGGTTTTACTTGCTGACTGACTGACATAGTTTCATGTTGCCTACCTTCCATATCTATTCGATCTTTTGTGTATAGTGAAGACAGGTCTTTGCAGATGTCTGCAGTAGCCTGTTGGAAATGCCTTACCACACAAAATCTCTGAGTCTCTGAATGACTCTACATTAGTGTTTAAACTTTGCATCTTGTTCTTTTTGGTTGAGGGTATGAGATTTTCATACAAATTAAAGGTTCAGTGAAGCCTGCCCTGCCTTCAAATCTTTTTTTCATTCCTTTACGACCCCATCGGAACATAAGGCTTCAAGCTAAAGCTCTGAAGTTTCGATAGCACTGGTATTTATTTTTACGAGAAGCAAAACTTTGGCTTAGAAATGCTACTTTAAGGAATGTGATACTTACCTCTAGTTTCAGTATTCGGTAGAATCTCCGATTTGGCTTCCCGATATTCACAACTTATTTCTGGAAATAAATTTTGTAGGACATCACCAAGTGTCTGATCAGGGATAACATTGCGAAACAGTGGTGCAATTAATCTGTTTGTCCCCTCGACTGGTGGACATTGATGAATTGAGACGAATAATGGTGGTGTCGAAAAGGTAGACGATGGTGTAGGCAGAATTTCAGATGTGTATAACATGGATGAGGTTGATGAAGATGAGTTTGCGTTTGTCGTCTCCAGTGTACTGTCATCTGAATAAATATCATCATCTGAACGCTTCCATCGTGTTATCCATTTACGACGACGTGGGGGAAAGAATCCACCAACTGTTATTCTTCGTCTGGGTTTTAAATAAAACCAATCATCAGCATCAGTTGTATACGATGATAATGTAGAATCTTGTGTACGTGATTCAGATGTTTCTTTCATTATATTACTATTACTTAAACTGTCATAATCGCCTTTATGCTTTGTTATCATTTCTACAGATATATATGGATTTTGTGTAGAATTACTCCAAAATTCTGGTTGTACACAGCATGTTATAATCTGTAAAATATTATCAAATGTTGGCCGCCAAGCTGTTGGGCCAGAAACGTGACTAATAAACTCTAAACTTGGCTGAAATCGTCTAGTACGAATAAAACCTAAATGGAAAAAGACAAGAAAAGTGGGCGGGGGCGAATTAACATATTACTTTCGTTATCGTGAAGTTAAACTGTAAGACCCTAAATAAATGTATGCATCAGTGACCTCAATCATGCCCACCAACACTAAGCTGAAAGTGTTGTAGTTCAAAAATCAAGTAAAATATTAATGATGAGTGCTGTTCAGAAATTAAGCAGTTAATTTCATCAGGAAGCAATCATCCAGTACTCTCCTGATGTAAGCTTAAATGGAAGAACTCGATAATGCACTTGTTGAAGTACTTTGCATATTCAGTGATGATCTGGAGCTATTGATGGTTATACAGGTGATGGAATAATTATTTGGAATATCCCTCTTGAATGATACAGGTACAATATTCATACCTATTTGGGCGTTTCAGCTAACTCTGTAACTTCATGCAATTCTTCCCATTAATAAACTTGAACAAAGCAAAAACAACAATTGTACCAGGATAATATGAGCTCATCTTTTATTATTTCGAGGATTCTTCTCAACTGGTTACAATCTGAACCTTAAAAAGTATGAATTACATTAAGGATATGAACATACTTTTCCACGATCACAAGGAGTAATTGGTAGGAATTAAAAGTAACATTAGTCCGGAATGATTTAACTGATTAGGAGTTACAAACACTGACTATTTATAGAATAATTAGGCAATTAGGCTTGGAAACAAAAAAACAGGGTTGCGTTTATATGTGTGTGTATAGAAACAATGTTTAGCTAGAAAGAACATAACAAAAAAAGTAGATTACGTAACTAAAGAAAACGTCTTATCTAATAGCCAATAGAAAAAAGGAAGAAAAGAAACAAGGTAGGGTGTCATGTTTAGATGAGAGAGTAGAGTTTTCTAAACATGGAAAAAGGTGACTCATGAAAGTTGTATATAAATATACATATTTTTTTATCACCAGGACAGTGCAAGATTCACCACTGTCTCTTTCTGTGTACACAGGTTTAGTTTAAGTCGTTTGATGGCAATTGCTTCAGTAAAGCGTAGCTAGCTAGGTTTATTTTGCTTGTTGATTATTTTGAACGACTTCAGGTTGTCTACAATATGAGCAGTGTCCGATAGATGAAGAGCAATCGCACTGTTTAATTCTTGTGGACCTTTCAGTCTCAGGTGTTTTGGTATGTGTTCATAAATGCGGACACTAATCCTTCTCTCTGTTCTTCCAATGTATGTGCTTTGGCACGTACATGTAAATTGGTAGACACAGTTGGAGGTAACATGAGGTGGGTATTTGTCCACTTTTGATTGTCTCAAACAACTAGTTGTTTGATAAAGACGTACAAGCTTGGCGGCTGGATATGTTCTTTTCAGGGCAGCGTTCAGTCTGCATCTTATTCTACTAGCAATATCATCACCTTTGAATGCAAGCTGCAGAAAGATAGGCTTTTTATCTACTGTACCTCTTTTCCCTTTTTCAACATTGCGTCTCCCGTACTTCTCGATGAACTTTTGTGGGTAACCGTTGTCGCGTAGGCATTTCTCCACAATGGATAGCTCTTCCTCAATCTTTTCTTCTGAACACAGTTTCCTCACACTATCAAATAATGTTCTCACCAATCCCTTTTTGTAACTTATAGGGTAGAAGCTTTTGAAGTTAAGATAAACCACCCTCCAGGTCTCTTTTCTGTGTATATATCTTATGATTTTGCCGTCTTCATCTCGTTGGATACCCAAGTCCAGAAAATGGAACTTCTCTTTTTCATACTCCATTGTGAACTTAATATTAGAGTGGGCGCTGTTGAAGACTTCTAGTACTTCAGATACATCATTGAAAGAATTACAAATAACAGAAGTGTCATCGACATACCTGCTATAGAAGTTTGTCTGACTGATTACGGATTTTAACCTTGTTCGTTCTTGACTACCCATAAAAATGTCTGCCGGAATCGGACCCAGGGGGCTTCCCATGGCGACTCCGTCAAATTGGCGGTATAAAGTGTTGTTGAACTGGAACTGTACGTATTTGGTACACTCTGTAACTATTAAACTTCTTTCTTCTGGACTGTATGTGATTGTTCTGACGTTTTCACATTTTATGTTAACTTCATCCTTAATATTACTGCCTTATCTCTAATTTTAATGCTTCCCTTTTGGCTGTGCGATACACTGACTATGCGTTGTTCTACGATGTGATTTTTTGTTTGAGTGAATTGAAGATCATTCTGACACTGGACTGTCTGTAGGGGATTGTTAGTGTGAGATTCTCGTGGACAGAGTTTCGACCTCACCTTGTTTGGAATATTCTATCTGGTTCTAAGACATTTCTTAAGGTTTAATGCTGGTTAACCAATATTTTTCTTCACCACTTGTTTTGCGCTAAAAAAAAACTATTTAGTCAGTATAGCTGCCTAACGACACTACTGGGGTAATTTTGAGTTTTCGATGTTATTATTATTGTTGAAAAGAACCCTAGATTTCCACCTTAAATAACCGTCTTTTTGCTGTATTTGGAGAGTTCTGTGACTATGAGTCTCTCAAATAAGATGCAGACATCGGTTCCCTGCGTTCAGACTACAAAAAGTTGGTTTGGATAGTTACAATACCTTCAGTATTTTCTAGGTTAGCAAGAGTTAAGGGTGGTTTGTTGATGACCGAGTGTAGGAATTTTACAATAGTAAATTATATGAGATCACAAGCGCACATCCATTCAGCACCTGCCTGATGATCCCCTCCATAGGCTTAACATCAGAGTCATATTTGTTTGTCACTCATCTTCACTGATATGTAGTGTATTAAATTTTGCATAAAACCACATACTACTGATTGGTTAAGACGAGTAGTTGTGTTCCACTCATGTCAGTCAGTAGTACTTGCAAGTCGGATGGCTGTTTCTCCCGTTTCGGATCAAGCTCACCAGCTGTGTACCCGGTACGACTCAGCTCAGAAAGCCGAATAATTTGAAACCACCTGATTTCTGGCTGGATGATTGGGCGAACCAAGTAGTGTGTTCAACTTTTATTGCTTACGTTAATTGGCAATACAGGCTGTTTGAAAATTCTCCTAGGAGGCATGCAAAAGATCGTAAAGCATTTAGCTGAAATCTCAGTGAGAAATTAAAAGTTAATCAGCGTGCAAAGCTCTATACCCCACTAATCAGAAAAAATAGCAGTAGTAAGCTCGTTATGCTCAAAGATTCGAAAAATTTACTCCGAAATTAAGTTGGCGAAAAAATTATTATCTCTAACCAGCATATTATTAGAAAATGTGAATTCAGTTGTTTAAAACAATTAGTTCCTTTTTTGAATTTAGACAAAGCAATAAGACGAAGTAATTTGTCTGAACTCTGTAATGTCTCCGTGCAACACATTTCGAATAATCTTATCCAGCACACACGGACTTGTCATAGGAATATGTATGAAATTAATAAAGAGTTAAGAGGTGAGAAAATAAACTACTTAGGTCAAGTTAAAAGGACCTATTGAAGGTCAAAATAACAATGATGATCAGTAAACCAAATAGCAGGGGTAAGAGTACATCTACCGGGGCTGGTATCAAAACAAAGTTTAGCAAGGAAGGTTTAGTGTGATGACGAATTGTTGCTTTGAACGCATTAACGTGTCACCTCAATTTTAAATCGAATGAATGAAGTTCAGAATAGCATATCACTTACATCTGTAGAAGAGGAAGATAACTATTTATCTTTCCTAGACATATTGCTTAGTCGACGGCTTGACGGGTCAATAAAACGATCTATTTATAGAAAATCATAGAGACAGGACATAAGATTGACGTCAGCACATCTTTCAAACTTATCTGTAAGACGTGTTTGGGGCGTATCCTAAAGTTTGTGGAAGTCCTAGCAATTAGAAAGTTTAGGCCACCTTTATGCGTTCAAAGCAACAATTCGTCATCACACTAAACCTTCCTTGCTAAACTTTGTTTTGATACCAGCCCCGGTAGATGTACTCTTACCCCTGCTATTTGGTTTACTGATCATCATTGTTATTTTGACCTTCAATAGGTCCTTTTAACTTGACCTAAGTAGTTTATTTTCTCACCTCTTAACTCTTTATTAATTTCATACATATTCCTATGACAAGTCCGTGTGTGCTGGATAAGATTATTCGAAATGTGTTGCACGGAGACATTACAGAGTTCAGACAAATTACTTCGTCTTATTGCTTTATCTGAATTCACTTGTATTTATTGAGCACAAAGTGATGCTCAGAATTTCACCACAGAAGGTTATCACTGTCCGTAGCGGAATTCTTCTCATCATGAAACTGAAGTTCATATGTGACACTGAGTCAAAAATCCTTAAAATTTATCTTGCCAAATAATGAATTAATGGGCATATCTTGTGATATTTCCAACTTTCTAGAGAAGTCTTTTCAGATACGTATCTTGACAGTAACACTCTTCAGCAGACAATCACTACAAATATAATTTAAGGAAAAGGTATCGCTTCTGATTGAGTCATTGTGTGTATATCACTTCACTTGTGTTATACGGAGCAAAGTCTAACAGGTATTCACGAAGTCGATTCTCTAAGCGTATTCCAGACCACTGTCCAGGCTAGCTAGATTGATGAGAAAAGAAGAACATCATTAATTCTATCCTTGAAAACCGTGTCATTCACAAGTAAGTGGAATTTCTGAATGACTTATTTATTCACAGACTTGTTGGTCCCCAGTATCACAAAAGCATACTTCAAGTACTCAGATTTATGTGCAGCTCAATTACCGATTGTTTAGTACTTAAAAACTGACGTCTGTTTCTAAAAGCGATTTATAAACCGCTTTGACTTACCATGACCACAGTTGTAGACTTTATTATTATTGGAAAGCATGACACTAGTTGAGGGAATGTTCACAAGCCGATATCAGTTAGAGTACTAGTGGGAAACCTAGAAGTACTCGAAAGTTGTTCTGTCCTAGTTTGAAACTCTTCAGCAGTACGCATCCACTGGGGTAAGTACTTAAGAACTACCGGTGAGCTCGTAGACCATTCAGCCACTGGGAATCGACTGAAACTACATTCTTCGATAAAGTTTTCTTACATTCTATGCTTATGGCTTCCTCTGAACCTCTCGAATAAAATTGGCTAATTCGATTCTATAAACCAAGTCCATTTCATTCAAAATATGTTCAAAGCTACAAGCTTCTTCCTTCAGTTTTCAAATAAAATCTTCAGTGTACTCGTTCTAGGATTTCGCAGTATCCTAAATTTTTTCACGAGGGTGATAATTTGCAGGAGCTCACAGACTTAGAAAATACTGACGTGGGGAACAGCATGTACTTTAGCATTGTTCGAAGAACTTCAGACAAGTCCATTCTTTTGATATCCTTCAATGCATGATCATCCGGTACCTTGAAAGATTGAGTAGAGAGACGTTTCTTTAAAATCCTCGAACAGTTCTTCTCATTAATAAACTTGAACAAGGCAGAGACGACAAATGTAACATCTTTCGGACACTTGTCATGCTGTAGACAGTCTGAAGGTATTCAAAATAATCAACAGGCGAAAGAAACCTAGTATGATACGTTCCAGTGAGGCAATCGCCATCAGACAATTAAAACCAGATCTATGTGTGCACTAAGAGACAGTGGTGAGTCTTGCACTACACTGGCGATAACAAAGTATGCTTATTTATTACGTCATGTTTTGTCTTGTTTAGAGAATATTATTGTCTCATCTAGATATAACTCACCCCACCTCCCTTCCTTGGAATTCTATGAAAACATAATTTCCATAGTTTTGTAGTTAGACCTTGTTTCTATCCAAAATGTTTTTTCAACTCTGCCTTTTTGTTTCCGAGCATGTTCATCCAGTCATTGTATAAATATTCGATGCTTTTAACCCCCCCTAATTATTCAACAACTGACATCACTGAGGACTAGCGTTTCTCTTAGCTTCTCCCAATTACTCCTTGTCATGGCGAAAAGAATAAGTTCGAATTCCTAATGTAATTTTTGCTTTTGTATCGTTCAGAATGTGGTTAGTTGAAAAGAATCCTCGAAATAGCGAAAGAAGTGCTCATATTATCAGTCTGGTTCATTTATTGTTCTTCCTTTGCTTAAATTTATCAGTATTTAATCGATTCCTTAGATCCTTTGCTGGATGTGAATACTGTTGTAAGTACAGTGGCTTCCATAGGTGATTTACCAGTTAGTAAGTTTTCTATACTATTTTTTTTTTCATACATCGACAACAGAATTTCTTGACACAAAAATCTAGTGTGACCGCAATATCTTTTCAAGGGATATTTTGATAACCACGATATCTGATTATATGTCATATATGCTACAGCACAAAGTCAAAAGATAAAAGACAGATGTAAATTTCTATCAAAAAGAGTTGCTCTGTTATCAAAATTATCTCCACTTACCTGAAGGGCAGTAGGTTGTTTTCCCAACTAGGAATAAACAGAAATGATTGAATTTATGCAGATGTGTTTCACGATGTCGTTGATAAATAAATCCATGCGGTGCTACACAATACTGAACTTCAACAACTGCAGATGACTCTAATTTGACAAGTTGTTTTTGCAGCACAAAGTTAGTCATACACTGACTACCATTAATAAAGATTGGATAGCCAAGGATACCGGGATCAGCTTTAAAAATAGGTGAAAACATTTGATGAAAACTTTTGATAGCTACTCATGAGTAGTTAAAATAAATCGCGTAAATATTTTTTCCTCAGGGCTGATCTGTTTATTAGACTTTTAGGAAGTCACAAATTCTCACTGTTAGTATTAATAACTGAGTGTAATTGTGCAACTGAGAAATCCCCAGTCACCGAGATGATCAAAGATAGTGTAGTTGTTATAAGGAATGAAGTCAATTCGTCAGATTTACATTCAGATCAGTCCTAGTCTGAATCTGTAAATTGCCGATTAGAATAAGTGGTAGGTAACCAATTACCTTAAACAGTAGTCCCTAATAGCCAGGTTGTAGTAAACTAGTCAGGACGATTAGACTAACAAATTCAGTGCAAGCAAACACACCACAAAGAAGTCTCTAATTAACCACAGCCACGGCCCTCAAGAAAGGTGCAGATTTCTTCTACAAACTCATTTCACATTGAAGTTAGCCTTGAAAACAGTATCAATAAAACAACTACCTGAGAGAAAATAGAACAAAACTAAAAATTATTTAGTTATCAAGAGTTTATTCATAGTGGTTTGATTTGTTTCATATTTGATTACGCATTGATATCAGTTAAATAGCAGTTATAAACCACCGAGGAATAGTAGACAGCAATTTTGTCCAGGTGTTCATGCTAAAATCACGAAATGGTGAAAGTTAAAAGTCACGGACTGGCCAGTGAGCCAGGTCTCATTGTCTGAATGGTCTGCAAACTTCCCTTGTAACCAGAAGGTCCTAGGTCTGAGAGCCAATGGGTGCCTACTACCGATGAGTTGCATACTAGGCTGATGAAACACCTGTCCAGCACTTCCTGGTGGTTTTCGGTAGTTCCCTAACTGATATCAATCCATGATCCGCTTTGGAAAGGAGAGTGTTTACAGGCAGTCGTATTCCAACAAAATGAAAGTATAATCATATGCTTACAATGTATCCTAAGTACTTCGTTTTCAGTGTTTAGATGGCTCATATGTGGGAACTTTAGAAAAGTGCCGAACTACGTCGAAATACCTCTCTTGAATGTCTAATCACAAGGTCTTAGTTGTTGGTCATCATGAACTGACTGACAAACTGCACTTTCAGCAAACAACTTCGCATTAAATTTCATCAATACAAGTTGCAAAGTAGGTGTAATTCACGTGCATTTACGAAAGACAGAAGAATTTTTGGAGGATAATTCGGATTCAATAAATATGAGAAATCACAAAGAGTGGATATATTTGTGATAGTAAAAAAGATTTCAAGCCATGTCATCAATGGTTCCTAGTCAGTGATTCATAATGCATTCAGGTTCCAAACCAAGCAGTTTACATCTGATCATATGCCCCAGACAAAAAGTCAGTGATTTCATGGAGTGACGCTGGGTTCTGTTCTGACCTCCACTAAATAAATCGCATAACGACGCTATGTCTTGGCATGTGTCAGAAAAGTCATGGCAGTCTCGATCAATGCAAGATTATTGATATCTGATCATGGACTGCAAATACTTCAAAAGCTGGATATGATACTCTTACATTGGCCTACTCGGCATGTATCCGATCCATCTCCATTTTCTTATAGATATTTATCGTTCAAAAATAAGTTCCAGATTAACATCTCCAATGTGAAGTCACTGCTACTATACAGATCAAAGACTTAGCCAGCGTTTCATAAAGAGCATCTCAAACAAACTACAGACCTTCATTAACAGCTGTCTTTGCTCAATACTTCGCTCAGGATCAGATGGCCGGCCAGAAAAGATCAGCAACAGGGATCTCTGGCGATGGGTGAACCAACCAGGAACCGATTGTGAAACAAATAGGCAGGAACAAATGGAGATGGATTGACCATACTCTGAGGAAACCATCAAGTGACATCATACGCCAGGGTCTCGAGTAGAATCCGAATGGGAAGTGGCGAGTTGGTCGTCAGTGCAAGGGTGACTTGAAGGAGGTCATGTGAAAAGGAGATGAAAGCATGTCGGCAGACTTGGAGCGGGGTGAAAAAGTTGGCAGAAAACAGAAGGCAATGGAGACACGCAGCTGAATCTCTATGTTCCTCTAGGAATTAAATGAAATAATAATAATAAATTCTTGGTCAATTCATTCCAAGAATTTCTTGTTGGCAATTCTTTCTGGTCTACAATCTGATCTTCAGTATGGAGCTAGAGAAGGCACCTGTTGATAAAGGTCTGCGGTAGCCTGTTAAAAATGCTCTTCCTAAAGCGTATGACTTAACATTGGTGCTGAAAATCTGAATTTTGTTTTATACTCTGAGTGCAAAGGATCTTCAAACTGACTTAAAAGTGATGAATATCTGCTTTACCTTTCCGATTCTGGTTTTGACATCGTCATTCATCCAGTCGTCCATAGCTCGAACGATATTGCCAAACTAGGTAAGTGAAAAAAGTGAGTCTTTCTAATGTATTCCCTTGATAGTGATTGGTGCATTTTGTTTTACATTAAGTATCGCCTATAGATCTTCGAGTTATGTGTAACACTGAACATAGTTGAAGCTTATTCTCCACATCAAAAGTATCTCCTTTTCAGATAGCCTTTTAACATATTTCAGAATCTCTAGATGGAGCATAGTTATCATCAATGAAAGCGATTTCTAACGTATTGACACAAAAAAACAATATCTTATGTTAAACTTCCGATAAAATTGTAAACAGTCACTGGAATTTCTTTCGCCAAATATCAATCATTACACTCGAAATAACAATGTCACATATTTATGGCGGGACAATTCAAATTTCAACAATGGTTGTCATTGAACATTGTACATACAATACTCATTTATGAACTGTATGTTTACTTTATAATATGGTAACTACAAATTAATCTATTATTTTTTTTAAAGGTTTGTGTATTTTATAAACATTTGTTAATTGCGATAAAATAAAATATATTATGGATAAAAGTTTACAACTCCAAAATTGTTTAGAATTATGTACATGGTGAATTAATGTATAATATCGATTGTGGATAGACATCAACTAGTTAGTAAATTGACTGATGTTAATGAAGTATTGATTTGTAACACAAAAATTCGAAACTGGTTGTGTTAATTATTTAGTGAATGAAATACATTTGTTTATATCTACTGATAATTAATTGTTAGCGCAAATTTTAAATTTTATACATGTATTTTGGCGGTTGTTTACTAGCCATTTGACATGATGAAATAATTTCAAATTATCAATAACAAAAATACTTCAGTCCTGCAGCTGTTCTCCTAAGGAATCGCTATCAGACGCTTGGAAGTCGATTTGTGTATTCACAGGAGAAAGCATTTATCAGTCAGCCTTTCCTTGCCAGTGCTGGTAACTGATTGACTTTATTCTATGTTTCATTTGATTATGTGATATTTGGTTTTAACCTCTCCCGTCTCTTTTACATTGCGTAACTTCGTTTATTTCTATGATTTGAGTTGAAGTCACCATATTGTTACTCAGTTTAATTAGTTACTCATCATCTTACTCAACTTCTGTCTTTATTACGCAACACTCCTTTACTGTTGTAAGCGGAAAATTATTTCTGTTTAAACTTGAACTCTCCGGGTGGAATCTACCTGAGTTTAATTTTTCTGAGCACTGTTTATTAAGTTTGGATTCTTCTGTCAACATACTTGTTTACACAATCTTAACAATTTCTTCAGTCTTTATGCAACTAATTGGGAGGTTGACGAAGTAAACAGTGATGATACCATTTTATTCTGCACAAACCACTGTTGTTCTTTCATTATTTAGATTCTAGAGGAATTCAGCTGATATTTCGCCAAGAAATGACGTTATTCAGAGAACCATTGAGAAACAAGAAGAAGTGGAATTTCATTTCATTCTAGCCATAGACTCTTCAGTGGTGCATATCTGTGATTCCACTGGAGGTAGTACTCAGGACCTTCAGTCTATAAGCTGAGTTCATTATCTATTCATTTACTGAGGTCAGAATATTATGACCAATGATTTCTAACTTTTATGATTCCTCGATGCGACGTCATCTCGAAGCAATGCCGTCGAAGAGCTCTCGATTTACAGCCGACATCTTGAACCTGACAAGCAAAGATTTCTCACCCTGAAAGTCTGGGGCATCAGTTTCGTCTGAACTTCAAGTTATTTCTGGCCAGAAGACACAAAGTACATTTGAAACCATGCAAGCAGGTGTACAACTCAACTTGGTTCAACCGACAGTAGCATAGTGCCTTCCAGTGACTCCTAAAGAACTATGAGATATTTCACAGAGGTTATTTCAAAATTTTATTGAATAGACGCTTAGTTATCCAATAGTTTGACAGCTCATCTCACCAATTCTGTTCCCAAACAAAACAGTACATCTCATGGAGTTCATACATGTAACCAACTTAATTTGAAAGTTAAATGCCTAGAACAAATTGGCTGGAAATGAAATATATGTATGTATACTTAAGGTTTAGTAAATTAAGATAATTTGAGAGTTCACGGAAATGTTGTTGCATCATTTAGTTCATCTGATGCAAGAGAAATCAAAGTCAGTAAATACGAGAGACTGAAATGTATCCTCATCTGTAATGAACAATTGGTATATATCCGGATACTTATTAACTAGGACTCTGTGTGAGGAATAATAGTTTATACATAAGCCATCATCGCTTAGATACGCTTAGAACTTGTGAAACCTTTAGGTAAATTAGTATTATTCCAATTCAGCCTTACAGATCAGAAACTGGACAGTAATAAGACAGCTTCGTTGATCACAACAATATTGTGCCGAAGGGAACACATTCCAATCTGCATCAGGGTGATATCTGTCGAGTTCGCTCTATCATTTCAACGAATGCTAGGCCAGTAATACTTGAAGTAAACTGTTGCGTGAGCATCGATACTTTAATTTTCTCAAGTTAAAGATATTCGCGTATGACGCTATCGTATGTGTCATTCATTTAAGACAGCGTGTGTTCTAAAAACGAAATGTTAAAGAAGCCTGAGTACATAATCAATAAAAGTATCTCTGATTTACAAAGCAGATGAACACCTTTAATGTTAATTTTATTTTGTCTAATAACCTCCGTAGGAGTTGCTGACAGTGTTTTCTTTTGTGTAGGAATATATACTACTTATTATTGAAAAGTAGTATAGTTTCATTCCTTAAAGTAATCGTGGTAGAGGGTGACCGGTAGTGGGACTCACGGTGAGCATTTGGTCCAATTGGGACCCATCTATCTAGTTTGCATGCATTTCCAGTGAGCGATGGTGTTTCTACTGAGTTTATCCTAGAAAAACGTCGAGATGACTGTACTGTGAGTCGACACGTCACCAGAAGCCGAACATTTCGGTCAAGTCAATCAATAGGAAATCGGAAAATCAAATAAACGCAAAGACTTCATCATGAACTGACAATCGTTAGAGAACCATTGCAAAACCTGGAAGTACTGGGCAGTTGTTTCGTCCTAGTTTGGGAATCTTCATCAGTACGCAGAATTCGTGACCAGTAGAGTGTAGCAGGTCAGGTGTGAGGACAAATACTCGCCGAAGACATTGGCTAGGGGTCGCGCTATGTCGTGAATTTGCAGAAGTTAGAACCCAATGGGCCATTGGATCGGGTCCCAGTGGCTCAATGGTGTGCGAGCTGGACCTGTAGCCGGAGGCTCCTGGGCCCGAACTCGGGTGGGTGCGTACTGATGAATAGCCCTCAGCTAGGGCGAAACAGCTGTCCAATACTCCTTGGTAGGTCTTCCAATGGTTCTCTAACTGATGTCAGCTCATGATGGTATCCTGTAACCAATCAAATCCCTACAAACCAACACTTGAATAAACACAAAGGGTTGTATTCTGCATACAACTGCATTTCCCTCTAGTTATAATTCTATATATACACAAATATTTACACCACTTGGCTGGCCAACAACCTATAATTCTGATTCTACGCCTCTTCTACGTACATCTAATTCTGAGTCTCCAGTCTTCACAGTGCTTAAACCCTTAGGCTAACTGGATTCCCATGCAGCAAAGTGCATCTGCTTCTCTCAGATTCTCATTTTTTCAACTGTCTAATTCTCTGCTTGGGTAGCAACATGAACTCAAACAGATTTTTAAATGATTTTAAATCTTCGAGAATAGAAGGAAGGAAGAATGTTGCACAACACTGAATATGATTTTACCTGGAAAAGCCTGTTGTTACACAGTGTACTTTCGATGATTATTTTCACTCGAAGAAACTATAGGGGCAGTAACATTTTGCAAGAAATAAGGTTGAGAATTCCGTAATCTGTTAAGAACAAATATCTAGAGTTAGCATGATATTATTACTACTGTTCCCTTGAGCTTTCAGTAGAATATAAGGCATCAACAGAACGTTCCCATTTTGTCTCATTCTCTGCAGTTCCCGTTGACCGACCCGTAGGTTGCACATATCCCCCTAACATAATCTCCTCCACCTCCCACTCAGAAGCCACACTTTCCGTTTCCGATTCGGATTCCACTCGAGTGATGATCTGGAGTGCGATGTCACTCGACGGTCTCCTCAACGTCTATCCTACCCTTCTCCGTTTTATTCACATTGTTTCCTCAGCATAAATTCTGAGTTACCTTGTTCCCAGAACTTCTGGGCGTCATTTCTTTCCTGGCAGCTATCTCATTCTCAATATGGAGCCAGCCAAGTCACCTATTGACAAAAGTCTGCAGTGCCCTGTTGGAAATGCTCTTCGGGACAAACTCGCCAAGTTTCTCACCCACACAGAAGGGCTGACTGACATAATAATCATGTCGGAAATCCGGAGTCCACTGTTGATGCAGAAGAGTCAGTCAGAGGATTATCGAACTAATTTCAGATTAGTGGAGGTCTGCCTCAATTTTCCGATTGTGGTTTTGTCATTTTCATTCGTGCTGTCGCGTGTACCTGAAAGGATTCTGCCTCGCCAGGTAAATGAAGCAAGTGATCTCTTCCAAATTTATTCCGTCGATAGTGATTGGTTCTGGTTGTTGTTCCTGTTGCTTGGTTAACTTCATCACTCACGTCCTCTCAATGTTCACTGGAATTCCCGTCATCACTGCCAGCCTCTTCTGCCAATCTGTTGGTCTTCATCCGTAGGTCTTCGGATTTGTATGATATTAGATATAGACCATCAGCGAAATCCATACCTTTGGAATTGATAGTGTTCTCTGAGCTCCTTGGTTTAATTGCGGAGCTTTCATCGTCTTTCTGGACCTTCCAGAGTCTTCTTATCGGCTCAACATATTCCTGTCTTCTCCCTCCCACACTTGGTGCGTCGCATACTACAGTCGACTACAATAAGGAACATCATTGGGGATAGTGGGCAGATGGTTTTTATCCATCTCCTCTCCTCATATTGGAGGCTTCCCTGAGATTTTCGTTATGAATCACTTGACACGTGGCATTATCATATAGATATTAAACTAGGTTGATGAATATTTGGGGCACTGCACTCCGTGGTAGTAAACTTCTTCCCAAATTACTTCGTGGTTAACACTACTAAAAGCCTTTTCGGATTCAATGGATGTGAAGGAGAGATTTGATTACCATTCCATTCTGATACAATAATTCCTCAAATACTAAGGATGTTTTTTGACACAACACTATCGTTGATTTTATGGACACCCCTTCTTGAAAGTGATGTCAACTGCATTTGTACCAGACACCTCACAACTTAAGATCTGTGTTTATTATTCACCACTCTCCTCATTAATGTAATATGATGCTGATATGTTGGTCGATATCCAGTCTGGAAATAAGTCAATCAAATTTTGACCTACGTAAAAATAACGCCCTGTATTTTATTGATCATGATTTCATACTAATTGACACATTCTTGGTGATTTTTTTAACTCATACATTATTTCGTAAAGTATACTTTGTCAACCAAAAGACTCAACGGCGAAAGAAGATAAAACCAACATCAACTACAAAATAAATTGTAACAACTGCGAAAAACACTATATTGGCCAAAGTGAACGTCCCCTTCGTCTTCGTATCCACGAACATAAGTTAGCCGTCAAAAAACATGATATCCACTCCCTCATATCACTGCATACAGACAACCATGGACATCAGTTCAACTGGGACAACCAGTATTCAAATATTAGACAGAGGAAACAACAAGAATGCTAGAGAATTTTTAAAAGGCTGCCTGTTATTCCAGTGAATCATCACTCAATAGACACATCAAGATAGACAAAATTTATCAACCGATAAGAAAGAAACTTCACACACACAAAGGGTCAAAGTTCAAGTCAAAGAAATAATCAGTTCCAATACAAGTAATCTAGAAGGTGTGAAAACACACATAAACAACCAATCACATCCAAGGTAGTCACCAGGAGAGATGATTAATAAACTCGTGGAGAAATCTAAAAGCTCATTTCAACTAATTGAAGTATGCGCCTAGTAGGGCGATGAAAGCTTTGCAAATTAATTATCCAGCTCAGAGAACACAACCACATCATAATACTTTTCAGCTTACATCGTTCCCTGTCCTCATTAGGTAATACCAACTGAACGTCCCTGTTTCCGTCCCGACGTATTGCGAAGCATAGCACATACAGATCCTCAATAATAGCAACTCACATCTTTTTTTCATTTAACAACTGAAAGGTCTACGGAATAATTTCACATTCTGAATTCCTCGAAAGAAATCACTATGGACTCTGTGTATACTACGTATCTCTTTTTATGATATAAAAAAGGGATATATATATATATATATATATATATGTGTAATACTTACAGCATTTTGGAATATCACAATATTGTACTCCAGAAGAGACACCTCGACCATTTAAAGGATAACACCACGGTTGAGATCTAATACCACCGGGATTTCGACAGGCACGAAAATTTTCCATCTCTGGATCTGATGTACTAGAAGCTTCCTGTGTGTTGCATTATAATTTAAAAGAAAACTATAACCATTATTGCCGAGATCTTTACGCGAATTACTGATTCGCCATTTTGCACAAGGCTGAAGTTGGTAGATTATTTTGTTTTGTTTTTGTTGTTGTTGTTTTTTGAGAATAAGCACCCAACAAGATCGGGAACAAAATAGATAAATTTACGTTTAATGATCAGAGGACTACGTTAGCAATAATAATAACTTTGGGCCAAACAATAATTCTTTATACAGAACGGAATTTAAAATAAGTGGGAATTTAGAGAACAGTTAAATTATCCATTCAGCGATCAGCGCTTACACATCGCAACATTGATGAAGTTACCCCTCGATTGTAAAGAGGTTTGATGAGAAAGTTGTGAATGATTAGGAGGTGCAAGACCGGACGAGATGACGTCAGCCAACTGCTCGCATGCATAGCCTTTCAAATACTTTTGTGTTCTGCCTTTGATACTTTTCCTTCATAAAATGCATAACAGTAGGTGTAAATCTGTTTAAAAATCCGCGTGATTAAAGGAGGCAGTTGAAAATTAAAACATTTGACAGGATCATGCAACTACTCCATCAATTCTGCTACTCAATGTTTAGATAAAATTAAAGGCATTTAAACAGACGACCAGAAAATAATCATATATTCTTCGATGTCACAACAGTGTTTATTTATGTCTAACAACGACCAAATATACGAATAAGCAAAATGGGACACCTTTCGGATCGCCTTATCAGGACTGACTGACTACAGAAGGTCTAATACAAAGACTTGAAGATACAATCTTACTGAGGATCGAAACCAAGATTTGGATACGTTACGCGGATGACACATTCGTGTTAATCAGAGGAAACGACTAGAACAACACTCACAGTTTGATAGACAACTCTTTTAGCAATAGATACACATGAGAAGAGAAACTTCAGCAAAAAAATATTCCAGTTTCAGACGTTTTAGTCAGCCGAACAACTACAGAAATGTTGGAAACTCAAGTATACAGAAAATCAACTTACAAAGACTAAATACTATATGAAAACAGCGGCAACCCAATAATAGACAAAAAGAGTTACAACCAAACACTATTCCACAGTGCCAGGAAACGTTACAGCACTCCTGCCTTAAGGAAAATTGTAAAAACGTATCTTATGAACGTCTTTTAAAAAATGGATTTCCACGAAACTTCATCAAAAGACAACTTCCCCAAATCCAGCCAACCAAGTCAAAGGCGCCTAATAATAACACAGAGAAAATTGTCCTAATCTATTCGAATAAAATCTTCGAAACCACTGAAAGACTAGGTAAACCTTTTGGAATCGATGTTACACACAAAGCAGAAAAATCCCTTCAATAGGCTCAATGTCAACCAAATGACTTAACAGCAAAAGAAGATAAAACCAACATCATCGACAGGATAAATTGCAACGACTGAGGAAAATATTACATAGGTCAAAGTGGACACCTTTGTCTACACATTCATGAACATAAAGTGGCCGTCAAAAGACACACGATCCACTCCTTCATATCACTGCGTACAGACAACCATGGATACCAGTTCGATTGGAACAACGTTCAGATTTTAGACATATAAAACATCAAAAACCCAGGAAAATTTCTAGAAGCTTGGTGTTCAGGTTCAATAAGCAATCACTAGACACACTGACGTTAACATGATTTACCAGTCATAAAAAGGAAATCACATGAACTCCAATGGTAACATTTTTAACTACAGCAGCCATTAGCACGGATTCATCAAGGTCGTAGATATGCCTTTTGGATCAATGCCGACAAGCACAAAAACCAGGTCCAGGGCTTCCTACTGATCTACCATTTAACATCAATTTAGAGTGAATTGCGATGGCTGGTTACCTAGCTTGGTGATTCCATTGCTAAACTAACCGTCAGAATTCAATTAACATCAACATCAGAGACTAAATGAGTGCTACTCGTTACTGCCTACTAACCAATCAGTGTATCCACTGTAGTCTCATAAGAGGTTAATCATGATGTATTTACATCCTTTTGAGCGGTGCAGTACCTAATGATACTCAAAATGACGGCCACCCATCACTTCTAATTCTGAAGCATTATCTACCAGACCATTAGGCAACAGAAAGCCGGCCTCCTTCTTGTACAACGGATACAATTTGACATTATTTATTGTCTTTAAATTAGACATCACTTTTTAGCTTACCTGTCCATCTGAGATTTGATCTTGGTCACCATTATAATCTTCACCGTTCCCTTCATAACATCCAACATGTTCAGCTGAGAAACAAAAGCAAAATGCAAAGTAGGGTTGTAACTTTTAATCTTACTATATTGTAGAGAGAATTTTTTCGACACTAGTGTGATGCGTCTAGTCCTCTGATTGGTGTAGACTGAATTCTATCAGTCATGTTGTAATGTGATCACCATTCTAGCTAGCTCGCCATCATGGTGTACATTGATTTGATGGTATTAGATGGTTGGAGGCAGTCGGCCACAAGAAGCCTTGGACCTAGTTTTCGTGCTAGTTGGCACTCGTTAGCAAGGCCTCCAACCATCTAATACCATCAAATCAATGTAGAGAGAATTGTTAGAGATCATAAGATATGGCGACCAGAGGTTCTGGGAAGGAGCTAACGCAGAATTTATGCTGAAGGAATAATCGGAACAAAATGGAGAAGAGTTGGAGAGACGTTGACGAGACCATCGTGTGACATCGCACTTCGGGTTATCACTTCAGTGGAATGCAAGAGGGAAACGACGAGTTTGGTTTCGCTTCGTATTGTGACATTATGGAAAAAGTGTGACGAAGAGATGGGAGACTTTGGGCGATCGCAGACTCGGCCTAAGGTTACCGCGGAGAATGAGACAGTAGGAATCCAAGGTATTAATTTCATAATTTAATCTCATGGTTTTACACCTCAAACTGTGTAATTTGTAAATTGCAAGTATGAACCAAATGGCTTTTCGCCCTTGCTTCTAAATTCATTCTATTATCAAGGGTTAGATACCCATTACTTAGCTCTACAGGGAGAAGTGTATGGTGGGTTATTCATTTCCCAATTAGTGAACCTTAAGAATCAGGTTTCTTTTCTATTGTTTTTCCCGAAACGAACTAATCACATCCGCAATTTACTGCTTAACTTCTTGGTAAGTAACTATATTTCATGCAAATCATTTTAGAGCGGCTACTTTTGTGAATTTCAACAAACGTCTTACATAATTCCATATTAGTTTTTTCATGAGATGTATCATACAGTTAGTGAAACAGTATTATTTACTGGATGACAATTTCTTGAACAAAATTTATTACTGTTCATAATCATTTCATCAATTGTAATCACACGACTGCGAAACTTGAGTTTTATAGTTTTCTTTATCTTCTCCTATTTGTCGTCATTAAGGTAGTAGAATTTTCCAGATATCTGGGTGGACAGGTGTTGAATCATTCCTATTACACGTATTCACTCCCAGTTGATTCGATAAACAAAGCTTCTGTTATCAATCTCTCCCTCCCTACACCCTGTGACATTATATTTTAAAACTGTCATCCTATCCCATCCTATTGCATGGTTGTGTGTGACTGCATGTAGTGCTATAGCTGAACACTTCTCTAGATTTCTTACCTTATTCCGGTCAACCAATCTAGATTTCGCCGCTGGGTTTTTATGCTGGGCTAGTCTGACTGACTGCCCCTGTTCTACTAGTTTGACCAATGTATTTGACCTGACAATCATTACAGGGTATTCGATAAACTAAATTGTTTTATTTTAAAGGCTCCACAGGATTGATCCTTTAACCGACAAAGCTTGTTTCTAATTGAGTCTGTGGGTTTGAATGCCACTCTTATTCTTGCCTACCTTGTTAAGAATTCTGCGTAAGGTTTCGGAGGTTCCTTCCTTGTATGGATTTACTACTGATGATCTAGATTCCTTATTGTTGGTGTCGTCATTAATATTATTATTATCATTATTATTCCTATCATTATTATTATTATCATCGCTATCGCCATTGTCATTATTTATTTTATTTTTACATTTCCTGACATATTTCCTGACTAATTTATGCGGGTAACTATTAAGTTTCAAGGCTTCTTTTATGTGTATCACTTCCTGTCTTAGATTTTCCTTAGTACTACTTAGTTTTTGTGTTCTGTCATTTAAACATTTCACCAATTCTATTTTTACTGACATAGGATGGGATGATCGGAAGTCCGAATATCTGTTTGAGTGTGTGGGTTTCCTATAAACACTAGTGTTTAACTTCCCATCTTCTTTCCTTCTTACATTGTAATTTAACATTAGAAACTCCCATCCCTGACTTTCCAATTCATTAGTGAATTGAATTGCCTCTACCTTCGAGTTGATGTGTTCGAAAAATTTATCTGTATTTTGTGTTCTAAGTACAGTGAATGTATCCTCTACATACTTCCAACATACTTTTGGGGTGGGGGTGAACCTTTCAATCGCTACGCTTTCCCACCTATCCATGAATATATCTGCCACAACAAGGGATATTGGTGATCCCATGGCAACTCCCTCAGTTTGTTTGTATATTTTCCCTTGGAATTTAAATACTGTGGAAGTCAGGCATAGCTGCACTCCCAGTATTATGTCCTTAAGTGGCACTTTTGTCCTAAGTTCGCGTTATTGGTCAGAAATGAGTTCGTTTCTGACTGCCTCTATAATCATATTTATTGGTGTACGTGTGTATAAACTGACAATATCAAAACCAACCATTTTTTCTTCGTTATCTAATTTTGAATTATCTAATCTGTGTTTTAGTTCATAAGAATTAGTTAGTCTAGATCGAATCAACTACAAATTCATGTAATAGGAATGATTCAACATCTGTCCACCCAGATATCTATAAAAATCTACTAACCTAATGACGACAAATAGGAGAAGATAAAGAAAACTATAAAACTCAAGTTTCACAGTCGTATGATTACAGTTGATGAAATGATTATGAACAGTAATAAATTTTGTTCAAGAAATTGTCATCCAGTAAATAATACTGTTTCGCTGTGTGATACATCTAATAAACAAACTAATATGGCATTACTTTCTACCACAGTGCCTAAGTTTTACAGATATATTAAAACGTCATACGTACCGAAGTAGGAAGACTACAGAGCTACGTGGAGCATTCTTAGGTGACTGTAAAAGCAAGTGAAGTTAACTAAATCAACTGACTTTGAAAATGGTTTTCTAGAATCATCTTTCTCAAGGCGCACCATAGAAGTAAGTCAGGAATTTCATTTTTACTTTGCTTTTAAAGCCATATTTAAAACATGTCATGATCACATGCATAAATTCTCTGAAGCCCTAACCATACATTTATTTTCATTGGACAATAGTCAGTAACTAATATCATAAATCCAGTCGTTTGGTGCAACTTGAATCCTATCAGTGAAATTAGCAGTGTGGTCACTAAGCTAGGTAGTATGCCATCACGGTGAACTCTGAATTGTTGTTATTAGATGGTTGGAAGCAATCCGCAGGAAGCCTTGGAGCTGGATTTCGTGGTTCTTAGCACTCACCAGCCGGCAAGGCAAATCTGCAGTCTTGAAGGAACTCATATCTCTTCTGGGATTCGAACCCCTGTCAACCAGTGCTACAGTCAGAGACGGTACCACTGAGCTATTCGTGCTGGCGACGGACCTCTTGTAGAACTGCATCGGATACTTTGACTGGACACTAGTTAGTAACTGGTATTGTGCATGCACCAGGTGATACATATTTGACTCTAAGGAGGAACATGAGCTCCTTCAGGATTACAGCAACGTCTTGTTGACGACTACTAGCAAGCACGAAACCTTAGCGGAAGGCTTCCTGCACTTGGCTTTAACCATCTAATATATGTATTCATGCAAGTGTAGTATTGTGAGGACCTGACTGGTTACAAGATTTCATCATGAACTGACATAGGTTAGCGAACTATGGGAGTACTGGACGGCTGTCGATAAACAAAGAGTAACATGTGATTGACTCACATGATAAATTAACACTGTTCTCACTTATGGCGGTGAAATCATGACTCCATTGGCAATGGACTAATAGCTCCAAAATGAATCCAACTGAAACTTAGATGTTCATTCCTCCCATTCTTACTCATCATCAGTTACATCATGCAAAGATGAATATCTTCATCTAAGGATTTCAATGCCATTATCATATATTATATCATGTCCTCAGGCGTGAGGCTAGCAACCTCACCCTGTAAACAAAGTTGCTACAGAAACATCAGTCCGATGAATCTCCTTGCGCCAAAAGAAAAAGTCTTCGTGGGGACACGGAACGTACGCACCATGTACGAGATTCGCAAAGCTGCCCAGATCGCATCATAAAGAGCATCTCAAACAAACTAAAGACCTTCATTAACAGTTGTCTTCGCTCAATGCTCAACGTCAGATGGCCGGCCAGAAAAGATCAGCAACAGCGATCTCCGGCAATGAGCGAACCAACACAGCAGGAACCAATTGTGAAACAAATAGGCAAGAAGAAATGGAGATGGATTGGCCATACGCTGAGGAATCAAACCATCAAGTGACATTACTAGACAAGCCATTGCTCGAGTGGAACCCGATAGAATGGGAGGCGGTGAGCTGGTTGTCAATGCCAGGGTGACTTGGAGGAGGTCATGTGAAGATGAGATGAAAGCGTGTGGGCAGACTTGGAGCCAGGTGAAAACGTTGGCAGGAAACCGAACGCAATGAAGACGCGCGGCTGAATCCCTATGTTCCTCTAGGAATTAAAGGAAATAATAATAATATCATGTCCTTAAAAACCAATGAACTTTATTTTCTTTTTAAATAATGAATGAACCCCCCTCCCCCAAAAGTCCACAACTTACCACATCTTGGTACATCACAGTATTTAAATCTTCCCACGCCAACAACACACCATGGTCCATTTGAATCATTTCCAGGATTACGACAATAATTTTGATTTTTTATAGCTTCTTCATCCGTCCAATAAGGTTTATAAAATGATTTATGATCTTTCCAATCTAAACATTCAGTTCCATCGAAAGCAATATTCACTTTTCCACGATAATTTGTTGATCGACATTTCATTGGATCATAGGCGTGTAATTCATTGAATTGTATTTGTTCACTTGTTTCAATTGACGTTAGTAATGAAATAATGAAATATAAAACAACACTGGAGAATACATAAGATGATGATGACGATGATAAGTAGAAAGCGGAAGAATAGTGTCGCCTGCTTCCCATTAGGATAGTTTAAATGGAAAGGAAGTGATGAGTCTGCCTATTTTCTAATGTGTACAATGATTATGAATCCTATGTCCTCTTGAATATATATATATATATATATATATATATATATATAATTTGTAAACAAATACATGCGTCCTAATAAATATGTAAGTAAACATATTTGCATACACACACACAGATGGTTGAAGTGGTGTAAGCTAGAGTCAAGTGGACAGAAGTTGTAGTCTTCGCCTTCATTTCAATAAGGCAGTATTTGTCTCCATTATGATTTAGTTTATTACACTTAGGCTAGATTGTAAAGTTATGAAATATGGTCTATCTAAGTAACATGTCATATCCGGTTTCATGTAAGGTAGTAGTCATTGCGTTACCATGACAAATATATAGATATATACATATATATTCGATAGAAAACTCAGACTCGATGTAGCTACAGTGAATATACTTTCTAGACTTGGATATATATAGTAATACAAGTGTATTTGCGTGTATGCATATGTGTATATAAGAGTTTTAAGATTGTTATTAGTCGAAAAATGATTTAGACTAAGGTGGTTATTTCATTACTATACTCCTTACTACTTTTATGATTGGTTATTAGTAGTATAATAGGCATGATTGTTTATGTATTGTAGGCTTTATTATTCAATTGTTTAATATGTTAATAGCGAATGATTTTGAAAAAAATTTTTTATGATTGACATAGAAAGGTTGTGATACCGTTTGTGTAGATTTTTCATATATAAACATTACTTCCTATTACCACTACCATTGTACATAAGAACAGACAGTTTGTTAAGTGGTTGACTATTGCCACACTGTCCAGGAAGGTATGTCTGACACCTCGAAAGAATTGCCAACATATTCAAGCGGTAGTTTGTAGGATCCCAGAGTGATATCAATCAGGGAATCATTCGAAACAACCAGGAAGTACTGAAAAGCTGTTTTGGCAGTCTAGTATGCGACTCACTGGAGTACTCACCCACTGAGGTTTGAATTCAGGTCCTTTAGGTTACAAGGGAAACTTGTAGGTCATTCATTTACTGGGACCTGACTCAGTGGCCAGTCCATGAACTCTAACTTCAAACATGAAAACAACAATGATTATTCACTACAATAGGAATGATATCATCCTTACAGTTGATAGTACCAGCTCTCACTAAATCCCGTCATCCATTTTAAAACCGTGATACAAATCTTACATCCAGGAATCTCTGGGGCAGTGGATAATTTTCCGTTTGTCAATGTATTTTAAGTAGTACCGTAAAGTAGCAGAACGGCAGCTTCCAAATAATTCTGAATGACCAATCAAAATCAGGGGATGGATAAACACTTAAATTTGTTAGTATATTGTACGGTTGAATGCATAGACTTCTAAGTGGATAATTTTATCCTAACCTAACACCATTCTAAACTAAGCTTAACGTTAATCCTACAGCTATCTTAGGCGAAGTTAAACTTTCGACACCACTAACTACCAATCAGCGAATTATCCGATGAGATTCACGAACGATGTCGAATTATCCAGTAAGGTTCACGAACGCAGTTCAATGTTGTATAGCGCTTGATTCATTTCTAATGCGTGACCTTACAAAGCTATTGTTGCAATTCGAGGAGGTTAGCGTTTTCCAGTATTCCCTGGATTTGAGTTGCGCCGGAAAGAGCGAATTTGTTTGTGTGGTGGTATCATGACTTTAAAAAGCTATACCAAATCAACTGATGGGTTTGTTCATCGTTGTGCTATATGTTTGAAGCCTACTAACGCTAGAGAGAGTAAGCTGATAATTGTAATATTTCGTAGGAACTTTTTTCGCTAGGTCGCTTCTCTCCCTAAGGATAGCAGATAGAGAAGCAACTACTCTTATACCTATTATTACCAGACTTGTTAAGCGGGGGTCAATTATACACACCGACGAGTGGAAAGGCTACAATTCACTATCATCTCTGGGATATATTCATCATAGAGTCAACCATTCAAGTGATTTTGTGGATCCCGTTACGAGGACACATACAAATTCTATTGAAGGATTTTGGGGCAGGTTGAACAACAGGATAAGGGCTATAAATGGATCTCATTTATGGTCATTTGGATGAATATTTGTACAGGATATGGTGTAACTTCTCCATTGACAGTCCCATGCTAAACTGGGAGATTTTTCTCTCACATGTTCGAGAAAGATATCCCATGTAACTTTTTTATTCTCTATTTTATGCTTTTTTCTACAAATATACATTTCCATTCATCATATATGCCTCTTTAATGTGACTGGTCCGTTCAAGGTCGTTTGCTGATTGGTTGTTAGTGGTGTCGAAAGTTTAACTTTGCCCTATCTTAATCAACTCTTAGGCCAGAAAATATTGTAAACTCAGATCAGCAGCAAACTCTGAAAGCAGAATAATATGTACTGTTCGTGATCACTTGAATGATTGATCCCCATTAGGCCATTTCGAAGAAACTGGATGATCTCTGATATTCTATAAGTTTGCTATTTTCGCTACGGATGCAACGTATTATTATTCCTTTGGGTTCCACAGGATTCAGATCTTCATTTCGTTCTATTCTGCGAGGTCCTCTTTAGCTTGCTCCACGTTTGCACATAGTCTCTGATATGTAGTAACATGATGTCTACCTTGTTTTGACAGTCTGTTATATTTTGCTATGTGTATATTGATCGACATTTCATTATAACTGACAATATGCTTTGTTTGTCCATTAACTAAATAAACAATGTATGACCTTTTTATCACATGACATTACAACCAATTAGAATCCAATGATGGTAAGGTAATCTACTATCTGTCTTATTGGTTCATGTGTATTAGTCATTTTCATATATACTTTTGCACTGTACACTTTTACATACACTTGTTCTCACATTTCGTACACTACGTACCCTTCCACTCTCACATTTGTGTGACAGTCATTTTTTCCCCTTGTTTGGAAAGCATACGTATCATCGTGAACGAGGTGGTCTTCTGATTTTCCTCTTTCCGCGTCAGACTATTAACCACTCGACGAGTACATAACAATCTCTTATCTCCTTCTCACAAGATCTCTATGTTACACTCGTACCTAGCGCTAACTCATCGTTTCCCGCTAAAGTCCCACTCGAGCGATGGCCTGAAGCCCGGTGTTATCCAACAGTCTCCTCAATATGCAACTGATCCACCTCCTTTTTTCGGCATATCTATTGAGCAATAGGCTGTAGATTAGTTAGTTCCCAAAGTTTCTCGTAGCTAACTTTTCTGGTCATCAGATCTTTAGTATGGAGCGAAAGTGAAAGCTGTTGATAAAGGTCTGGGATTTGCTGGAAATGCTTTTCCTGACTCACTTACCACATTTCTGACCCATAAGTTAGAACTGACTGACTTAATATTTGTGTGAGAAATCCAAATTCTCCTCTTAATGCTGTGTAAGTGCAGAAGATCCCCACACTGGTTTCAGACTGATGAATGTCTGTTTTGCGTTTTTTATCCTGACTAGTTTTGACATCCTCATCCGTGCTGACTATGCATAGTTGGAACGATGCTGGGTAGATAAATGAAGGAAGTGACTTCTTTTATATTTATTTTGTTGATAGTGATTGGTTTTGGTTATTAGTGTTGCTGTTGGTTGGTCATTTATCTACCTCATCTCCGTCTTCTCTATGTTCACTAGGAGTCCTGTCATCACTGACAGTCTCTTCTACCAAGCCGCCGGTCTTCATCCGTAGGTCTTCGAATTTGTATGATATTAGACATAGACCATCAGCGAAATCCATATCTTCTAGAGTCTTCTTGTCAGTTCAGCATATTCCTGTCTTCTCCCTCCCACGCATGGTGCGTCACATACTGCAATCCACTACAATAAGGAACATCATTGGGGATAGTGGGCAGATGGTTTTTATCCATCTCCTCTCCTCATATTGGAGGCTTCCCTGAGATTTTCGTTATGAATCACTTGACATATTGCACTATCAAATAGCTGTTGAGTAAGATTGATAAAGATTAGGAATATACTGTAGTGTTGAAGAAGTTTGCAAATTACTTCATGGTCAGCGCTGTCGAAGGACTTTTCAGGCTAGATGAAGTTGAGCTAGAGGTTTCTCTGCCACTCTATACTTTGTTTGATGATGATGATAATGCGTGAAGTAGCTTTTTACTGAATCCAACTTGTTCCAGGAGGAGTTGTGCATCCAGTGCTGTTGTAGGTTGTTGTCATGTGTTTTGATTGCTACACGATTTAGATAAAGCAATAAGAAGATGTAATTTGTCTGAATCGTGTAATGTATTTGCGCAACACATTTCGAAAAATCTGATCACACATGAACTTGTCATAGGAATATATATGAAATTAATAAAGAGCTAAGAGGTGAGAAAATAGACCACTTAGGTCAAGTTAAAAGGACATATTCAAGGTCGAAATAACAACGAAGACCACTAAACCAAATAGCAGTGGTAATAGTACATCTGCTATGGTATCAAAACAAAATTTATCAAAGAAGGTTTAATGTGATGACGAATTGTTGCTTTGAACGCATAAAGGTGGCTTGAACTTTCTAATTGCTAGGGCTTCCACAAACTTAAGGATACACCCCAAACACGTTTTATAGATAGGTTTGAAAGATGTGCTGACGTCAATTTTATGTCCTGTCTCTATCATATGTTTCGCAATAGAAGAGCTTGGTCTCCTGTTCTCACCGTTAATAGGTTCCGAAGATTCCATTTTTGTTTCTAGGGCTATTTAGGAATATGCTACAAGATTACTTAAAGTACTCCAAAGTTTTGTTCTCCTCTGAACGCAGGAAATAAATAGTAGTAATAGTAGTTGTTTTTACATTAACTCTTGTGTAATTGATGAAGATTTATAGGCATAAAATCTTATTTTTCTTTGGTATTGTTCTCTTGTCAGCTGAATGATGGACATTATCACTTTTCATGCCAATAAACAATTAACTGTCTAGACAGTTTCACTTCCCACATTCACAGACAGAAATATCGATAGATAGATAGATAGGTGTACTTCGTTTGTTTATATTAGTGTTAAATGCACACATACTATCAAGTTGTAACACAGATTGTACAGGGTATATACTTCAGACTGTACTGTCAACATGATATTAATACAAAAGTTTAGAATTAGTACTCTATGAAATCTATCATAATCTCTTTTCACCAAACGAAGTCATCGTTTTATCTTTAACTTTAGAATGAATAGAAACTGAAGCGTTTATCTTCATCTAAACAGATGGATCTGCATTGTATTTTTTTTAAAGTCTTAAATACCTTAGAAATAGATATCTGCATAAGAATACTACCTTATATATGGGTGCAGAAAAGATTCTTTGTTTTGTGAAAGTATTTTTATTTTGTTGGTTTGTAGGGATTTGTTTGATTTCAGATCAGTTCTTGAAGTGATATCATTCTAAGAATTATTTAAATCCGGAAAGTATTAGACAGCTGTTTTGGTTGTAGTTTTCGACTCCTCCTGTGTATGCATCTATAGCCAGCTCCACCAGAGATCCAAACCACGACCTTTACATTGCAATGAGAGTTTTATGATGTTTAGCCCCTGGGAGGAAGTTCAGTGGGCTGATCAAACTTGAAATGAGTCAGATCTCTTCAAACCGGCACTTGAAAAAAAAAATAAGCGGAAGACTTACACGGTATGTTGTAATTACATACATCCATTTTAAAAGCTCTGGTTTAGTGTAAGTGTGTGCGCGCACGATTATGTGTGTGTGTGTGGTTTATGTACGTAGTCTGCCTATTTAATCACTTATATATAAATCATTGTGATTTTCCAACAGAAGCGAATTAGACTGATGCAGTCCATTAAGCACAGGTGAAGCTATCGACATGTTTCATAGAGTTATAAGTGCATTGCTTTATTCCTGTGTGAAACGATCATATGTTATTATTATTATTATATTATTGTATCCTTTAGTTCCTAGAGGAATATAGGGCTTCAGCTGCGCACCTCCATTGCCTTCTGTTTTCTGACAACTTTTTCACCCCGCTCCAGGTCTGTCCACATGCTTTCATCTCCTCTTCACATGACCTCCTCCTTGGACGACCAACTCGCCGCCTCCATTTCGGGTTCCACTAGAGGGCTTGTCTAGGATGTCACTTGATGGTTTGTTTCCTCAGCGTATGGCCAATCCATATCCATTTCTTCCTGCCTATTTGTTTCACAATCGGTTCCTGCTGTGTTGGTTCGCTCATTTCCAGAGATCTCTGTTGCCGATCTTTTCTGGCCGGCCATCTGATCTTGAGCATTGAGGGAAGACAACTGTTAATGAAGGTCTTTAGTTTGTTTGAGATGCTCTTTATGACTAGCCAAGTCTCTGATCCGTATAGTAGCACTGACTTCACATTTGAGTTGAAAATCCAGATCTTATTTTTGATGCTGAGTGCTGTTGACCTCCACACAGATTTGAGAGTAATGAAAGCCTGTCTTGCTTTTCCGATTCTGGCTTTGATGTCCTCGTCAGTTTCGCCTGTAGTTGAAACGATCATATGTTACTTAGAGAAATTTTATGCGTTCAGTTCAGTGATAAATAATTCTCTAAACTTACTAACTTATAACTTCCATCATTGTTTATCTGAAGGTGCATTGTCTAGCGTCCACATCATTTGACACGCTGTAGTGTTATATGCACTTGTTTGTGTAGGAACGCTGGTTGGTCAAGCGATAAATCACCGCTCTACATTGTTGATTCCGAAATATATTCCTCCGGTGTCAAATATCGCAACAATTCCTAAGAAGACTCTCTTCATGAACCTAGAATTCAAAGGTGATGTCGCAGCGGAAATTCTCAGAAACCGCCTTTCTAAATTTCTGAAGAAAACATTTCCAACAGCCACTCTACGTATCACATTTTCCTGCAGACAGGTAATCCAGTCTAACGCTAAGGACAAGATACCGCTTTTGGCCACTTCAATGTGTATTTATCAATTTACTTGCTCGTGTGGAGCAAAGTATATCGGCCGTGCGCAACGTCAAGTCCACAAACGTATTCTGGAACACTGCTCAGCTTGGTTAGCCAGAGGAGAAAAGAAGAATAGCAACATCTCGATCCTCGAATACCTTGTCATCGCCAGACATCGAGCACCCTCATATGAATGCTTCACAATATTACACAGAGTCCCCCAATACCGTAAAAAGGGACTTCGGATACTCCATCTGTACATAGCTGAAGCATTAGCTATTCGAGATCTGAAACCGGACCTGTGCATACAAAAGCGGCACATACATTCTCTTGCCCTACCATGGCCAGAGTAAAGTTCTTACTACAATTTTGCTTCTTTCCTTTATTATGTAAGTTCACTATTATTATTATTGCTAATACTTTTATTATCATTATTATTTCCATTATCCTTATTTTATTACTACTCTACTACTGTTTATCAATAACGTTGCTTTTTCACACAGATTTTATACAAAAACACTTTATAGTCTTTCCACTTGTTCCCGTCCATTTTACACGAGCTTACTGATTAGTCATTATCTCACACTTATTACTTCATGCCAACTTCTGTCTCCTTTCTAAATGACAATTAGTCATCCCTTCTTACACCTTACATTATATGATACAATTTTTCAAGGATAAAATTTACCAGTATCTGATTGGTTTAAAGATTTCTTTGTTAATTATAATTACGATTGTACAGCAAATGAAACAGAATGGTCGAAAAGAAAATTTTCCTCGCTGTTTGTACCTTTTGAATAATTAGTTTACTGTTTTGATTTCCCCTAGAAATAGTTATCTGATCTAAGGAGAATGGGTGCATTGGGAGTTGAAGGATATCCGCGTATATCTGCACATATTGCGTAGTCGTCCTTCATCTTCTTAGCCTATAAGCATTGCTAGATGACGTGAGCGGTCTACATCTATTACATCTACCCACGTCAGTCAGTAGTATAAATCACTATGCTAATTTTCTTAATGATTGACACTTTCTTTACGGAAACCATTTATTGTGATTTGAAAATGTCTTGTTTCCTAGGAAAACTGTGGTCCACTCCCATCTCCGAAAGTACGATCTATAACAGAAGATTTTAAGTGTGAATATTACAATTCCACCCGTTTAGGTTGCCAGTGCCAATCGCCATCAACGGGAGAGATTTATCAGACGTTACTTCCTTCATTTATCCACACAACCAGCATCGTTTATAACTACAAGCAGTGGGAACGGATGAAGGTGTCAAAGACACGTAGCATTGGAAAGGCAAGATACGCCCTCATCAACTTCAAATCAGTTTGGATATTTTCTGTACTTACTCAACATAAACAAAATGACCCGAATTTTCAATACCAATGTCAAGTTGATCATTTCTTCTATGCAAATGAGAAAGTTGGCGAGCATGTCACAAAAACGATTTCCAACGAGTTACAGACCTTTATCAACAGCTGCCTCCTTCGCTGGCTGCCTCCATACTGAAGATCATATGGCCAGAAGGAATCAGTAACAAGAAACTCCACAGTGGAACAAACCAACAGGCGAGAGCCGATCGCTCAACAAATATGTTGGAGAAAGTGGAGATTCATCGGTTGGGCATACATTGAGGAGGCTGTCAAATGACATCATGCCCAACGCAAGTCATCGTTCGAGTGGAATTCAAATGGGAAGCGAGGAGTGGGTCGTCGGTGTGAGGGTGACATGGGCAATCGTGAACCTAGCTGACGAGAATGGTCGAAAATAAAACAGAGTGGAGATGTGTTGTTGAAGCTTTATTTTCCACTCAAAATCCAAGGGAACAATAATAATCAATAATATTTGCGATTGTACAGCTGAGAAAATGAATTCACCGAAAAGAGACTCTTCGCTGAACTACAGGTCTTCTTTCTATGAATATTCGGATGGGGATTTCTGTTGAACTAAAAGGTCACCAAGTTTCAAGCAAGTTACTGAGGGATAAAATACCAATGGGTTCGATACACTCAAATTTAACGCTATTGACCAGACTTCAGTTTATATATCGGGGATACTTGGAACTCTGGAGTTTATCGGAAGCTTAACAGAAAATCTGAAATCGAGCTGCTTTCAATGATTTCAATTGTTTTATAAATTACATCGAAAAAATGGTGCTACTTTACAATGTTAGTAGTTCATTTTAATTGTCGAAAAAATACTGTAATAACCACCTGATGACTAGGGAAATATTTGTAATTATTTTGGTAAATTACTATTATTCCCTTAGGTTCCTCGTGGGACATAGGGCTACAACATCACATCCACACTTCATTCTGTTACATGCCTGTGTCTTTACCCGGCTCAACGACTGCCCACAAACTTTCATCTACTGCTTACACTATCTGCTGCATATCACTACCCGTCATTTCGTTTTCGGCTTCCATTAGAGGGCCTGGTGCTCATTGTTACTCAATGATCTTTTCCGTATGTGTCCATATCATTTCTAATTCCTTCTGAATATTTTTAGGCAATCGGCTTTTGATTGACTCACCGTCAGACTTCCATGTATGTAGTCCTTCCTGGCTGGTCATCTGTTCTTCAGGATTGAGCAATAAGGACAACTTTTGATGAAAGTCTTCAGTCACCGGTTGGAAATGCTTTTAGTGACGCATCAAGTCTCTGATGTAGATTTCTTTACTAATTTCACTCTTATGAAGGTTTATCTTGACATCTTTTACATTTTCATTTTTGTGCCACGTGTAGTTGAAACGATGCTGTATAACCAGGTAAGTGAAAGAAGTGACTTCCATTGAACTCCCCTCGTTCACACGGAAACAGTAGTTGTAAGCGCAATATCGCTTGAAATTAAGTCACGCGTAGATAAAGGCTATCCCGGTCCAGAACAAACAAGAAGCCGGTCACTGTTTCTACGGTACTATTAATAAACAAATCAATAATTATATATACAACAAACCTTAACGGTTTCAAGAGTACAAAGCACAACGCTTAACAGAAAGCAAGGTACCGCTATCAGAGCGGAATAACGTTAAAACCAAAATTGCGAACTAGCCGAAACCAGACACGACCGTTCAGGTAAGCAGTCAGTAGAAGAATGAACCCAAGTAAGGTATGGCATAAAACAGAGAGCGTTTAAGAGAGATAGACCGAGCATAGGCACAAAGATAGAATTTAATTGGCTACTTAACCAGGTAGGAAAATACAGATGAAAATCAATAAATAAGATAAACTCGACAGAATAGTACAAAGTTAGACATGGGTCAGCAAAAATAACAGTTCACAAAATACTCTGATTGGGCCATGAGTTCAAATGTCTGACTAAACAGATCGAGGTAAAAACACATACACACAGTTCATTAAACAAGCAGGGATAGACACGTTAGGCATGGATAATTGGGTTGCAACAACTCTAGGCTGATCCGGGACAGGTTGACTTGATTCAAGGATGGGAATAGAATTGATCTTACAGTAGTGGTACCAATTCGTAGGCTGCTTAAGATTTGGACTGCTAATACACAATTCGGGGGACTGTCTCCTTTCTCTTTCGTTGTAGTCAACTAAAGATATCATTGGATCTGGACTTCACCGATGATTTATGTCTGATTTCCCACAAACTGGAAGATACGCAAGTGAAAAGCAACAAGTTGGCGATAGAAGAAGCATCAAAGATAGGACTTCAGGTGAACATAGAGAAAACAGAGGTGATGAAGATTCCTGGCCAACACCAACAACAACAACGACAGCGGACAACAATCAGCATAAATGGGAGGAACCTCAAAGAAACAACCTCCTTCACCTACCTGGGAAGCATCGTTTCAACTACAGGCCAACGGAACTGACAAGGATATAAAAGCCAGAATCGGAAAAGCAAGACAGGCTTTCATTACTCTCAAATCTGTGTGGAGGTCAACAGCACTCAGCATCAAAAATAAGATCTGGATTTTCAACTCAAATGTGAAGTCAGTGCCACTATACGGATCAGAGACTTGGCTAGTCATAAAGAGCATCTCAAACAAACTAAAGACCTTCATTAACAGCTGTCTTCGCTCAATACTCAAGATCAGATAGCCGGTCAGAAAAGATCAACAACAGGGATCTCTGGAAATGAGCGAACCAACACAGCAGGAACCGATTGTGAAACAAATAGGCAGGAAGAAATGGATATGGATTGGCCATACGCTGAGGAAACAAACCATCAAGTGACATCACTAGACAAGCCATTGCTCAAGTGGAACCCAACAGAATGGGAAGAAACGAGTTGGTCGTCCCACGGTGGGGTGACTTGGAGGAGGTCATGTGAAGAGGAGATGAAAGCGTGTGGGCAGACTTGGAGCGGGGTGAAAACGTTGGCAGAGGACCGAACGCAATGGAGACGCGCGGCTGAATCCCTATGTTTCTCTAGGAATTAAAAGAAATAATAATAATAAATATATCACTTTCAGCTGGGTATTTTTTTTAACCACTCAACAGATCACATTTTGTGTCCACCATCAATATGAATGAAGCTTATAGACATCAATCAAATGAGTGTCCTTGAATTAATTAGCTCAAATCGTGGATTTCATGATGACATTCTGTAAATTGACATGAGTAGACAGAAAACATTCACATCAAGCTTTGTTGATTGCAAACCAGTCAGACTGAAGTAGTCTAAACACTGAAGGACTATATGAGAAGTTTCCGGTTGAACTCATCATCCATGTACGTGATTTGACCTAGCTCAGGAAGTTTAATCAGGTCATAGTACCCAAATTCTGGCTACTTGGTGTTGTTCTCTCCAGCTGGGTTCACGATTGCCCATAATCTCTCATTTCCTCTCCAACCCCACCCACACAATCTCCTCCGTGTCACCCTCACACCGACGACCCACTCCTCGCTTCCCATTTGAATTCCACTCGAACGATGACTTGCGTTGGGCATGATGTCATTTGACAGCCTCCTCAATGTATGCCCAACCGATGAATCTCCACTTTCTCCAACATATTTGTTGAGCGATCGGCTCTCGCCTGTTGGTTTGTTCCACTGTGAAGTTTCTTGTTACTGATTCCTTCTGGCCATATGATCTTCAGTATGGAGGCAGCCAGCGAAGGAGGCAGCTGTTGATAAAGGTCTGTAACTCGTTGGAAATCGTTTTTGTGACATGCTCGCCAACTTTCTCATTTGCATAGAAGAAATGATCAACTTGACATTGGTATTGAAAATTCGGGTCATTTTGTTTATGTTGAGTAAGTACAGAAAATATCCAAACTGATTTGAAGTTGATGAGGGCGTATCTTGCCTTTCCAATGCTACGTGTCTTTGACACCTTCATCCGTTCCCACTGCTTGTAGTTATAAACGATGCTGGTTGTGTGGATAAATGAAGGAAGTAACGTCTGTTAAATCATTCCTTTCGGTGGCGATCTTCGCCGGTTACTGTTGTTGCGCGGATTAGATGTTTATCCTTATTATCTCCGTCCTCTCTTTGTTCACCTATAGTCTTGTCTTTGCTGACTCTTCAGCGAGCTGGTTGGTTTTCTCTTGCAAGTCTTCGAGTTCGTGTGACATTAGACATATATCATCTTCGAAATCCAGATCTTTCAGAGTCTTCTTATGAGTCGTTCCCGGTGCACAGTCTGACGCATAATCCAATCCACCACAATTAAGAACATCATCGGTCATAATAGACAGCCTGCTTGCACTTCGAACGCCTCGCTGAGTTTTCCGCTGCGGATCAGCTGGCACATGTCGCTGTCATATAGCAGTTGGATTAGGTTTATAAATACTTGAGGTACACCATAGTGTTGAAGTAGTTTCCAAACTATATCTCAGTCAACGCCGTCAAGGCCTTTTCTAAGTCGAAGTTGAGGTAGAGGTTCGTCTACTATTCTATGCCTTGTTTGATGACAATGCATAGAGTTGCAATTTGATCAGCACATAATTTGCTTTTCCCGAATTCACCCCGTTCCTGTGGGTGGAGTTCTGTGTCCAGTACAACCTTTACTCTCACTCCAAGATGATGCGACTTAGTATTTTACTTGGGATGGTGAAGAGAATGGTTCCACCTCAGTTCCTGCATAGACCTAGGTAGCCCTTCTTTGGCAGCTTGACGAGCTAGCCCTTCTTCCAGTTGGTCGGTACCTTTCCTTCCATCCGGACCTTTTTCAGTGACGGTGTGAGCACATCTGAAGCAGACTCTGGATCGGTTTTCAGTGCTTCGGGAGTAATTCCATCTGGTCCTGCTGCCTTCCTAGTCTTCAGTAACTTGATCGCATTCAGAATTTCTGCTTTCGTTGGAGGATTGATCTGGTAGGTAGTTCTGTGCGCGCTGTTGATGGTATTTCTGGGTGAGTTGCAGGGGATGGTCAATTCAAGGTTTCTTTTAGGTGATCATCCCACTGTTTTATTTGTTTCTTCTGATTGGTAATCGATTTCCCGTGAACATCTTTATTGGTTTCATAATCTGCGTTGATCTCTTCCTGGACAGAGACCTGGTTACCTGATTTAATCTTGTGAGGTTTCTTTTACCTGCTAACCAGTGTGTCGCAGAATTGTCGTTTGTCTTTCCTGGCACTCTTCTTCACCTCTTTATTCAGTGCAGTACATTGAAATCAGGTTCTTCTTCTGTAACCCATCTTCGCACTGAGTCATTTTCTCCTTCACCATCCTCCTCTTCTCGATCAGCATCCAGGTAGGAGTCCGTTGATAGCCATTCCTTCTGTTGTCTCTTCTCTCTTCTTAGAACATTTGTACAAGTTTCCTTGAACATCATCTTCAGCTAGTTTCAATGTTCTTTCAGGCAGGTTTCCTCAATGATGCCACATAGTGTATTTTTAAGTCAAATAGGTGATAATTGTTTTCAACTTGATATGAATTAGAAGAGGTTTAGAAACGCAGGGATAGAACGAATTACAGGTGTGAACAAAATGAGCATGGAAACAAATTGAAATCAAAATTTTTCAACTTGAAATGTTAGTTAGAAGGTATGAATATAGATTACAAGAGGCATAGAAACAAAAAATTACACAGGATTAGAATATAATTGTAAAATGGTTATTCTAAACGGATTACAAGTGTGATTAGGAGGAGCATGGAAACAAAATTTAATTTTGTTTTAATTTTATTTCTCCAGTTATCAAATATTAATTTTTGCATACGTTGTAACTATTTTCTAATCCTATGAAATCTTGTCTCTAAGCCCCTTGTAATCTATATTCGTACCTTCAAACTTTCATATCAAGTTGAAAATTATTATCACCTTCGTTACTATGTGGAATTAAACAAATAATAATTGTAACCATGTAAACTAATCTATATAAATGCGATTGTACAGCTGCTTTTGAGAATAAAGTCACCGAAAAGATATCTTTGCTGAACTTCGTGTTCTCTTCTTTCCAATGTCCATATGGGTATTTTCCATGTACGCAAGTTTAGTCAAATAACGCACGCAACAAATTGGTGAGCTCGACGATAACTTGTTGACCCCAACGACAACTTGTTCATCCCGACCCAATCTTTACACTTGCTGAATTAATAAAACTGTAACTTTCTCGGATCTATATTAATATAATAGACATTTCGAAATCATTCTTGTATTTTCTCATCGCACAACTTGCAGTAATTTGTGGTAAGCATCTGCATTGCATGTTTTTCTGTTTTGCCATACTCTTAGCGTGCATAATTTTCGCTATTTTGTTACTGTTAAACCATTTTTCTACGAATTGTAACATGTCTTCCAATACCTCTAATAACTTAGAACTGGGATCTGTTAGTACTATTTCACTTACTGTACCAGTTTTTAAGCCCAGAGACCCCCATCTTTGGTTTGCACGACTGGAAAATTATTTCACTGCCAATAAGCTCACTTCACAGACGGCTAAATTCGGCATTTTGAGTACAGTACTACCAGACGAAATCGCCGAACAGGTTCGACAATACATAGTTCAACCTAGCACAGACGCTCCTTACGACAAGTTGAAGGAAGAGGTACTTCGATGCACTTCACTTTCTGATAGGCAAACACTCGATCGTTTGTTATGCAATGTAGAGCTAGGTGATAAAACCCCATCGCAACTCATGAGGCATATGCAAAGCCTAGTAGCAGGAAGAGAAATCGATAAACGTCTCTTTTACCAAATCTGGCAGCGACGACTGCCTGCAAACATTCAGCAAGTTCTTGCTTTCGGAGACGACGACATTGACATAGAAAGGCTCGCCAAAATTGCGGATCGCATGTACGAGAGGTCAACACCTCAATCTGTTGCTTCCACTAGCAGAATACCAGACACTCACGACAGGATACAGACTCTAGAACACCTTACTGAGTCAGTTAGCAGCACTGACCACACACACGACCAGGCCGTTCTAGAAGCTCGTCTCGTCGACGTCTTTCTCGGTCACCCAGCACGTCACGACATCACGATACTATTTGCTGGTACCACCGTAGTTACGGAAGCAATGCACGACGGTGTCGTTCACCTTGCAACTTTCAGGCTAAACCAAAAGATATATCGTCATGTATGAAAACTTCTACTGTTGGCAATCTACGATCTAGCAGTCGTTTGTTTTATGTAACAGATAGAAATACCGGTACTACGTTCTTAGTCGACACAGGAGCAGAGGTTAGTGTTCTCCCTCCGTCTACGCAGGAACGTCAACATCCTGACCCTGCAGTTACGCTCCAAGCCGTTAATAAGTCTAATATTGTTACATATGGTAGTAAACGAATGACTTTAGATTTTGGTCTGCAGAATACCTACACTTGGTCTTTCATCATCGCAGACGTTCCATCCCCAATCCTTGGTATAGATTTTCTACAGCAACACAAACTGCTAGTTGATCCGGTAAGCCCTAAGCTTATAGACTCGCTCAATAAAAGGTACATCGCTGGTACGATTAGCCGTGCATCATCGCTGAACTTGATGGTCACACGCACACCAGCATCTCCATATACTGACTTAGTAAATCAGTTCCCTGACCTTCTACAACCCTCTTTCCGAGCAACAGAACTAAAGCATCAAGTGGTTCATCACATTAAAACCACTGGACCACCAGTTTTTGCACGTCCTCGACGCCTTGACCCACATCGACTTAAAATCGCAAAAACAGAGTTCGATAAAATGTTAGAGCTCGGCATTATTCGACCATCCAACAGCTCTTGGTCTTCACCGCTGCACATGGTACCCAAAAAGTCTTCTGGTGAGATACGGCCGTGTGGGGATTATCGAGCTTTAAACAAGCAAACGGTACCTGATCGATACCCCATACCGCATATTCACGATTTCGCCAGCAACTTGCCAGAGGTTAAAATTTTCTCCAAAATCGACCTTGTCAGAGCGTACCATCATATTCCCATCCACCCGGATGACGTTCCAAAAACTGCTATCACCACGCCATTCGGCTTATACGAATTCGTGCGCATGCCTTTCGGGCTGATGAACGCCGCTCAGACATTTCAACGTCTCATCGACCAAGTACTCCGCGGCCTGCCCTTCGTCTACGCATACATTGACGACTTACTAATTGCAAGTGCAGACGAAACCGAGCATGTGAAACATGTGAAGACGGTGTTTGAAAGACTTCACAAATACGGCATGACTATCAATTTAGATAAATGCGAATTTGGTAAGAAATCACTGAAATTCCTCGGTCACTTGATTGACAATCAAGGAATTAGACCAGTCCCCGACGATGTACAAGCTATCAAAGACTATCCATTACCAGATTCTTTCAAGAAACTACGGCGATTTTTGGGTCTAGTCAATTTTTACCGGCGTTTTATCCCGAACTGTGCTAGAGTTTTGCAACCGTTGACCGACTGCTTACGTGGACATAGTCGTTCATTCCATTTGCCTGCAGAAGCTGTTAAAGCATTCGAAGCTGTTAAACAATCGTTAAATGACAAGACGCTCTTAGTCAGACGCCAGAATGACGCCCCCCTGTCTCTCATGACAGATGCTTCAGATGTCGCCATTGGGGCAGTGTTACAACAGCAGGTACATGGCGAATGGCAACCCCTTGCATTCTTTTCGAAACGACTGAATCCTACTCAATGTCGATATAGCACCTTCGGTAGAGAGTTATTAGCTGTTTATTTAGCAATCAAGCACTTTCGACATATGCTGGAAGGTACACCTTTTACTGTCTTTACAGACCACAAAGCTCTAACGAAAGCCTTATCAGCAAAACAGGATAACTACTCTCCACGTGAACTACGACATCTCGAGTTTATATCCCAGTTCACCTCCGATCTGCGACACATAAAGGGTAAAAACAATGAAGTGGCAGACGCTTTATCACGTATGCACATTGATAACATTGTATGCCCAGACATCGACTACGAACATCTCTCAAACTTACAACGAGATGACGCCGAACTCAAAAAGATCATGTCTTCTAAAACAACATCTCTAAACCTCGAGGCAATTCCTTTTGGCACGACAAAAGTTATCTGCGACACCTCTACGGGTAAATATCGACCTTTCGTTCCAATAGCTATGAGACATACAGTATTCGAGAAGTTACATAACTTGTCGCATCCTGGTGTTAGCGCTACTACCAAGCTACTAAGAGAAAGATTTATCTGGCCAAACATTAACAGCGACGTTAAGAAGTGGACACGAAATTGCTTGTCTTGTCAAAGAGTCAAAATCAACCGGCACACCAAAGCACCACTTGGTCGCTTCCCTAACCCCGACTCTAGATTTGACCATGTACATGTAGACATAGTTGGTCCACTGCCTCCTTCCAATGGTTTCAACTATATTCTAACCTGCATTGACAGATTTACTCGTTGGCCAGTAGCAGTTCCATTAATCGACGTCTCAGCTGAAACGGTAGCTAAAGCTTTAGTCGAAAACTGGATAGCCAACTTTGGTGTCCCATCAATTATCACTACAGACAGAGGTGCCCAGTTTGAAAGCCGATTTTTTGACCAGTTAACTGAATTACTAGGCATTAAACGAATACGAACGACAGCGTATCATCCTAGTTCCAACGGTATGGTCGAACGATTTCATCGACAACTCAAAGCTGCGCTCGCTGCTTCTTTGACTCAAAACGATTGGTCAACCAAACTTCCACTAGTATTACTTGGTATACGAGCTGCTATAAAGAAAGATATTGGCTGCTGTGTTTCCGAACTAGTCTATGGAACAACATTACGATTACCAGGAGAATTTTTCACCCCGGGTAACCAAGTTCCACACGATATGACTGGTTACGTGCACCAGCTAAAACGACACATGAACGAGCTAAAGACATCACTTCCACGTCAGCAGGAACGAGCGTCATACATCCCGTCACAACTGACAGACTGTACTCACGTCTTCGTCAGGAGAGAAGGTGTACAACGACCACTTCAACCCGCTTATGATGGCCCATTCAAAGTTCTAAACAGAAACGCGAAAGTTATCACGATAGAAAGATTGAATAAAACAGAAGCCATCAGTATCGACAGAGTCAAACCAGCGTTCCTCGACGATTTCGAAGTCAACAATAAGGACCAGCTGAACGACGTGCCAACACCTACATCTGCACAAGCTTCAACGTCGACAGAGAAGCCTGCGAAAACAACACGATCTGGTAGACGAGTCCATTGGCCTAAACGTTACGTGCAAGTCATCGAAATATAACTTACTACGAATTTTCATTTTTATTATCTTTATTCGTAATTGTCATTTGATTACTCATTTAACTGATTAATATTTTCATACATAAATCACGTCACTATTATTTTAACATCGATATTTCCGGTATTATTACACTTAATCACATCTCGCTTATAATGCACTTATCGTTCTCGTCTACAGACTACAGATCCTCGGCAATTTTATCGTTCCTTATATATTCTATTACGATTGGCGATTCCACTTTCCCTAGATTATCGCATTTATTATCGATTTTATCAACCGCATTAAACTGCTCATTTTTCAGCTTAATAAATCGCCTTCTGTGTACTATCGCTGCAACGTATTGCGCTGACGCATGTTATTTTCGAACACTTAAATGTATTTTTTTTATATTTCAGGGTTCTGGTGGGGGAATTATGTATTACTCCTACACGAACAGTAAACATGCTTTTTATTCTAATTTGCATACTGGTATTATATGTGTACACAGACCGATTATATGTGTATTTCGCAAATATTTGTCAATTTACTGTTGAATACTGCCTTGACACAATCTAAATATTGACTGCTGATATAACAAGCGATCGCAAAATTCGCAAGTGGCATTTGGTACTACGTTCCAGGCGTCGACAAGCCACGACGTCCACGCACGTTAATAAAAGTGGAGAAGTAATAGAATATGCGCGTAAGCAAATTTAGTCGAATAACGCACGCAAGAGGTGCACAGCAACAGTTATGCGAAATGTCAACACTCACACCAAAAACTAACGGGCAAAAAGACGCATGAATAAACACAAACAAACGCAAAAGCACACACACGCGAACACACCAACAGACAGACACACAGACACACACGTCATCAATGTCTCATCGAGAGTCGTCAGTCACCGTCTCTTCATGTCTTAGCTGATTGGCCAACACGTGTCACACGTTGTTTTTTCACTTCTCTCCGGAGTGTCCACATCGCGATTCAGGCGATTGCATGAATCCACTCGTCCCCGTATTATTATTATTATTATTATTATTATTATTATTATTTCTACTCGTGGTTAATGTGGTCAGCATGTGGACAAGAGACACACTTCATAGTCACTTCAGTTTCCGTCGACCACAAACACCACTTCCACGCCACCACGAAACATCCCTCATCTTACTTACTCCGCCTAATCCCAGTCCTCAGAATACGCCTCCAAATACAAGTCGAAAGTCAACTTCATCCGAAACTGGAATTCTCCTTGTGCAACATCGCCCTCCTAACCACCTCCGTCTCTCGACTCCACACCCCCTTCGTATTCCTTGTATTGTCCAGCCCACGTCCACCTAGGTGGTCATGGACACATCCGTGTCGTAGTGAGCGCGTGAGTTCATGCACTTTGCAGCGTGTCGGTGTGTCAGTGCGTGCATGATTACACGTGCATGAGTACACTCTCTCGCTTGTGGCAGATTGAGTATGGCTTTTCAGTATGTGGTTGAGTGAGACAGTGAGTGTGGCGTTTCGCGTGCGTGCGCGCGCGCGGGCGCCTTTGTTCGTGTGTGTGTGTGTGTATGTGATTAAGTGTGCGTGGGCGTGTGTAAGCGTGCGTGTGTGTTTGTGTGTCAACGTGTGTGTGAGTTATTGAGCGAGTTTGTGAATTCGTGAATTCGTCAATGGTGGATTGATTGGGGATGGGATGATTTCCATGTGACATGTGTTGTGTGAGTGTATAATTCACATGGTGTGTGTGTGTCTGTCTGTCTGTCTGTCTATCGGTGTGTGCGCGTGTGTGTGCGTTTGCGTTTGTTTGTGTTTGTGCATGCGTCTTTGTGCCCGTCAGTGTTTGTTATGAGTGTCGACATTTCGCATAACTGTGGGTGTGCACCTACTAATCGGTGTATATCCATTCGCCTATCAGTTTCGACCGAAGGAGTGTTTACCTGTGGATCTCAGTGTTGCAATCTGTTCTTCTCCGAGTGTGTGAGTGTTTGTGTGACTGTGTGTGTGTTTGTGTGTATTGTGTGTTGGCTGGTGTGGTGTGGTGTTGTTTTGATTTTGTGTTGTGTTGTGTGTGTTGTATGGTGTTGTGTGGTGTTTCACGGTGTGGGTGAATGTGTGAGTGTGTGGTTGTTTGCATGTGAGAGGTGTTAGTGTGCGTTGATTGGCGCATAGAATGTTGATGGTTGTGTGTGGTGATTGTGATTGTGACTGTGATTGTTTGGAGTTGACGAGCGTTGAGGCGATCTGTGAGGTTTCCGTGGTGTAGTGGTCATCACGTCTGTCTAACACACAGAAGGTCCCCAGTTCGAGCCTGGGCGGAAACATCTGCTTTTCAACGTGACATCACACTCCCAATTACTCACACATGCATTCGCTACCACAAACACGACAACAAACACACCGACGAGTTCCACATGCACCACCTTCATTTACAACCAACCGCCAGTCACACACACACACACACTCCGATTCACACTCTCCAACACCCACTCATTCCAATCCCCCACTCTCTCAATCCCACTCACCCTTTTAGTGCAGATCTTACCTTTGAACTTTTTTTAAACTCGCACACCCACGGTGATAGACCTTTTCGACTTTTGAATTGTGAGTCTTCCGTACGTTCATTGGTTCGCTCTCTTGTTGTACTCTTTTTCTGCTCACTCTCCGAGCCTACCTCCAGCAACGTCTGCGGCTAAGTTGTACAGTCACTTTATTTATTAAATCTGTTGTTCATTTTCGTTAAACACAACTCATACTAAGAATTCTTTCGTATGATAGCTTTTAAACTTTGATTGAGTTAATCAGTACTTACACGATAGGTAGAGTACTGCTAAAGTCATAAGACGCTGAAGTTTTTAGTAAGTGTGGTGATATCGAGGACTATCTTAAGTCTAGCCTCAACACTTACAAGTGGTGAGCCCTTTTTCACCGTTTTCCGCCATAGTAGCTTAACGTGTTAACATTTCTTTTTACGTACTGTCTATTTTGTTATATTTTTTTCCTTCACGCACGGTTATAAATATTTGATTTGTTTTGTTTGTACTTATATTGGTTTTTTATCACCTTGTTAATATTTTGTATTGTGTGCAAGATGGCTGACGGGGGGTCATCAAGCTTTGACGCGGTGGCCCATATAGCCAAGCTATACGAGGAGATCTGTAGTATACGACAGGAGATGAACTCCAGGAGTCGTGGACGCAGTCCCTCGAGTTCGCGTAGTAGTAGACCCTTGTCACGTGCTAGCAGCAAGCGCCGACAGTCCCGAAGTAACCAGCCTGGAGTGTGCTGGTATCATCGACGTTACGGAGCAAAAGCCCAAAAGTGCACTCGCCCGTGCACCTTCGATGTTCAACAATCGGGAAACTAGCAAGCCAGCACGTACTGGCGACTAACGTCGCTGGCGAACCGCTCTCATGTCGCCTCTTCTATGTTACCGACCGTAACACTGGGATACGCTTCCTAATTGATACCGGAGCGGAGGTCAGTGTAATCCCACCCACAGTAGAGGAGCGCAGGCGGCCAATGTCTCTTCAACTACGAGCCGCAAACGGTTCGCCAATTGCTACGTTCGGCAGGCGCTTTATAGATCTTAACATCGGTTTGCGTCGTTCACTTCGTTGGGTCTTCCTGGTGGCAGACGTTACCACAGGTATAATTGGCATGGATCTATTGCAGCACTACCAATTACTGGTAGATACAGGTAATCATAAGTTAAGAGATCCTGTCACAAACCTCTCCGTCAGCGGTATCGTCACACAAGGCCCAGCCCTCAGCCCTGTATATGCCACACCCACTAGCACTGGTCCTTATTCGCATATACTGCAGTCTTTTTCAGATTTGTTCAAACCTAGCAGCGGCCTGCCATGTGCGACTTCCAACGTCACACACCATATTGTCACTACTGGCCCGCCAGTTTTCGCAAAGCCGAGGCGACTATCCCCAGAAAAACTAAAGGTTGTCAAAGCGGAGTTTGAGCATATGCTAGAAATGGGGATTATTAGGCCATCCAGCAGCCCGTGGTCCTCACCGTTGCACCTGGTACCTAAGAATAACGGTTTAGATTGGCGTCCTTGTGGCGACTACCGCAGACTAAACGCACAAACTGTTCCCGATCGCTACCCTGTCCCTCACATACACGATTTAACCGCCTCACTCAAGGGAGCTCGAGTATTCAGCAAACTGGACCTTACACGGGCTTACTACCAGATTCCCGTCGACCCCGAGGATATACCTAAGACTGCTGTGATTACACCGTTTGGCCTGTTCGAGTTTCTTCGAATGCCTTTTGGCTTACGGAACGCTGCCCAAACCTTCCAGCGTTTTATACATGACGTTTTGCGCGGGCTTGATTTCGCCTTTGCCTATCTGGACGATATCTTGGTAGCTAGTCCAGATGAAGCCACTCATCAACTTCATTTGCAGACAGTTTTCCGAAGACTTGTGACACACTCCCTCACACTCAACTTGCCGAAGTGTCAGATTGGAGTCACTTCCCTGAATTTTTTGGGACATAGGATAGACAAAGATGGAATTTATCCGTTACCTGACCGGGTAGAAGCTATTCAAAACTTCCCTCTACCCACTTCTCCCAAGGCACTACGCACTTTTCTCGGGATGGTTAGTTACTACCGTCGCTTTATCCCACAGTGTGCTCATATCGTGACCCCCTTGACTGATATGCTTAAAGGGAAATGCAAGTCTTTGGTGTTCACTAAGGAAGCCTCGACAGCTTTTGCAGCTATCAAGAAAGCTATTGCTGACGCCACAATGTTGGTCCATCTAGATGTTCAACTTCCAATCAGCATTTCCGTAGATGCCTCTAATACTGCGATCGGAGCCGTCCTACAACAGCGTATGGCTAATGTATGGCTACCGATTGCTTTCTTTTCACGTAAACTTACCGCATGCGAATCTCGATACAGCACATTCGGTAGGGAACTTCTCGCTGTCTATGCTGCTGTCAAGCATTTTCGTCACTTCGTGGAAGGCCGGCAATTTACGGTATTTACCGACCATAAGCCATTGACGTACGCCCTCCACACTACTTCAGACCGGTATTCACCGCGAGAATCACGCCATTTAGACTATATTTCCCAGTTCACTTCTGATATCCAGCACGTTTCTGGATCGGATAACGCGGTAGCAGACGCTTTGTCTCGCGTATGTGCTACGTCCGTACCACCAACCATCGATCTTCATAAAATGGCCGAACTCCAACTGAACGATTTGAACTTAGAACACCTGTCAAATAAAACCTCACTGAAGATAGAACGCGTCCCCTTGCTAAACAGTGAGGCAACTATACTTTGCGATATGTCAACTGGTACTCCTCGACCGATTGTTCCCACGTCTTTACGCCGAACTGTGTTTGAGTCACTCCACAACCTCTCCCATCCTGGCATACGAGCAACGGACAAGTTGATTTCTGCGAGATTTGCGTGGCCCGGTATGAACCGTGATGTGCGTCAATGGACACGTGCTTGTGTGCAATGCCAACGTGCTAAAGTCACCAAGCATAACATCACGCCGTTGGGGACGTTTGCGACCCCAGACGCTCGGTTCCATCATATCCACCTGGATATAGTAGGGCCTCTGCCCCCGTCTAACGGCTGCTCGTATTTACTCACATGTGTGGATCGTTTCACACGTTGGCCGGAAGCCATTCCGATACCAGATGTAACGGCTCAAACCGTCTGTCGTGCCTTCATGGAAGGCTGGGTTGCCCATTTTGGATGTCCCGCAACTGTCACTACCGACCGCGGACAACAATTCGAATCCACAAGCTTCAAAGAATTGTTAGAGATGCTGGGATGCAAACGCATTCGCACAACCGCGTATCATCCCGCGGCAAATGGCCTAGTAGAACGTTTCCACCGTCAACTCAAAGCTGCGTTGATGGCAGTGGACAACAGTAAGTGGACAGATTCGCTACCACTGGTCCTGCTTAGCATCCGGGCTACGCTTAAGGGGGATCTGCAGTGCTCGCCAGCTGAATTGGTGTACGGTACCACCATGCGTTTACCAGGCGAGCTAATCGCTCCCGAAACTTTCGAGCCAAATTTCCCGATACCACCCGTTACGCTCAGCAACTTAAAAGTTTTATGCAGCGACTCCGACCAGTTTCCACACGCACTCAGAACCGAAAGGTTCAGGTTGATCGGCGACTTGATGACTGTACACACGTTTTCGTGCGTCACGACGCCATACGAAAGCCATTACAACCACCGTATGACGGGCCTTTTAAGGTCCTTAGTCGTAAAGATAAATTTTTCGTTATTGACCGATGCGGCCGCCCAGACACTGTCAGCATAGACAGACTTAAAGCGGCATACACTGAAGAACCTTCACCCTCCCCATCGGCTCAATCAAATAGCCCCACTGAACCTAGTCCTTGTCCAGACTCAACTACCTCACCTCCAGTGGTGAATGATGATTCTCCTACCGTCACCAGTAAGACCCCTGTCACACGTGCTGGTCGACGTGTTCACTGGCCCAAGAGGTTCGTAGAATTCTTTCACTGAACTAATCCATAGGTAATGCTACTAGTGATTTTTTATTCCTTGTCACAATTTTTTATTCAATTCTGCTATATTTAATCTATTTGGTCCCGCTTCTGGGAGTAGTCGTTTTAACCCTCACTAATCCTTTTAATCTTTATCTCTCGTTACAGAGGACCAGCAGCAGTTTTTTACCCTAATTTTTCATCTATTTCACCTCAATCTACTCGCTAGATCAGTTGGCTTCTCATGTCATCTTGTAACCCACACCAAAAGAGGAATTATGAACAGTATATTACCTTTCACTGCCCATTTTCTTCCAAAAAAAATTATTATTAAAAAAAATTTTTATAAAAAAAAAAAAAAAGAAAATAAAAAAAGTAAAAAAATGTAAAATAATAATAAATAAACAAAAAATTTTTAAAAATAAAAAAAGTCTATAATATTATTTAAAAAACAAAAAAAAGAAACTTCCACTGTATAGTTAAATGGACCTATATACATATTTTTGCGCATAAATGCTTCACTTCTATGCTGTACATAGTAATCCGCTCAATTTATTTTCACAGCCTATACTATATTCCTTCGGGTTTATGCCCTCCTGCAATTCATTTATTTTGTGAACCGTACTTATAAACATTATGCATCATCTTAGTATGCACTTCGCAACATGAACAAAATAATTTTTGTAATGATAACTACTCATAACTATTGGTTATGTACTAACTTCTCTGTAATTTTATAAGTTCTCCCAGGGTAGAAACTTCCTTTGTTTTATCTCATTCTAACGTACTACTTCCAAGTTGCACCACTTTTCCTCTCATTGATTTCCCACAAGCTTTCGTAGTACCTTTACGCCGATTTTGAAATCTTAACCTCTTCTCCCATTCTCTTCTGTTTTTTTTTACCCTGCTCCTTATCATACGCTGGTATAATGATTGCCTTTAACATGACTGCTAGGTTCTGTTGAAGCGGAGGAAGGGAGCATTAGTCTAAAATGAAAGTTAGACATAATGAGTCACCTTCTTGCTACGACAGCCTCGGCGGCGGAAGGTTACCATCAAACCTCCACATAAGTAAGCTTGTGATAGTACGGAATTAAAAAAAATGAATCGATAAATATCAATACAATAAAAAAATATACTGAAAACAAAGATTAATAAAAATATGAAAGATAAAAAACCAAAAAAATTTTTAAAAAAAAACATACCGCAGAAGCTTACAACCACACAAGGCACCAGCGTCATTTCTTATTATATTCCGTCTTACTTCACTAATCATGTACATACCACTTCCAACTTACCTTAATTTTTTTGCCTTTTCTTTTGCTTTATTTCCTTTCGATAAAATTTCTTTTTTTTACTATTCCTATCTTCAAACCTTCGCATTCACTCATTGATATTGTGCCAAGCCATCCTACTTTTGTATATCGAAGCTTGCTGGTTTCCCACCAACCTTCTACGGGGGGGGATAACATGTAGTGCACATTGTACCTTTGAACTTTTGTTTAAACTCGCTCACCCACGGTGATAGACCTTTTCGACTTTTGAATTGTGAGTCTTCCGTACGTTCACTGATTCGCTCTCTTGTTGTGCTCTTTTTCTGCTCACTCTCCGAGCCTACCTCCAGCAACGTCTGCGGCTAATTTGTACAGTGACATTATTTATTAAATCTGTTGTTCATTTACGTTAAACACAACTCATACTAAGAATTCTTTCGTATGATAGCTTTTAAACTTTGATTGAGTTAATCAGTACATACACGATAGGTAGAGTACTGCTAAAGTCATAAGACGCTGAAGTATTTAGTAAGTGTGGTGATACCGAGGACTACCTCAAGTCTAGAATAAACACTTACACCCTCTCCCTCTCTGCATTCTCGAACACCTAGAGGCCTTCCTTTCTGCTCTGCCCTCCATCCGTCATCTCATGCAGACCACTCGATACTCTTAGTCATCTCCGAATACCCGTCATCACTGTCTCATCGAGAGTCGTCAGTCACCGTCTCTTCATGTCTTAGCTGATTGGCCAACACGTGTCACACGTTGTTTTTTCACTTCTCTCCGGAGTGTCCACATCGCGATTCAGGCGATTGCATGAATCCACTCGTCCCCGTATTATTATTATTATTATTATTATTATTATTATTATTATTTCTACTCGTGGTTAATGTGGTCAGCATGTGGACAAGAGACACACTTCATAGTCACTTCAGTTTCCGTCGACCACAAACACCACTTCCACGCCACCACGAAACATCCCTCATCTTACTTACTCCGCCTAATCCCAGTCCTCAGAATACGCCTCCAAATACAAGTCGAAAGTCAACTTCATCCGAAACTGGAATTCTCCTTGTGCAACATCGCCCTCCTCACCACCTCCGTCTCTTGACTCCACACCCCCTTCGTATTCCTTGTATTGTCCAGCCCACGTCCACCTAGGTGGCCATGGACACATCCGTGTCGTAGTGAGCGCGTGAGTTCATGCACTTTGCAGCGTGTCGGTGTGTCAGTGCGTGCATGATTACACGTGCATGAGTACACTCTCTCGCTTGTGGCAGATTGAGTATGGCTTTTCAGTATGTGGTTGAGTGAGACAGTGAGTGTGGCGTTTCGCGTGCGTGCGCGCGCGCGGGCGCCTTTGTTCGTGTGTGTGTGTGTGTATGTGATTAAGTGTGCGTGGGCGTGTGTAAGCGTGCGTGTGTGTTTGTGTGTCAACGTGTGTGTGAGTTATTGAGCGAGTTTGTGAATTGGTGAATTCGTCAATGGTGGATTGATTGGGGATGGGATGATTTCCATGTGACATGTGTTGTGTGAGTGTATAATTCACATGGTGTGTGTGTGTGTGTCTGTCTGTCTATCGGTGTGTGCGCGTGTGTGTGCGTTTGCGTTTGTTTGTGTTTGTGCATGCGTCTTTGTGCCCGTCAGTGTTTGGTATGAGTGTCGACATTTCGCATAACTGTGGGTGTGCACCTACTAATCGGTGTATATCCATTCGCCTATCAGTTTCGACCGAAGGAGTGTTTACCTGTGGATCTCAGTGTTGCAATCTGTTCTTCTCCGAGTGTGTGAGTGTTCGTGTGACTGTGTGTGTGTTTGTGTGTATTGTGTGTTGGCTGGTGTGGTGTGGTGTTGTTTTGATTTTGTGTTGTGTTGTGTTGTGTTGTGTTGTATGGTGTTGTGTGGTGTTTCACGGTGTGGGTGAATGTGTGAGTGTGTGGTTGTTTGCATGTGAGAGGTGTTAGTGTGCGTTGATTGGCGCATAGAATGTTGATGGTTGTGTGTGGTGATTGTGATTGTGACTGTGATTGTTTGGAGTTGACGAGCGTTGAGGCGATCTGTGAGGTTTCCGTGGTGTAGTGGTCATCACGTCTGTCTAACACACAGAAGGTCCCCAGTTCGAGCCTGGGCGGAAACATCTGCTTTTCAACGTGACATCACACTCCCAATTACTCACACATGCATTCGCCACCACAAACACGACAACAAACACACCGACGAGTTTTTAGAGGTTGACGGATATTAAAGGTTTGACGTGATATCTCGTTCAACAACTTCTAATTAATTTATTCTCGCGTACCAAAGACAAAGCAAAAGCCAATTATTGGTCGTCCAAACGAAGAAATGTATTTAGGGACCAAAACCAGCCGATAGACGAACGCTTAGCTAGCTAGTGATCGTGCACGTTACACGACGGGTACCAAATGGCGGGGATGCTTGACCGGAAGCCTTCAGCTAAACAAGTCGACTTAAACAGTGGTGGTCAGCATCCAATGAGTGATTGCTGTGGTCAATAATTTTGGGGAATTATTTACCGCTACAGCTCACTCCCCCCTAGTGGGGTCGTGAGGACCCTAAGACAGAACCAGCCGGAAGTAAAAAAACTCGATGGTTCCCTTTCGGGTGAAAAAAATCTTCCGAGCGGCTTGGTCTTATGCCTACTGGTTTGTCTGCCTATGCTAATGGGGTGTTTGTACATAGCTTCCTGGTGTTGTTCGTTGGATTCCGTGCTTCGTTTGTTTCCCGTCCAGTGCCCGTCGCACCTGGAAAAGAAAACAAGAACGCTAAGAACCATGTCGAGGAAAATGTACGAAATGACCTTTTTGGTTAAAAAAAATTATGTGCATTTACTATACAGTAAAATAATGCTAAGTTCAGAACATCGATAAAAAAAACATCTAATTAATTTTTTTGTGTATGTTACATGAACTGTTGAGAAAAAAATTTTTTGTGTTCGGTGGTACTGTATATAAAAAAAACTTATACGTCAAAAAAAATAGTTAGTACCACAAACGAGTGAGTTGCGTGAATCACACGACTTCGTTAAGTCAAAAAAGTGTGCAAATGTTCTGGGAACCTTACGGTGCGTCCAGAACGGTTTTTCTTAGGAGGCTCAACCTTAGTAGCCAGTGGGCGAATGCCCTTGCAGTCAATAGTGTGACCCAGGAAGTCGAGTGAGTCAACACCGATTTGACACTTTTGAATATTGATGGTAACACCATGTTGGCGTAACCTGTCAAATGCCAAGTCCAAGTGCCTAAGGTGAGTTTCCTTGTCTGGACTGGCAATGAGGCAGTCGTCTAAGTATGCGTATACAAAGTCGAGACCGCGAAATACTTCGTCAATGAAGCGTTGGAATGTTTGGGCTGCATTCCGAAGACCGAATGGCATACGTAGAAATTCAAAAAGTCCGAAAGGCGTAATGATAGCCGTTTTCGGGATATCTTCTGTTGCCATCGGGATTTGGTTATACGCTTTAACCAAGTCGATTTTAGAGAATATAGTCGCGCCGGATAAGGTTGCCGTCAAGTCGTGTATATGAGGCAACGGGTAGCAATCAGGGGTTGTTTTGGCATTCACTCGCCGGTAATCACCGGTGGGTCGCCAATCGTTGCTATCCTTTTTCGGAACCATATGAAGTGGGGATGCCCATGGGCTATTCGAAGGTCGAATGATGCCAAGGCTAAGCATATGGTCAAATTCATTCCTGGCGATTCTCAGTTTGTCAGGAGCTAATCGTCGTGCTTTAGATGTCACAGGTTGTCCTGTGGTAATGATGTGGTGCATAACATTGCTGGTTATGCACGGTAGGTCGTTCGACGGGCAGTTAAGTTCCGGATACTTGTCAACGATAGGTTGAAAAGTTGGATCAAGCATTGCCTTTATCTTAACGGGTGACAAGCTAGGGCCTATGTAGGTAATGCCTTTGATAGACAGACTAGTAGTATTGTCAATCAGTCGTTTTCGGCGGACGTCTACGAGTAAATCATGATGATTAAGTAGGTCCGTGCCAATGATGGGCATTGTAACGTCAGCGAGAAGGAAAATCCACCGAATAGGTTTGCGTAAACCTACGTTCAGATAGACGTATTTCCTACCAAAGGTTGCGATTGGTTTTCCATTTGCAGCCTGTAAGTTGAAGGTAGGTTCCTTCTGTCGATCTGCTGCTGTAGCAGGAAGGACGCTGACTTCGGCGCCTGTGTCGACTAAGTATCGAGTCTGGCTTATCACATCATGGATGTAAAGTAGGCGGCTAGTGCCACCGGCGACGGTTGCCGCTAACGCGTGCCGGCGGGATAGTTTCCCACAGACTTTGAGACATTTCCGAAGTTACAAGGCTTACGGCAACACTTCGCTTCTTGGCCATAGGTGTTGTGGTACCAGCACCAGTCAGGGTTTTTCAGTGAACGTGGTTTGGACTTAGATCGACCACGCGAGTTCCTGCGTTGAGGAGATTTAGGACGTTTTAACGAGGATTTAGAATGCGTGTTTGACCTAAACATCTGCTGAAGGGAGTTGCATAACTCTGTCATTGCAGGATCCTCACTCGAAGTCTGCTTAGTCATTGAGCATATTTCGGGACAGACCGTTTAGTTATTTCTAGAATCTTATCTGCAGTAATAGCTAAGTTCTCTATTACAGTACCCTCAAGTGTCACAAGTACGGTCTGTACAGATTGTGGCAACTTGGTTAAGAAGAGTTCTCTAAACAGTCCTTCGTCGAACTGACTTTGGCCGACGACTTGTTTCATTCTTGTCAGCATGCTCACGGCTGACTGATCTCCTAACTCGATGTTGCGAAATAATTCATCTAGACGTTGTCTGTCCGTGAGAGCGTTTCTCCTGAGGAGGGATGCTTTCAGCAACTCGTACGAGTTACTTACCTCGGGACTCAACATCTGTGATGTTACGTACTTGCTGAATTCCCGCGGTAGGGCGTGAATAACTGCAAGTAACTGTGAACGTTGATCAGTTATCCCATGCTCACAAAAATCTGCTTCAGCTAGCAGAAACCACGTTTCAGCATTATCTGGCCAGTATGGTACGAGCTGAATGGTTTTAGGAGTTGAGCGGATACGGATGACCTTGGGACTAAGATCACTCATGACGAAAATTATGTCGAATAATATATGGTACAAGAACAAATACAAAATGGAACGAACTCACCGGGATTATCTGAGTAATTGTCGTAGATGAAGTTCGCGGTTAGGCTCACCAGTTTAAAGGTTGACGGATATTAAAGGTTTGACGTGATATCTCGTTCAACAACTTCTAATTAATTTATTCTCGCGTACCAAAGACAAAGCAAAAGCCAATAATTGGTCGTCCAAACGAAGAAATGTATTTAGGAACCAAAACCAGCCGATAGACGAACGCTTAGCTAGCTAGTGATCGTGCACGTTACACGACGGGGTACCAAATGGCGGGGATGCTTGACCGGAAGCCTTCAGCTAAACAAGTCGACTTAAACAGTGGTGGTCAGCATCCAATGAGTGATTGCTGTGGTCAAAAATATTGGGGAAATATATACCGCTAAAAGTACCGCATGCACAGCCTTCATTTACAACCAACCGCCAGTCACACACACACACACACACTCCGATTCACACTCTCCAACACCCACTCATTCCAATCCCCCACTCTCTCAATCCCACTCTCACTCCCACTCCCACTCCCACTCCCAATCTCCCTCTCCCTCTCTGCATTCTCGAACACCTAGAGGCCTTCCTTTCTGCTCTGCCCTCCATCCGTCATCTCATGCAGACCACTCGATACTCTTAGTCATCTCCGAATACCCGTCATCACTGTCTCATCGAGAGTCGTCAGTCACCGTCTCTTCATGTCTTAGCTGATTGGCCAACACGTGTCACACGTTGTTTTTTCACTTCTCTCCGGAGTGTCCACATCGCGATTCAGGCGATTGCATGAATCCACTCGTCCCCGTATTATTATTATTATTATTATTATTATTTCTACTCGTGGTTAATGTGGTCAGCATGTGGACAAGAGACACACTTCATAGTCACTTCAGTTTCCGTCGACCACAAACACCACTTCCACGCCACCACGAAACATCCCTCATCTTACTTACTCCGCCTAATCCCAGTCCTCAGAATACGCCTCCAAATACAAGTCGAAAGTCAACTTCATCCGAAACTGGAATTCTCCTTGTGCAACATCGCCCTCCTCACCACCTCCGTCTCTCGACTCCACACCCCCTTCGTATTCCTTGTATTGTCCAGCCCACGTCCACCTAGGTGGTCATGGACACATCCGTGTCGTAGTGAGCGCGTGAGTTCATGCACTTTGCAGCGTGTCGGTGTGTCAGTGCGTGCATGATTACACGTGCATGAGTACACTCTCTCGCTTGTGGCAGATTGAGTATGGCTTTTCAGTATGTGGTTGAGTGAGACAGTGAGTGTGGCGTTTCGCGTGCGTGCGCGCGCGCGGGCGCCTTTGTTCGTGTGTGTGTGTGTGTGATGTGATTAAGTGTGCGTGGGCGTGTGTAAGCGTGCGTGTGTGTTTGTGTGTCAACGTGTGTGTGAGTTATTGAGCGAGTTTGTGAATTGGTGAATTCGTCAATGGTGGATTGATTGGGGATGGGATGATTTCCATGTGACATGTGTTGTGTGAGTGTATAATTCACATGGTGTGTGTGTGTGTGTCTGTCTGTCTATCGGTGTGTGCGCGTGTGTGTGCGTTTGCGTTTGTTTGTGTTTGTGCATGCGTCTTTGTGCCCGTCAGTGTTTGGTATGAGTGTCGACATTTCGCATAACTGTGGGTGTGCACCTACTAATCGGTGTATATCCATTCGCCTATCAGTTTCGACCGAAGGAGTGTTTACCTGTGGATCTCAGTGTTGCAATCTGTTCTTCTCCGAGTGTGTGAGTGTTCGTGTGACTGTGTGTGTGTTTGTGTGTATTGTGTGTTGGCTGGTGTGGTGTGGTGTTGTTTTGATTTTGTGTTGTGTTGTGTTGTGTTGTGTGGTGTTGTGTGGTGTTTCACGGTGTGGGTGAATGTGTGAGTGTGTGGTTGTTTGCATGTGAGAGGTGTTAGTGTGCGTTGATTGGCGCATAGAATGTTGATGGTTGTGTGTGGTGATTGTGATTGTGACTGTGATTGTTTGGAGTTGACGAGCGTTGAGGCGATCTGTGAGGTTTCCGTGGTGTAGTGGTCATCACGTCTGTCTAACACACAGAAGGTCCCCAGTTCGAGCCTGGGCGGAAACATCTGCTTTTCAACGTGACATCACACTCCCAATTACTCACACATGCATTCGCTACCACAAACACGACAACAAACACACCGACGAGTTCCACATGCACCACCTTCATTTACAACCAACCGCCAGTCACACACACACACACACACACTCCGATTCACACTCTCCAACACCCACTCATTCCAATCCCCCACTCTCTCAATCCCACTCTCACTCCCACTCCCACTCCCACTCCCAATCTCCCTCTCCCTCTCTGCATTCTCGAACACCTAGAGGCCTTCCTTTCTGCTCTGCCCTCCATCCGTCATCTCATGCAGACCACTCGATACTCTTAGTCATCTCCGAATACCCGTCATCACTGTCTCATCGAGAGTCGTCAGTCACCGTCTCTTCATGTCTTAGCTGATTGGCCAACACGTGTCACACGTTGTTTTTTCACTTCTCTCCGGAGTGTCCACATCGCGATTCAGGCGATTGCATGAATCCACTCGTCCCCGTATTATTATTATTATTATTATTATTATTTCTACTCGTGGTTAATGTGGTCAGCATGTGGACAAGAGACACACTTCATAGTCACTTCAGTTTCCGTCGACCACAAACACCACTTCCACGCCACCACGAAACATCCCTCATCTTACTTACTCCGCCTAATCCCAGTCCTCAGAATACGCCTCCAAATACAAGTCGAAAGTCAACTTCATCCGAAACTGGAATTCTCCTTGTGCAACATCGCTGTGGTGATTGACAATTTCTATCTCTGTATTGTTTAAATAGTTACTGTTGACTGTTGATATGTTTCATATATGAATTGCATTCTAATTCCGCTAAATACAAATTACTGATTGCTGCCCTCTCTGGGTTTTGATTAGATTCCTATAATTCCGTCATCCCGGTATATTAACATTTCAAGTACAATAAATTACTACAAATTGGCGTCGCGATGGAGCTAAGTAACCTGGGAAAATTTCCTCTTAATGGTTCTCCGCGGGAGATTGCTGATTATTTGGAATGCTTTGATGCGTGGTGCATTTCCAAGAATGTTCGGGATGATAAAATACCTGCTCATTTCATCACCGCTATTGGTCTTGATGCATATAGCCTGGTGAAGAATCTGGCGTTTCCAGATAAACCCATTTCTATGCCATATGCTAAGCTCCTTGAACTTCTTATAGATCACTTCCATGTAACTACTTTTGAGACGCGAGAGAGGGCTCACTTCAACAAACTGGTACGTTCTCCCAATCAGAAGATAAGAGACTTTATACTACAACTCCAAATTCAAGCCTCAAAGTGTAATTTTGGAGATCAGCTGCATACACAACTACGTGATCGTCTAATTGCTGGAATCAACATTCCTAAATTAGAGAAAGAGTTAATTCAGATTCCCTCTTGTACGTTTCAAACTGCTAAAGATGTATGCATTACATATGAAGATGTCAATAATGAATACTCTGCTCCCACTACGTCAGTGTCTGATGTTATGCTTTCTAAAGTCGAAAATACAAGTGGTAATGGAAAGCAGTCCAAACTGCCATCCACAGGTAACAGAATGCAGCGAGAGATCAAAAACATTAAACCGTGTTTATCCTGTGGAAAGTTACATCTACGAAGCACTTGCCGTTTTCGGGGTGCTAAGTGTCACAAATGTGGTAAAGTTGGACACATCAAGACGGTTTGCAGGAGTTCGAGTACTTATGTTGCTCAACATTCTTATAATTCTCCCAAGCTGTCTAGTAAAATGGAGTCTATGTGTCTTTCAACTTTTCAAAATACTCAAGCTAATCCAACGAAAACCTCCACTGCAAGTTCAGCAACGCAAGTATCAACTGTATTCACAAATGAGGTAGCTAAGTTGCAATGTGAACTGTCGAAAGCACGAAAAGACCTGAATGAGATGAGAGAGCAACTGAATAAAATTGAGGAATTACTGCATATGCATAGACTACGTCTGGTGAATCCAGAGCATACAAGTTCTTATGAAAGTCCTGCAAAACTATTCAAATCTCGAATTCTCAAAAAGCATCTGATGTCCACTACTTCTAATGTACATTATTACAAAGATAATAACTACAGACCTTCTGTTGGAAGTATACTACAAAAAATGGGAGATCGAGTGGTGAAGATATTAGATATCAAAGATCACTCAGTTCATAACGGACACCTGGACAAAGTGACAATAAATGAAGTAGGTCGTTCCAATTATAATATTATTGATTCCGCTAATAATCCTGATTTTGTAGATAATTCAGAAATAAGTCCAGATAGTACTGATGAAAATAATATCACAGAATCAGTTAGCTCGAAGCTACTTGCAAGCAAACCGAGACATCGCTATAAATACGCGAGGAGATATTCGAGGTGTGGCGGATGTGGTGATTGACAATTTCTATCTCTGTATTGTTTAAATAGTTACTGTTGACTGTTGATATGTTTCATATATGAATTGCATTCTAATTCCGCTAAATACAAATTACTGATTGCTGCCCTCTCTGGGTTTTGATTAGATTCCTATAATTCCGTCATCCCGGTATATTAACATTTCCAAGTACAATAAATTACTACAATCGCCCTCCTCACCACCTCCGTCTCTCGACTCCACACCCCCTTCGTATTCCTTGTATTGTCCAGCCCACGTCCACCTAGGTGGTCATGGACACATCCGTGTCGTAGTGAGCGCGTGAGTTCATGCACTTTGCAGCGTGTCGGTGTGTCAGTGCGTGCATGATTACACGTGCATGAGTACACTCTCTCGCTTGTGGCAGATTGAGTATGGCTTTTCAGTATGTGGTTGAGTGAGACAGTGAGTGTGGCGTTTCGCGTGCGTGCGCGCGCGCGGGCGCCTTTGTTCGTGTGTGTGTGTGTGTATGTGATTAAGTGTGCGTGGGCGTGTGTAAGCGTGCGTGTGTGTTTGTGTGTCAACGTGTGTGTGAGTTATTGAGCGAGTTTGTGAATTGGTGAATTCGTCAATGGTGGATTGATTGGGGATGGGATGATTTCCATGTGACATGTGTTGTGTGAGTGTATAATTCACATGGTGTGTGTGTGTGTGTCTGTCTGTCTATCGGTGTGTGCGCGTGTGTGTGCGTTTGCGTTTGTTTGTGTTTGTGCATGCGTCTTTGTGCCCGTCAGTGTTTGGTATGAGTGTCGACATTTCGCATAACTGTGGGTGTGCACCTACTAATCGGTGTATATCCATTCGCCTATCAGTTTCGACCGAAGGAGTGTTTACCTGTGGATCTCAGTGTTGCAATCTGTTCTTCTCCGAGTGTGTGAGTGTTCGTGTGACTGTGTGTGTGTTTGTGTGTATTGTGTGTTGGCTGGTGTGGTGTGGTGTTGTTTTGATTTTGTGTTGTGTTGTGTTGTGTTGTGTGGTGTTGTGTGGTGTTTCACGGTGTGGGTGAATGTGTGAGTGTGTGGTTGTTTGCATGTGAGAGGTGTTAGTGTGCGTTGATTGGCGCATAGAATGTTGATGGTTGTGTGTGGTGATTGTGATTGTGACTGTGATTGTTTGGAGTTGACGAGCGTTGAGGCGATCTGTGAGGTTTCCGTGGTGTAGTGGTCATCACGTCTGTCTAACACACAGAAGGTCCCCAGTTCGAGCCTGGGCGGAAACATCTGCTTTTCAACGTGACATCACACTCCCAATTACTCACACATGCATTCGCTACCACAAACACGACAACAAACACACCGACGAGTTCCACATGCACCACCTTCATTTACAACCAACCGCCAGTCACACACACACACACACACTCCGATTCACACTCTCCAACACCCACTCATTCCAATCCCCCACTCTCTCAATCCCACTCTCACTCCCACTCCCACTCCCACTCCCAATCTCCCTCTCCCTCTCTGCATTCTCGAACACCTAGAGGCCTTCCTTTCTGCTCTGCCCTCCATCCGTCATCTCATGCAGACCACTCGATACTCTTAGTCATCTCCGAATACCCGTCATCACTGTCTCATCGAGAGTCGTCAGTCACCGTCTCTTCATGTCTTAGCTGATTGGCCAACACGTGTCACACGTTGTTTTTTCACTTCTCTCCGGAGTGTCCACATCGCGATTCAGGCGATTGCATGAATCCACTCGTCCCCGTATTATTATTATTATTATTATTATTTCTACTCGTGGTTAATGTGGTCAGCATGTGGACAAGAGACACACTTCATAGTCACTTCAGTTTCCGTCGACCACAAACACCACTTCCACGCCACCACGAAACATCCCTCATCTTACTTACTCCGCCTAATCCCAGTCCTCAGAATACGCCTCCAAATACAAGTCGAAAGTCAACTTCATCCGAAACTGGAATTCTCCTTGTGCAACATCGCCCTCCTCACCACCTCCGTCTCTCGACTCCACACCCCCTTCGTATTCCTTGTATTGTCCAGCCCACGTCCACCTAGGTGGTCATGGACACATCCGTGTCGTAGTGAGCGCGTGAGTTCATGCACTTTGCAGCGTGTCGGTGTGTCAGTGCGTGCATGATTACACGTGCATGAGTACACTCTCTCGCTTGTGGCAGATTGAGTATGGCTTTTCAGTATGTGGTTGAGTGAGACAGTGAGTGTGGCGTTTCGCGTGCGTGCGCGCGCGCGGGCGCCTTTGTTCGTGTGTGTGTGTGTGTATGTGATTAAGTGTGCGTGGGCGTGTGTAAGCGTGCGTGTGTGTTTGTGTGTCAACGTGTGTGTGAGTTATTGAGCGAGTTTGTGAATTGGTGAATTCGTCAATGGTGGATTGATTGGGGATGGGATGATTTCCATGTGACATGTGTTGTGTGAGTGTATAATTCACATGGTGTGTGTGTGTGTGTCTGTCTGTCTATCGGTGTGTGCGCGTGTGTGTGCGTTTGCGTTTGTTTGTGTTTGTGCATGCGTCTTTGTGCCCGTCAGTGTTTGGTATGAGTGTCGACATTTCGCATAACTGTGGGTGTGCACCTACTAATCGGTGTATATCCATTCGCCTATCAGTTTCGACCGAAGGAGTGTTTACCTGTGGATCTCAGTGTTGCAATCTGTTCTTCTCCGAGTGTGTGAGTGTTCGTGTGACTGTGTGTGTGTTTGTGTGTATTGTGTGTTGGCTGGTGTGGTGTGGTGTTGTTTTGATTTTGTGTTGTGTTGTGTTGTGTGGTGTTGTGTGGTGTTTCACGGTGTGGGTGAATGTGTGAGTGTGTGGTTGTTTGCATGTGAGAGGTGTTAGTGTGCGTTGATTGGCGCATAGAATGTTGATGGTTGTGTGTGGTGATTGTGATTGTGACTGTGATTGTTTGGAGTTGACGAGCGTTGAGGCGATCTGTGAGGTTTCCGTGGTGTAGTGGTCATCACGTCTGTCTAACACACAGAAGGTCCCCAGTTCGAGCCTGGGCGGAAACATCTGCTTTTCAACGTGACATCACACTCCCAATTACTCACACATGCATTCGCTACCACAAACACGACAACAAACACACCGACGAGTTCCACATGCACCACCTTCATTTACAACCAACCGCCAGTCACACACACACACACACACTCCGATTCACACTCTCCAACACCCACTCATTCCAATCCCCCACTCTCTCAATCCCACTCTCACTCCCACTCCCACTCCCACTCCCAATCTCCCTCTCCCTCTCTGCATTCTCGAACACCTAGAGGCCTTCCTTTCTGCTCTGCCCTCCATCCGTCATCTCATGCAGACCACTCGATACTCTTAGTCATCTCCGAATACCCGTCATCACTGTCTCATCGAGAGTCGTCAGTCACCGTCTCTTCATGTCTTAGCTGATTGGCCAACACGTGTCACACGTTGTTTTTTCACTTCTCTCCGGAGTGTCCACATCGCGATTCAGGCGATTGCATGAATCCACTCGTCCCCGTATTATTATTATTATTATTATTTCTACTCGTGGTTAATGTGGTCAGCATGTGGACAAGAGACACACTTCATAGTCACTTCAGTTTCCGTCGACCACAAACACCACTTCCACGCCACCACGAAACATCCCTCATCTTACTTACTCCGCCTAATCCCAGTCCTCAGAATACGCCTCCAAATACAAGTCGAAAGTCAACTTCATCCGAAACTGGAATTCTCCTTGTGCAACATCGCCCTCCTCACCACCTCCGTCTCTCGACTCCACACCCCCTTCGTATTCCTTGTATTGTCCAGCCCACGTCCACCTAGGTGGTCATGGACACATCCGTGTCGTAGTGAGCGCGTGAGTTCATGCACTTTGCAGCGTGTCGGTGTGTCAGTGCGTGCATGATTACACGTGCATGAGTACACTCTCTCGCTTGTGGCAGATTGAGTATGGCTTTTCAGTATGTGGTTGAGTGAGACAGTGAGTGTGGCGTTTCGCGTGCGTGCGCGCGCGCGGGCGCCTTTGTTCGTGTGTGTGTGTGTGTATGTGATTAAGTGTGCGTGGGCGTGTGTAAGCGTGCGTGTGTGTTTGTGTGTCAACGTGTGTGTGAGCTTTTTGCGTTCTTTGACTGAGTAAACTGCTGTACACATATATTCTATGTATTTCTTCGTTCTTATTGATGTGCGCTGTGGTGTTTACTACTTGACGCCCACAATGTAAATCAAAATGCGCTTGCGAAGATTACGAATGTGTAATACAGTAGTAGTCAAATTCGAAATTGTGTCAAGGTAATGTTCAAGAGTAAATTGACAAATTTTGCGAAGTACATATAAAATCGGTCTGTATACACATATAATACAAGTATACAAATTAGATTAAAAAGCATGTTTACAGTTGGTATAGGGGTACTACATAATTCCCCCACCAGAACACTGAAATATATAAAAAAAATACATTTAAGTGTTCGAAAATAACATGCGTCAGCGTAATACGTAGCAGCGATAGTACACAGAAGGCGATTTATTAAGCTGAAAAATGAGCAGTTTAATGCGGTTAATAACGTCGATAATAAATGCGATAATCTAGGGAAAGTGGAATTGCTAATCGTAATAGAATATATAAGGAACGATAAAATTGCCGGGGATCTGTAGTCGGTAGACGAGAACGATACGTGAATAATATACGAGATGTGATTAAATGTAATAATATAGGAAATATCGATGTTAAAATAATAGTGACGTGATTTATGTATGAAAATATTAATCAGTTAAATGAGTAATCAAATGACAATTACGAATAAAGATAATAAAAATGAAAATTCGTAGTAAGTTATATTTCGATGACTTGCACGTAACGTTTAGGCCAATGGACTCGTCTACCAGATCGTGTTGTTTTCGCAGGCTTCTCTGTCGACGTTGAAGCTTGTGTGATGTAGGTTTGGCACGTCGTTCAGCTGGTTCTTATCGTTGACTTCGAAATCGTCGAGGAACGCTGGTTTGACTCTGTCGATACTGATGGCTTCTGTTTTATTCAATCTTTCTATCGTGATAACTTTCGCGTTTCTGTTTAGAACTTTGAATGGGCCATCATAAGCGGGTTGAAGTGGTCGTTGTACACCTTCTCTCCTGACGAAGACGTGAGTACAATCTGTCAGTTGTGACGGGATGTATGACGCTCGTTCCTGCTGACGTGGAAGTGATATCTTTAGCTCGTTCATGTGTCGTTTTAGCTGGTGCACGTAACCAGTCATATCGTGTGGAACTTGGTTACCCGGGTGAAAAATTCTCCTGGTAATCGTAATGTTGTTCCATAGACTAGTTCGGAAACACAGCAGCCAATATCTTTCTTTATAGTAGCTCGTATACCAAGTAATACTAGTGGAAGTTTGGTTGACCAATCGTTTTGAGTCAAAGAAGCAGCGAGCGCAGCTTTGAGTTGTCGATGAAATCGTTCGACCATACCGTTGGAACTAGGATGATACGCTGTCGTTCGTATTCGTTTAATGCCTAGTAATTCAGTTAGTTGGTCAAAAGTCGGCTTTCAAACTGGGCACCTCTGTCTGTAGTGATAATTGATGGGACACCAAAGTTGGCTATCCAGTTTTCGACTAAAGCTTTAGCTACCGTTTCAGCTGAGACGTCGATTAATGGAACTGCTACTGGCCAACGAGTAAATCTGTCAATGCAGGTTAGAATATAGTTGAAACCATTGGAAGGAGGCAGTGGACCAACTATGTCTACATGTACATGGTCAAATCTAGAGTCGGGGTTAGGGAAGCGACCAAGTGGTGCTTTGGTGTGCCGGTTGATTTTGACTCTTTGACAAGACAAGCAATTTCGTGTCCACTTCTTAACGTCGCTGTTAATGTTTGGCCAGATAAATCTTTCTCTTAGTAGCTTGGTAGTAGCGCTAACACCAGGATGCGACAAGTTATGTAACTTCTCGAATACTGTATGTCTCATAGCTATTGGAACGAAAGGTCGATATTTACCTGTAGAGGTGTCGCAGATAACTTTTGTCGTGCCGAAAGGAATTGCCTCGAGGTTTAGAGATGTTGTTTTAGAAGACATGATCTTTTTGAGTTCGGCGTCATCTCGTTGTAAGTTTGAGAGATGTTCGTAGTCGATGTCTGGGCATACAATGTTATCAATGTGCATACGTGATAAAGCGTCTGCCACTTCATTGTTTTTACCCTTTATGTGTCGCAGATCGGAGGTGAACTGGGATATAAACTCGAGATGTCGTAGTTCACGTGGAGAGTAGTTATCCTGTTTTGCTGATAAGGCTTTCGTTAGAGCCTTGTGGTCTGTAAAGACAGTAAAAGGTGTACCTTCCAGCATATGTCGAAAGTGCTTGATTGCTAAATAAACAGCTAATAACTCTCTACCAAAGGTGCTATATCGACATTGAGTAGGATTCAGTCGTTTCGAAAAGAATGCAAGGGGTTGCCATTCGCCATGTACCTGCTGTTGTAACACTGCCCCAATGGCGACATCTGAAGCATCTGTCATGAGAGACAGGGGGCGTCATTCTGGCGTCTGACTAAGAGCGTCTTGTCATTTAACGATTGTTTAACAGCTTCGAATGCTTTAACAGCTTCTGCAGGCAAATGGAATGAACGACTATGTCCACGTAAGCAGTCGGTCAACGGTTGCAAAACTCTAGCACAGTTCGGGATAAAACGCCGGTAAAAATTGACTAGACCCAAAAATCGCCGTAGTTTCTTGAAAGAATCTGGTAATGGATAGTCTTTGATGGCTTGTACATCGTCGGGGACTGGTCTAATTCCTTGATTGTCAATCAAGTGACCGAGGAATTTCAGTGATTTCTTACCAAATTCGCATTTATCTAAATTGATAGTCATGCCGTATTTGTGAAGTCTTTCAAACACCGTCTTCACATGTTTCACATGCTCGGTTTCGTCTGCACTTGCAATTAGTAAGTCGTCAATGTATGCGTAGACGAAGGGCAGGCCGCGGAGTACTTGGTCGATGAGACGTTGAAATGTCTGAGCGGCGTTCATCAGCCCGAAAGGCATGCGCACGAATTCGTATAAGCCGAATGGCGTGGTGATAGCAGTTTTTGGAACGTCATCCGGGTGGATGGGAATATGATGGTACGCTCTGACAAGGTCGATTTTGGAGAAAATTTTAACCTCTGGCAAGTTGCTGGCGAAATCGTGAATATGCGGTATGGGGTATCGACCAGGTACCGTTTGCTTGTTTAAAGCTCGATAATCCCCACATGGCCGTATCTCACCAGAAGACTTTTTGGGTACCATGTGCAGCGGTGAAGACCAAGAGCTGTTGGATGGTCGAATAATGCCGAGCTCTAACATTTTATCGAACTCTGTTTTTGCGATTTTAAGTCGATGTGGGTCAAGGCGTCGAGGACGTGCAAAAACTGGTGGTCCAGTGGTTTTAATGTGATGAACCACTTGATGCTTTAGTTCTGTTGCTCGGAAAGAGGGTTGTAGAAGGTCAGGGAACTGATTTACTAAGTCAGTATATGGAGATGCTGGTGTGCGTGTGACCATCAAGTTCAGCGATGATGCACGGCTAATCGTACCAGCGATGTACCTTTTATTGAGCGAGTCTATAAGCTTAGGGCTTACCGGATCAACTAGCAGTTTGTGTTGCTGTAGAAAATCTATACCAAGGATTGGGGATGGAACGTCTGCGATGATGAAAGACCAAGTGTAGGTATTCTGCAGACCAAAATCTAAAGTCATTCGTTTACTACCATATGTAACAATATTAGACTTATTAACGGCTTGGAGCGTAACTGCAGGGTCAGGATGTTGACGTTCCTGCGTAGTCGGAGGGAGAACACTAACCTCTGCTCCTGTGTCGACTAAGAACGTAGTACCGGTATTTCTATCTGTTACATAAAACAAACGACTGCTAGATCGTAGATTGCCAACAGTAGAAGTTTTCATACATGACGATATATCTTTTGGTTTAGCCTGAAAGTTGCAAGGTGAACGACACCGTCGTGCATTGCTTCCGTAACTACGGTGGTACCAGCAAATAGTATCGTGATGTCGTGACGTGCTGGGTGACCGAGAAAGACGTCGACGAGACGAGCTTCTAGAACGGCTTGGTCGTGTGTGTGTGGTCAGTGCTGCTAACTGACTCAGTAAGGTGTCGACTTTGTGTTCTAGAGTCTGTATCCTGTCGTCAGTGTCTGGTATTCTGCTAGTGGAAGCAACAGATTGAGGTGTTGACCTCTCGTACATGCGATCTGCGATTTTGGCGAGCTTTTCTATGTCAATGTCGTCGTCTCCGTAAGCAAGAACTTGTTGAATGTTTGCAGGAAGTCGTCGCAACCAAATTTGGTAAAAGAGACGTTTGTCGATATCTCTTCCTGCTACTAGGCTTTGCATGTGCCTCATGAGTTGTGATGGGGTTTTATCACCTAGCTCTACATTGCTTAACAAACGATCGAGTGTTTGCCTATCAGAAAGTGAAGTGCATCGAAGTACTTCTTCTTTCAACTTGTCGTAAGGAGCGTCTGTGCTGGGCTGAACGATGCATTGTCGAACCTGTTCGGCGATTTCGTCTGGTAGTACTGTACTCAATATGCCGAATTTAGCCGTCTGTGACGTGAGCTTATTGGCAGTGAAATAATTTTCCAGTCGTGCAAACCAAAGATGAGGGTCTCTGGGCCTAAAAACTGGTACAGTAAGAGAAATGGTACTAACAGATCCCAGCTCTAAGTTATCAGGGGTATTGGAAGACATGATACAATTCGTAGAAAAATGGTTTAACAGTAACAAAATAGCAAAAATTATGCACACCAAGAATATGGTAAAACAGAAAAACATGCAATGCAGATGCTTACCACAGATTACTGCAAGTTGTGCGATGAGAAAGCACAAGAATGAGTTCGAAATGTCTATTATATGTATATATATCCGATAAAGTTAGAGTTTAAATAATCCAGCAAGTGTAATGATGCGTCCGGGTGAACAAAATGTTGTTGAAGTCAACAAGTTATCGTCGAGGTGAAAAAGTTGTCTTCGCGATGGACAATTTGTCGACGGGGTAGAAATTTGTCGTTGGGGTCAACAATTCGTCGTCGAAGTGAACCAGTTATCGTCAAGGACACCAATTTGTCGTCGCTGTGGAAATCGGTCGTCGGGGTCGAAATATCACGTCGGGCTCTCCAAATTTGTTGCGTGCTTTGACTGAGTAAACTGCTGTACACATATATTCTATGTATTTCTTCGTTCTTATTGATGTGCGCTGTGGTTTTTGCTACTTGACGCCCACAACGTAAATCAAAATGCGCTTGCGAAGATTACGAATGTGTAATACAGTAGTAGTCAAATTTCGAAATTGTGTCAAGGTAATGTTCAAGAGTAAATTGACAAATGTTTGCGAAGTACATATAAAATCGGTCTGTATACACATATAATACAAGTGTGCAAATTAGATTAAAAAGCATGTTTGCAGTTGGTAGAGGGGTACTACAAGTTATTGAGCGAGTTTGTGAATTGGTGAATTCGTCAATGGTGGATTGATTGGGGATGGGATGATTTCCATGTGACATGTGTTGTGTGAGTGTATAATTCACATGGTGTGTGTGTGTGTCTGTCTGTCTATCGGTGTGTGCGCGTGTGTGTGCGTTTGCGTTTGTTTGTGTTTGTGCATGCGTCTTTGTGCCCGTCAGTGTTTGGTATGAGTGTCGACATTTCGCATAACTGTGGGTGTGCACCTACTAATCGGTGTATATCCATTCGCCTATCAGTTTCGACCGAAGGAGTGTTTACCTGTGGATCTCAGTGTTGCAATCTGTTCTTCTCCGAGTGTGTGAGTGTTCGTGTGACTGTGTGTGTGTTTGTGTGTATTGTGTGTTGGCTGGTGTGGTGTGGTGTTGTTTTGATTTTGTGTTGTGTTGTGTTGTGTGGTGTGGTGTTTCACGGTGTGGGTGAATGTGTGAGTGTGTGGTTGTTTGCATGTGAGAGGTGTTAGTGTGCGTTGATTGGCGCATAGAATGTTGATGGTTGTGTGTGGTGATTGTGATTGTGACTGTGATTGTTTGGAGTTGACGAGCGTTGAGGCGATCTGTGAGGTTTCCGTGGTGTAGTGGTCATCACGTCTGTCTAACACACAGAAGTTCCCCCCACCCACACACACACTCACACTCTCCGATTCACACTCTCCAACACCCACTCATTCCCATTCCGAACTCTCTAAATCCCATTATCACTCTCACTCTCACTATAAGCGTTTGTATTTGTGTTATAACTGTAGGGAATTAAATGAAGACGTTGTCACCTTGTTCTGTCTTCGCCTGAACTAATCTGCCTATCTGCTTGTCGTACCTTCCGATTTAGTCAAGCACGCAAATATCAAAAGACAAAGGCTGGACTGTGACTGTGTATTGCAGTGCAACAACGACAAAGAAAGCCATGGTATTTATACATTTTACAACAATATGGACAGCTAACAGCATTTGAAATAATTGATCTTAATAGCGAATAACAAAGTGCGTGAGAAATGCTAATATACCATATGTGCGAGATTAACAGTCAATAACAAAATGTGTGGGAATGATGATATACCATATATGCAAGATTAACAGTCAATACCAAAATATGTGGGATCCTATCACCTCTCCCCGTAAGGAGTGTAGGACTTGCTTTTTGGATCTATTTGAAAAGGTTTTGGAGCTCTTCTTTGTCGAGTTGACCTTCGCGTGGTACTGGATAGAGTGTGATCTGTGTCCCGGGCTTTTTTCTGCGGAAGATTAAATGTATCTACTAATACTTATAACGTGAGGTCTCGTCTCCCATTGTCGGGTCTATCTGATGCATCTCGTATATGATTCGTGTGTCTGACACATAACTGTCCTTCTACATTCACTTTGTATAAAACCCTTCCTTTCTGCCCCACTATTTGTCCTCGAATCCATCTCGGAGGTGAATAGCGAAAATGTCGTACATAAACTTGCTGATACAATTTGAAAACTCGACGTTTAGCTCCGTGATGGCGATTGAATTGGTTTTCCATTTTTGTATTTCTGCAGCTCTGCTTTACTTGCCTAGGCTTAATTGAGTCGAGGGCAGTTCTGATCTTCCGGCCAAATATAATTTCCGCTGGGGATAACTGATTTGGGGCGGAAGGATTTGGCGTCGTACGATAATGCAGCAAGAATCTATCCAAAATTTCTTCTGTTGTTCCCTCCCCCTTCGCTTTTGCATAAGCACGCTTAAAGGTGTCGACGAAACGTTCAGCCTGTCCATTCGATTGGGGATGATACGGGGGTCTACGAATATTCTGGATGCCAAACAGTTTGCAGAAATCTGAGAACAGTGATGAGGTGAACTGCGATCCATTATCGGACACCAGAACATCAGGCATACCAAAACGACAGAATAGTTGACGTAGGTGGGACACTGTTGCAATTGATGTGGCAGAATGCATAGGAAATATCTCTGGCCATTTGGAAAAGGCGTCGACACATATTAAGAAATGCATACTATTGAACGGTCCAGCGAAGTCAACATGAACACGGGACCATGGTTTGTCCGGTAGTGGCCAGGAACATAGTTCTGTCTTGCGTGAGCACTTTGATGCTTGAGCACATTTACTACATTTGCGAACGAGGTCTTCGATATGGTCATCGATGTTGGGCCAGTAAACATAACTGCGAGCGGTCGCCTTCATTCTCCCAACACCAGGATGTGATATGTGAAGCTGCCGAAGCACATGGTCACGAAGATTAGCTGGAACCACAACACGATCAGCAAACATTATGCATTCATTAACGATGGATAGGGATTGGCGTCGCTGGTAAAACTGTTTTAAAACATTTGAATGAACATGTGGAGGCCAGCCAAATCGGATGAACTTTGATACTTGCTGTAAAACTGGATCACGCAGTGTGTGTCTGGCAACCTCAACTGCAGTCACCGGAAGAAGTTGAGTCGCGCCTACCAGAACTCTGTTTACATCATCTTCAACAGAGATGGATGCAATAACAACATCCTCGCTTTCCAACTTCTGATGGCTTAGCAGCCGTGATAATGCATCTACCTGGCCAAATTCAGAAGTAGGTTTGTATTTGATATCAAAATTATATCCCAGTAACATGACAGCCCACCTCTGAAGCCGATTCGCAGTGTACACTGGAACGCCCTTTTTCGAACCAAATATCGATAACAGGGGTTTACGGTCAGTAAATAGGGTGGATTTCCTACCATGAAGCATTTTGTGAAACTTTTTGACTGCGAAGATAAGCGCCAAACCTTCTTTCTCAATTTGGCTATATTTGCGTTCGGTTGTATTCAGTGTTCTAGATGCATGTGCAATAGCTTTCTCCCTTCCATCAGGAAAACGATGAGATATTTTTTTTTTTTTTTTTTTTTTTTTTTTTTTTTTTTTTTTTTTTTTTTTTTTTTTTTTTTTTTTATAAGTAAGCAGCATGTCTGACTGGAGTAACGATTTTACTTTTTTAAATGCATTTTGACATTCAGGTGACCGATTCCATTTTGCATTTTTCGATAACAGGCGATTTAGTGGAGCACGTATGCGATGAAGCTCTGGTAGAAATGCACTGTAATAGCTGATGAGGCCAAGGAAAGATCGCAGAGTGGCAACATTAGTGGGAGCGAGCATATTCTGAATAGCACGTACATTTTCTGGGTCTGGTCGACGTCCATGTTGATCGAAAATGAACCCAAGATACTTTACTGAATCCATGAAAAATGTACATTTATCCTCTTTAAGGTAGAACCCAAACTCTGACATTTTGGATAGCACAGCGTCAAGTCGATCAAACAATTCAGACTTACTACTCCCTGTGATTATCACATCGTCGAGGTAGACAGCAACACCAGGTTGGTTAGCAAGCATAGTATCCATGATCTGCTGAAAAATTGCGGGTGCTAGTTTCACACCAAATGGTAAGCGAGTAAACTGGTAGAGACCTCTATGAGTGTTAATTGTTAGCAACTCTTGAGACTTTGGTTCAACTTCTATTTGAAGATAAGCATCAGCAAGGTCAATTTTTGCAAAACATTTTCCACCATTAAGTTTGACGAATAAGTCTTCCTGAATTGGTAATGGATAAGCATGATCCTCTAGAGCATCATTTAACCCAGTTGAGAAATCTGCACACAGGCGAATGGAACCATTTGCTTTGCGTACAACAACTATCGGAGCAGCCCAGGGCGAATACGTTACTGGTTTGATGACACCCAATGCTTCCAGTCTGTCGAGTTCATTCTCAACCAATGTGACAGCAGCATACGGAACTGGACGTTTTGGACGAAAAATTGGCTTCGCGTTTGGCTTTAGAGACAAAACGACTTGGGTAAATTTGCAGCAACCAAGTTTGTCCTGGAAGACAGAAGCGTGCTTTTGACGCAGGCGTTGCAAGAGAGACTGATCAAATACATGTCCGGGAACAACGCTATGTGGTGAGGACGAAACATTAGAGCATACTGAATTTAATGGTACATTGAAGATATGGAGCTTGTCTAACCAGTCAAGACCAAGCAAATTCAAATCATGGTAGTTTGTAACGTAACATACATCATTGAAGTGATGCTCACCAAACTGAACCTGGCAATTTATCTCACCCACGAGTTTCAGTATATCTCCAGAGGCATTCTTGGCGACATGCTCGGTCGGCAGGATCTGTGGGCACCCAAGTTTGCGCCACGTAGTTCGGGAAATTAAGGTGATATCTGATGCCGTATCCAACTGAAGACGAATATGTTTGCCGTTAATATCTAGTGTAATGTACTTACGTTTGCTGGCGAAATCGACTTTGGAAGTTGTGAAAATGGTCTGTACTCGAGGAGATTGTTTCGGCTTGAAACGACTACTTCTGTTCCTCACCGAAGGATTTTTCTGCGGTGGACAGTAACCCTCTTTATGTCCAAAACGGTGACAATTACGGCATTTATGTTTCTTGAAAGGAAAGAACTTGACAAAATGCCACGAACCACAGTGCCAGCACACTGAAGGAGGTTTAGCTGAATTCTGAGACTGACGTGCTGTGTGCTTAACGGTGATCGGAGGACTTTTCACTGTGTTAATTGAACCAAATTCAGACGACTGTCGTTTGCACTCCACCATAGCATTATCGTGCTTCAAGTTGATTAAGCATAGGCATTCTGCTGTCACCATTTGTAAAGTCATTTTCGGGTCTTGTTCCACGAGTGACAGAAGTCGAGTTCTTATGTCAGTATCTTCTGGGTTCTTCAACCCACAAATAAAAATCAAACACTTGAACTGATCTGATGTCATTTCGTGTGGTTTGAACCTTTCACATTCCTTGTTCACTTTGCCAGCGTAAGTGACATAATCATCGGAAGGCATTTTTGTCAACTGAAAACATTGACACCGAATATTAAACATGGATGACTGTTCACCAAAGATTTGTGATAAAACGGTGACTGTCTCATCGAATGATAACTCACGTGGGTTCTTGGGCAGAATGAAGTTAACATATCTGTTGTGCTCAACAGTACCAAGTTTTCTTAGTAACAATCGGACTTTGGCAGCATCATCAAACATGTAGCATTCAATACGGAAAACGTCTTCGTAACGATTGAACCATGCATCAAATACGAGACCAGATATTGGGTCGTAGTTGAACTCACTGATGGAATTTGAGATGCCTTCATATTTGTCTGAATGAGATGTTGATGGAACTTGAATGGACAGCTTCTGAGTGAGAGCTTCGATTAATTTTAGTTGAGCTGCTTCATTCTGAACTTGCTGCTGCTGCAAGATAGATTTGAGATCGTCCAGAGAGAGAGACATTGTAATTGGGTTGTAATTAACACAGTCAAAAATGTTCTATAGCTGCGCTGAACAGAATAAGACCCGTCGTCGCTTGCTTGTTATAGCAGCAATGAATTAAGGTAAAACCCCGTCGCCAATTTGTTATAACTGTAGAGAATTAAATGAAGACGTTGTCACCTTGTTCTGTCTTCGCCTGAACTAATCTGCCTATCTGCTTGTCGTACCTTCCGATTTAGTCAAGCACGCAAATATCAAAAGACAAAGGCTGGACTGTGACTGTGTATTGCAGTGCAACAACGACAAAGAAAGCCATGGTATTTATACATTTTACAACAATATGGACAGCTAACAGCATTTGAAATAATTGATCTTAATAGCGAATAACAAAGTGCGTGAGAAATGCTAATATACCATATGTGCAAGATTAACAGTCAATACCAAAATATGTGGGATCCTATCAATTTGTAATATCATCTACTCGATGGAATATCCACCCATGGAAATGTAGTAGAATTTTCTTGAAACGCGATTGTGTTATGCATGAGGCTGCTGGGATTTGTGAGCCTACACTTAATTTTGAACACGAGAATTTTTGATTTGATATTTCAGTTTTGGTGATAATTAAGTATTCAGGAATGGAACCTAGGCCATATTCAGAATTGTAAGCGAGCGCTGGGCTACTGACATTGCCATGTAGAACACAAATTATGCATACTGAAAATATTGAACATGAATGCTCGTTTACAGCTGACATGTTGGATAAGGATTTATCGATATATGACGGTTAAAATTCCCTGTGGTGATTGACAATTTCTGTCTCTGTATTGTTTAAATACTTACTGTTGACTGTTGATACGTTTCTTATATGAATTGCACAATAATTCCGCTAAATACAAATTCCTGAGTTCTGCCCTCTCTGTGTTTTGGTTGGATTCTTGTAATTCGGTCATCTCGAAATACTAATATTCCAAGTACAATAAATTACTACAAATTGGCGTCGCGATGGAACTAAATAACCTGGGAAATTTTCCCATAAATGCTACTCCGCGGGAGATTGCTGATTATTTGGAATGCTTCGATGCGTGGTGCATTTCAAAGAATGTTCGGGATGACAAAATTCCAGCACATTTCATCACTGCTATTGGGCTAGATGCATATAGCCTAGTAAAGACTCTGTCATTTCCAGAAAAACCAATTTCTCTGCCATATTATAAACCACGTGAACTTCTTATAAATCACTTTCATGTAGCTACATTTGAGACCAGAGAGAGGGCTTAATTCCATAAACTGGTTCGTGCTCCCAACCAGAGGATTAGAGAATTTATTCTGCAACTCCAAATACAAGCATCAAAGTGTAATTTTGGAGATCAGCTGCATACTCAACTACGTGATCGTCTAATTGCTGGAATCAATATTCCTAAGTTAGAGAAAGAGTTAATTCAGATTCTTTCTTGTACCTTTCAAACTGCTAAAGATTTATGTATTACATATGAAGATGTCAATAATGAATACTCTGCTCCCACTACGTCAGTGTCTGATGTTATGCTTTCTAAAGTCGAAAATACAAGTGGTAATGGAAAGCAGTCCAAACTGCCATCCACAGGTAACAGAATGCAGCGAGAGATCAAAAACATTAAACCGTGTTTATCCTGTGGAAAGTTACATCTACGAAGCACTTGCCGTTTTCGGGGTGCTAAGTGTCACAAATGTGGTAAAGTTGGACACATCAAGACGGTTTGCAGGAGTTCGAGTACTTATGTTGCTCAACATTCTTATAATTCTCCCAAGCTGTCTAGTAAAATGGAGTCTATGTGTCTTTCAACTTTTCAAAATACTCAAGCTAATCCAACGAAAACCTCCACTGCAAGTTCAGCAACGCAAGTATCAACTGTATTCACAAATGAGGTAGCTAAGTTGCAATGTGAACTGTCGAAAGCACGAAAAGACCTGAATGAGATGAGAGAGCAACTGAATAAAATTGAGGAATTACTGCATATGCATAGACTGTGTCTGTCGAATGCAGAGCATACAAGTACCCGTGAAAGTCCTGCAAAACTTTTCAAATCTCGAATTCTCAAAAAGCATCTGATGTCCACGACTTCTAATGTACATTATTACAAAGGTAATGACTATAGACCTTCTGTTGGAATTATACTACAAAAAATGGGAAATCGAGTGGTGAAGATATTAGACATCAAAGATCCCTCAGTTCATAACAGACACCTGGACAATGTGACAATAAATGAAGTAGGTCGTTCCAATTATTATTTTAATGATTCCTCTAATAATCCTGATTTTGTAGATAATTCAGAAATAGGTCCAGATAATAGTGATGAAAATGATATCGCAGAATTAGTTAGAAGGTCGCAGCTACTTGCAAGCAAACCGAGACATCGTTATAAATACGCAAGGAGATATTCGAGGTGTGGCGGATGTGGTGATTGACAATTTCTATCTCTGTATTGTTTAAAATAGTTACTGTTGACTGTTGATATGTTTCTTATATGAATTGCACAATAATTCCGCTAAATACAAATTCCTGAGTTCTGCCCTCTCTGTGTTTTGGTTGGATTCTTGTAATTCGGTCATCTTGAAATACTAATACTACGACTACAATAAATTACCACATTCGCCTAAGCCTACATATGAACTTTTTAACTTTATTTTGTTTACCATATCCACTAAAGAATCCCAAATAGCTGCGGTAGGTGAGTGAAATACGGTTATGAACCTGTCGCTTAGTGATATTATCGCGTGGAAAGTTGATGTGTATGGATATAATAATATTGACGCAATAATCAACTCAACTAATTTTCCCGGTACACTTTTTCGTCCATGGTACAGTCCGCTTCACTGAGCCCCGTAAACATTGTAAGACAAAGGCTAGCCTGTCACTGTTAGGGTTTGAGCTTATTTGGAAAAAGCGCGTCATATTTATGTATATAAATATGTATTTAGCCACATTGAAATCTGCCTAGAGCAGTGGAAAATAGATTGTTCTGTTTGATAGGTGATTCAGCCAGCCCCAGAGAAAATAAATTTTATTACTGGTTTGCTAATGGTCCAGGTCCAGGTTAGAAGAAAGAAGATGAAATTTCACAGTCGTCCGATAACACGATGAATAAAATGATAAGTTGTAAGGCGATTACTATTTTAAAAGATTCCTATGACATATATTACTACTATCACATGTTTTTATTTATTTACTTCCCCTTTGTCTCCACTGGAACTCAGGGCTTCAAGATTGAGGTTTGAAGTTTCAGTAGGGGTGAACATTTTGTGCTGCGGAGTGAACTTTCTCACCTGACGGCTAAGCTTCCTTCTTCACTACCAGCTATGTGAAGTTCACATAGGGGTGACGTCGGCAAGAAATCAAAATCCGGATAAACCGTAGTGTGGCTGGCGAGTATTATTATTATTGTATCCTTTAGTTCCTAGAGGAACATAGGGCTTCTGTTGCGCACCTCCATTGCCTTCTGTTTTCTGACAACTTTTTCACCCCGCTCCAAGTCTGTCCACATGCTTTCATCTCCTCCTCGCATGACCTCCTCCTTGGACGACCAACTTGCCGCCTCCCTTTCGGGTTCCACTCAAGCAATGGCTTGTCTAGTGATGTAACTTGATGGTTTCCTCAGAGTATGGCTAATCCATCTCCATTTCTTCCTGCCTATTTGTTTCACAATCGGTTCCCGATTGGTTCGCTCACTGCTAGAGATCCCTGTTACTGATATTTTCTGGCCAGCCATCTGATCTTGAGTATTGAGAGAAGACAGCTGTTAATGAAGGTCTGAAGTTTGTTTGAGATGTTCTTTATGACGCGCGAAGTCTCTGATCCATATAGTAGTACTGACTGACTTCACATTGGAGTTGAAGATCCGGATCTTATTTTTGATGCTGAGTGCTGTTGACCTCCACACAGGCTTAGGAGTAATGAAAGCTTGAAAAAGGATGTGCAATTATAGGATTAGTAGGCAAATCGAATAAAACAAAAACGTTACGTAATATTGTGTGAAATTTAATAGCATAGAATTTATCGTTGTAAAAAAGAATTGATTTAGAATGACAAGTGGAACGAGTGAAATAATACCGGGGACAGTTCAAAGTGAGAATAGTAATAATAACAATTGACTTAATAAGGAAAAGTATACAAATTGAATAGACAAAATGAAAAATGAAAAATTGGTAGAGCTAAAATATGATTGGGGATTACCATATTTTAGCATAGAGGGATTAAGACCATGAAAGTTGGAGGGGTTGAACGAACTTTTTCTGTACACAGAGATCTGGCTTTTCTGTTTCGATAGCCAAAGCTTCAGCAATACAGATGAGTCGGGTACGTAGGGATTTAGGTAGATTGCTCTTTGCCTTGTAGATGACTTTAAAGGCGGAGGCTATAGAGATAGGGTGATCATTTTCGACCAGATGTTCTATGATCGCGCTTCTTATTGCTCCACTTCCACCTTTTCGTAGCCATGCAGGATAATGTTCTTGCACCCTCTTGGACAAAACTCGAGTCGAACGACCGATATACCTAGCTCCACAAGAGCAGGTGAATTGATAAACGCACATAGAGTTGGTCAACATTGGGATCTTGTCCTTCAGGTTATTGAACAATAATGGTCGGCTAGTAAAAGCTATTCTCAGGGAGGCAGCAGGGAATGTTCTTTTCAGGGACTGTGATATCCTTCGTTTCATGATATCGGAAGCTAAGTCCCCTTTGAATTCTAAGCTCATGTAAAGTATTTTCTTGGGAGCGGTTGATAAGTCACGTTTTGTAGGCTTTGAATGTATATTCTTATCTATAAAACGTGGTGGAAATCCATTTTCCATTAGGATTTTCCTCAAAATGTATAACTCATCTTCCACAGTATCAGTGCTACATATGCGCCGAATACGAGTGGCAAGCGACCGGACCAGGTTTCGTTTACGACCAATAGGTACCCAGCTATAGAAATTTGTCAGTTGACCATTCCATAACAGCCTACGATAAATCGATCTCTTCAGAGTTCCATCGGTCCTTCTTGATAAGTTCACATCGAGGAAATGAATGCTAGACGCGTTCTCCATTTCGAGTGTGAATTTTATCGCAGGATGGCAATCATTAAATACACTTAATATATTATTCAGGTTACAATCAATATTACAAATAATAAAGGTGTCATCTACATACCTTTTATATATTTGAAAGCTTTGGATCATAGGCTTCAGGGAACCATTTTCTAGACTGGACATAAAAACGTCTGCAAGGAGAGGACCCAAGGGAGAACCCATCGCAATACCGTCCTTCTGCCTGTAGATTGTTTCATTGAAAGTAAACTGTACATTCAATGTACATCTCAAAAGTAGTTCTTTAAGATCTGTAGTAGGTATCCCTATGTTCAATTTGTTGTCTTCAATATATTTGCATATAAAACATATGGTCTCTGTCAGTGGAACGTTCGTAAATAAGGATTCTACATCCAAAGACAACATTTGTTTATTCGACGCATTTATATCTTGTATACATTCAACAAATTGGAAGGTGTCCCGAAGGGAATGATTAGATAGTTGCCCCCTGACTGGTTCGAGGATTTCAGCTAACCACCCAGCTACTGGATGATAGGGCGATCCAGACATATCCAAGATAGGGCGAAGTGGAACTCCAGCTTTGTGTATTTTCGGTAGACCATACAGTCTTGGTATTAGAGATCCTGTCGGTCTGATCTTTTCGTATAATTCTTCACGAATGAGATGATTGTTCTTCATTCTCTTTAACGTATCAGTAAGTTGTTTCTCAATTAATTCCGTCTTGTTTTTCTCGTTCGGTTTCGAGAATTTACTGCTGTCTGAAAGTAGACATGACATTTTATCGATATAATCTTTTCGATCCATAATAACAACACCTGTACCCTTGTCAGGGCGTGTTAATAGTATATCGCTGTTATGCGTCAAAAGCTTAAGTTCTTCTTTGTGCTGTTTAGTATTATTATTATTTTATGTATACACACCTAAGATTCAATTCCCTCACCGGATATAACTTCTGATAAACCATATATATACGACTGTACAGCTTGATGATAAATTCGTTGAAAAGAGTCTCTTCGCTGAATCACTTGTTTTGATTTTCTAAATGTTACAATGGGAATTTTCCATGAGTTAATGAAAGCTTGTCTTGTTTTTCCGATTCTGGCTTTGATATCCTCGTCAGTTCCGCCAACCTGTAGTTGAAACGATGCTTCCAAGGTAGGTAAAGGAGGTTGTTTCTTTCAGGTTCCTCCTATCTATGCTGATTGTTGTCTGTTGTTGTTGTTGCTGTTGATGTTGGCTAGGAATCTTCATCACCTCTGTTTTATCTATGTTCACTTGAAGTCCTATCTTTGATGTTTCTTCTATCGCCAACTTGTTGCTTTTCACTTGCATATCTTCCAGTTTGTGGGAAATCAGACACCCATATCATCGGCGAAGTCCAGATTCTCCAAGTTTTTTGTTTGAGTCCATTTTATGCCTGTTCCCTCGTTGGTTGCCGTTGTCTGTCGCATTATCCAATCAACTGCAATCAGGAAGACCATTAGTGATAGTAGACAGCCTTGTCGCACTCCCGTCCTCACTTCGAAGGCTTCCGTAAGTTTCCCGTTGTGGATTACTTGGCATGCAGAATTGTCGTATAACTGTTGGATGAGCTGTATAATTGTCGATGGCACCCCTTGGTAGTAGCGAAGTAGTTGCCAAATGACCTCTCGACCGACGCTGCGCCATCGAAGGCCTTCTGCTGGGATTCCATCTGGTCCTGGTGCTTTTCCCAGCTTTAAGCGTCTTGATGGCATTCAGGACTTCTGATTTCGTCGGGGGGTCAATGTTCACTGGTAGTTCTGCTTCCGTTGTTGGTATTGTTGGGCGCGTTGTAGGTGGCGGACGATTTGGAAGTCTTTTGAAGTGTTCAGCCCAGTGCTTTCTCTATTCCACCTCTTTGTTGATTGACTTTCCATTATCGTCCTTTATTGGCTTAATTGGTGTCGAACGTTTGCCCAATAGGTGCCTAGTTGTTTGGTAGAGTGTGGCGAGGTCTCCTTTGCCTGCAGCTTGTTATGCTTCACTTGGCATGGTTTCATAATATTTTCTTTTGTCTTCCCTGGCACTCTTCTTCACTCTTTTGTTCAGTGTATTGTAGCTTGCATTCAGGTCCAGTTTTTGTTGCTCGTCAGTGCACTGGATAATCTTTTGTTTCACCATTCTTCTCGCTGCTATTAGTTTCCAAGTGTCCGTAGTGAGCCACTGTTTGTCCTGTCTCTTTTTTCTGCCTAGAACTTCCATGCAGGTTTGACTCCACACCGTTTTCAAGTTGTCCCAGTGCTTTTCGACGCCGACCTCTTCTCTAATGTTGATTTGTGTCTCGGCTTTTCCCCTTATGTTTGCAATGAAGATGTCCTTTGTAGCCTGGTCCTTCAGCTTCTGAGTGTTGAACTTGGCTTGTGGTCTATCTGCAGCTGCTGTTTCCCTGAAAGCTTTTAATTTGATTTGGATTGTCCCTTGTACGAGATGGTGGTCTGAGCCAACGTCTGCTCCTCTTCTTACTTTTGTGTCCAGTAGGCTGTGCCTCAAATTCCTTGAACAGTATTGAGATGAAGTCAATTTGGTTTTTGGTTTGCCCATCTGGTGACACCCATGTAGCCTTGTGGATATCTTTGTGTTTGTATACACTGCCACCAATCACTAGTTCGTTGAGGGCGCAGAAGTCGGCGAAGAGTTCTCCGTTTTCATTCATTTCTCCGAGAGCTTCTCTACCCATGATGAGTTCCTTTCCTGTGTTGTCTGGTCCCGATTCGGCGTTCATGTCTCCCATAGGTATTCTCATGTCGCGAGCTGGAGTATTGTCTAGTGCTGCCTGTAGTTGTCTGTAGAATTCTTCTTTCTTTTCGAGGTCTGCGTTGTTTGTGGGTGCATAACATTGTATGATTGACACTTTCCTTCCTTTGGAGTTGAATCTGGCGGTCATTATCGTAGAGGAGATTGGTTCCCACTGCATCAGGGCTTTCGTTGCCGTTGATGACATCATGATAGCCATGCCCTCGGTGTGCGTGTGGTTATCTTCTGGGTGACCGGAGTAGATCACTGACTCATCCATTGACAATTTGGTGAGTCCACTCCCATTCCATCTGCTTTCACATATTCCCAGTACTTGGATTCCGTATCTTTTCATCTCGTTGGCGATCCGGGCAGCTTTCCCAGTCTCGTACATAGTGCGGACGTTCCATGTCCCACACAGACTTTTTCTTTTGGTGCAAGGAGGTTCATTCTGCTGAAGGTTCTGTAGCAATTTTTTGTTTACAGGGTGGGGTTGCTAGCCTCACTCCTGAGAAAGGAATGATTACATTAAGATAAAGTTTAGGGAGAAGCGACTTTTTGGGTTGCTCCCCTCAAAATCGGAAAATAACAGACAAAACAATGAGAACAACACCAGCAAAAGGAAACAATTCACAGCAAAAAGGACAAAAAGCGACAACATCAATACAATACAACAACATGCAATATAGTTCAGCACAGTTAACTAAGATGATATCTCAACCATAAACTCACTGACTTGGAGCAACTTGTACATGTGATTCCAACAATATATACAATTATAGATGTGTTTATGTTTAAAAATTCCACAAATCCAAATAGTTAGTTATATGTATTATCTGTCAATAAGATTGTATTCTTGGATTTAGTATTCGAAAGGCAAATAATTGTGATAGTTTCCACAAACTCTTGGCATGAAATTTTACAGAAACGAGAGTTTTTATAAATAAGGGAAACGTTACGCATTAGTCGAAAAGCGCGCGAGTATACTACTAATGATTTAACCAAACTCACTTCTATCATGATTGTCAGTTTATAGAAATGCATATGGGAAATGCGCAGAAAAATTTATAAAAGAACAATTTTTCTATCCATCTTTTAACAGAAGAACTGTTACATAAATTAAACAAGTTATTATTATTATTGCTCCCTTGGGTTCCTAGTGGAACATAGAGCTTCAACTGCACGTCTCCATTTGCTTCTGTCTTCTGCTGTACTTTCCGCCTGCATCCATGTTAGTCCATACTGTTTCAACTCTTCTTCACACGATCTCCTCCATGTCACCCTTGGACGTCCCACACGCCGCTTCCCTTTCGGGTTCCACTCAAGGGCTTGGCGCGCGATGTCACCCAGCGGTCTCCTCAGCGAGTGTCCGATCCATCTCCACTTTCTCCTGCATATTTGTTGGGCGATTGGTTCTTGCTTTGTTTGTTCCCATAATTCCTTGTTGGTGATTCTTTCCGGCCATCTGATCTTCAGTATAGAGCGAAGACAGTTGTTAATAAAGGTCTGCAACCTTTTGGAAATATTCTTTGTGACCCGCCCGCCAAGTTTCTGATCCGTATAGAAGAAGTGACTGACTTTACGTTTGTATTGAAAATCCGAATTTTGTTGGTGATGCTGAGTGACGAAGATTTCCAGATTGATTTCAGGTTGATGAATGTGTTTCTCGCCTTCCCGATTCTCGATTTGACATCCTCGTCCGCTCCTCCTGTAGTTGAGACAATGCTCCCTAGATAAGTGAATGAAGTAACCTCTTTCAAATCCCTCCCGTTGATGGTGATTGGCACTGGATGTTCCTGCTGTTGTTGTTGTTGGTTGGTTGGTTATTTTCATAACCTCCGTCTTGTCTATGTTTACCTGGAGTCCTGTCTTTGCTGCTTCTTCGACCAGTTTGTCGGTTTTCGCTTGTAAGTCTTCGATTGTGTGTGACATCAAACATAAATCATCCGCGAAATCCAGGTCTTCTAGGTTCTTCACGTCGGTCCAGGATATCCCTGTCTTCTCGTTTCCCACTGTCTGACGCATAATCCAGTCAGTCCATCACAATTAGGAATATCATTGGTGATAATAAGCACCCTTGTCTGACTCCTGTGTTTACTCCAAACGCCTCGCTGAGTTTTCCGTTGTGGATCACTTGACATGTGCCGTTGTCGTACAGCTGTTGAATAAGGTTGATGAATATTTGGGGTACGCCATAGTACTCGAGTAATTTCCAAATTACTTCACGATCAACGCTGTCGAAGGCCTTCTCAAAGTCTATAAAGTTGAGGTAGAGGTTTGATCGCCATTCCATGCTTTGTTCAATGATGATGCGTAGAGTTGCAATTTGGTCAGTACATGATTTGCCTTTCCTGAATCCAGCTTGTTCTGGTCGGAGTTCTGTCTCCAGTGCGTCCTTTAATCTCTCCAGGATGATGCGACTCAGGATTTTACTTGGCGTCGATAGGAGCATGATTCCTCGCCAGTTCTTGCAGAGTCCTAAGTCGCCCTTCTTTGGTAGTTTCACGAGGTAACCTTTCCTCCAGTCAGTAGGCACCTTTCCCTCCTTCCAGACCTTTTGCAATAATGGAGTCAGCATGTCTGCTGTAGTCTCTGGGTCCGCTTTCAGTGCTTCAGGGGGTATTCCATCTGGTCCGGCTGCTTTTCCAGCTTTCAGAAGCTTGATTGCGTTCAAGACTTCAGCTCTCGTTGGAGGATTGGTGTCAACTTGCAGTTGTGTGCGCGCTGTTGTTGGTATTTCTGGACGGGTTGCAGGTGATGGTCGGTTCAAGAGTCCTTTGAAGTGATCCGCCAATTGTTTAATCTGTTTTTCTTCCTTGGTAATTGGGTTCCCTTGGCTGTCTTTTATAGGTTTCGCTTGTGTTGATCTCTTCCCGGATAGAGATTTGGTTATCTGATATAGTGTCCTCAGGTCCCTTTTGCCTGCTGCCTTCTCAGCTTCAGTGGCGAGGTTGTCGTAGAATCGTCTTTTGTCCTTCCTAGCACTCTTCTTCACTTCTTTGTCCAGTGCTTTGTAAGTTGAGCTCATCGCCTCTTTCTCCTGTCCGTCCTTGCATTGAATCATTTTCTCTTTCACCATTCTCCTCTCTTCTATTAATTTCCAAGTGTCCGTTGAGAGCCATTCCTTGTCTTGTCTCTTCTTTCTTCCTAGAACCGTTGAACACGTTTCGTTGAGAATCGCCTTCAGAGACTTCCAATGTTCTTCCACGCATGATTCTTCAGTGATGTCGCGTAGTGTTTCCTGCTTTGCTCTGACAGTTGCAGTGAAGGTGTCTTTTGTGGTTGTGTCCTTCAGTAATTGAGTGTTGAACTTGCATTGTGGCCTATCCCCAGCTATCCTCGAGGCTTTTAGTTTCACCTTGAAAGTCCCTTGTACTAGATAGTGGTCTGAACCCACATCTGCTCCTCTCCTTGACCTTGTGTCCAGTAGGCTCCGTCTCCACTTTCTTGAAATTGAGATGAAGTCTATTTGGTTCTTGGTGTTTCCATCTGGTGAAATCCATGTCGTCTTGTGTATATCCTTGTGTTTGAACACACTACCGCCAATCACCAAATCATTGAAGGCGCAGAAGTCTGAGAAGAGTTCACCATTGTCGTTCATTTCGCCGAGGGCCTCACGACCCATGGTGAGTTCTCTTCCTGTGTTGTCTCCTCCCAGCTTCGCATTCATGTCGCCCATCAGGATTTTGATATCGCCATTTGGGACGTTGTCCATTATTGCTTGTAGTTGTCTGTAGAACGCCTCCTTTTTCTCTTGTTCTGAGACGTTTGTAGGCGCACAGCATTGAATGACTGTAACTTTCCTTCCTTTTGAGTTGAACCTGGCTGTCATTATCCTGGAGGAGATTGGTTCCCACTGCATGAGAGCTTTGGCTGCTGTTGGTGACATCATGATGGCCACTCCCTCGGTGTGCTCGTGGTTGTCCTCTGGGTGGCCGGAAAAGATTACTGTCTCCCCAGTAGGTAGTTGGCACCTTCCAGTTCCGTTCCATCTGCTTTCGCAGATTCCCAACACTTCTATTCTGTACCTTCTCATTTCAGCGGCTATCTGGGCAGCCTTTCCAGTTTCGTACATTGTACGAACATTCCAGGTACCCATCCTTACTTTTGCTTTCATCGAAAGAAGGCACATCGGCTGACTGGCTTCCCGAAGGCTTTCACCAGCCTGCGTCATTTCACTTCCCGATTCCAGCGAAAAGTAAGGCTATTGCTTATATTTTTAGAATTTTTAATATATTTATTCGTTGAAGTTTCTGTAGCGATTTGGTTGTTTTACAGGAGTGGAGTTGCTAGCACCACGCCCCAACCCTCTCTCTTTACCCGGGCTTGGGACCGGCGAGAAAACTAGTAATCTAGTAGCCCAGCAAGCTAGTATCTGGCGAGGTTCAAACAAGTTATACGGTGAGAATAATTAATATTTAGTTTGCATCTGGAAGATAATGCTAAGAAGAGTGTTGCGTTTTGTTACAGACCGTCATATGATGAAATAATTACATTATGCATCAATACTTTATTGCATTTCAGGCGCTGAAGAAAAAGATATCAAAGGAACCGTTTCCAGGTATGTACACCGTAACAAATGCTGCTAACCTTTACTGAGCTTGAACTTTTCACACCTAATGTGGATTCCTGATAATTTAGCGTATTTTACTACGATTATGTGCGTTTGTGGTGCGTCTGTGGCACAGGGCTTAGCATGCTCGCCAACCATCCACATGATCCGTGGTTCGTTCACCAGGCGACGCACTCCTTTATCTCGCTAAACCAGTAGTGATACTGGTAAAGAGGAAAGGTTGAGCATGAGGCTAGCAACCGCATCCTGTAAAAATTAATACTGCTACAGAAACTTCAAGCCTCTAACTTGGAGCCGTATGTTTCACTGGGAACGTGAAGGAAAAAAATGTGCATTTGTGAAGTGTTGTTTCTGTAAATCACTGTGAATTTCGTATTCTGAGCACAAATATTTTTACACAGAATAAAGTCAGAGGACGGCGTGCATTCATCTAGAGAGTGAATTTTATAATAGATTTTCTTCAAAAGATTCCATCTCTCCCCTTCAGATGTTTGCCAAAAATACGTGTTATGCAAAAAAATACCCCATTTAGACAATAATAAAGCTAAAGGCTCAGGAGAAGAAATATTCACCTTTTAGTCAGTTCCTCATCCGTGTCTCTACTCTGATACAATACAGAAGACTATCAGTCAAATAGTGATAGGTTTACTAACAATAATGAGTCGGTGTCGACATGTCAAGAGTGATAATTAGCCAAGAAAACTGGTTGAAATTTATAAGTAATTGATAAAATCTTAAATAAGTGTATTGCAAATGCACAATTTTAGAAAACTGAGGAGTTAATTACCAATTAAATGGGTTACAAGATTTCTTCATGAGCTGCTTTCAGTTAGAAAACCACTGGAAAACCGCCAGACAGCACTGGATAGGCGTTTAGTCCTAGTTTGAGACTCTTCAGTAGCATACACACCTCACGACCACCTGGTCTAGGAGTTCGTCTCGAGTTCAAACCCCACTGAGCGCATAACGCGGAAGAGTCCCAAACTTGGATAAAATTACTTCATGGTTTTTCAATGGTTCTCTTGCCGTTATCAATTGATGATAAAGTTCAGTAGCTACTAGAATCCCTGGAAATCAACACTTGAAATAATTGTGTGTTAAGAATGGTTACGCAATAGGCAATTAAATATGAGATAGTCAAAATAGTCAGCACAATTAAGACAGTGATAACTTGCGGATGGCTTAAGGGAGGGGAAGATTGTCAATGTTTTACACTTAAATTACGATTGCTAAGGTACGGAGTATGGCTTTACGAGTCCTCTCTGAGCACATAAGTCTAGCTTCTTCAGGTGAATTCTGATGGCTTCAGGTATGTATAGACATCGAACTCGTTAAGGAAAATTGACACTTGTCGGAATGCCATAAATGACTTTAAATGCTTTATTAATATTATTTTCATGCTCACTATCTACAAGGTGTGTTAAAACAGAGTTACGAATGCATCTTGGTTGTCTTTTGTTTGTTTAAGCATGCAGGATAATGTTCGGAAATACGATTATTAACCTGCTTAACTGTGCGCCAAGTGTAACTAACTTCGTAGGAGCAGCCAAACGGGTAGATACACTTAGAGGAGTCGAGATTAGATGGTTTCTCCTTATTTGTCAAATGCGAAATTGGAGCTGTTGTGCGGAGACAGCGTACCTCTGCCGCAATGAATTCCTTTTCAACTGTATACTTCAGTCAGTGCATTGCTATTTCACTGATACTAACACCAAGAAAAGGCAGTTCTGTGAATAACGGTACTTATCAGGCTCCATGCGAAATATATTCTCTAGCTCACACTTATTTCAGTCATGTTTAAGGGTTCAAAATCGCTTTCGGCCCCCAGACTTTGCGTTTATCAATTTGCTTAGCGACTTTTCAGGACCTGGGACTAGTGATACAATCGATGGTGAACTGGAGAGACACAGACAAGTCGTCATGCATAGTGGATATCCTCCGAGATTCATGGACAAAAACAGGAAAGCAAAGCAAAGGCCCGAAAGAGCCCAGACGGTGGAGGAGAAACTGCTATTCATGCATGTTGAACTTAAAAGTGATAATGCATCTGAAATTGTGAAGAACCACTTATCCAAATCAATGGGAAAAACCCATTCTTTGACTAAGCTACGGATTCAATTCTACAGCCTACAAATGATTGGTGGATTTGTGTAAAGGATAAACCGCCGCATCTGGCCACTTCAGTGCAAGTTCTTGAATTCGCTTGTTCGCATGGAGTTAGCTATAGTGCGAGAGCATAGTGCACACTATTCTCTGAACATTGTTCAGCCTGGTTAATAAAAAGACAATACAAGAAAATTGCTAGCTCATTTCCTGAGTAACTAGTGAACTCAAGGCACGCAGTTCCACCAGTCTTCTTTTGAGATTATCTACAAGGTGAGACCGAATGGTAAGAAAGGGGTTTAGACGTAGGCATTTCTATATGACGGAAGCACCGGTGAATCGTCGATACAACCACGAACTCTTTATACTGAGAAGGTTCGCCCAGTCTCTTATTCTACTATGGACTTAAACTCTTCCTTGGTAGTCCCCTTCAATTTTTCATTTTTGAAAATTAGTTTGCTTTTATTTTTAATAATTAATTCACTACTATCGCTCTTATATATTCCTTTTTTACATCTTCTCACCCTCTTTACACTTGGTAAATGTACACTCAACTACCCAACTTCTCACTCAATAACAATGTTAACTTTATCAAACGTCCAACTCTTTATTCTTTTGTGCTAATGAATGTTCAGTAATTTTTAATTTTACGCTTGAAGCCACTTCTAAGTAATTATATCAATTATGTCAACTATCCTACTAATCAGTAATGAACTACTAGACATTTTTGAAAAGTATAGATACAATTGTACTGCCTTTGAAGGTTATTTTGTCGATAAAGAAAATTTTCTTCGCTGAAGTTTCTTCAATTTTCTTTATCATTCAATAGATGCTTTCAATGTCATGATAATAATTCTTCAAAAAAGGAACTTTACTTCACTGCTTACTCCTTCTTTCGTTTAATTTTTCATGGGACATGTATTTCGTGGACAATACACTCAGTTACTACATATGTTGTACATCATAAAGATCTCTCCGTACCAGTTATCTGAGCATTTAACTTGCTCAGATATGGTGAATTTTATCCCTAGCTGACATTTATCTTCAATGGCAATAGAGTTACACATGATAAATGTGTAAGCAGATATGGTTATGCTCACATGAGTTTCGAACAATGAAGTTTCGTTCACTTTCCAGTTTACTTGGAACAGAGACAAAAGCCTGATTGCGGAGTCTTGATAACTTTCAGTTACATCTTGTGACAACAATTTCAGATAGCGCTATTTCAAAATAGTTGTATTTATTTCTTTCCTGATAAAATCTGTCTTTTTTTTCTCCTTCACGTTCCCCAGTGGAACATAGGGCTTCAAGCTAGTGGCTTGAAGTTTCTGTAGCACTGTTTATTTTACGGGATGAGGTTGCTAGCCTCATACCCAACCTTCCCTCTTTACCAGCATTATTTCTGGCTTAGCGAGGTAAAGGAGTGCGTCGGCCGGGGATCGAACCCCGGACCGTGTGCATGGTTGGCGAGCATCCTAACCGCTATGCCGCCGACGCCTGTCAGTCTAACTGGCGAATATTTTTTTTGTATTTTAGATTTAACACTACGAAACAGAATGATGAGACAGTCGGATAAATTTTGCATTTTCCATACTTATGTTCCCCTTTAAATACCTGTAGAAACAAGTGTTGAAGTGGAACACTTCTGAAATGTCTCCTTTTGTGTTTTGGTGAATTTGCTGGTATTTTTAATCGTTAATTTACAGGGATTTAAATAATTTCAATAAGGATTATGGAATGATATCATTTAATGGCTCACTGGACACTAAGGAGTTCTGTAAATGCTTTTTCACTTAGTTTGACACAATTCATCGGACAGTATCCATAAATCTGGTAGTGGTCTAATCGATGACATATGAGTGGTGAGGTAAGCTTGTTGGACAGTCGGTCCCCGTAATGAAACCCAGTGCCCTATGATTTCTAAATGGTATCAATTTGCGACACAGTGTTTCACAGCCAGTCAGTTCATGCGTGTGCGCTGCTGAGGTATCTCAAACTATGATAGGCCAGCTAACGATCATCATTCAATTTCGAATAGTTCATGATCGAAGTTGAAATAACTGTGTTGAAACTCATTTACTCAGTCACTGTACATAATAATATTATGACTATTTTGGAGCCTTAACTTACTACTGAAAAATGTCACATCGTAATCTTGAGGTATCCATTCATGCAACACATACACCAAAATGAGGCTGATCGCATTAGATCAAATATGCTTGAGGTGAATTACAAACATGTATGAAAGATGCTGCCGATTACACAGGAGATGATTGTCGTGTCCTACTGGCCTAGTGGGTAAAACTCGAGCGTTTTCTGTCAGGGTAACTGAGTCATAGTACCAGCGTGAACGAGTATATCTAGATGATGCATGCTGAGAGGGACACAACATGCATTGTACTTTTCACTGTCTGCACCTGCAGAACTGTCACTTCAAGACAGACAATCATTCTAAAATCAAGACATCCCTTACAGGCTGAACATTCTCGACCAAATATACCAGCGGCAAGTGACAAGCATTGTTGTATAGTTTTTCGCGATAGGCAAGCGTGTTTCTGCTAAAATAAATTGGTTGTAGGTGACTGGCATTGGAATCCACTAGGATACGCATTTCGTTCCACTCCGGACTCGTCCGCCAACTGGATGTACCTGCGTTCCTAAGTGAGTGATTAAACTGAATCAATTAATTAGATAAATAATTACTGGTATCCGTTGATTGAGAGGGGTGTCTCGTGTCCCAAGTGATCTAGTGCATAACGATTCGACCTCTGAAACGGTGGCCACTGGGTTCAAATATCAGTGCGTACACCAGCATCCAGGGAATAATGCAGGTACATCCACCTGAACGACAATTCTCAAACAGGAAGAGGTGCCCATCCTCCATTCGATCACTGCGAATTACCATCCACCAGTTTACTTCAAGTCAAATAATCAGATGTCGTTGACGTTTCTACACAAGGAGATGACACGTGAACCTGGGGCTGAGTACATCAATCCAATCGATCAACGGGAAATTCACAATCGAATTGAATCCCTCCGCTAAGTTTGAAATGTCAAAATTATCGCTTTCAAAGTATTTTATTACATGATTACAACTAAATTTTCTCTGAATTTCTAGATGATTCAACCAAACCGCCTATGACTGAAGGTAAGTACATACAACCCACACATGATGTTTCATAAGATCTTGAGGAAACTGTTTCGCATAACATGTCGGAAATTCTTCCCTCGAAATTTCACTCTTTAAGTCATGTGGAAATTAGGAGTCAGGGAGAGGATTCCACTGTATGATAGCAACAGTGACAACTTGAACAATGCGAGAACCACAAATGTACCGGTGTAACGGGAGAAGACAAGAGACTTGGTGAAATAATGCTTATTAGGAATGTGATATACACGCATAGCGAAGTTGTGTACAACCTATACTAAAACCTATACTTCATTTGCATTCATCTTCCGTGATGTGCCCGTTTTCAACTTCTTGTTGTGTTTATTTGTCTTCCTTCAATGTGTCTCTTGTATTTTGGCGCAATACTGGTTCATTCGCTCTGCGTTATTGGATAATTTTGTGCCGACGGACGTCTCTTTATACATTGCTGACAAATGTCAGTAGAACAAGCCATACGTCTTTTATTGTTTCTGAGTGCACTTCTCAAGTGTCTGCAACCTGGACAATACAAGCAGTATAAATTACACTGAATATGTGAACATCCATTTTCGCGATAACAACGAGTAAGTGGAAGTAAGTGAGAGTGACTTGGGTCTGAAATGAAGTTACCTGTGAAATTTTTAAAAGTCAAGATAATTGACTGTTCCTAGGACAATTCAACCTACAACCTTAACAATGCATTTCAGAATTTCTGATCGTAAACGAAGTTTATCCCGAAAGATTACAAGAGAGTAGGTAACGTGAATACAGAAATTTTACTTTTACAAAACTGCGAAGAATCATGTTAAGGTAAATCATGTTTATGTTTGTGTTAACCTTCGTTTCCGCTCATAAATTCTGAACTTCATTGCCAAGATTATTGGTCAAAATGTCGTGAGAACAGTTGATCTTCTTCTTTGTTGAAAGTTAAACAGGTTACGTCATTTGAGACTTATGTCACTCTCACGTACTTTCAATTACTCTTGGTTATCGCGGAAAAGGATGTGCACATCTTCAGTGTAATTTATATTTCTTGTTTTGCTTAGGTGGCAGACAGTTGAGAAGGATCCTGAAAATAATGGGAAGGCCGAGTGATATTCTCCTAGTACATTTCTTGTTCTTGCCTTGTCCGAGTTTACGGACGGGGAGAGTTGTCTGGAATAGTGGTGTAGTTGTAGTCTTTCAGCTGGTTTCTACCGTCGTCATCCTCACCACTGACTCCGATATGAAGTAAGCTTCGAGAATTCGCAATAAATTCTTTCTCCGTTTCCGCTAGTGAGTGGTTGTTTCACAAGATTCTGTCATCCTCTTGTTGATTCGTTCGGCTATTGATCAGTCGTTTACATTCCATCCATTTGGCTGCCTTCTAAGCGTGTGATCAGTTTGATATATGCCACCGTGTCAGTTGATTGAAGACGAGTTTGAGTATCAGGTCCCTAGATATTTGTTGGTACCTTCAATATTTCCTTCTTTAACATAGACACACTTTTTCACGTTAAATTATTGTCCATAGTTGTCTGAATGTACTGGCATACGAAGAGAATAATCATATCTGATTACACTCAGTTGTTTCTCTGCGATACAAAACAATAGAAGTTTCACTGCAATCAGTGAAATGCAGTTGCACTTCATGTCGCATACGGTGCCCGTTTGTTTTCTTTCACAGTGCAGTCTGTTGCTAGACAGAGGTTATTTTAAAGTATTTTTCTCCTTTTTTGTTTAATATCTACTCCAAAGGGTCTTCACTATGCTTGAAATGAGTTCAAAGATGTTTAGACGATTTTTCCTGATTTTCTATTAGAAGGTTTATGAGCTAGTCAGTTGGATGAAAGGTAGACATTGATTGGTGGTGACAAGATAACTTACATATGCCCCTCTCGATGCTTTCTTCCTACAATGTGCTCAGGGTTGTGTGAATTACTCTTATGCACATCCTATTTACCATCGGAGATGAAAACTGCTACTTGAAGATTTTTTTAATACTAGCGTAATGTGTCCACATTGAGAATTAATGACTAATTACTGCGTACTTTGCATATACATTCTATGAATTAATATCACATATTGTGAAAGGAAATATCTTGACTTATTTGTTTATAATTCACCTGATCCACATAGATGAACTAAAAGAAATGCTTATTAACAAGAGAGGCAAGACAGTGATATAATAAATTTTTAATGATTCTATGGTAGCTACAGCGAACGCCGGATTTTCCTAATTAAAGTACAACAATTCTCCGCTCAAAGTGGATATATATTGTCTGGAAAGATAAATCACTAACGTAATACACAAAGTTATTTATGTTGACAGTAAACAGCAGTGGAATCAAGGTAGCAAATTCCGTCCTATTCCCGACTAGTCAACTGAATGTGCCCTAAGTTCCCAGTGAGGGATGATGTTCCTGAATAAAATTATACTCTACATCCAACAATTGAGAAGGCAACACAAAACTGACTAAGTGAAGAGGGGGGTACCATCTAGTGACGAGTCCCAGGCGAGACGAAATGCACCCTTTGATCTCCACTGAAAGTCACTTTTAGGCAAAGAAATCCTCGAAATTACCGTACTAGGGGCTGACACGTGAGCAGAGACTGAGTATGTCTCCCAAACATAGTCAATGTACGTGAACTGTAAATATACGTAAAAGTTGGAACTACTTCATAACTAATTCATCCTACTTCGAAATTCTCTACACACACTAAACCCACTTAATGACTTCATTTCATACTAATCAGATGTTTGCAAATCAACGATTAAAAATCTATCTAATTACTATTGATGAAATAGATATATTTAGGCAATGGCGGTAGGTCGTGAACAGTAGTATCCATCAAGTCGGATATGAAGACAACTAATTACAGATGACAACATGTGGCGTGTTGCCAAGAGTTGAAATTCATAGATCAATGCATTTCTTAACAGTATCTGTAGAGTCAGTAGGTCCTGGTTGAGCCATGAGCAGTTCCGAAGATTTGTGAACAAGAACAAAACAGCTGTTTAGTACTCCGGAGATTCCCTGGTTCGCTAACTAGTGTAACTTCGTTATCTGATTTGATATAAGTTAAATCGTCTCAAATTAACACTTGACCATACATACTTCTGCAGTTAATGTTTCAGATAGTTTATTCAATTTAAAACGTAGGCGATAGTCATGTAGGTGTTTACAATACTACGGATTCATAACAACTGAACTTAACTCATATGCATTCTGTTGAAAAACTGTAAGATGAATACACAGCTCGGAAGAGATACCATTGTAACAACAGAATACAAGGGCCAGGCAACAGATCGTTTTATTACGGAAATCAACATGTATTTATATAAATTTCACATGCATTATTATAGCCTAGTCAAGTAGACAAACGCAGTCTTCTGATTGGCTGTTTTCGAGTTCCTCGGAAAGTGGAGCCATCTATCTGCGAATCATATTTGTCCACGTTTAGGTTTGCTGTGATTGGTTGTTGACAGCCTTGTTCATACTTTCTCGTGGCCCATATTAGTGACCTAGACATTGACGTAGATTAATGTCAACCAATTGGCTAGCAGGCTGCTCTCACCACACCATCTCATATCCCCCAGTACAAGTAGACTAATGACTGTGAGAAGTGTTTCGAGAACACTTGGGAGCATTTCGAGTAGACATTTTGTACATTTCAGGCTCAAATCATTTATGATGCTATTAGAGATGAATTATTCCTATCATTATTATTTAATTTCCTTACCTTCCCAGTGGAACGTAGGGTCTGAAGTCTTAGTACTGACTTTCTCTTTATTTAGTGAGTTTGTTACCCCCACACTAAATCTTCCCTGTTTCTTGTGCCTAATAAAGGCAAAAGAGGGCTGAGGAATACGTTGGCCGGAAATCGAAGCACGTACTTTGTGAATCACTGTCACGTGTCACATCACGACATCCCCTGACACCGTTTCGAAATGAATATTTGTCCCTTTTTCTAAGTGTATCTACTTACCACAAATTGAAGAACACTTACTTACTAAACATTTCTCGAACTTTTAATTTTCTCTCAGCAAATAGATGAATTTAGATGCACAAAGTACTCAGTGAGCCGATGACACATTTTACTTGCTTACATATTGCTTGCAAAATGCCACTTACTTCACTCTTACAATACACATAAGTAATTGATGAGCCTGATGAATTGATCACAGGATTCCGCCAGATAGTTTGATCTTCTGAAGTTCGCTGAAAGTTAGATGATGCGTAGTAGGCGGAATTTTGACATACGCAACAAGCATCTGCATAAAAACTGGTGTTGAATAGATCATCTGGACAACATTCGTCAACGATACTATTTGTGGTGTGAAGTGACCTGAAAAAATCCTGCGATCGTCTACATAAAGTGATCAAATCGGTTTCTGAAGAAAGTCAAAGACAGTCAAATGAACGATTATCGAATTGTGTCACTGAGTTATACACTTAGGTTGAATGAAAACTGGTAAAATAATTTATTCATCAAGGATGAACATATTTCATAACACCATAAAGTGGCGATCTCGTCCAGGATAATGACCGCCAGATTCAACTCCAAAGGAAGGAAAGTGTCAATCATACAATGTTATGCACCCACAAACAACGCAGACCTCGAAAAGAAAGAAGAATTCTACAGACAACTACAGGCAACAATGGACAATACTCCAGCTGGCGACATGAAAATACTAATGGGAGACATGAACGCCAAACTGGGACCAGACAACACAGGAAGGGAACTCATCATGGGTAGAGAAGCTCTCGGAGAAATGAATGAAAACGGAGAACTCTTCGCCGACTTCTGCGCCTTCAACGAACTAGTGATTGGTGGCAGTGTATACAAGCACAAAGATATCCACAAGGCTACATGGGTGTCACCAGATGGGCAAACCAAAAACCAAATCGACTTCATCTCAATACTGTTCAAGGAAGTGGAGGCGCAGCCTACTGGACACAAAAGTAAGAAGAGGAGCAGACGTTGGCTCAGACCACTATCTCGTACAAGGGACAATCCAAATCAAATTAAAAGCTTTCAGGGAAACAGCAGCTGCAGATAGACCACAAGCCAAGTTCAACACTCAAAAGCTGAAGGACCAGGCTACAAAGGACATCTTCATTGCAAACATAAGGGAAAAAGCCGAGACACAAATCAACACTAGAGAAGAGGTCGGCGTCGAAAAGCACTGGGACAACTTGAAAACGGTGTGGAGTCAAACCTGCATGGAAGTTCTAGGCAGAAAAAAGAGACAGGACAAACAGTGGCTCACTACGGACACTTGGAAACTAATAGAAGAGAGAAGGATGGTGAAACAAAAGATTATCCAGTGCACTGACGAGCAACAAAAACAGGAGCTGAATGCAAGCTACAATACACTGAACAAAAGAGTGAAGAAGAGTGCCAGGGAAGACAAAAGAAAATATTATGAAACCATGGCAAACGAAGCAGAACAAGCTGCAGGCAAAGGAGACCTCGCCACACTCTACCAAACAACTAGGCACCTATTGGGCAAACGTTCGACACAGATTAAGCCAATAAAGGACGACAATGGAAAGTCAATCACCAAAGAGGTGGAACAGAGAAAGCACTGGGCTGAACACTTCAAAAGACTTCTAAATCGTCCGCCACCTACAACGCGCCCAACAATACCAACAACGGAAGCAGAACTACCAGTGAACATTGACCCCCCGACGAAATCAGAAGTCCTGAATGCAATCAAGATGCTTAAAGCTGGGAAAAGCACCAGGACCAGATGGAATCCCAGCAGAAGCTTTGAAAATGGACCCAGAGACAACAGCGGACTTGATGGCGCCACTGCTGGAGAAGGTGTGGAAAGAGGGCAAAGTACCCGAGGATTGGAAGAACGGATACTTATTCAAACTACCAAAGAAAGGAGACTTAAGTCAATGCAAAAACTGGCGTGGAATTATGCTCCTGTCCATTCCAAGCAAGATACTAAGTCGCATCATCCTGGAGAGAATCAAACAAGCCCTAGATGAAAAACTTCGTCCGGAACAGGCTGGATTCAGGAGAAACAAGTCATGTATTGATCAAATCGCCACTCTACGGATCATCATTGAACAAAGCTTGGAATGGCAGTCACCTCTCTATCTCAACTTCATCGACTTTGAAAAGGCCTTCGATGGCGCAGCGTCGATCGAGAGGTCATTTGGCAACTACTTCGCTACTACCAAGGGGTGCCATCGACAATTATACAGCTCATCCAACAGTTATACGACAATGCTGCATGCCAAGTAATCCACAACGGGAAACTTACGGAAGCCTTCGAAGTGAGGACGGGAGTGCGACAAGGCTGTCTACTATCACCAATGATCTTCCTGATTGCAGTTGATTGGATAATGCGACAGACAACGGCAACCAACGAGGGAACAGGCATAAAATGGACTCAAACAAAAGACTTGGAGGATCTGGATTTCGCCGATGATATGGGTGTCTGATTTCCCATAAACTGGAAGATATGCAAGTGAAAAGCAACAAGTTGGCATAGAAGAAACATCAAAGATAGGACTTCAAGTGAACATAGATAAAACAGAGGTGATGAAGATTCCTAGCCAACATCAACAGCAACAACAACAACAGACAACAATCAGCATAAATGGGAGGAACCTGAAAGAAACAACCTCCTTTACCTACCTTGGAAGCATCGTTTCAACTACAGGTTGGCGGAACTGACGAGGATATCAAAGCCAGAATCGGAAAAGCAAGACAAGCTTTCATTACTCTCAAATGTGTGTGGAAGTCAACAGCACTCAGCATCAAAAATAAGATCCGAATTTTGAACTCTAATGTGAAGTCAGTGATACAATACGGATCAAAGCCTTGCACTGCGCGTCATAAAGAGCGTCTCAAACAAACTACAGACTTTCATCCACAGCTGTCTTCTCTCAATACTCAAGATCAGATGGCTGGCCAGAAAATATCAGTAACAGGGATCTCTGGCAGTGAGCGAACCAATCGGGAACCGATTGTGAAACAAATAGGCAGGAAGAAATGGAGATGGATTAGCCATACTCTGAGGAAACCATCAAGTGACATCACTAGACAAACCATAGCTCTGAGTGGAATATTCAGCCTTGACGGCACCTACCCGTTATCCTCTCATGCTGGCTCCACGAGAGGCCATAGTCTGTCATTTCCTTGTTGAACACTCACCTCGACATTGCTTGTTCGGCTCTCACTCCAGCGATGGCCAGGTGCGAGATGCCAATTGACGTTCTCCTCATCATGTGTCCAATCAATCTTCATTTCTTCTGCATATTTTTGGTGAACATTCATTAATGTATATTAATTATGATGATTTATGATTATTTACGCCTATGCTTGGTTTAGGTTAGATAACTCGTATGCATTGCTGAAGCTGTGGATATCGAAATGGGAACTTCGACCCTGTGTATTCAGAAAATGTTTATTCATCCAATTACCTTTCATGAAACTTACCTTTTCGTTTAATTTGTTCAATTTATTAATCTTTGCCGTATTATTTTGACTGCCGTAGTCGCTTAGACTTTGCAACAATTTCTGATATTATCTCACTTGTCAACTTTATTCATTTAATTCAATAAAATATTTTTGCAAAGTTGTCTTATAAGATTTGATAGTGTGAAATATTCCCATATTATGAATTAAAAGTCAGTCTGAACGAAGGATATTCTTTTCAATAATTTCCCTTTTCAGGTTCTTACAATTATAAAATGTAACATTTGTGGTTGTCGCGTCGGTGGTATAGTGGTTAGGACGCTCGCCGACCATGCACATGGTCCGGGGTTCGATCCCTGGCCAACGCACTCCTTTACCTCGCTAAGCCAGAAATAATGCTGGTAAAGAGGAATGGTTGGGCATGAGGCTAGCAACACCATCCTGTAAAAATAAACAGTGCTACAGAAACTTCAAGCCAGTGGCTTGCAGCCCTATGTTCCCCTGGGTAACATGAAGGAAAAAACAACAACAAAGGCCAGTTATGCGGCGGATACATTCTTTAACGTAGAATAACAGATTAATTATGGGTTGCCAAAATAAATAGTCTTATTTGTGTGACAAACGTGCTAGGCTGAAATCGATTACGAAATATTGTAAAACGGGAGACAATGGTGGTGATTAATCATAACAGAATTGTAGAGTGTGGGGTAGGAAAACTGACAAATCAGTTCAAGGTTATCGAAAGTGTCAGGTGAGTGGCTAGTACAAAGTGGTCTATCTTTAACGGGAGATAGTAAGACTGCAATGACAGGTTCATAATGAAATAACGAATATGTTAAATGAAACAGGTGGAAGTACATACTGAGAAAACAGATAATATCACTAATAATAAGTCCGTATAAATGAAAATTCGATAGTATTGACGAAATGTTTTGTATAAAGGGCATAAATTATGACGAATAATAATAACTGTAATAATGATATTTGTAATAATAAGCAAAGTAAGAAAAAACAACAAAAAACCAAGAAAGTTAAGTGGAAGGATCACTCTTGGTGAGAAGAAAAATCATCAATCCAAGTTTGGCCGCGGTAGGAACAGCGTCTGGACGTGTTCTTTTTGGATACAAAGTTCCGGTTTAGTCGATCTTATTGCAACAGCTTCAGCTATGTGTAGGAGACGTAAGCGAACTGTACGTGACAACGACTTCGGAATTCGGTATAAAACCTTTAAAGCTGTGTTGACATCGATACGATATCCAGTATCGACCAAGTGTGACAGGATCGAGCTTTTTATGCATTTAATTTCCCCTCTGCTGAACCACGCTGGTGAGTCTTCTCGAACCCATAGATAAACCTGCCTAATCGTGCGCCCTACATAACTTGAACCACAGGAACAGCTGAAATGGTATATGCACGAAGAAGAGCTATGGTTAGGTAAGACATCTTTGAGTTGCTGGGTGAACATTGGACGGCTAGTGAAGGATAGACACAGACGTGCAAAGTAGAAAGTTTTCCTGATCGCCCTGGTTAAACGGTTAAACGTTGAGATAGAATCTCCGCAGGAGTATCTCCCTTGAATTGGAGACGTAAAAACAAAGGCTTTTTCTCCACAGTTGCCAGTTTACGTTTACGACTATTGTAACCTATTTTAACTTTAATGAAGTTGTCTTATCAGACTTATCATCTTGTTGCACTGTGATTTATGTGCCCACATAACTTCATGAAACCTATACTATCCCATAAGATTTAAAGACTCCATGACCCGTTTTACTAGGGCATAACCGAATTTATGTCACAATAATTCGTTTTTGTGTGTGCTGAATTTTAACAGTGAGTGGAATTGCTTAAGTGAGATAATAGTGGTGTGGTGAATTATGAGTCACGGTTGATTAGGTATAGGAATGAATAACTAAATAAATAAACAGAGGTCAGTCAACCTAAAGTTCATTAGCCGACATGTGTGAAATAGATGATCGGAAAACATTTGGGAATTTGAGTGTGCTAACATAATGTGATGGAAATATAAGAAGAGTGAAATGTTGTAAAAGTAGTCGACTAGATAATAAGTTAGAATATGATAACATAGTGTGATATAAAGTGAAACAAAAGTAGAACTTGGAAAATATAAGGATAACAGAGCTTTTATGCGAATTCCACAGCAACGAAAGAGATCGTACAAGTTGTTTTTGTACACATAGTCCTGGCTTTATGTTATGTATTATCAAAGCCTTTGTTTTACAAAGCAGATGCACTCTTGTCATTTCGCACTAAATGAAACGATATATCAGATGATGTGTTTTAAGTGTCTACACTATGTTGCAATTTCGATGAATAAATGCCTCTTCCTTGCTCAGCCAAACCCAGAGGTACTCTCAAACGCGGCTGGATATGTTTCTCGACGGACATCCTACGTACTCAGCCCCCAAAAAGACCAGGTGAACGTATAAATACACATGGAATTAGACAGTCGATGTGACATTTCCTTGACATTAAGATGCAGCAGTGTACGGGTAACAGAATCAACCATCACCTACAACTTGCCTAGAGATATCAACAACAGCAAGCACAGAACTGCTTGCCAGTGAGCGGCTTTAGTAGGTTATTCGCTATTGATGTTACCAGAAAATTGTTGAGTACCTAAGTTGCAATTACACCACCTAATTTCGCTGCAACATGTTTTAAACTACCTTCTCCCTTTGTGTATTTCTTCCATATAGTTTGGTAGTGCCCCAAAGAAAGAGTAATGGATACCCGTCCTCTTTGTAGGTTTTCTTCAATTGTTTGAGTTCATCATCAACACTATCCTAACTACAAACAAATAAAACTCCGTTGCTTGTCTTTGAGGTCCTGTTGAAGTCAATTATCTGTGGGTAGATCTTTTCAAAAACCTATCATCTCTTCTTGTAAGTTCCACATCAAGGAAAAATATTTCTCCGAGAATTCCTTTTCCTAAGGTGAACCGAATGACTGCCATTTGATACTATCAAGATGTCATCTAAATAGCAGTTATCGTTGGTTACAATGAACTTGTCGTCCACATATCTTTTGTAAATATTACGACCCTACACAGCAGGTTTGAGATTATTCGTCTCCATAAAAGCCCAACAGAAGTTTGCTGACAACGGATCAAGTGGTAAACCCATAGATATCGAATCTCTCTCTCTCTCTACGGATTTCATTGTTGAAAGGGAAATTAGAAATTTAGAGCACACTGAAGTGTGAGCTGTTTTTTAGGCATGATGTAGGCATTCCTCTGTTGACACTGTGTAAGCTGATGTAATTACAAATCAAGTATATCATTTTATTTAATACAACATTGGTAAACAGTGAGCATACGTCAAGTGATAACATATTTTTTCCAGTAACATTAATATCATCAACGCAACGAGTAAATTCAAAGGTGTCAAGCAAAGAATAAGTACAGACTTGCCTTCTTAGTGGCTGCTTGTGGTTGTCTATTGAAATATATATATATATATATGTACATAACCTGATAATAAATTCGTTGAAAAGCGTCTCTTTGCTGTATCATTTGTTTTGATTAATGCAATATACCACATACAGAGCATCTGTCATTTAGTGGTAGAATGTCTTTTATAGATTTATAGATCTTTTATAGATTCGATTCTCGACGGCACATTCCTATACCTCATTTGCCTGGCAGGAAGCCTGGCAAAGAAGGAAACTTGAGCGTAAGTGAGGCTAATAACTCCATCCCATGGATGAAGAGCAACACCAGCGCTACATTTGAAACACAAAGAGATGATAAGGGTCAAATCTGTAATATCTGTAATATATTTCATCTTTTATTCACAATATACAATATATACGCTTCATTCTCGATCATCTCAAGACAGATTTGGTTCACACAAAATGAGTGTACAAATTAGAGGGAAATATAAATAAATCTTAACTAGTATTGACCTTGTTCTCAATTTTTCAAAGTAATTATCCACCTTCTGATGAAATTACTACATCGTAGATTACTTTATTCATCCATTTGTAAATCTTTTTATCTCTCTATCTATTGTATAATAGTATTAGTGTGGTTTGTGCTACTGAGAAGATTTATGAGTAGTGTATAGATGCAGATATAAATATGAATATTGTTGAAATGAGTACTCTTGTGCTCTGCTGTTAAGATAGTTGGAGTAGTCGGAAAAGATGTGCATTGGGATGGCATTTCAGGGACTGGTTGTGCTATTTAAATGCCAAAATATGCCACTCTTACGAAATTTAATATTGCAAGAGTTTATCTATTTTTTTATTTTGATTACAGCTTGATTCCACACTGTATTTTCGGTACAAGTATGGAATTTTCAGCATGTGATATCGGTAGCCCAAATTTACAGGCCGGCCATAGATATCAGGTGTGCGTCGACAGGGGATCGAACCACGGACCATGTGCATGCTCGGCGAGAGTCTTGAATACTGTGCCACTGACGCTTTCCGAGTTTGACCACGGATTGCTATGAGTTAGATAACCATTGGCAACTACCAGGGAGTACTAGACAGCTGCTTAGCCATAGTTTAGGAGACATACGAAGTACGCAACTACAGTCATGATTCAAACCCAGCACTTTCGATTTATAATGCAAACTCGTATGCCATTCAGCCACTGAGACACTTTTAATGACCCAACTGATATTAGTCTATCGTTAAACTCGAAAAACAAACAAAATCCTTACAAATCAACTCCTGAAAAATTAATCTGGTGCTCACTAGGGACTTGCTGCAGGACGGAGTTTCCTGGTGATCTAGTGAAAAGTCGTGACTAGGTGCATGCTGTTAAGATGTGAGGATGGATTTTCGCCGATGGTGGAAGTAAGAATTCATGGGTCCCAGTGATCGAATAGTATACGAGCTTGTCTTGTAACTGGAAGGTTGTGGGTTGGAATCCTGACTGTGAATGCCTACTGCATATGATTCCCAAACTAGGACGAAACAGCTGTCCAGTACTCCTTGTAGTTTCCAAATCTTATCTGACTGATATCAATCAATGATAAAACTAGAGAAACGTAATATGCCTTGACTACTGAATCAATCACTACATTATCTCACTTTTAAGTACTCACATCAAAAATAAAGTTAAGAAGACTCAGTCACCTGTGGCATATCCTGTGATAAACACTATATTTAAATAGAGCAGAAAGTTGAAGTTAATCTGTGGGCAATTATTTTTAGAGCTCATCTGTCTTGTACGGTTGAACTAAGGATCATTAGGTTATGTGTGTGACCAGAGAGACATGGACTCGAGGAATGCAGAAACAAAACTTAAAAGACTTAAAGCATTCTCAGGACACCCTAGACACTTATTCAGGTAGTAATTAATCGAGACTCATTTTATTTAGCTCTAGTTTTACTTTCAGGCCGTGGATTATGTAGTGGAAGTGTTTGTATATACGCTTATCTATCTATTAGTAATGTGAAGAAGAGACAGTCAGGTAGACTTAACTCCCATTTGGTGTTCCAATCATACAAACAGCATGACTAAGGCGAGTTGAAAGGAAAATGATGGCCAGGTGTGCAATATTAAACAGCAGTATTCCAGCATACAATGAATATTTACATTATCCTTTCATCATCAGCATGTGGCTAATAGTACACATTTCACTTTCGCTGAGATTCTAGAAATATAATTTTTACAGATGTCTACTTCTTACTCAATGCCCAATTATTTTGGAATTATTCAGTCAAATCATGTGAGGAGGAGATGAAAGCATGTGGGCAGACTTGGAGCGGAGTGAAAAAGTTGGCAGAAAACAGAAGGCAATGGAGACGCGCAGCTGAAGCCATATGTTCCTCTAGGAATTAAAGGATATAATAATAATAATTCAGTAAAATCTTGATCACAGTTCATATGAATGTACTAATTATTGGTAGACATAAGTAGTTATACCAGTAGTGCCTGCTCATCACATCAAAGTGGTCTAAACACAAACACCTGTTTCTCCCATTTTGAACCGAACCCATTAGCAGTGCTTCTGAATCGACGTAATTGAGAGAGCCGAATCAATTTGGGCTACTCGATTTCTGGCTAGCTACTCGGGCGAACTGATCAAATCATGAGTTGAAATCATAACTTGTAATCTACACAGTTTGAGTGGGGGATTTCATGGCTAGCAAGCACTACCAGTCGATGTGAGGGTGTTATGTACTGGTCGAGTAATTAATAGTCCTGACGCAAGAGGGTGGAAATCAGAAAACTACCAGTTTCACGATGATACTTGTATTTTTCAAACAAGGAAAATCAATGTCATACAAGTGTATGAGCGAATGTTCAAAAACGAATGAATCAATAGACAGTCTTAACATGATTGGTTGTAATGTCATGTGACAACAAGGTCAGACATGTTTGTTTAGTTAGTGGACAGACAAAAACATATTGTCAATTATAATGGAATATCGATCTATATATACATAGCAAAATATAAAAGACTGTCGAAAACAAACACACATATTATGTGGATACACATCAGAGGAGTAGTATCGTTAAATTTCACCTATTTAAACTATTTTTACTTCAAAATGTAAACCGCTGATTCGCCAAGTGCATGCATTCCAGCCCTCATACTTATAACTAAATTTAAGATTTCCATTAAACATGTAGTCACACTACAACTGTTCGCGATAATTTAGTCGAATGAATGAGTACAGAAGTATGAGGTGAATTTCGTTGACTCATTCATTCACTTAGTTTCATTGCTTACTTGGCTTGGGCCTCACATTTGTCTTTCTGAACTACAGATTCATCTTTCTAATAGGGATTTACCGTTCATCAATTTACAATAGCAAATCCCTTTAGTAAAGTCAAGCAGCGTTATTAGAAGTTGAATTTTATATTAAAACTGTTTTGTATTTGCTGTCTGTCCTACTGACAAGATTTATCAGTAGTATAGGAAGACAGGGAGAAGAACAACAATCATTGGTAACGTTACTTTGTAACCGCTAACGTGGATGTTGCACTCCGATGTCTGTGACTTTTAACATATAACCTCCTACAGCCTGGACTGCCATTGAACATGGTCTGACATTGTGGCATTGATTCGCATCTTTAAGTCAGACTGCCGTCGTATCTGTCTAACATACAACATCTTCGTTATTTAATCGGAAACTAGTATATATGGACCCCTTCTTAACCGTCACTATCACTTCTAGCCTTATATCAGAAGAAAAAGAAACATTATATCACTAAAGGTTTTTCTTTTTTCGTATTCTCGGGCAGTATTTCCTCCAGTGTCCTGTTTCGTTACATTTGACGCACTTGCCAATTGTGAGGCTCATTCTTAGAGCCGCTACTCCACGCTGCAAATCTGCGATTTCTTCTTACCACTGATTCGTCTCTAGAGGTTATACTGCGAATACCGTTTTGCTCAAAAGCTGTATGGTCACTCTTGCCAGATCACCAATTGCAATGGGTTTTGCAGCGCAAGCCAGCTGTAGTTGCTAAGAGATGTGGTCCGGAATGCTGTCGATGAACTGGGAAGTTATTAACCACTACGCTTTCCCTTCACCAATGTAAAGAGTCAGCTTCACCGTAAACACTAACGATTCTCGGTCAGATTCCAGCTTCTTATCCGTCAGGCTCTCTGATTCCGTCAACAATAGCTCAATCAATATGCTTGAGGCTTTTTTTCACCTCATCAGTCCACACTGTCGTCCGCGCCTTTCTTTGACCTCTAAGCAACATCTGCAGCAAAAATGATCCTGCCATCAGATCCTTGACACTCACATACTCGGCGACGGCATTGAAGTCCAGTATTAATCTCCTTGTTTCTCCTTCCACGAGAGTGGCTATATACCACTCATATCAACCAGTTACACTCGTTCACCACATCAAATTGGTCTAAACGCCAAATACCTGTCTCGCCAATTTGAACCGAACCGATCATCAGTACACCACGTTCGACCTAACTGAGAGAGTCAAATCAGTTTGAATCACCTAATTTTAGGTCAGCTACTCAGGCAAACTGATCACAAGCTCCTTAGGTCGCCTTCTTCTAAAGCAGCTGGCCTTGGAATCTTGGAAAAATGTAGCTCCTTCTTTAAGTATGTGCACACATAAAATTTAAAATAGGAATAATAATATTAGAAAAGAAACCACTATATATATATATATATATATATATATATATATATATATATAATTTCGGTGGCAACATAATGAAGTATAAGTAGACAGAAGACAGTGTCATGGATAATACATGGAAGAATAATCTTTGCCTATACTTTGCAGTTCAGTTAGTGGTTCGTAAAGTGTATAAGTTCTTTTCTGATATCTGACTATCCCTACACACAAACCCTCTGCTAAATATGGTATGGTAGAATTATTATAGCCACTTGTACAAGCGTTTTGATGTGGTTTTGTTCTCTGAGCTGGATGGTTAATTTGCGAAGCTTTCATCACCCTACTGGGTGACATCTTCAGCGCATACTTCAATTTGTTGAAGTGAGCTTTTAGATTTCTCCACGAGTTTATTAATCATCTCTCCTGGTGACTACCTTGGATGTGATTGGTTGTTTATGTGTGTTTTCACACCTTCTAGATTACTTGTATTGGAACTGATTATTTCTTTGACTTGAACTTTGACCCTTTGTGTGTGAAGTTTCTTTCTTATTGGTTGATAAATTTGGTCTATCTCGATGTGTCTATTGATTGATGATTCACTGGAATGCCGGCCAAGCTTCTAAAAATTCTCTAGCATTCTTGTTGTGGATATCATCCCTCGTATCACTACATACAGACAACCACGGACATCAATTCGACTGGGACAACGTTCAAATATTAGACAGAGGAAACAACAAGAATGCTAGAGAATTTTTAGAAGCTTGGCCGGCATTCCAGTGAATCATCAATCAATAGACACATCGAGATAGACCAAATTTATCAACCAATAAGAAAGAAACTTCACACACAAAGGGTCAAAGTTCAAGTCAAAGAAATAATCAGTTCCAATACAAGTAATCTAGAAGGTGTGAAAACACACATAAACAACCAATCACATCCAAGGTAGTCACCAGGAGAGATGATTAATAAACTCGTGGAGAAATCTAAAAGCTCACTTCAACAAATTGAAGTATGCGCTGAAGATGTCACCCAGTAGGGTGATGAAAGCTTCGCAAATTAACCATCCAGCTCAGAGAAAAAAACCACATCAAAATCATCCACCTGAGCTACAAATCTTCTCTATCATACTTGTACAAGCGTAAATTCTAATGAAGCTTCTAGTGGTTTTATACTATGATATACAAGGCTAAAGTTGAGAATACAGGGAATGTCGACTATCCGATATGAAAGCTTTAGCCAAATGCCTGTTAGAATTGGAGTCCTTAACAAATATTGGTCCACCTTTGTTAAACACTTTAAACACAGTGTGTATGTGTGTGTGGGTAAACAGTTGTAAATTATTTCTTAACGTCTCCATAAGAAGACATAGACAGTCAGGAACTTTGACCAAGTATTATTAGTTAGTGATACATATCCATTCTTATTTATTAATCAGGATTTCCTATGCATCAGCTAACAAGATCACACCTTCATGTCTGTTCAAACTGCTAGCATCTAGAATTTTATGATTAGACGTATTTTCAAAATTATGGTGTTTAGGATTAGAGTTGACTTGAAGCACCCTGTCGAACTTATTTCTTTGTCTTCTCTCTGAAGACTGAGCTGCTTTATTCGACCTACTGGAGTTGTCAGGTGACTCGACAACTCATACAACTTTATTTATTACACTTGTTATACTTGTTTTTTGAGTCATGATTGGACAAAGTTTTTAAAAACAAGAAATGTTCCTTTTATATATAAACCTCTGTTATGTCAATTTCGATTAATTTCCCTGAAGAAGTTCGAACCAGATTGCTGGACGAAACATTGAAATTATTCATTTCAATCTCGCTTAGATTTTACAAATATAAATTTTTACAAATGTCTACTTCTCACTCGGCGCCCAAATATTTTAGAACTATTCTGTCAAATCTTGACGACAGTTCATTTGAATTGGGGTCCTAATTTACAATAATGTCAGTTAGCGGAATCGAACGCACAGCGGTAACCTCACTTGAAGTCTTTTTTGCGAAGTCCAGGGAATAATAATATCAAACAACAAAGACGAATGAGTAGAATACATCAATTACTAAATCGGAAGAGAAGGGGTGGAGTAATACCAGCAGAAAGCCTAAACTTCTTGTTGTAATAAGCTGAACTAAAAATTTTCCTTGAGGTTAATAGGATATGAGAGGATCAACAGCGACTTGAAGAGAAACTGATGCCAAGATGAGAGATATTCAACTTATTTCTTATCCCAGTGCTGTCGATTTTACACGAATCAAGTGACTGAATCAGTTCACGCAAGTCTCTATGATGACGAATGTTCTCAATCCATAACTAAGGTGCTTCGCGGGTTTAAACAATGGAGTAAATCCCAAAATATTCTCATCATAGTTGATGTTTTTTTGTATATCTTAGTGGGAATACAAAGATAACGATGCACATTATGAATGTGTTGAGATGTTAATTAGCACAGATATCACAGTAGTTAAAATCACAACAAAACTCATGTACTTATGAAAATAAATCAAGTGAAAATGACTTGCAGTCACTGCAACATAGAACAAACTATACACTTCAGTATACACGTGTGGATGAATATTTCCCCGTGAAAGTGATGAACTATATCCTTATTAAGAAGTGTGACCAGGTAGTCGCCTAGACAAGAGGCAGCATTGTTAGACTGAGTCACCGAGAGTGGTCACATCTACTTACAGTCAATGACAGTGTGTTTCACACAGCTAACTATTTCAAGCACAGTCTCATAAAATAGTATTGGAGTATATTAACTGTTTCTTTAGTGTAGACAAGTTCTACATACTTGAGTGGGAGCATTTATTCCTCTGCTAGACCACGTCCTCAGCGGTGGCTTCAAAAAGACTGGTGGTTATGAAATCCTTCATGTCCTACGTACATAATATTCTAGGTATTCAGCGTAAACTGTTTGACAATGTCTATAACTAAATATGAGGTGCATATCTTAAATACCTACTTCGATCATCGAGTTGAGGTAGATATTTTCTACTGACAGAACATAGGCTGACTTTCTGTGTTAAATATTAGGGGAGGTGATAAATTTGTTGATGAAGAATCCATCATATATCATAGTGTGGAAACTAAAATCGTCTCCCTGTACATAAGACGACAGGTATTCTGAAAATGACGAGTGAAATATCCATTCCATAAGTAAACATCTTTCCTATCAAACAAATGTGACATTTTCAGAACTCCGCACACTTTGCTTCCAACCTTTTTGTGTTCAGAAATAATGCTCAAAAGAGAGTAGTGCCACAAAACGTACATGCATTCGGTGAATTTGCATCATACTTCAAAGACAGTCATTTAAAAGAATGAGTTGTCTTACCTGGAATCTTCGCGATTTTTTTACAAGTCAAATGCTTCAGCAAATGAATGGGGATTTACGCTGTTGTAAACGCGCTATGGAGTGTACTCACTAATAAAAGAATTGAGGTGAAACCTTTGTGTAACGTTTGTTGTCAACTGCGCCATTTCGGGTGTAACGCTGAAATTAACAACATTCATTTTAAGAAAAAACATTTAACTAACGCCTTAATCGAAAATTAAACTCAACTCCGTATATATATATATATATATATATATATATTTATATGCAGATGGCGTCATACTGATTCACAGGAATCGTCCACATTTGAAATTAACATTATGAGACAAGAGTTGCAGACGTAGACTTATCTGTTCCTCAAATCTAGATCTCGTTTACATAGCGGATATGAGGTAACCTCAGTGGAAAACGTGTTTGAATTAAGGTCAGTTACTGACTGATGAGAACAATGTTTACTCTCCCCACGTGACCGGACTGTGATGTGGTTAGAAAGGTGAAAATGTGATGTGTTTTGGCTTAATGAAGTCGTCGGTGGCCCATCATGGAATACTCTGCAACCACTGGATCAAACTCCAGTTGACCCACTCCTTTACCTCGCCAAGCCAGCAATAAGATTGATAACGAGGTTAGATTTGGCATGAGGATAGCAATCCTATTCTTTTAAATGAATATCACTGTTACTGGAACTTCAAGCTGGAGGCTTGAATCCCTATGTTCCACTGGGAGAGAAAACGTTATGTATACATACATATATAAACATATGTATTGATAATTTTTTGTCACAATGCACCAACATAACACTGTAAAGTTTTCTAGTACACACTGTGTTCAATGTGATTCACCACTTTTTTCCATGAAATAGATTTAATGCACGCCTTGATATCCAGTGGTGTAACGCAAATGGTGACTTTACTCGTGATCTTCATACCTTTGAAAGTACGACGTTCCATAATGCTAACAATTATCATTTTTGTATTTGGGATTATTTCAGTAATCATTGGAGCTGTCCTGCACACTGTTAAATATCAAAAGATGACAAACACTTAAGTTTTAAAAAAGGCCAATACAGACTTATTTAACAGCTGACTTCCCTTGTTGCCGAAGAGAGAAGTACCAACAAGAAACTCTGGGGACGAAGAAATCAAGAAATTTTTGCTCAACTGATACTCCGGAGAAAATGAAGGCAGATTCAACACACGTTGAGAAGACCATCGGGTCACATATCAAATCGGGTTATCTCCAGAGTGAAACCAGAATGGTCAATGGCAAGTTGAGAGAACGAGAATGATAATGAGAAGGCCGTACGATGACAGTTTATGAACCGTTGTGAGGCCACCTATACAGGACTGCAGGAAAAAGGAAGAGTGGTGATATTCTGATTGAACCCCTCGTTTCAATCTGAGAATAATAATCTAAATAAATAATTGAAGGAAATTTATTAAGTTGGCAACCAAAATTGATGGACAAAGTGTCTAGTTTATGAAATGCAATGGAAGTGCAGGGTATATAATGGTTTATTATTCGCCTTTTTACGTCTCGTTGATTTCCTTGATTGTCGATCTACAATGCCAAAACAGCTGTAGAGACAACTCTTTGGAGCACAAACATGAATATTCTAAAAATGTTGCCCCTCTGAAATACTTTCATGAGGACCACTTGAATATTATCACGCCTATGTTATGACGGTCTTGTCTCAGATTCACTAAGTCCCATAGTGAATAGTGATAGAACATAAGTGCTGTGAATGTGTATGTGGAGAACACACCTATAATCACTAATATAATGCATAACTGGTGATTGAATGTAATACCTATGAGATACATGTTGGTTAAGCTGCTAGTTAGAAGCGATAATCAGCATTTACACTGAAGCATGGCTTGCAATATAAGGCTTCCACTACCTCCTCTTTCAAACCGTTCTACAGATGATGACCACGACAGGAATAGTCTTCATATTCAATGAGATATCTATGAGTTGAAGAAATGTGATGTAAGACCAAATAAAAAGACACCAACACCTAATTTTAGGATGCTTGAGTGTGTTAAGAGGAGTTTATAACTCGCTAGTAGACTTACTCATGTAACGTTTCAGATAATTGAACATATTTACTGTAAATATAAAAGAAAAACTTTAATACACTTGAATAGGTCTGATATTTTAATCGATTTCCCCTGTCAGGTTTGTTATAACGCAGGAAATAATTTCATAGTGTATTTTTTTGAGTTAGTCTGGTTTCATACAATTTGCTGAATTAAAAGTATTGACAGAGAGATTATTGATCTCGCGACTGCTTATTGAACACTACAGGCCCTGATAATATGCAGCGTCAGTCAACTTAATATACACTTTAACAAGTGTGCCATAAATCGCATGTTTCAACATTGAATTTGTACCAAAATTCTTGAAGAAGATTCCCCTCACTGATTGTTAAAAGTGTATTAGATCAACAAACGTAGATTAGGCCTGTATCCTATTTTCATAATACACAGGTCACATTCGCACTGACAAAATTAGAAAATCCCACGGAATCCTATGTAGATTCAGAGGGAATGCGATATCTAAAAACGAGTGTAAGAAAAAATTATTATCAACAAGTGAAAGTTTCAGGAAAAAGTAGCGAAAAAAAATAAAGGTAAGCAAGAGATGAAAGAAAGTAATTCGTTCTTTAGAGCTTAACTTTCACTTGTGTTTTTTTCGAATGTTTCGTTTTGAGGCCTGAAAAATTTCAACAAACTGTGCGAGGGAGTGTGGAGTTGAAGAAGGAGGCAGTCAAGGAGCGTTGTACGGATGGACGTCCAAAACTGAATTTGTCGTGTCACGTTTAATGTGAGTGGCATGCAATGGAACCGCGATAAGACGAAGCATGGTGATTGTGGAGATTTCTGCTCGAATGCTTCTCACGCCATCATTAACTGGTGAAATATCATGTGGACAATTGAAGAGAGTGGTATATCTGTGTTGACTTACCTTTCGCTGTTGTCTTCATTTCTTCTGTGAGGTGTTCTAAAATGCGGAGAATGGTGTCGGCTGTCGTTCAGTCAGCGAAAATCGTTTAAGGTGAGATTTCGGAGTAAAATAATTGGTCTCAAGTCATGGACAATATGCACTACGATTCCTGTGAGTTCTGGTTTGTGACCAGCAAACTCAGTTGACTCCATCTTTGCGAGTGAGAAACTGTTCTGCTTTTAATATTATCCCTCTTAATATTCGTCTCCATATTCAGACTCATCTCACCGTCAGCAAGCCGTCACCCTCATGAATGTCAGTTTGGCTACATCTCTGACAGATGTTCTCACAATCACATATCCGAGTTTCATCTCACTTTGTTCTTTTCCACATATTCTTTCTTTCCTTGCATGTCTGATTGATTTCTCCGCCATATATCGAGATGAACTTTTGTTCGTATTGTGTGTCTTATTGATGCATTCGCTTTCCAGAGGACTAAAATTGACAGGGTTCTGTAATGTGCGTCGGTGGCACAGTGGTTAGGACTCTCGTCGACCATGCACATGGTCCGAGGTTCGAGCCCACACCGACGCACACCTGATATCTATGGTCGGCCTGCGAATTTTGGGCTACCGATATCCACGCTGAAAATTCCATACTTGTACCAAAAATACGGTGTGAAATCAAACTGTAATCAAAAATAAAAAAAAATAAAATAAAAATAAAATAATTCTGTATTGTTGAAACAATGCGTCGCATACAGCGCTGTGTGTATTGGCGAAGTCTTTGCGTTTTTTACACTCTCTGTAATTCATACATTCTATCTGCCCATTTCGGAAACATGTTGAATCGATTTCACAGTACCCTGTGTTCGAATTATTCCAAAGATTCTGAAACAGAAAGCGAAACACACACTCACCCTCTACTGCCCTCAGGGAGTCTTCAGTAGGCACATCTAAAATGCAAGAAAGGAGTTATCTTGATAGGTCCCGCAGAAGTCAGCATTATTCGCTTTTACCAGCGTCGTAGTCAAAGCTTTCATCTGCTACAAGTGAAGTACTCTTGATAGAAATGACGATGGTCAGTGTTGTATTGAGTAGAGATAGTTTCAGCGAGTTGTGAGAACACATGTTGATTTGTTCAGTGTGTGTGTCAAATGTCTTTCCAAATGATTGTATCGTTCGCGTTGTAACTTCAGCGTGGGTAAGCAGAGACAGTATAGGTATAGGTATGTAAAGTTGTGAATACTTTATGCATGTGGATGAATCGTGATCACAATCGTGTTGTTAGAAACTTACCTGTGACTCGTGTTTTATTTGGCTTTCGTGCCTCAACACCTAAAAATCGTGTACAGAATGCATGATAGATTGTTCGAGAGATAAAACAGACAGCACGGGTTGTCGTGATATTTGAAATTGAATTTGTTCACCAGAGTGAGAAGCTACACGCAAGAGATGTTATTTGTCGCCTCTGAACTTGACTCAAATAAATAGTGTGGGCTCCGGAGAGTCGCTTTTGTGTTTAGCGAACCAACATCGATTACAGTGAGGAGGCCTGAATGGTTTGTTCGAAAGATTCAGGGATCTATGAGAGTTATCCAGTAACATGAATATTGTCTATCTGATCACACTGTTAGGCTGTTTCCATATAACAAGCAGTATTATGACTCGATTGAAAGATATACCAGACAAAATATCACAGCATACTGTGATTGACCAACACTCACGATTCCGAGAGAAAGAGTGACTGATAATGTCAATAATAATTATACTAATTATGCTATTCCATTTACCTTCTGTTCTCTCAATCGCGTCTCCAGCGTGCACATACGGAATTCGAGAAGGCAGTTTTATATACATGTTTCACGAAAGTCACAAATATTAACATGATCAGGTTCCATTGAACTTCAAAAGATAGTATTTCGATGAACAGGTTAGTTAGGACAATATATTGATTGATTGATGGATTGATTGTATATTTTGAGTATCTGTCGAAGCGGTCATCGTTTGTGTGGAGGAGCATTGGTGTAATTAACTAGGTACCAACATTCGTCTGGCTGAACTACGGACCACATGCATATGTATATTTATAACGTGTTTGCTTAGATTTCTGTATACTTGTAAGAGTGATTGGCCAAATGAACTGTGAGTGAAACACTTGTAGATTAGCGACAAAACATTACGAATGATTGACGGATGTTGACTATTGAAGCTCTTGGTGTCTTGAAAGCCTACCTGTCGTTTGTGTTTTCTTCGAATGTTTCTTTTTGAGGCCAGAAACGTTTCAACAAAAAACTGTGTGAGAGAGATTGTGTGGAGTAGAAGAAGAAAACAGTCGAGGAGCGTTGTACGGGTGGATGTTCAACACTGAATTTGTCGTCTCACGTGTAATGTGAATGGCATGTAATGGAACTGCGATAAGACGCAGCATGCTGACTATGCAGATTTCTTCCCGAAAGCTTCTCATACTTTCCTTAACTAGTAAATTGTGTGTTGTGCTCTCCGCCTTTTCCTTGTTCTCGTGTTCTTGGATGACAGCGAATCCTGGTCTTCATTTCTTCTCTCTTTTTGTGCATTCGATTCTTTGATTAATTTTTCTGAGTTGTTTTGTTAAGAAATGTTTTCTCATTTTTGAATTATTTTAATATGATACACGAGTTAATGGTTTAAGTCTCGTATATATAATCGCCTTGATCTTTTCCTTTTCAGAATTGTATTATATTTGATTCTTTTACCTATGCTAGTCCTTGCTCTAAGCTATCAACCGTCGCTCTCTTGTTTGCATTACTGAAAGTCACATATTTGGCTAGATGGCATAATAAATTTGTATAAACACAGAATCTTCTTTTGGATTTCAATAACTATTCAAAGACTGTATGGACTGCCTTAAGGGCATAAGGAGAATGTCCCACCTCAACGTATCATAGACATGGTTAACTCACTATTTTGTCATCAGTTCGCGAAGTGGCTAGCTGGTATCCTTGAACTAGTAAAAAGACATTTGACAAAGTACAGCCTCAGTAATACACTGACTTCATCGGCCCAGCGAAGGATATCAATGTGTTTAAAAGACAGATACTGTCACTAGATGTCACCTCTCTATTCACAAGCAGGCATTGACTGAAACAATAGCCTTCATTTGTGAATACATCGACATCAACAAGTTAGAAGTTCCTCTTCCTATAGAACACCTGAAGGAACTACTTCTCGGATGTACGTTTAATATACAGTTCAAATTCAATGAACACTTACATGCATAGAAAGATGGTGTAGCCATGGGGCCTCCTCTCGGCTCACTCCTAGCCGATTACTCCATGGCGTGTCTCGAAAACAACATTCTCGTACCTGTGATAAGTCAACCGAACTGATACAGGAGATATGTAGATGATACGATCATAATTTGTGATGAAAAAACTGATTTAGATTATCTTCTCAAAACCTTCAACGCAGCACACCCACTGATAAGATTCCCCTTAGAATTTGAATCGAACATCGCATTTCCACACCTCGATGTAATACTCAACATAAAACAAGACTGCACCATTCAAAGATCGGTATGGTAGAGCTTCGTTCAACTTATCCCAAGTCGAAACCTGGTGTGTGCATTATATTCAAGGATTGGAAAAATCTGCCTAGAAGATATGGTAGAGAAAGAATTTAATTTATTACGTGAAACTCTACTAGAGAACGGGTATCCTCCTAGATTCATAAAGAAATGGAAGAGAAGCCTCCATTGTCAGACATCGCAACTGTTCCTAAGAAAACTGTCTTCATGAACCTGGAATTCAAAGGTGACAGCATCGGAAATTCTAAATGTCTGAAGAAGACATTTCCGATTTTCACCTTACGCATCAAATACTTCAACAGATTGTTAATCCGGTCTAGAGTCAAGGATAATATACCGCTTTTGCTTACTTCAATTTTTTTTATTAATTGACTTACTCGTGTGGAGCACAGTGTATCGGCTGTACGCAACATGAAGCCCACAAACGCACTCTGGAACATTGTCCAGTTTGGTTAGCTAGAGAAGAAGAGAAGAATAGCAGTAGCTTTTTCCTTGAACACCTTGTCATCTCTGGACATCGAGCAACCCAGTATGAATGGTGCTACACAGACTCCGTCAATATCGTAGAAAGGGACTTCGCAAACGCCATTTCTACATAACTGAGGGCATTTGCTAGTAGGGATCTGAAACCGGACATGCATTCACTCATCCTACCGTGGCTTTGGCAGATGCAACTTTCGAAACAAGTGTGTTGGTCAACACGCCCAGCCACCACTTCACTCCCTGTTTCTAAGCTAGGAGTGAATAAATGTAATCCAGTCCTGCAGTATCATCTTATATTCGGGGGGAGTAAGTTGCATGTCAAACATTCGCGAATTTTACCAATGAAATTGTTCAGATTTTGATTGGTGGTAATGATGGAAACGAAATTTCAATGAATTAATACTAATCCTTCGACGACCAATGGAGAATTAAGGAATATAGATGCTTGTGTTTTGCAGGGAGATCTGGTTTGATTTGGTAAATGGCGAAGACTTCTTCTGTCCTCAGAAATCAGTTCATGGAAAACGAGTCAAGTTTGCATGGATTTGAGGGATGCTATTAAAATCAAAGTTGGGGTTGGTAGAGTGATACATTCTGTTCAAGTGTTCTGGAATAGAGTTGCTCGCACCATCCCTCTTTGTCTAGTAGAATAACGCTTCGATGTGCCCTGAAACCGTTCGTAAGATGCTCTTTAGATATGGCCAGTGTCCGATGTTGCTTAAGAGCAGGCGATCTGAACAGCGCATATGTAAGCGGCAAGATGTTGAACTTTCCTCCTACGCAAGCAGAGAAAAACAAACAGCTGGTTAAAGTCGGCTGAGTTTGACTGCGAGAACGCCTTATTGACTGGTTGAGAAATACGATTTCTCAGCATATCTGAATACTTATTGCCTTCGTATTCCGAATTTGTTAAAGATGCTTTTCTTTGAATCTACCGTATCAACGCATTCATATGCAGTAGTATTTCTCATCCTATAGCAGAGGGAAGGTATCAGATTTCTTTTCCTGTAGATAAACACTCAGCTATGGAAATTAGTGCGATGTCTTTACCATGCGCATATTTAGTAGGCGAAACTAATAATAGATCCATCATTATGTGTAGTGAGACACACATTACCCGAGAGATTGTATGCTTCAGATCCTTCTTTGACGGTGAAATGAAAGGAAATATAAGAATTGTTGAACGATGGCGAAATAAAAAAATTATTACCAATGTGAATAAAAGATTAACTAATCAGAGTGATTTCAAGCATCGCCCGAAGAAAAGTCAGCCAGTTGTGGACCTAGTGATGATCCTGTACTAATGCCACGTTTCTGTCTACAAATGCATCTCAGTGAGAGTCCCTTAAGGTAGGTTATTTATCACCTTATGTCCGAATTGTGTGCATCAGTATAACCGCACAAATAGAGGATAATCTCGGTGAGACGTGAATTGGTGAACAATGAAATCCCAACTAATAAGAACATAACCTTGTCACACACTCAAGGTGTTGAAGTGGATCACCAGTTGAACTTTCTCATAATTGACTTCTAACTGGATCCAGTATTTCAGCTACCATTAGGATAAGTTATTGCGCAAAATACATTGACGGCCGCAAGCAGGTAGTAGTAGATAGGAGACTTTCGATTTATCCTAACGAGTATATATGTTTCTAATTATTCGCCGTTCATTTTTTTCGAAAACGTAGTTGCAGACTCTGTCAATAGGACCTGTGTTTTGTGACAATTTAACGACAGTAAACAGGCTGCACATTCAAGTGCGATTCAAAACCCAATCATCTACTAGACTTCTGACAAATGCCGCCATCACTGCAGGGATTTCAACACTTTAAACCAAAGCTACTTAATTGTTGCCAATAATTTGTTAATTGAAAACACAGGTTAGTAATCTGTTAACAAAATATCACAAGTTGAATAACCAAAGGAGAGTGATGGTATTATCGTTAATCCGCTTGATCGAGGTGAAGGTATGGACATGATACGCCGTTTTAGATCGGAAGAAATTCACCAAACAAGATAGTAAAATAAACAGGACGTTGCCTTTCGAAAGCCGACTGATATTTGTTTTAGAAAACATGAAGAATAAAGATATAACATCTTCTGGTTTATACAGACGCAATAAGTTATGTTCTTTCTGATGACCTCTCAATTTCTATGCATTATTGCCCATATCATTATTTAATTTGGTGATACACGAATTAACAGCAACACTTTTTGTAAGATTAGGGTCTAGGAAGTGTTCAGTCACAGAATTTTGAATTAGAAAGGGTGATGCCAGAATTCAGTTCAAAATAGATTCATGCTTCTTACATTTGTGCATTTATCTTCATACTACTAATAAGCTTTGAATAAGTAGCTGAAGAGGCTTCCAAAGATTTCAGTTCATTCCTAGTGAGATAATCGTCAAACATTTTTGTATATAACCATAAATATCACTGTGTTTCACTCCTTATGACGTGGTGGATTGGGCTTAATCATTCGAGTGCCTATTGTGATGTGCAGCGCACAATGATTAGCTGAGCGAACAGAAGAGGCTACGCACTTATTTAGTCCCACGCGACTGGAATTACTCAGTTATTCACATTTCACGTAGGTAGGTAGTGATTTGTTGTGAGGAGTACTTACCTGTTTGGCAGTACATTATTACGTTCAAGTCAACTGATGCATGCAATCACGTCTGCAGTTGTATGAGTAAATGTCTCAGATCAATATATGCTATGTCAATCATTGTTTGAGACATTACGTGGAAAACAGTGCATGCTACAGATGTTAAGGCACATAGAACACCGATTGCGCGCTGTTGATTTGAATGGCTATGGCAGTGAAGAAGTCTGCAGTTCGACAGAGTGTAACTGACTAGGATTTACCAAAAACGGTGTTGAAATATTGAGGCTGATGTAAGAGACTGAGTGACGTCTTTGCAGGCTGAACGTAATTATTCATTTGGTAATTTTTCCGTACTAAGGATCTCATGATATAGGGCTGCCGGTTTGGACAGCGCATAAATGATAAATTAGGGTAGCAAAGATAAGAATACAGTGATGTTCGCACTGAATGAGTAAAACACTTATTCTGACTGATGAGAAAGCTCCTGGAGATAGGAGTGATTTCATTACAAAATAACCGAGTGTCAACACAAAGGCCTTATTTATTCAGTCTCGAGAGAAATTTCAGCAGGCGGACTGATGGAAACTTCACAACAGTTACTGTGCTTCGTCAGTTCTGGTTGTATATTTTGACTGTTAACGCGGAGTTGAACCGTAGTTAGTCACTTGTATCTTCCAATGACTACTTTTCAACTATAGCAGACAAAATCACACTTTCCTCCTGCTAATATCAGGCTTTCCAACCATTAAGCACTCACTTCTCACTGATTTCTGCGTCTTTGAAAGCAAACTACAGTATCTTTAGCTCTTACCTATTATTGCAATTAACACTTAGACCAGATGTTTTGAATATTTCTTCAAATCACCCACTCAGAAGTACACCAAAAGGTACACAAAACCTTACAACATTACAGAAGAAAACGATACAAAATTCAGTCATTGCGTCGGAGGTTTATCGACAAATAAAACCATGCAAGACTATGTGGATTACCAGAGAAGCATTTGAGGAATCTTCCACTATGACCTAAAACAGAGATGGTCAGCTCAGCACACTATCAGATCGCAAAGTTACCAGCAGATATCCTTGGGTCGACAGGGAGACATATGTCAACGTTAAGACTTACTGATACTTCTGAATTGATATCAGTGTTTTAGAAAGAAAAAGGCTTCCTCCTGATGTTGCATTTCTGTTCACAAGTACCTCTGTAACTGACACAATATGCTTCATCTGCGACTACATCGAAAACAACGACCTGGAAGTTCCTGTTCGCAACAGTCACCTGAAGAAACTTCTCCTCAGATGTACATCTAATAACCTATTCGAATTCAGTGAACTATTCTAGGCAGGGAGATAGGATGTAGCAATAGGATCTGCTTTCGACGTACTCTTCGGAAACTGCTTCATTGTGTGTCAATAAAAAGCACCACGCTTGATTATTCGACCAAACAAATGCACCTCTACGAGAGGCAGGTATTTGATAGTTTGTGATTAGCAGTGGAAATTTGCATTGAGATTATCTATCCGAAACATTCGATTTTTAGCACACCCTGCAGTCAAATTAACTTTAGAACGTGAATCGAACATGCTGTTTCCATTCCTCAATGTACCACTCTTTAGAAGACAAGAGCATTCGATCGAAAGATCAGTAAACGAACTTTGAGTGGTCAGTTGATTAACTGCCAGAGATTTCTCCCACGAATCCGAAATGCTCCGATAGCGAATGAATAAAAGTCACTTCCTGACATTCAACTGTAAAATTGAAATTCTCCCGGATTTACCGACAAAGACATGAAATGACCCCAGAATGTAAATGTGATATCAAAGTAGCAATTACTTAGAACCCCATTCTATAGGTACAAGGAAGACATTTCTCCAGCAGACAGTGAATCCAGTCAGGCGTTAAGCATCATATGTCACTTTTGACTTCATCAGTGAACATCTTTTAGAATAATGCCAGTGAACCCATCCTTGAATACTCTGTCATCTCTGAGCCGTCGGGCACCACATCATGACGTCTTCCCAGTGCCACACAGAGTTTCTCAATATTCCACAGAATGGACTCGAATATGGCTGAATCACTGACTATACGGAACCTAAAGCCAGATAATTTCATTAAAAATCACTACACACGTAGCTGGTCTTACCGTGGCCAGAGTGAGGTTATGATCATAATTCTGCTAAATTTCATTGCCTGAGCTCAGGAGTTCTGTAACCATTACCCTTGTTTTATTATCACTCGATCAGTGCTTGTTGATAACATTCCATTGCCATACAGATTTATCGAGACTCTCTACTATCTCACCACTTGCTTTGTTCATTTCATGCACTTTTGCTGCATAGACATTCCACAATGATGACATCATCTCAATTCCAAGCCTCCTATTCTGCCCCCAACTACTCATCCTCTTCCAGACTACACTGTACATCATTTGATACATTTTCTGGAGAGAATTCCATGATCGACATTTCTTCTGCCGATTCGACTCAAATGTATATGTTGTTTTCGTGCGGCCTTATATCAGAGAAACATACCACTCAAATGTTAGCTGTTGATTTACGAGCGGAGATGCTTGCGATAATGCCGTACTCCAATCGATTGTTATCCAGTGTATGTGATTCCATTTCTCACATAACTATATGCAATTTGAGTTTGAAAACACTTCATTTAATTGTCATTGAAACCACTCCATTGAGAATACATTACAAGCTAATCAAGATATGTATTTAAGCAATTGTGTAATTCGAGAGATGGGAATGTTATAAGACATTGCATAATGATATTGTATTTATACTGTCAAATCACACTGAATGTCCACTCATCAAGGACACGTTTGCCGCAATTTTTAGCAGACTGACGTTTGTTTCACTGTTTCACAGTCAGTCTTCCAAGGAAATGAAAAGAATTCGGGAGTGGCGTGCAAACAGAAAGTGCAATAATTGACAAGTTTGCTTGTGAATGTAATGGATGGTGGTGGCGAAGTCAAACGTAATTTTTACAACTTCACAAATGTCATATGAAACTTCAACCACACTTCAGAGAATATTCAACACTCTCATCGTGCTCTTGTTGTAAAATGAGTTACACCTTTGGCAGGAGGTATTCAAAATGAGTAATCCATTGACATTTCTACAGACTGATATCATGCATCAGTTAACCGCTATGCAATTTATTTTACTTTATCTATTTTTTTATTTTTGATTACAGCTTGATTCCACACCGTATTTTTGGTACAAGTATGGAATTTTCAGCATGTGATATCAGTAGCCAAAATTTTGCAGGCTGATCATAGATATCAGGTGTGCGTCGACAGGGGATCGAACCTCGGACCATGTGCATGATTGGCGAGAGTCTTAACCACTGTGCCACCGACGCACGTATCGTTTACGTTAAGAGGTGACAATCGTGGCCAGTGAAACCTATGCTAATTACACATTTCCGGAGGTGTTTGTAGTGACTGAGTACGTAGTCGGAAAATTCAGGCCAGCCAACTAATCAGTGGGGATATCTACTACCAGATCCGGCCAACAGGTTCAATAATACCAAGACTTTATGGTCTACCAAAGGTACACAAGGTTGGTCTCCGACTTCGTCCGATTCTGGATATGTCAGGTTCCCCTTACCACTCTATTGGAACATGGCTAGCAGATATTCTGGAACCTGTAAGGAAGCAATTATGTACGCACTCACTCCATGACACCTTCCAGTCCATCGAGTGCATACAAGTCATGAATGTATCTAACAAAGTTATGCTGTCCTTCGACATTGAGTCACTTTTCACCAATGTCTTACTCACAGAAACGGTCTGCTTCATATGCAGATATATACATGACAACCACCTCGATATTGGAATATCGACAACATACTTAAAAGAATTATTAATGAGATGCACTCTGAACGTCCAGTTCACATTCAACGACACCATCTACAGACAAAAGGATGGTATTGCAATGGGATCTCCGTTGGATCCACTACTATCAGATTGCTTTGTGGCAAGCCTCGAGAGAGGTTCACTCAAGCTGAGCATTGACAATTTGCGACTGTATGAAAGATACGTGGACGATATTTTCATTATTTGTGACAATAACAATGACCCCAATTTACTGCTGAAGACATTTAACTGTTGCCATCCAGCAATAAAATTCACTCTTTAAATGGAAAACGAGTCAAAATTTCCTTTTCTTGATGTGGAACTAACAAGAAGAGCTGATGGGAGCCTAAGAAGATCGATCCATAGAAAACCTGTGTGGGATGGTCAAATAACAAGCCTTTATGCCTGGGTACCCATTCATCAAAAGCGAAATTTAGTTAAATCACTTGCCAACAGCATCTGATGCATCCGTAGTGCCGACGTTCTGGAAACAGAAGTAGATATTCTAAGAGAAATCTTCATCCGAAATGGATACTCAATAAGATTCATCGACAAATATATGAAACCAATAATTCGGAGAAACGAAACTCTAATTTCGCCTAAAAAGAAACCCTACATAAACTTGGATTTCAAATGAGATTTAGCAAGTGATATTCTCAAGAGAAGGATCACATCATCTCTGAGAAGAACATTCTTCACAGCAACGCTAAGAATAGTGTTCTCCAGTCGCCCACTGATCTGCAGAAGCCTCAAGGACAATATCCCGCATCTGGCCGCTTCTATGTGCATATATCAGTTCACCTACTACTGTGGAGCCAGGTACATCGGTCGTTTGATGCGCATTCTGTCCAAGAGGATTCAAGAACACTATCCAGCATGGTTTGGAAAAGGCAATAGTGGCACAATAAGGAGTGCGATAATTGAACACTTGGTTAACACTGATCATTGCATTTAAGCAAACGCCTGCTTCAAAGTAATCTACAGAGTCAAGAATAACCTATCAAACTCGCCCATCAAATTATTCATATTACTATCACATAACTTCTTTTAACAACTGTTTGTGACAACTCATCACCTTTGTTACTACCCTAGTTCCATTAACACTTAATTTTCTTGACTTGTATTACGAACCTTCAACTGTTTAGTTAAAATAAGCTTAACCAATTGTAATTTTGTTTGACAAACTTAATGCACACATACATACAAAACAACACATATATATTTGCGATTGTACAGCTAAGAAGATGAATTCCCTGATCTACGTGTTTTCTTTTCATTAATGCCTTGATGGGGATTTACATTTACAAACATCTATCCCATCAAAGTACTTACTCAGACTCGTCTATAAAAGCCACGATGAGCCTTTTCAGTGTGTCTCATTTTGAGTCGCATTGAGTAACCTGAGCGGAGGGTAAATAATGCACTTCATAGCACTACTGCTTAAGCTAACACACGAATGAATCAATGGTATTTTTAACTAACAATGAATGAATAGAAAATTTATCTGAAATTATAATCCGACTATTTGTACCTCAAAACATCTTTCTCTCTCTTTCATTCTCTTCTCTACGGTTATCATTTATCAATAGGAATGTGAAATATGCTGGTGATATAAGAATAAAACTTGTGCACCGTAGTAGAGTATAATTCCATTATGGGTAAATTTTTGTTTTGATAAAGTATCACAGTGTTATACAGTAATGTTTACTGATGACGTTTCGAGCGCAATTTATTGCTCATAATCATATCAAGGTATTCACACGACTTCCTAACTTCATTTATATAGTTCCATTATTTTTCACTTGATTTTCACTTGATTTGATTGGCAGTAGTATTTTCCATATTTCAGGTATGAGTGATTACTCATTCCTATTGCATGTGTTGGGTGTAGACTCGATGAACAAGGATTCAGTAATCAGCCTCTCTCTCCATCTATCTAGATTACTCTTTAGAATTTTAACCCTCTCCCACCCTATTGCGTGGTTGTGTGTTAATGCATGCATTGCAATTGCTGAGCTTTTTTCTAAATGACTTATCTTTTTCAGGGTCAACCATTCTTACCTTAGCTAAATTCTTATGTTCTTATCTTATCTTATGTGTGCGTCGGTGGCACAGTGGTTAGGATTCTCGCCGACCATGCACATGGTCCGGGGTTCGAGCCCTCGCCGACGCACACCTGATATCTATGGTCGGCCTGCAAAATTGGGCTACCGATATCCACGCTGAAAATTCCATAATTGTACCAAAAATACAGTGTGGAATCAAGCTGTAATCAAAAATAAAAAAAATAAAATAAAAATAAAAAAAATCTGACTACCCCTAACCTACTAGTTTGACCTATGTAGTTGACGTCACAGTCATTGCATGGTATTTTGTAAATTATATTATTTTGTCTAACTGGTTCTACTGGGTCCTTTAACCTACACAGCTTGTCCCTGAGTGAGTTTGTAGGTTTAAACGCCACCCTAATTCCTGCTTTATTTAGAATCCTACGTAGGGTTTCAGATGTCCCCTCTTTATATGGTATAACTGTAGATGACTTATATTCTCTCCTATCTATGTTATTATTAATAGTTTCACAATTATTTTTATTTTTCGTTTGGCCTTTTTTGATCTTCCTAATGAATTTTAAAGGATAGTTAACTGTTAAGGCAGGCTTAGTTAAGTGTTTAACAAACCGAGTAGTAGCACTAAGTAGCACAAGAAAAGACCTAAATGATGAACTTAAACAGACAGAAGAGGCTTTGGTGTTAAATAACTATCCTTTAAAATTCATTAGGAAGATCAGAAAAGGCCAAACGAAAAATAAAAATAATTGTGAAACTATTAATAATAACATAGATAGGAGAGAATATAAGTCATCTACAGTTATACCATATAAAGAGGGGAAATCTGAAACCCTACGTAGGATTCTAAATAAAGCAGGAATTAGGGTGGCGTTTAAACCTACAAACTCACTCAGGGACAAGCTGTGTAGGTTAAAGGACCCAGTAGAACCAGTTAGACAAAATAATATAATTTACAAAATACCATGCAATGACTGTGACGTCAACTACATAGGTCAAACTAGTAGGTCAGGGGTAGTCAGATTATAGGAACATAAGAATTTAGCTAAGGTAAGAATGGTTGACCCTGAAAAGATAAGTAATTTAGAAAAAAGCTCAGCAATTGCAATGCATGCATTAACACACAACCACGCAATAGGGTGGGAGAGGGTTAAAATTCTAAAGAGTAATCTAGATAGATGGAGAGAGAGGCTGATTACTGAATCCTTGTTCATCGAGTCTACACCCAACACATGCAATAGGAATGAGTAATCACTCATACCTGAAATATGGAAAATACTACTGCCAATCAAATCAAGTGAAAATCAAGTGAAAAATAATGGAACTATATAAATGAAGTTAGGAAGTCGTGTGAATACCTTGATATGATTATGAGCAATAAATTGTGCTCGAAACGTCATCAGTAAACATTACTGTATAACACTGTGATACTTTATCAAAACAAAAATTTACCCATAATGAAATATTCTGTGCATGACCTGGCAGCAAAGAACATCGACATGTCAATCATCACTCCAAAATCATCAGAAAATAATAAACAGAGAAATTTTAACCTGCTCACTACGCGCCTACTCCTCTGGTTAGATCAACAAAAGAAGTGAGTGCATATGAAATCAATGCAAGTATCCTGTCTAGGTAGACGATAACCACGAAGAAATCTAGATAAATTAATGCAGTCAGAGAATTTGCATACTTCAGCTTAATTAACGAAGGAAGACGAAGTGAACACTGCATCGTTCAGCTAACTGATATTATTTGCCGAAGCGAACAATTAGTTATAGTTCCGTGTCATTTACTTCCAAGAATATTCATATATATATATATATATATATATATATATACATAAGTAAATCTGCTTCAATGGATAACAGTGAGGCATGTCAAATAACAAAACGTGTATTGCAGCGCAAGCACACTCTCATCTGTGGAAGGTTGACCACCAACGATGACACTGGTGATCGCATAACGATATCTTCTGCTTGACTGAAAAGTCTCTCTCTGAATATGAACACAGTGGAACATGCACACCATCCCAATGACGTCATAACTTCATCCCACTATGAAGTACATCCAACACGTGGTTTTTCCTCTCGAAGGAATAGACGGTATTTGATACTCAAGGAATCCTTGATGCGAACATTCCCCAATAATGAGTGATAATCGACAATTGATGTGTTTTCCGCCTTCTTCAATTTACGTTGAGGAAATCAGACATGGCAGTGAACTAATATGAATTCTTTACTCCATATTCCACCTTTGTGTCTCATGATGAGGTGCATGTGAAGTGTATTTAGAGAGACTCTGGAGTAGAGAATTTGCGAAATGCGCTGCTGGACGTGATGGAACATGCGGTTTATACATTATTCCGCATGCACAAAATCTGCACAGATTAAAATATATGGCTGCCAATGAGAGCAAAGTGACTCCTGTAGTTTCTATTTATTTGACTGTCACATTTTCTTAAATTCACATAGATCACTTGCATATGTGATGCAAATAAATCATAATCCTAATTCGATTGGGGTTCACAACCAATAGGTTGATGACACATGTTTTGACAAAATTTCGAAGGTCTTTTTATAACGATTCTCTCAACAATTTCTAGGAGCAGCCATGTAATGCACGCCATGTATTGGGGATCCTAAATGAAATTGATGAATCGTATTAAGTCTGCAGGGCATAAATCGATGATGCCATCATGCATTCTTCCATTTCCCACCGCCAGCTCTGTAGTCACCAATTAAAGCGAGTCAGTGTCGGATATCTCAAGCGTCTGAGACATTTTACGAAGGATAGAAACTCACACGAAGGACGGCTCTATACAAATTTCTGAGGGACGCTTTCACTATCAACGAAAGAATTTTGGAAGCAGTCACTTCTTCCAATTCACTGTCTATTGTGATCATTGTTTTAAATAGGGGCGAGCGTAACAGATGAAGATGTCAAACGAGCGAGAGTAGGATAAGCGAGACAGACTTCGGTCTCTCGAAAGGCAGTTTAAAAATCGTCTGAACTGACTCACAATAAATAAGAATGTTTGGGTCAGTCAGTCACTTCCTCTATATGCGTGCAAAGCGTGCACTGTGAGTCACGAAAAGCATTTCAAACAGGCCACAGTCGGCATTATCTAGCAACTCCCTTCGCTGGCTTCATACTGAATATCAAATTGTCTGCCAGAGGATTTGCAACAAAACCTCTGTGAACGAACTGGCAAGTGGGAACTTATTGCTTCAACCACGTAGCAGAGAAATGAAGATGGATTGGACACACGCCACTGAGGAGACCGACGAATTGTATCGCACTCAATGCAGCCTATTGCTGGAGTGTAATGCGAACCAGTGACAAAGAGTTGGGCGTGGGTCAGAGAAAAAAGTGGAGAGACATTGAAAGAAGGAAATCAGAGAATATGGGCAGTTGTGGGACCAGTTGAAGAGGATCGGATACAAGAGGACAATGAGGAGATGTGCAACTGAATCTCTATGTTCCAAAAAGAACTCAGGGGAACCACAACAATAATGACGATAATGACTAGATTTCCTTCGACAACTTTCACATCATAACACCACCACCCATCACTTAACAATCTGGATCAATGTTTTCTTAGGCCGTATCACTCATCATACGCCTATTCGGATTCTTCCACAAAAGTCTCAACTGAAACTGGTTCGTGTAGTTAGGAGTGTGAGTAAAGTGGAAGTGCTTCAACTCAGCATATTGGCATCAATTAAATGCAGGTGGATGATTCAGAGGAATGTTTATACGAGAGTCGAAATGGGAGAGAGCATTGCTTCCACGGGTAAAGTGCGTCTAAATGAGGCAAACAGACACATACATTCACCTAAAGTGATATTAGTGAAGACGCGCAAACTCATACTACAAAGCATTGAACTTGATGAATCATCTCTATTCTGAATAGTTACAGTTACTCGTGTAAATGGCCTTCTTCAAGCGAAACCATTTCAATTTCGGCGTAAACATTTAAGCAGTGAATTCCTCACATTTTCCAAAAACCGGATACTTGGATGATGAATAGCAGGTAATCGCTCACTGATAACACTCGGTTTTTCATGACCTCTTCTTCCCAAAATGTTATGTTACAACCAACCAGAGAGTCACTCATATTTCCGTACTGTTTTTTACTCGTGTTGAGTGGGTTCACACAGGAGCCATCTCTAGATATTAACTATGTATTCCGAGCACTCTGATTCCCTGTCCTATAGTGAAATCTGTTCATGTGCATCTCAGAAGGTATTCACAATACCAAAGTACAAATTCTGTCTGAAATTTAGTCTGTAATATCAATCGCTCACAGGTGTATCGGTCGCTGTGGTAGACCACGGATAAATATTTTCACTGGTTTTACATGCACGTGGATTTGAAGAGATAAGGTGAGGTAAACACACTGAATTTTGAGTACGCACCTCAGAAGGACGCTGATTGAATGTTAACTGTTCTAGCATAGACACTCTGATCCTTTTACACAACCAAATTCTGTATTAGCGTTAGTCGCAAAAATATGAAGAAGTATTCTTGCCCTACATTGTCAGTGAAATCACAAGTGTGGATGAAATATTTGCGGCAGAGATGCATCATCAGTTCGACTGATCAGATGTATTTCTCAAAGTTCTTTGTGGTATTCAGTGAACTGTTCTCCCTAATGTTTACTATCTATTTTCACCAGTCGCCTTCATCGTCCATGGTATTAATTGACCTACTGACACAGTGAAAATTTGCGTGTGTAACTGTGATCGAGCACTACTATATTGTTCGGGACTGTGGAACAATTGCTTAACTCCGTTTACTGAATGGTGTGGAAAGTATGAATTGAGTTGGTCATCACAGAGTCACAATATCGGATGCACGGAGATTGATTCTTGTGGAAGTCGAGAACGAGTGCAAATATGCACCACAAAATGTCACTTTGTCGGAAACATTCCCACGAGTTTGATACTCGATCTGTGGCAAATCACAGAAAGGCATTTGTTTCAAATTATATCAGCATACTTAATCGTAACACTGTTAACCTTGCCTGATAACGAAGCCCAAAACTAATCGTCCTAATATATAAATTTGAGTGTCTCCATGTCACATCAGCAATAGCAATATAACGACTCTATTTGCAGTATTGCATACATGAGTATGGCGACAGCTTCAGTTCAATTAGCTTCAGCATCAGTGAGTGAACTGGTGACACAGCGTTGGTCTAAATCCGAATTAAAATAAGCATTCACTGCATCAGAGACACGCAGTCTATTCACAACCACTCAAAGTCCACATTCGGGAGATAATTGTAAGCTGCTTAATTTCGCCTGCTCTCTGTGTGTTCAAGAGTTTCACTGGTCTTGTGGAGCTATTGATATTTCGCCTACAATTCGGCACTTTTATCATCAGACTTACCGACACCTTTCTGCATGCATGAACGGGGAACAAACGAGAGTCATTCATATATCCATTAAGCGAATTTGTGAATAGTCAGTGTATTTTGACTACAAGAAGGAATCTTAATTATTTTTCACATTCCTACTGATAATGATTTTGCTTTTCGAGCGCGTGTTTCACACATAATTCACTGTTTCGGAATCTTTTTGAAGCAGCCAGTTTTCTGAGGCTAAGGAGAATTTCGATCATTATATGGTCGTGCAAGATTGACAGATTATCAATCCCCTGAAGCCTTCTGCATGCTATCATTCTCCGAATCATCTCATTATTCTCTATAATTCATCTTGAATTTCTTATCTTGTAATCGATTCGAATAGACATTTATTTCTGAATCATTCCTCATATGCGTACAAATTTCGCGTTGAGCCACATAACTGTTGAAATTCTACAATAATCTCTGTCCTTTAATTTTCGATACGATTTCCTTGAATTATTGATACGTATTTCCTCTCATCTGTTCATAAACGATGGCTAATTGTAGTCGTGTTCTGTTTCTCTGATACACTCACACATCCATTCTTACTGGAGGACAGGTTTCTGATGAAAATCATTTCCTCACAAAATTGCTTGTGAGCGCGCCGTCTCCAGCAGATGGCAGAATAGCTAATCCACAAAGCGTGAATTTGACCGCAAGTGAATACTCTTCTTTGTTTTCTGTCACATACAGTTCTTGTATAGCCTAATGGCGAAACTCACGTTTCACTATACGCGCCTACTATACTTTGTTGATGTAATTAGAGAAGTAAGCGCGTGATGAGTACATCGATACTTGTTTTTGTTCATTATTTTCTCATTATAATGGTATGATGAGCGACTTGCTAATGCTCTTTATTTTAGGTCATGCACCTTATATTTCACATTTCTATAGATAAATGATGACCAAAAAAGAGATTGTAATATACAAATAGACGGATTATAATTTCAGATATGTTTTCTATTCATACATTATTGATTTAAGAACACCACTAATTCATTCTTGTGTTAGCTTCAGCAGCAGTGCTACGACATTTATCATTCACCTTTCACCGAAGTTACCGAGTGCGGCACACACTGACGGTGCTCATCGTGGCTTTTATTGTCAAGCTAGATAAGCAGTATGAGTGAGTTCTTTGACGATATAAATGTTTGTATGTGTCGTGCAACACCTGTATAGTTTAGGCAGTAGTGTTGTTAGATCAATCATTGACGAAAGCTATCCAGAGGCGTTGCCACTCACCTCTCAATTCATCCTCTTCATATGAACGCCACAAATGTAATTATGCAATTTCAGGATTCCACTGAATCAATGAACTGTTTCGCGCATCTATTACTGCTTTGCTTAGTTTTACTCGCAATTACTTCCAGTCTGCCAAGAGGAAACGGATCACTAGCACACTGAATACTCAATAGCATATGGTATTATTATGCCGTCAGCTGTGATTTTGAATAATCGCGTCTCCACGATGCGTGAAGTACGACCTCCTTACCAGCCAGATAAAATCGTATCGTTATCTGTCCAGCAAATATGTCAACTATCACGTCAATAATTTGCCTCTATCATCAAATAGTGGAGCAGCAGAGTTCGTCCAAATAGTAAGACACTCAAGCGTCATGCATTGAATCAGACTGACTCACTCAAATCATATATCACGGAATTTTCAAAGAATGTCACAGAAAGGTTCTATGCTGTGGACGAGCTCCCTGAGCACTTGAAGAAACCGTTCCTGGATTACGTAAAAGAGGTTTCTGACAGGAGAAAGGAGAAGAAACGTGCCAAATTATTACAAAGCCTGGAAAGAAAAACTCCGGAAGTGCGATTTCCTCCAAACCCGGGTCGCTATGTTTGTAATTTTTCCGATGTTGTCCTTGATGACGTAGATTTGCAAGTATTATCCCTAGGCACCAAGTTTTGTGACAATCATGTTCGAATTAACAAGATGGATATGCAAGTTCAGTTCGAAAACTTCTTTGCACAGACTGAAGGCTTGACAACCTCGTCAGCTGAGGCAGTTGAAAGTCTTAAATCAACTCTAGTCGACTGTTGTTATAAATATATAAATAGTAAACGAAAACACAGGGAAGACCTAGAAAAGCTGCGAAACAATGTATATATAATAATTTCGAAACCTGATAAAGGCTCTGGAGTAGTCATAATGAATAAAACTGAATACATAGATAAGATGAATGGAATACTCAGTGATCATCGAAAATTTCAAAAAATTACATCTTCCGTTGATCCAACGGAAAAAGTTGAGAAACAACTAATTGAGTCACTAAAAGGACTTAAACAACAAGGTGGCATCATAGACGGTTTATATGAATCGTTAAAGCCTACTGGCACGGTTACGCCAAGATTATATGGACTACCAAAAGTGAATAAAATCGGTTTGCCACTTCGACCAGTGTTGGACATGTGTAATTCCCCATATCACGAAACAGTGAAGTGGTAAAACATAGCGTAAACGGCAGTTTTGAATTTGTTGAAAAAATAAGAGATCTTAATGTGAGGGACAAGTTTATGATATCTTTTGATGTATCCTCCTTGTTCACCAATGTACCGTTAATGGAGACAGTGGATTTCATATGTGAAGAGATTACTACACGAAACATAGATATCGGGATTTCTGTAACCACCTTGAAGGAACTTAATTTAAGATGTACAATGAATGTTCATTTCTTATTCAATGAGGAATATTACAGACAAATTGATGGTGTGGCTATGGGTTCCCCATTAGGTCCAATCCTAGCTGATTTTTTCCTCGCTAAATTAGAGAATGGACCACTGAAAGGAGCAATTAATGACATGGATTTCTATTGTCGATATATGCATGATACATTTGTGGTTATGAAAGATGAGAATGATGCAATGAACATCCTTGACAAGTTTAATGATGCACATTCAGCAATAAACTTTACCATAGAGAAAGAAAGTAATGACAGTATCTCATTCCTAGACGTCTTCATGATAAGGAGAGAAGATGGCACACTAAGAAGAAGTGTGTATAGGAAGCCTACAACAACAGGTCAGTACACTCATTTTTTGAGTTTTGTACCTTTGAAATATAAACGTAACCTCGTGAAGTGTCTGGCTCATAGAGCTAGGTTAATCTGTTCAGACGACTGCCTCAATGAGGAGCTTAAGATTATTAGAGAATTACTTAGAAAAAATGGCTATCCAGATAAATTCATTGAGAAAAATATAAATTCAGCTCCAAGGAGAGTCAGTATGGCCACAGTCCCGAAAAAACCAATGTTCATAAAATTGCAGTTCCTCGGTGACAGCATCAGCGAATTAATAACACAACGCCTGAAGAATGCAGTTAAAAGAACTTATTATGCAGCAGAGGTACGTTGTCTCTTTACAACCACACCTATTTTATGTTCGAGAAATAAGGATAAACTACCTAAATTCGCCTCCTCTATGTGTATCTACCAGTTTGACTGCGGCTGCGGAGCCAGCTACATTGGGCGTACAATTAGGCAAGTTCATCGGCGTATTTCCGAACATCAACATGGTTAAGTAAGGGACAAAAAAGATCTATTCGTAGCTCTATTTTAGCGCACCTCGTTGACACTGAGCACAAGATTGATGTTAATACAGCATTTAAAATTATTTATCGCATTCCAACTTATCTTAATTTTGCTTTGCCAGTTAGTCTTCTGCAGACGGCTGAGGCGATTGGCATTCATCTGAAGAAATCAAGCCTATGTGTACAGAAAAAATTTGTACAGCCACTTTCCCTACCGTGGCCATCGTCACAAGAATGGATAAACAGGACTGCGTCACCCCCGTCCCCCTAAACCTATAAAATTATATTTGTCTAAATTATTTATTTTATTTTATTCATTTTGACCACTTTATCTTTAATTTACGTATTATTCTTGTAAAATTAATTTATTCTATCCATTTCCACCTTTTAAATCTGTAGTGATTTTCTTCGTTAACTATTAACCCATTGACACTGTTTAATTATTGTTAACAAACTTTTCGCCACTTGATTGGCAAACTGTTGTATTGTAATTAAAATGCTATATATATTAGAGTAGAGCCAAAGATGAGGATCTAATCGAAAAGTAAATATTTCTTCTCTCAATCTTTCTCTTTTCTAAATAGTGGACTGTCTGTTTCCAAATTATTCGACTACACTTCATCACAGTTTATCCAAGTTTTTATACAGCGTTCATGTTGGATAATCGTTTTGTGAACGTATAGGGTGGAGAAACGCATATGGAAAGAAGTGAGTATTCCCCCATGCGACAACTTGTCGAACACACTAACAGCATTTCGAACCCCACTCATACTTTGATAGATTTATCAACGAATTAGCAGGCAGGATGAAAGACTCTTCTCCACGTGACATCCAAGAAGAGTTCACAGCATCTGAATTTCAAATTTTAAAGTGACTCATCCGTGTAAGTAGTTGTGTTCCTCTGTGTAAAACCATAACATATTCTGAGGAATCTTGAAGCTGTTGAATGTTTCATGTGATAGAATGGGTCACATGAGGCTGACTGGTAGGCGCCAGTGCCAAGCTGGTCTATATGATATCCCTCCTGCTTGTCCTGGTGACAAACATGAGGTGTTCCCTCGACTATGCGTAAAGTTGAGCGTGAAGTGTGATATGTAGAAAGAAGGAACTTTTTTGTGTAGGTGGGAGAATTCATAAGGGAGACATAGAGACAGGGAGATTGAGAGAGACTTAGTCAGATGTGATGTTCAATAGATCACATCTGAATTTTTAGCGTCCAATAAGTATGATGTTAGTGTGACTGGTGTCTAACTGCAAAAATTTCTACTCAGGAACTCAGTGTTTCAATCCTGAATGCGAGAGTCGTGCAAGCTATCGAAAATACTAATTGCAATACGGAGAAACTGAGTGACTTCAATAGAGAAATTATTAGCATTCCACTCGATGTTTGACTGAATCACTGCTTTTGGAGCTGCCAAACTGCTAAGAATTCCTAATTAACACGAGAATTCACATGCATCACCTCAACACTCCATTGGAAACCTTACCATACTGGAAAAATAGAGATTATTGATGGCATCATATACTTGCCATGAAGTGCGCTTTCGAAGTCGTAGAGACAGACGTAAGAGTGTTATGTACACATGGCGATTAATGCTTGTATCGATTATCTACATGACACTGTCTGCTTTCATTCCACACAAATCACTGACTTATACGAGGCGATTTTATTTGCAACTGCAGGATGTGATAATTTCCGTATATGGGGAGGGCATAGTTTTCATATCACTCATACGACTTACATTCATAATCATCAATATTTTTTTATTTACTGTTATCTTGTGCTCTGAATGGTACACGGGCCTTCAACAACATATTACCAATTTGACGTATTCTCTGCAGTAGTTTTCAGCCATCTCAATTATTGTCCATATTCTCTTATCTCTTCCCCGTATGATCTACTTTGTATCACACTTAGAATCCACTTCACCGTTTCCTGTTCCTGTGGCACCCGAGTGATGGCTTGACATGCATGTCTTGACACTCGACTCTCTCATCAGACTGTTCATCATCTAATTCCATTTTTTTCGTCATACACGATTAGAAATGGCTTCTCGACTGTTGATAGGTTCACAAAGTTTGTTGGTGTTAACCCCTCTGGCCAAAATAGAGAGCTGGAAAATACAGTTGCTGATAAAACTCTGCTGTATTGAGGTGGAGATGATATACATAGAACATTGACCAAGATTCTGACCCACTCAGAAGAAATGACGTCAGGTTGACGACGATAATATGAATTCTATAACAAAGTCCGAAACTTTCAAATCGCGGAAAACACCCATTGGGACATTAGATTAAAAAGAAGAAGAAGATCAGCAACGATATATTTCCGGCAATTTCATTCTCAAAAGCTATACGCATTTATATAGATTAGTTTACATGGATACAATTATTATTTGTTTAATTCCACATAGTAACGAAGGTGATAATAATTTTGAACTTGATATGAAAGTTTGAAGGTAGGAATATAGATTACAAGGGGTTTAGGGAAGAAAAAGATTGTATAGGATTAGAAAATAGTAACAACGTATGCAAAAATTAATATTTGATAACTGGAGAAATAATTTTAAGTCAAATAGGTGATAATTGTTTTCAACTTGATATGAATTAGAAGAGGCTTAGAAACTCAGGGATAAAAAGAATTACAGGTGTGAACAAAATGAGCATGGAAACAAATTGAAATCAAAATTTTTCAACTCGCAATGTTAGTTAGGTGGTGTGAATATAGATTACAAGAGGCATAGAAACAAAAAATTACACAGGATTAGAATGTTACTGTAAAATGGTTATTGTGAACGGATTACAAGTGTGATCACGAGGAGCATGGAAACAAGCTTAAGATAACTGATTTTATAACTGAAAACGTTGGGTGAATTGAATGAAGGCAAAGAGAGAAAATTACACACACAGATAACAAAAGAAAAAACGGAAGGATAAGGGAACATATCGAACTAGGTCCATGGTAGTTGAAAAGGATGAACTAGTTTCTTTTGAACACAGATCGATGCATATGGCAAGAGCTTCCGCAGTACAAATAAGTCGGAAACACACTGCCTTTGGCAGATTTTTGTTTACTTTGTAAATGACTCTAAATGATGAGTCAGTTGAGATTCTGTGACAGGTATTGACGAGATGTTCAGTTATTGCGCCTCTGACTGAACCAGTGCCTTCTCTTTGCAGCCATGCTGAATGATGTTCTCTAACACGTTTTGATAAGACCCACATAGAATGATTTATGTACCTAGCTCTGCAAGACCAGGTGAACTGATATATATACTTTGGAGTGGTCATATGCGAAAGTGCGTCCTTCCAGTTGCTCTGAAGTATTGGGTTGCCTGAGAAAATTACTCTTAGAGTTGCTGCAATTGGAGATTCTCCTGCTTCTCTCTGCTTCTAGGTCTCCCCTGAATTGCAGATTCAAATAAAGTGTTTTCTTTGGCACTGAAGTGTATTCTTCTCTTTTTGGCCTTGGTTTCATGTTCTTCTCCACCAAAAGCGGTGGGTATCCATTTTGAAGCAGGATGCTTTTGAGAAATAGGAGCTCTTCTTCTAAACAGCCGTCACTACAGATTCTTCTGGTAAGGTGGGCTAACGAGATGAAAAGAGCTCTTTTACGGCTGATAGGTATCCAACTGTAGAAGTTTGCCATTCTACGTTGGATTTCTATGGATAGATCTTTTCAGAGCTCCGCCATCTCTTCTTGTCGACTTGACGTCCAGGAATGGAATCTTTGATTGATTTTCAACTTCCATTGTGAATTTAATTGAAGGATGGCAGGTGTTAAACTCCTGTAAGATACAATTTAAATCGGAATCATCTTGACAAACTATAAAATTGTCATCGTCGCATCTTTTGTACAGCAGCGATTTGTTCATTGTTGATTTTAAGATGCAATTTTCCAGGCTGGCCATGAAGCAGTCTGCTAAAAGTGGGCCGAGAGGAGAGCCCATAGCAATATCGTCTTTCTGTCTATAGATGATGTCGTTGAATGTAAATTGTACGTTGAGTGTGCATCTTAATAACAACTCTTTCAGGTATGAGGTTGGTATTCAGATACTCAGATTTTTGTCATCCATATGCTTGCAAAGGAAACAAATTGTGTCTGTGAGCGACACATTCGTAAACAGAGATTCCACGTCCAGTGATAATATTCCTTTGTCATTTACATTCAAGTCTTTTGTGTACTCGATAAGTTCAAAAGTATCTCGTAGAGAGTACTTACAGAGTTGCCGTCTCACAGGCTCCAGCATCTCGGACAACCATTTGACAATCTGATGGTACGGTGATCTCTCCATGTCTAAAATTGATCGAAGTGGTAGACCTGCTTTGTGCACCTTTAGTAGACCGTAGAGTCGAGGGATAATTGATCCTGTTGGTCTCAGACGTTTGAACGTCTCCTCGTTTTCACTCAATTCATCCAACTTTTTCAGTTATAATACTAGTCATTTTAACTTTGTTTCCATGCTCCTCCTGATCACACTTGCAATCCGTCTAGAATAACCATTTTACAGTAACATTCTAATCCTGTGTAATTTTTTGTTTCTGTGCTTCTTGTAATCTTTATTCACAGCTCCTGACTAACATTTCAAGTTGAAAATCTTGATTTCATTCTGTTTCCATGCTCATTTTGTGCGCACCTGTAATCCGTTCTATCCCTGTGTCTCTAAGCCTCTTGTAAACAAATAATAATTGTATCCATGTAAACTAATCTTTTTAGTCTTGGTTTTAGCGGGCATTATCTCATGCCGTCTATTGCAAAGGCAAAAGTTGACATTATTCGGCAGTTTCACAACGGGTCATTTCTTCCCGTGAGCGAACTAATTTCCCTCCTTCCTGAACCTTCGTAATACTAGTGTGAGTACAATCGTAGCAGTCTCTGCGTTCACTTTCATCGCTTTGCAGGACATTCCGTCTAAACTTGCTGCCTTCTCGACTTGATATCACTAGCTTGACTGTATTCAAGAATTTAGCTTTTGTTGTGGGATGATCGTCCACTAGCGGGTAGTTATGTGTGCACTACTTAGAGTATCTATTGTGCAGTCGCAGATGTTAGTCGATTAAATAGTCCTTTGAAGTGATTAGCTAATCGATCTATTTGTTTCTCCTCCTTCGTGACTAAGTTTCGCTGAACATCCTTTGTAGGTTTCACTGCGTTGATCTCCTATAAATCTTTAATGTCTAGAATATTTGAGATTTACTTCTTATTATGTACCTCAGCAATAAACAAACAAAAGCAGTTGGAGCACAGCCACTTAGGGAGAGTTTAGACAAAAACAATGATAAATAATAGAGACCAAATTAAAGATGCTATGCAATTATGAGAAGCATGATATGCAGTCTTAGAGGGAAACGATTCATAACTACAATGATACTTAAAGCATCTGATTGAGTACACATATTTTCAGTGGATAGTTCATGAGTGATTTTGCAAATAATTTCTTTACTTCAAATATATTTGCTTGATTCTGGTTTACCTGAAATTGAAATGCCACACTCAGCATTGAGGTGGAATGTGAGAAAATCTTCCTGGATTCTGTCATGTTTCTAGTCCATCACATATTTTAACAAAGAGTCTAACTTATTAGATCACCGGTTGCAAAGTAGTGTGCTGCACAGATAACATTTAGTAAATAAATAAATAAATAAAGATGCATAAATTACAAGATGAAAATTGGCAAATAGGATAACATCATGCGCATTAATTAATCTAATTGATTGGAGAGGGGAAATTCATTCTTTCCAGTGAAGAAGTGTTATGAGTCAGTGTCGCTTTGGTCATTTCATTTAGAAATATTCCAGCTTCTAAGCGTGAGTAGTCAGTGTCCTCACCTATATCGTCTGCTCTTCATACAAATCTACCCGGGAATACCAACAAGTCTGACGAAGAGGCAGAGTATTCAGCATGTCAGGTGAATGAAAGGGAAAACACCGAAATGAGCACTCATCAAAATCATCGGGATATTTCAAGGTGAAGCCATCTCTGTCTTCTGCTCCTTGAAGAACATCGCATCAAAGAAAAAGAGCTGCACAGACTGGGATACCAAATCGATTCAGATTAAGCAGAGGAAGCCAGACAGGCACACATTACCCTTTAAGACAGTGTGCAGATCTTCAGCACTCAGGACAATACGTCAGACATGAAATTCCACAACCGGTGTCAAGCCAGTTCGTCTAATGATTTCACAGACTTTGTGCGCATCACCAGAATTATTTTCCTCAGGCTGCAGGCTCTCGTCGACTGGTAGTCAATACATAAATTTGATGAGATGGAATTAAGAACAAGGAAATCAATCAGCGAATGAGGCACAGTATATATTTCTTGCTTTCGGATCACACTTATTTCCCCCAACGTATGCTTTTTGAGATTCTAGACATTCGGGGATTTCCTGTTTACCCAACGAATCCTCCACCCAAGGAACCGGGAGTCGGATTATCATATCGCAGGACTGTATAAAGCGAAATTTAACCCGCGAGATTCTTTTTGCTGAATGTGAAGTGTGGACTGTTGTAACGCGTAAACAAATCGATGTTGTTGTTTATTGATTTCACATTATTCTCCTTCGGGTGACTAATGACTGCTGAAAAGGCCGATGGGAAATCTAAGTTTGTAAAGAGATGAAGTGAATAAAGGATCTATCACTGCAATAGCTATCTTCCTTTTTATTATCAAAGAAGTCACTCAATTGTTCCATATGGGCACACCTTGTGGTTACAGATCACAAGATTGACACTAACTCTGCCCATGCAATTCTATATGGAGGGCAACTTCAGTTCCTTAACTTTATTCGCCTTCGATTGCTAAGCGAATCCGAGGCACTAGCCACAAAAACACGTTCGCCCAAATTCTTGTCTTTGAGAAAGTTTGTTTAATCTCTCTCCTCACGTAGTTGTGACAGAAGCATTTTACTCACCTTCCGCTTGATTAAATTTGGTCCCCGTGATCCACATCGTTTTCAAATATCTATGACTAATACTTCAGTCAATTGTAAAGCCTGACGGCGATTTGCCAAAAAAACTAATTTGTTCACTAAAATCCTGTTCTGACAGAAGGATTGTAGATTTCACAAAATGAATAGATATTTGCAACAGTATGAAAACGTGAAGGCTAAGTGAATGATCAGAAACCTGATCAGTGTTCAATTGCCGATTAACTGAGTGAGTGAAATCATCTTGTATTTCTTAATCATGTGTTTTCCTTTCAGTTATCTAGAAAAAGCACCCAACTCGAAACCTTCATCTATAGTTGAGAACGTTTATTTCAACAGAAACGAATGCAAAAAGAGAGCACATCCACCTGAGTGTAGATTTCCTCCATGACAATCTAGTCGGTGGAGTGAAACACAAATTGGGTGACGTGTGAATCGAAAACACGTACAGTGCTATATTATGAATAAAATTCCGAAGAGCAAACTGCTTAAAAACTGCGAACCATGAGGTAACTGTGGCTGAATACCTTCAGAATCGCAATCATTATCATCGTCTTTATTGGGTTGTGAGCGTCTCCAAAACTGCCAAACATCCGTGTCGCATTATCACTTTGCTTCCATTGGAAATTGAACCGTTGATCACCTGACTTCTCTGAGGCTTTTACAACCTGACGTAGTCCGTCCTGATAACAAAGAAGAACACATTGATTTTTCTGTGCTCTCAAGTCTCCACAGTGATTGGTTTTTATTCACAGTTTCACTTAGCCAGGATTACACCTGATCTTACCTCATTTCCGAGCTTGTGTCTTCCTACACATCCAGATGAGAAAAGGAATTTAAATGAAAGAAACGTGAAGAAGATGTTCTAGCTGAGTTGCAGATGGCTGTCATCTATTTCATTTTAGATATTTAAGTCATCGCTTTCTCCCATTTTATTGAGCGGCAGTGTACGACATCATCTTGTTTTACAGTTGTCTTCAAAAGGGTATATTATGGTGTCAGTTAAAATAGATCCTTCGGTTTGAATTTAACCCTCCCTATTTTCAATCGCATACAGTTGTGTTGAGTGTGGTAGACCACTAACAAGTCAGTTTGCATAGAATATCCCAGAAAGCATTGCTCGCCCACGAAAATATGCCCGTTCACTGCTATTGTGATTATTATCAATAATGTGTGATATCACCATTGTGGCTGTGAACTTCCGAGGCATAGCCTCAACACCATCTGTAAATAATGAGCATGTAACTGGCATTGCATAACAGCTACTACTTACCTCATATTAGTAATCCCGTTATTCTTCAGTGAAATAGCCTCAATCCAGAAATCCCACTTTCTGTCATTCTTCAGCGAGAATATCTCAATGATGTCTAATTGAACAGCTGCTTTTTTGAACGTGGTAAACGGTAGATATGCTGGCTCACGGTTTGCTGAAATATGCATTTTCTCCGAATTACCCTTTGTGTATTAAGAAAACAGAAAGAACAGAGTGAGTGAAAAAATACATTCCTGACTAATATCCATCAGTGAATTGTTTTGATGAACTTAACCGTCCTAATCTCAACTCTTCCCTATACCTGAAACTGCTTAACTTTAATAAGCCCTCGATTGTTAATGTATTTTAATATAAAACATAATATATTAGTGTGGAGCCGATGATGAGGAATCCATTGAAAATGAATGTATTTCTTCGCCTAGCATAGAGAACCTCTGAGATCGTGGTCATTTGTGACTGCAAATCAGTGTTGGTGGAGTGATGAAGTGCTACTCATTCGTATGTACCATTACCAAGACAATGTGTATTGTGGTAAGGTTGAGTGTGCATTTCACCTGTTTCATATTTTACTCATTTTGTGCTGGTTAAAAGTGTTTATACAAAGAAATGTTGGCAGTAATGATCGGTGTGAAGGCAAAAGTGTCGAGTGTAATCGCTGTCTTATTTTTGAAGTCTATTCATTAGTATTTATCACTGGCATAAGGCCACAATGAACAGCAGTTTCATTGTTACATCGGATGAGGATTGCAATCAATTCCCTCATTTATTTCAGGCAACGTATTGATTGTTCTCGTAATCCTGTCCATTGTGACTTCATGATTCAAACAAATAATCGGGATAGATTAGGGCGTGTTCTTTGTTTCACATGTCATTATTCGAAGAAATGGTGTTGTACTGTGAGAGAAATAAGCGAATTCTGCATGATGTTCATCGTCTTTCATAAGGTGATATTGTCCCTTTTCACAAATAAACCTGTCAAAGGTGAATATTTTAAGGCATTCAATGTAATTACAGTATTCTGAATGAAATTCCTGTGTAGCGAATTCAATGTATGTTGTGCTCTGCACTTTTTACAGGTTACTCATGCTTCCTAATGTTTTGTGTTTAAATGGCATTTGGTACACACTGATTGTTGTTGGAGTCATGAATGTTGTCGATGTGACGAATGGGTGCAAACTGTTGAAGTCTACAGTGCAGGGCAATTCAGCTACCGGGATAATGGTGGTGATTTTCACAGTCTTGGTTTGAAAGTCGTCACAAGATATACGGATTTTTGATGCAGTCCATAATGTGCGAATACACTAACATCAATGCATGCTGAAATTTACAGCCTACGATTGTCCATCGAAAGCGCATTGCTAAGGCGGTGGCGCAGTGGTTAGGACTCTCGCCGACCATGCACATGGTCCGGGGTTCGAGCCCGCACCGACGCACATCTGATATCTATGGTCGGCCTGCAAAATTTGGGCTACCGATATCCATGCTGAAAATTCCATACTTCTACCGAAAGTACAGTGTGGAATCAAGCTGTAAATCGAAAATAAAAAATATATTTCAATGAGGGAATAAAGTGAGTTGAATAAACTGCATTTCGAATATGCCATTAAAGAGAACGCGGATTGAATGTCAGTTCTTTTAGAAAAGACGTTTGCACACCTTCACACACACACTTGTGCATCATTAGCGTCAATGTTTAGCAAAATACATGACCTATATTATGGGTAAAATAACAATCTTGAATAAACAGTTTTTGCCATAGACAAAACAGTAATTCGACGAATCAGTAGTGTCTCTCGCAGTTCATTTTGATATTCGGTGTACGGCTCTGTTTAGTGGATATTCGTTATCTCCACCAATCTTCTTCGTTATTGGGATAACTTGTCCTATAGACACAGTGAAAATTTGTGTGTGTAACTGTGGTCGAACACTTGTATATTGTTCACGACTGTGGAACATTTGTCTAACTGTGTTCACTGAATAATGTATAGTGTGAGAGTTGAGGTAGACATCAGCAGATCCCAATATTTAAGGCACAGAGATAAACTCTGAGGAAGTCGAGATCGAGTGCAAATTTACACCTCAACATGTTGCTTCGTCGGAAACAACACCAGATCCCTTGCTAAGCAAAAACTATTCGGTTTAAATTGTATCACCATTCTGTTCAGTGAAACTGATCGCCTCACCCCCGATTAGGTAATAAAGTATGCCAATTTCAGTCTGTCTGCACCAAACCGACAATAGCAGTATACCGACTACATTTGCGGTATTGTCTGAATCAGTCAGGCAACAGCTTCACTTCAATCGACTTTAGCATCAGTGAGTGAACTAGGTTGGCCTAAAACAGCAGCAGAATGAGCATTCACTGCAGCAGAGACGCGCAGTCTCTTCACAACCACTCAAAGTTCACCTTGCACAGATAAGTGTAAACTGTCTAATTTCGCCTGCTCTCTGTGTAACTAAGGATTTCGCTGATTTTGTGGAGTTGGTAATATTTGGTCTTCAATCAGACTTGTTGACCATTGGAGTAACCGAAACTCGTCTGAATTGTTGAACAGGGAAAAAACAAGAGACGTGTATATCGCTATTTGAACACACCTTGTAAATGACGATTTTATTTTTGCCGTAAGCAGGCAACTTAAATAGTTTATCGCATTGCCACCAGTAATAAGTCACGTCTGTGCGCTAAAATGTACATGTCGTTCCAATTCTCTCATTTCGATCAATATATGAGTGCACAAAACTGAGAGATATCCCAAACGTATAAGTCACCTGCACTGTATCACTCATCTATTTGTTTCATTCTTCGCAACAATTCATCTTAGTATGTTAAGAATTTAAATCGATATTGACTGCTGAGTTATTCCGCATATGCGACCGGAATTTCACATTGAGTTACATAATCGTACAACTTCTACGATTATTTCTACTCTTCAATATCTGGTGTGGTTTCATTCAATTATTATCACATACTTCATTCCACCTCATTGTCTACGATATCGCATCGCCATTGTCATGATCTGGTTGACTGTTACCCTCCCACATCCGTCCCTATTGCACGACAAATTTATGATGAAAAACAAAAGTAACTTGAATTTTTATTATAACCTCTTTTATTAGATATTAAATGTTGTAGGCTGTACTGGTGGGAGACAACCAACAAAATACATCACATTGGATGCATTTTATCCAGCAAGCACTACTATTGGACATAAAATGAATAGAGCCAAGCATGGCCACCATTTTAAAAAGCGTTTATTCACAGCTGGATGATACTGGAGACCAGAATTTTTCTCAACACCTGAAAGTGAATACAGGAGAAAACACATTAGGCATCATCTCGCAATCTGGCTCAGATTTGTGCAAGTGAAATTCCCATCTGTTTGTAGAGTGAAACTGTCGGCCATCATCCAAGAATGCTGCCATCATGCAACGATAGTGCCAAGGCTATTGAGGAAAGGACACAAGAATTGCATCAATTCACAACGTATGACTTCCAACTAATGAATATGTCTTGTCAGTATGGCATTGTGCAAACAAATCAGCCAGCCAGCATACATGTATCGGCAAATCGGTGTGGTGAGATCACACACGTTGTCACCAAGATGAAAAATATCAAACTTGTTGCACATACGTGCCTTAATAAACACACATTGTGACGAGACAGCCTATTTCATCAATTCAAATAACAGCTGGTGTGCATGAATTAAGCGGGATATTTCACACACAAGAACAACTGCAATAATTTGGAGCATATCTCACCTTGAAGGGATGAATCGTGTAGCACGCCAATCCTGGTTAAATCATTCGCATCAATACGTGCACTGTCGACAGCTGAAGTCACTAGAACTGTAAGAAGAAGGTAGCAAATCTAAACGGAATGGAATATGAATATCACCATCAAATGTCACACACTTACTCACCATTCTCACTGAATGCGAATGAAACGCGTTGATAACGGTGATAAGAAATAATGAATGTATTCACATATTTATACTTTGCAAGAAGACTGTGATGCGAACATATGTAACAGTCGTTCAATTAATGGACCAATAGAAATATTCACTTCAGCCCACAGAATCGACTTCTTCCAGAAGATTCCAATGGACACACAAAGCAAAGTTATTACTGGTGGCAATGCGATAAACTATTTAAGTTGCCTGCTTACGGCAAAAATAAAATCGTCATTTACAAGGTGTGTTCAAATAGCGATATACACGTCTCTTGTTTTTTCCCTGTTCAACAATTCAGACGAGTTTCGGTTACTCCAATGGTCAACAAGTCTGATTGAAGACCAAATATTACCAACTCCACAAAATCAGCGAAATCCTTAGTTACACAGAGAGCAGGCGAAATTAGACAGTTTACACTTATCTGTGCAAGGTGAACTTTGAGTGGTTGTGAAGAGACTGCGCGTCTCTGCTGCAGTGAATGCTCATTCTGCTGCTGTTTTAGGCCAACCTAGTTCACTCACTGATGCTAAAGTCGATTGAAGTGAAGCTGTTGCCTGACTGATTCAGACAATACCGCAAATGTAGTCGGTATACTGCTATTGTTGGTTTGGTGCAGACAGACTGAAATTGGCATACTTTATTACCTAATCTAGGGTTCGGTCATCAGGTGATGTAAACGGTTTTGAGACGTGAATCTTATCGAAAAGAATCCAGCCATTAATCCTCATTATTGTTATAGTTCCACTGTATTCTTTATGCAATATAGGCATTTAATAGTAGATATCCAATGTGTTCTATTATTTTTGTTCCAATGTAGTTGACTCCACGATTATGAAATTTTTCGGATTTAATTCTCTCACAGTCTCCCTTACTTCACCTTTGGACCCACGTCAAACTCGTCATCCACCGTTGGCGTTCCGCTCGAGTGATAGCCTACATTCTCGTCAATGCAATTTACCGGTCTCCTCAGTGGCGTCTGTCCAGTCCATCTACGTTCTCTTTGCAACAGATCTGTAGCAACAGGTTCTCACACAGATTACTGCTCGCAGTGTTCCTTGCCACCAATTTCTTTCGGCTGACAATTTGATATCCAGTGTGGATATAGCGAAGTGATTTTTAAGCAAATGCCTTCTGTGGCCTGTATGAAGTTCTTTTCGTGAGTCGCAGTGCATGCTTGCCACCCACATAGAGGAAGTGACTAACTCAGCGTGGGTTTTGAGAATCCAAACTATTTTATTTATCATGAGTCAATGGAAATGATTTTCAAAGTGAAGAACCTCTGTGTCGCTTTTCCGATTCTCTCTGGTTCGACATCCACATCTGTCGCGCCCGACTGTAGTTGAAGGTATGCTTCCTCTAGACAGGGAAATGAGAAAAGTAACTACTTTCAAATTACTTCCCTCGATAGTGAACCCATCCCTCACGAGTTTGTGACAAGCTCTCGTTGGTGTGAGATCTTTCATTGAGTAAAATATCTCGGGCTTATAACGATTCATCAGTTCCATTTAGGATCTGCAATACATGACATCTTCAAGACAGGGAGCGGTTATAAAGACATCTTAATATTTCTGTCAAAACATGTGCCATTAATCTATCGAGTGTGAACCTTAATCGAAATGAGATTGCTATTTATTCTAGACAAAAGACGACTCTACATCTTTGTAATAGTTACACTCGGTGAAGTCTCATTGAAGTGTGCAACAGTCGACATGTCAAGCACTATCAGACATGTGATCTCGACTGCACCACTAAACTACGAGTCAAGTCTCCTTAATATGAGCAGAAGAAAACAGCAAGCATTGAAACAACCACAGAAAGATGAAACAAACCATTTTCAGCATGTCAGCGAATAAAGGCTGCACTGCTGTTGTTATGAAGTGTATCGATTATGAAATGGATGTGTATGATGGCTTGACACTGGTCCCTATGTGGAATTCACCATGACAGCACAACTTTTTTCTGTGAATATACAGTAGGTTGAAAGGAGTGAAATGAAACTTCAAGAGTCTGTTTGTTCACAGTGCCAGCAAAATATTTCAATCTGTTTGAATTTTGTGCATGCCTCACTGGTCACCCTGGATTGCTTATATCTAGTATAAGTCTGAAGACTGCCTGTCAGTAGGACGATTGGTATCTCAATGAACCATATCGTTCACATCGTCATTGATAGACACTTGGTGGTCATCCACTTTACCCCAGCTTCCCTCAGTTAAAACAAGCGGTCTTTTCATAAGACTTTAAGCACGTACGTCTAATTAAAAAAATTCCACAATACCATATTTGGGACGAATTTTGTATGAGTGACAGGCATGAACTAACTAACCTTCTTACTACTAGTAAATAAACATTTTTCTCCATCATTATTCCACCAAGCTGTATTGTTATTGTACTCCTTACATTTATAATCCTCACAATATTTTTACTTTTATTTTTTTATTTTCTCATAAGTGTAAACATCACTTAAGCTGTGTTATATCTGTTAATTTTATCTTTCACCTCATCATACTATATCTACTGTAATCCCAGCAGAAGCATTGAAAATGGACCCAGAGACAACAGCGGACTTGATGGCGCCATTGCTGGAGAAGGTGTGAAAAGAGGGCAAAGTACCTGAGGATTAGAAGAAAGGATACTTATTCAACCTACTAAAGAAAGGAGACTTAAGTCAATGCAAGAACTGGCGTGGAATTGTGCTTCTGTCCATTCCAAGCAAAATACTAATCCACATCATCCTGGAGAGAATCAAACATGCCAACCTCGATGAAAAACTTCGACCGGAACAGGCTGGATTCAGGAGAAACAAGTCATGTATTGACCAAATCGCCACACTACGGATCATCATTGAACAAAGCTTGGAATGGCAGTCACCTCTCTATCTCAACTTCACCGACTTTGAAAAGGCCTTCGATAGCGCAGCGTCGATCGAGAGGTGATTTGGCAACTACTTCTCTACTACGGGGTGCCATCGACAATTATACAGCTCATCCAACAGTTATACGACAATGCTGCATGCCAAGTAATCAACAACGGGAAACTTACGGAAGTCTTCGAAGTGAGGACAGGAGTGAGACAAGGCTGTCTACTATCACCAATGATCTTCCTGATTGCAGTTGATTGGATAATGCGACAGACAACGGCAACCAACGAGGGAACAGGCATAAAATGGACTCAAACAAAAAACTTGGAGAATCTGGACTTCGCCGATGATATGGGTGTCTGATTTCCCACAAACTGGAAGGTACGCATCCAAGTGAAAAGCAACAAGTTCACAGAAGAAGCACCAAAGATTGGACTTCAAGTGAACACAGATAAAACAGAGGTGATGAAGATTCCTGGTCAACAGCAACAGCAACAAAAACAACAGACAACAATCAGCATAAATGGGAGAGACCTGAAAGAAACAGCCTCCTTCACCTACCGACCTGAGAACTGACATGGGCCTCTTTTTGACAAGTATAGCCGAAGAGCTTGGAAAGCTACCAGCGTTTGGTAACATCAGACAGTAATCAGAGATGAGTCGGTCACACGCTCAGAAGACTGGTTGGGTGACAACACATGTCAGGAAGTCACTCAAGTGGAACAGAAATGCCAAACGACGAGTTGTTGTTAGGTCCGAGTGTGACATGAGGGAGAGGGTTTGATGCGGTGATGACAGTGTATGAACAGTCCTGTTGTCAGATGACGAGGACCATAGATGACAGATCAAGTGGTAGTGCGCTGTTGAGGGCCTGTTTTCCAATCCTAACCCATCGGAATAATAATGAGAATATACACAAATTAGTACACTGATATAAATTTATTGTAGTTTGAAAACGATAATAAAATATCGAGGGACCCATTAATTTTGCATCACTTTGAAATAAACGTTAGGCTGCTCATAATCTCTATCCTCTTTTTCAAATGCCACCGTCAAACACCTAACAGATTGCTCCTAATTCTGCGTAACATTGAGCATTTATCCTGTAACCGAACTGGAACATCTTCTTCACGTTTCTTTCACCCAAATTCCTTTTTTCACCTCCCTAACTAGGAAGGCATAAGCTCACAAATAAGGCACGACCAGGTGTGATACTGGCCAACTCATTTTGGGAAGATACACATCACTTCTGATACTTGACAGCACAGAAAATCGATTTGTTCTTCTTTGTTTTCAGGAAGTCAAATTGCAAAAGCCTCCGGGAAATCAGGTGACCAGCAGTTCTGTTTCTAATGGAGGCAAAGGGATAATGCGATATGGAATATCTACACAATGTTTGACAGTAGTTCACACCTCAATAAAGATGAGGAGAGTGATAATAACTCTGAAGGTATTCTGCCACAGTCTCGGTTTTCAAACAGTTTGCTTTTGGGATTTTTATTCATAATATAGCACTGTACGTGTTTTGCTTTTACGAGGCACTCAACGTGTGGATTACCACATCGATTGGATTGTCATTAACAATTTCATGGAGGAAATCTATGCTCAACTGGCTATGCTCTGCCATCGCCTTTTGCTTTGATCTGTGTTTTAACTAGCTCAAGTATCTGAATTTTGCTTTCTCCAGTCACGGAGGAGGTGAATACTTGGGTGATTTATTCCAGGTAACTGGGAGTAAAACACAACCATGAAATGATTAAGAAATATAAGATGAATTTACTCACACAGTTAATCGAGAGTTGAACACTAATAAGGTTTTCCGATTATTCACTTGGCCTTCACATAATCATGCTGTTCGAGATATTTGTTGATTTTAAGCAATCTGCAATCCTACTGTGGTGAGAGCAGGCTGCTAGCCGATTGGTTGGCACTAATCTACGTTAAGGTCTAGGTCACTAATATGGGCCGTGAGAAAATATGAACAAGGCTGAGTCAACAACCAATCACAGCAAAGTTAACGTGGCAAAATATGATTCGCAGATAGAGAACTCTATTTGTCAAGGAATCCCGAAACAACCAATCAGAAGCCTGCGTTTGTCTACCTAACTTCTGATAAATAACCAATCAGATGACTGCGCTTGTCTATAATAATGTAGTTGAAATATGTATAAATACGTGTTGATTTTCATAATAAAACGATCTGTTGCTTCGCCCTTGTCTTCTGTTGTTACACTACTGTCAAAACAGGATTTTAGCAAGTAAATTCGTATTTTCGGCGAACTGTCACCAGGCTTTACAATTCAATGATGAAGTATTAATCAAAGACATTTGAAAACAATGTGGGTCAGTAGAATGAAATATAATCCAGGCGAATATTTGTAGAATACTTATACTTCTACTAATACCAACAATAATAATAAATCGTGTATCTAATATCAAAATGTGGAACTATAGCACAACATGATATTCATACAGAAATTAACAGTACAAATAGGAAGAATGTTTACTGTTACCATTTGTGGCCGGGATAACTATAGTAAGTCGAGGTTGAAGGCCAAGTTGTGGTGTTATACAGACAGTGTGTTCGAAAGGAATATTATTCTCACACAATATCACAGTTCAGTACTGCGTTAGCAACAAAACACTATGTAATTGAACATTTTATTTTATGCAGATTTTTTTCAAGCTAAAATCCCACGCTCAGTGATTGGCTAACGAATATAAAATGTAGATATATAAACAGCTGTTTAAAAAATGAAAAACATGCCTTGGCTTTCGTGTCTTGACTTCTGTTGTTACAATGTGAGAAGAGGGATTGAATTGTGCGTCGGTGGCACAGTGGTTAGGACTCTCGCTAACCATGCACATGGTCCGAGTTTTGATCCCCTGCCGACGCACACCTGATATCTATGGTCGGTCTGCAAAATTTGGGCTACCAATATCCACTCTGATAACTCCATGCTTGCACCAAAAATACAGTGTAGAATCAAGCTGTAATCAAAAATAAAATAAATAAAATAAATAATTAAAATTTCGTGAACAAAACGACTGCAGTGAAAATGTTTTTATGGTGCCTGCCTCAGATGTGTCCTACCTTTGAATAGGCAAAATTAGTATCAGTCATGTTATCCGTAACCTCCTTATCAACAACTAAACTGGCGACATTCATCACATTCACGCAAGTAGGAAAGGGAAAACTAAATTGTATTTCTAGAGAACCTAATATGCAGGTCAGTTATTAATGGAGCGATTGAAGTGTGCGGAAACACGATTCTACGGATTTCAAAGTATGGAGTGAACAAACCAACGAGAATTGTGTGGAGACGATTGCTAGTTCAAAAAGAAAGATGATAAATTCAGCCAGCGTCAGAGTGTACCACGAAAATCCACTAATGCGGTGAATAGGATATTTGGTGACCATGTGAACGCGGATAACTGGCTAACAGGCATTAGTTATAAAACAGTGATCTAAAAAGTGACATGTATTACACTTATTTTCAGTGTGATGAATGCAGTCGATGGAAACGTCTTAGCAGATGCTTATGTTCTAGTGCGAATCTGAAAGTGTTTAGTGTAATTTCGAAAAGTGCTGAGGAGATCCAAATGATTCTTTGTCGCCTGTTGTGTCTCATGTAGACGAAGATAAAGAAGAGAATATTGAGAAGCATTTACTGAATAAGGACACAAGTGGACTCAACAACTTCCTACTGTAAGTCTGTCGGCGATGGCTTCATATATTGGCAATAACTCTGAAATATACACGACGAGTGAAATCCTCTGAAGTTCATTTCATCACTAATTAATTCAATACTTTTGTTTTATTGATTCATATAACTCTGATTACGAAGCAGATAACTTTGTAAAGTATCATTTGCTCACATTCACAACTTATGTCCTCATTCAGTGTGTGGGTGTGTGTGTGTGCGTGCGTGTTATTTCCTTTTCACTCTCATTAGAAATCTAATTCTTTTGATGTGAGATAGATAAAACAAAGCTAGTTCTCCTTTCTACCGTCAGTAGACATTTGAACTTCTGTCATTGTCGCGTAGCCTATCTGGTTTATGAGAAAGGCAAATATTTGAGCTTGATAAGACGACTGAACTAAAATCATATGATATTTGAATTTTTGTTGTTGAAATTAGGAATTGTATCTAATATTGAAATACTGTTTGAAAGAAGGAAAATACTGCAGCCTTGTTGTCTCTGATCACTTGTTATTCCATGTTATTTTTGCTACTTCGGAATAGATATCTTGTCATCTTACCGATCGAATACGCATACAAACCTACAGTTATTGTTATTATTATTGTTCCTTTGTTTCCCAGTGAACACAGAGCTTCATCTGCACGTCTCCACTTGCTTCTGTCTTCTGTTGTGCTTTTCACTTGCACCCATATTAGTTAGTCCATACTGTCTCAACTCCTCTTCACACGATTTCCTCCTTGTCACCCTTGGACGTCCCACTCGCCGCTTCCCTTTCGGGTTCCACTCGAGGGCCTGATGCGCGATGTCATCAAGCGGTCTCCTCAGTGGGTGTCCAATTCATCTGCACTTTCTCCTGCATATTTGTCGGTTGGCGATTGGTTATTGTTTTGTTTGTTCACATAGTTTCTTGTTGGTGATTCATTGTGGCCCGGCCATCTGATCTTCAGTATAGAGCGAAGACAGTTGCTGATGAATGTCCGCAATGGCTTGTTGGAAATATTCTTTGTGACCCGCCCTCCAAGTTTTTGATCCGTAATGAAGAGCTGACTGACTTGACATTTGTATTGAAAATCAGACTGAATTTTTTTGTTGATGCTGAGTGACGAAGATTTCCAGATTGATTACAGGTTGATGAATGTGTTTCTCGCCTGCCTTTCCGATTCTCTCTCGATTTGACATCCTCGTCCGTTCCGACTGCCTGTAGTTGAGACAATGCTCCCTAGATAATGAAGTGAAAGAAGTGACCTCTTTCAAATCCCTCGCGTTGATGGTGATTGGCTCTGTATGTTGCTACTGTTGTTGTTGTTGTTGCTCTTGGCTGGTTGACTATTTCCATAACCTCCGTCTTGTCTATGTTCACCTGGAGTCCTGTCTTCGCATGCTGCTTCTTCAACTAGTTTGTCGGTTTACGTTTGTAAGTCTTCGATTTTGTGTGACATCAAGCATAAATCATCCACACGCGAAATTCAGGTCTTCTAGGTTCTTCACGTCGGTCCAGGCTGTCGCTGTCTGCTCGTTTCCCACTGTCTGACGCATAATCCAGTCCATCACAATTAGGAATATCAGTGATGATAATAAGCACCCTTGTCTGACTCATGTGTTTACTCCAAATGCCTCACTGAGTTTTCCGTTGTGGATCACTTGACATGTGCCGTTGTCCTACAGCTTATGAATAGGGTTGATGAATATTTGGGGTACGCCGTAGTACTCGAGTAGTTTCCAAATTACTTCGCGGTCAACGCTGTCGAAGGCCTTCTCAAAGGCTTTGAAGTTGAGGTGGAGGTTAGATTGCCATTCCATGCTTTGTTCCGTGATGATGATGCGTAGAGTAGCAATTTGGTCATAACATGATTTACCTTTCCTGAATCCAGCTTGTTTTGGTCGTAGTTCTGTATCTAAGGTGTCTTTTATTCTCTCCAGGATGGTGCAACTCAGGATTTCACTTGGCATCGACAAGAGCATGATTCCTTGCCTGTACTTGCAGAGTCCTAAGTCACCCTTCTGTGATAGTCTCACGAAGTAACTTTTCCTCCAGTCAGTAGGCACCTTTCCCTCCTTCCAGACCTTTTGCAATAATGGAGTCAGCATATCTGCTGTAGTATCTGGGTCCGCTTTCAGTGCTTCAGGGTGTATTCCATCTGGTCCAGCTGTTTTTTCAGCTTTCAGAAGCTTGATTGCGTTCAAGACTTCAGCTCTCGTTGGAGGATTGGTGTCAACTTACAGTTGTGTACTTGCTGCTGTTGGTATTTCTGGACGGGTTGCAGGTGGTGGTCGGTTCAAGAATCCTTTGAAGTGACTTGCCCATTGCTTAATCTACCTTTCTTCCTTGGTAATTGGGTTCCCTTGGCTGTCTTTTATAGGTTCCACTTGTGTTGATCTCTTCCCGGATAGAGAATTGGTTATCTGATATAATGTTCTCAGGTCCACTTCGCCTTCTGCCTTCTCAGCTTCAGTGGCCAGATTGTCGTAGAATCGTCTTTTGTCCTTCCTAGCGCTCTTCTTCACTTCTTTGTCCAGTGCTGTGTACGCTGAACCCAGCGTCTCCATTTCTTGTCCGTCCTTGCATTGAATGATTTTTTCTGTCACCATTCTCCTCTCCTCCATGAGCTTCCAAATGTCCGTTGAGAGCCGTTCCTTGTCTTGTCTCTTCTTTCTTCCTAGAACCGTTGAACACGTTTCGTTGAGAATCTCCTTCAGAGACTTCTAATGTTCTTACACGCATGATTCTTCAGTGAAGTCGCGTAGTGTTTCCTGCTTTGCTCTGACAGTTTCAGTAAATGTGTCCTTTGTGGTTGTGTCCTTCAGATTTTGAGTGTTGAACTTGCATTGTGGCCTATCCCCAGCTATCCTCAAGGCTTTTATCTTCACCTTGAAACTCCCTTGTACTGGATAAAGTTCTGAATCCACATCTGCTCATCTCCTCCATCTTGTGTCCAGTAGGCACCGTCTCCACGTTCTTGAGATGGAAATAAAGTCTATCTGCATTTTGGTATGTCCATCTGGTGAAATCCATGTCGCCTTGTGTATATCCTTGTGTTTGAACACACTGTCACCAATCACCAAATCAATGAAGGCACGGAAGTCTGAGAAGGGTTCACCATTGTCGTTCATTTCACCGAAAGCCTCACGACACATGGTGAGTTCTCTTCCTGTGTTGTCTCCTCCCAGCTTCGCATTCATATCACCCATCAGTATTTGGAAATTGCCATTTGGGACGTTGTCCTTTACTCTTTGTAGTTGCCTGTGGAAAGCCTCCTTCTTCTCGTGTTCTGGGACGTTTTAAGACGCATAGCATTGAATGATTGTAACCTTCCTTCCTTTTGAGTTAAACTTGGCTGTTATTATCCTGGAGGAGATTGGTCCTCAATGCATGAGAGCTTTGGCTTCCGTTGGTGACATGATGATGGCCACTCCCTCGGTGTGCTCGTGATTGTCCTCTGAGTGACCAGAATAGATTATTGTCTCTCCAGTTAACAGTTAGCACTTTCCACATCCGTTCCATCTGCTTTCGCAGATTCCCAACACTTCTATTCTATATCTTCTCATTTCTGCGGCTACCTGGTCAGCCTTTCCAGTTTCGTACATTGTACGAACATTCCACGCCCCCATCCTTATTTTTGCTTCCATCGAAAGAAGGCATATTGGCTGACTGGCTTCGCGAAGGCTTTCACCTGCCTGCGTCATTTCGCGTCCCTGATTCCAGCGAAAAATAAGGTTATTTTTATATTTTTAGAATTTTTAATATATTTGTTCGTTGAAGTTTCTGTGGAAATTTGGTTAATTTTTGAGAATGAAACGGCTGGAAAACTAGTGAGCTAGTAATCTAGGCGAGGTTACAAACGTACAAGCGACAAAGACAAAGGGACTCGCACTGTAAAGGCGGAAGGCAAGAGTCAAGCAACAGATCGTTTATTAAAGCAATCATCACATATTTATAGATTTTCATGTAAATATTATAGATTATTGTTAGCAGGAAAACACAGCCCTCTGATTGTTTATTTCTCACAGAAAGTCAATTTTGCATCACTTTGTGAGTGTTTCTTGAATGTCAAATCATCTATATGTTAACTGTATCCTCCTACGCAAATTTTTTTTCTCATAATTCTCACGACCGATATAGGGGACCTAAACATTGACGTAAATTACTGGCCACCAATTTTGATTAACAGCCAGCTCTCACCACATATCGAGTTACGGTAATGTTGGTTGCAGAATCTGTTACAACGTCTGCAAACGTATAATTTTGCTCGGTATACAATGCTGTGCTGTGAAGTATTTAGATGCATCTAGCATCGTTATGAAGCGAGTCAGTATTAAATGTGAAATGAGTGGGAAAAATACTGACCATTATTTTCATAGTGTATTCATAGTATAGTCGAACTTGATTTCTTACGAGCTGTGAGGGAGACGAAGTGGAATGTGCGCACTGATATCAAAATTCGACACCAATTTTCTAAAGAATTGCCGCCACTACTGCTACTTGATAACATGAACGAATCTGATCAATCTCAGATACGAACGAATACAACTGAAGTCCTCTGAGATTACTCATGGACAGAGAGACAAAAACATGGGACACATGGCTTATATTTATTTTATGATGAATATTACTAAATTAGTATTATACGAATAAGCACGTCCTGTTAAATCTCTGTTAAGTTATTGTTCAAACAAGAGGAAATTAAGTCGATACAAGGCGTGTCAACACTGTTCTTTCGACCGGAACCACTGGTGGACAGACCACAAATGAAATCAAAACAGGTGTTATAAGATGACATGAAAAGTTGGATGTGAAGATACTTGCAATCAATATCACGACAGATAGGCAGTAGATAACAAGAACACACATCACATATGATGCAATAATTTCCTTTTCGTCAGAAAAACATTCACACCTGCACCACATCAGTGACTGAATAGATAAATAATTATATTACCAACTATGAAACACAGGCTGACAAACCCATGTAATTACAAGTGACATAGTCACGAAAATTATTGACGCTGAACGGTGTCTTACGAAGTAATGAAGTGACATGCAAGCATTGATCCATACAAGTGACATGCATTACACTTATTTTCAGTGTGATGAATGCAGTCGATGGAAACGTCTTAGCAGATGCTTATGTTCTAGTGCGAATCTGAAAGTGTTTAGTGTGATTTCGAAAAGTGCTGAGGAGATCCAAATGATTCTTTGTCGCCTGTTGTGTCTCATGTAGACGAAGATAAAGAAGAGAATATTGAGAAGCATTTACTGAATAAGGACACAAGTGGACTCAACAACTTCCTACTGTAAGTCTGTCGGCGATGGCTTCATATATTGGCAATAACTCTGAAATATACACGACGAGTGAAATCCTCTGAAGTTCATTTCATCACTAATTAATTCAATACTTTTGTTTTATTGATTCATATAACTCTGATTACGAAGCAGATAACTTTGTAAAGTATCATTTGCTCACATTCACAACTTATGTCCTCATTCAGTGTGTGGGTGTGTGTGTGTGCGTGCGTGTTATTTCCTTTTCACTCTCATTAGAAATCTAATTCTTTTGATGTGAGATAGATAAAACAAAGCTAGTTCTCCTTTCTACCGTCAGTAGACATTTGAACTTCTGTCATTGTCGCGTAGCCTATCTGGTTTATGAGAAAGGCAAATATTTGAGCTTGATAAGACGACTGAACTAAAATCATATGATATTTGAATTTTTGTTGTTGAAATTAGGAATTGTATCTAATATTGAAATACTGTTTGAAAGAAGGAAAATACTGCAGCCTTGTTGTCTCTGATCACTTGTTATTCCATGTTATTTTTGCTACTTCGGAATAGATATCTTGTCATCTTACCGATCGAATACGCATACAAACCTACAGTTATTGTTATTATTATTGTTCCTTTGTTTCCCAGTGAACACAGAGCTTCATCTGCACGTCTCCACTTGCTTCTGTCTTCTGTTGTGCTTTTCACTTGCACCCATATTAGTTAGTCCATACTGTCTCAACTCCTCTTCACACGATTTCCTCCTTGTCACCCTTGGACGTCCCACTCGCCGCTTCCCTTTCGGGTTCCACTCGAGGGCCTGATGCGCGATGTCATCAAGCGGTCTCCTCAGTGGGTGTCCAATTCATCTGCACTTTCTCCTGCATATTTGTCGGTTGGCGATTGGTTATTGTTTTGTTTGTTCACATAGTTTCTTGTTGGTGATTCATTGTGGCCCGGCCATCTGATCTTCAGTATAGAGCGAAGACAGTTGCTGATGAATGTCCGCAATGGCTTGTTGGAAATATTCTTTGTTACTCGCCCGCCATCCAAAAGTATATGTTTTATTATTGCATTAAACTTTCGATTTAATTCGCCTTATATGATGAAGAAATTCGACATTCACTGAAATGCAGTCTAACCCCACCAAACCTCGCTGTTATATTTCCCTCACTTTTAATACACCTATGCATTCGAATACATTCAACTTCAGTCAAGATCTTATCTGATATCACTTGATAACTTCATCTGGTTTTGTCGACTGAGTAACAATCAGATATTCTTTGGAGACCTCTTAAGGTGGCAAAAATATCAATGATGTTTTGAAATGTTATTTCTCAGCTGCAGGCATGAGAATTCTATGAGGGTCTTCTTTGATTACTAGATTGAAGCTCAAAGTAAACAGCTCAACATTTATCACTCAGCTATTAATCGTGAAGCCTGATACATATTATCCACTCCATGATATTGTGAGTTATGCTCAGTTTACATGACTATTTTCTTCCAATCTAGATGATATGAAACTGAAATCTCCGAATTAACCTGCAATGATAAACGCATGCATGTGAATTATGTTTTCTTCACTGAAGATTTTATCTTTTAGATGTTTTATGCCAGAGTGGTAATTATGAAAAATACTATCAACAAGACGTCTACATGGGTTTGTGAATTTTGTCCTGTTCATTGAATTTGCAGACACGTTAAATGACCAAGAACATACACAGTCACATGACTGAAAATTAAATGTATCAAAGTTTATTGCTTGTCACAGATTTGATCACCAGCTGACATCAGTAAGAGAAACACTGGGAAACCAGCCAGTGAGTACTGGACAGTTGTACGTACCTGCCTGTGACTGTGAGGCTGAACAAGCAGAGAATGTGCACTGTTCAGTAAATGGTAGCCCAGCTAACGATCAATGATTTCTGAATTACGCCATTTCGTGATGGTGTAACGGAACTGCCAGACGTTGTCATAGGTGGGTAACTGTTCACTTCACTGATTTGGTGGACCCCGTTATTGTTGCAGCTTCTCACTATAAATCCAGGTAACTTCCTGTTCAGTGCCAGTAACTAGTAAACCTCACATTATTGTCACGAGATATTTTGAAGGAATTTCATTGTTTCAGGGAGTCGATCATGAGCCAAAATCACATAGGGAATCACTGTTTGTGCCACGAAATGAAATGCAGCCAAAGAACTATTTCAAACTGTTTCATCCATCAGTAAATAATAAATAAATATGTACAAACAGCATTGTATTTCAGTTGCGAGTGCATGACATAATGACAGAAACAAAACCGTTTGGTCGCTTTTTGTTCGCCTGTCATCATTTTGATGATCAAACTCAATATTTATCATTTTGCTCACTTTGCAGTTGCTTTATTATATTTTGCACACTTACGTTTCAGCCTTCATGCATGAGATGCTGGTGGTGAATTACGTTCATGGTGAGGATTCATTCTCCTGTTGTATTCACTGATGGTATTGAAGTTTTAAGCCAGTTCAGAGTATTTCGTTCATAAAGATTTAAGTAGGAGGTATATGATGCACTCGACAATGAATGAAAAACAGAGAGACCTTAATTGCAATAGTGTTTCGATATTGAATGCTAATGGATTTATCAATTTGGTAATAAGGCGGGTAAGACAAACTCTAACCTGATAAATGTGCAATCAATCACAGTCTTGCCAAATGAGACACTTCCAAGTTATCAGCTGAACCAGGTAGCGAAGATGACAGACATATGAAGATATTGATTCAGTATGCATCGAGGAGACTGCTCGAGGAATCAAAGTCGGAAGGAAGAGAAATCGGAGAATGTCCATTCAACCACTGAGATACCTGGTATTAATGAAATAGTTTGCAACATGTTCTGCTGCACTGTGGAGTCAGACTGCAAGATTGAAATCATTTGTAAAAGAATTGCCTCAAATCTCAAATTACTTCTTGTAACGCAAGAATGTCTCATTAAATAGGCCTCGAATCATCTGCGTTGAAATGACGGATTGTGTGAGAATTTGACATCGATCCAACAGCCTCCAAACAACTAAATTAGTCATTCCGAATATGGTCAGCATTCAACTTGAGGTGTATGAATACAAGTTTCATATCTTGTGCAGTTATAAAATCAAAATGTCTGCACGTCTTTGTCACGTCTACGATAACCATTCGCTTGAAAATCAACAATCACTTCAAGTATTCGAAAAATCATCGATTTACACAAGTGAGCTGAAAGTGTGTTGACACCTGTTTCCTGTAACTCTTCAGAAGCTAATAGCACTGAATGCTGGAAAGTCAGTAAAATCAGTAGCACTATGATTTTCATATATTGCATATAACACAACAGGATATGACGCCATTGAAAAGGAATCCTATAACATATTCAGGATGCTGTCTGAATGACAATCATAAATGAAGTCATTATTGACTGAGTTTTGCATCAAAAAATGGTGACTTGCACCGTTCATTTGGATATGATCGGCTAGTAATATCCCAGGTTGTCGTTTTATTTTTCAGTTTCAAATCCGTTCACATTCGTATACTTCTTGTTACTAAAAAAATGCATCAACGAATTCGATAATGAACTGCTTCAGTGCACCCAATTTCCCGTAGTATATGCAAGTATTCGTTGCATTTTCTTCATCGTAAATGTAAATTTTCAGTATGAATGTTGCCCTGTACTTAAAATTTATAAAATAAACGACTCCACGACATCATTAGATCAAACAGTCAAAAGTAGTATGATCCTGGTTACAAATTCAGCTGTTGGTGGCACTCAGTTGGTTGACATGCAACATATATGTTGAATACAGCTAAGAGAGATGTTCCACCCTCTACACTGTCATGGAAACTTCAGAAATCAATAAAAGCACCTTTGTCATTATACACTAATAAATCACTACTAGGAAATTCGACAGGTGAATTCACTCGAAATCTGATAGATGTAATGTCACGTAAATGTTCAATGCTTTCCGCTGGTTGTTCGTACCAGTTGACACTGCTAATTAGACTGTGCTACAGTCGATTGACAATAAAAAATTTACAGTGGACATAACATGCATATCACTCACAAGTAATAATCTGAATGCTCTGTGTGTAACAGTGGTGCAGCTCTGACTCATTACTGTGAAACTGTGAAGAGGTTTTTGACATTGTGTTGAATGAAGCACCATTCTATACTCTTCTATACACTTTGTCTCCACATTTAAAACTTTCAGACAAAGTGCAGAGTAGGTTGAATTTCACTGGTGAACTCCCAATTAAACTTCACTTGCACAGATTCGAATCCGCTTAATAGTCGATATTTTGTTTGTTTTTCTTTCTTTCCCTCAAATCTTCACAGAAAATCGATACAGTCCTGGATATACTGGCTGTGATGCCTATATTCCTTGTGCAGATGTCCCTGGTATTTCCTAATCAACAGTTATTCAGATTTCATGTTGCATTGTATTCATGCAAAGTTTGTATTTCCCTAAGTTATTCATGTTAAACAAGGCAACTTTCTGGAAGTGATGGATTTAGAAATATATGGCTATGCTCTAGTTTGCGGTGCATATGTCAGTTTGCATTTTTTTAAGTGAATCATTAGGCATATTCACAATACTGTCACTTCGTCTCATCCACTCTTTATTTGTCGGTCTACTGATGTAAACCTGCAGATTAGCATGTGAATGGAAGTCATTTCACATAATCGTTTCGCTGTATTTTATAGCAGTTAAGGAGAGCAGAATGGCAAAATGTGCTAAAATGTCACATGTGAACTACATCGAGGAGTCTTCACGTTTTGCAAACATCAGTTCTATGTAACCTGCCAATAAAAGATACAAGAATTGGGAGGAATTCAAGTGATGTTTAAAAGATGCCTAATATATAATTCACTGATTGATTAAACTTTGTGTAATAAAGTCTTAGAACGGAAAAGATTTGTAAAAGCACATTTTCTCTAAGCTGAAAACGGACAAATTCAGATTCTGTGACGTTTCTGAATAGAAACTTGTGGTCACATCCTTCAGTCAGTGAAAGTCGACTGGGATTTGTGAACACGAATCTGCTTATTTTAGTCCTTAATACCAGGCTGTTATAATCACCTTGGAACTTCATCAACATTTCATTTTCTCCTGTGTTTTGAAAGCAACCTTGATACCCTTCAGTTATTACAAATCTGAATCTACTGATACCTCAGAAGTATGCCGCAGCGTCATCTCTCCAGACAAGGTCAGGTAGGTAAATACCTTCTGGAAGTTATATTACTTCATAGAAATTCAGAAACAACTCGTTCTTCCACCTCCTTGCTTCGAAACCTTGCTTCCATTCAGATCAGAGAATAAGAATCACTGTTACACTGACAACATTCCACACAATGATTAAGGCCTGTTGAACGAATCATTTTGACATTATTTCTTAGTGTGTGGAAAGACACTGCAGATATATGTGTTTGGGATACCAAATTATTGCGATTTTAACAAAATATCATGTCATTTTGGAGAAACAAACAGGATAAATGGTTTGTTGTGTCACCCGTGGAAAATTTTCATTGCAGCTAGTCTCTCACTTTCAATTACAGGCTTTAAATCTGTATATGAGAATATCGCCTCCAGGTTAAAGGTGAGAAATTAAAGTTAACAATGATAATGCTTGACTGAAATTGATCGACTATTCATTTTCTATACTCATTGATTTAGAACAAAGCTTTTCTCACAAGCGTATCCGCTATTTGAATGAGGTAAATTCCAGAAGATCAACAATGCGGAAACTGAGAGTCATTATTTCCTTTATCATTCTCAGAATGAATAAATTCGAGAGGAGCGATATGCCTGTGGGTCGGAAAATTGTCTCCAGCAAATGACAGTAAATTGTATTAACTACAAGTAACTTTGTTGCTCAGAACTGGAAATCGGCGCTTCAGGTTAGCCGTAATCAGTCTGCGTCGAAAATGTACATCTTCTCTGTGAATAGTTAAGCAGTTCAAGGCATTTCACGATACTTGTTGATAAGAAAAATAAAAGTATGTACTTAGATCTGGACTACAGAATGAACCTGACGCTGTGTATTCTGTCCGTGCGTTCATCATGCTTATATATATCAATGAATAGGTATAAACGGAAGTATTAGCACTGATTCTCAGTGCAGATAATTCATACGCATGAAAGCTTGATAGAGTTTATTACACAGAGTGCCACAACATCGTACAAAGGGACTTCGCACACGCCATCTGCACATAGCTAAATCACTGGCTCATCGCGGAGTGTAACCGTACCTCTGCACTCAAAAGCTCTGCATACACTCACTCGCCTTACCGTCAACAGAGTATCCTTATCACTTTAACTTCGCTTCCTTTTATTATGTGAGTTTACGATGATTATCGTCATTATTATTGTTAATATCATTATTATTAGCAACATCCAAATTTTGTTATCACTCCATAACTGCCTAATAATGACATTGCGTTTTCACACACAGTTTTTGTCGGAACACATTACCGCTTATGCATTAGTTCCTGTCGACTCTACACAATCATATTGATCAGTCATTTTTTCACACTTAATACTCCATGCTGATTTCTTTCCTTTTCCTAACTTCCAGTTCGTCACACCTTCCAGGTTGCATCTCACATAACGCAACACGTTATTCGAGAACACATTTTAGCAGTATCTGATTGGTCTTATGATTTCTTTGGAAATAGAATGATCGGTGCACAGCTTATGAGAATCATTGTCGAATAGTGAGAGATTCAAGTACTCATTAGTGTTAGAGGAATCATTTGGCTAGGGATGCTTCAATAAATAAATAAATAAATAAAAAATTTGTCAGTTTTTTCTGCCTGATTTTTAGAAAAGTGTCAGTAAAGTTACATACGTAGACTTTTATGAAATCTCAACACCATGGAGAAGATCTTATCACTCTTCGAAGTCATTTAGAGAACCACTGAAATTCTGTATACACAGGAGGGCTCATTCATATTAGAACATGATTTAAAGTCGAGAATCTTTTGGCGCCACCATGTCTCCTACAAATAATCGTCATGTCACTAGGTGATAATGTCATCTTCTAGTCACTAGATGTATCAATGACTTTTGAATTCGAACTGATAATAAATCTATCATACTGATTTTGTCTTATTTAAATAACATCTATTTTTTTGGCGAATATTGTGCGCTTGTAGATTTCTTCTCAGAAATCCTATAGATTACTCAAACTGCCTGCTGATTGACAGCCAGTATCTAAAAACACACCAATCGTCTCCGGTAGGATTTTATGTTATGCTTTAATTGATGAAATAAATAAGACCAACCTGAATTTTTCAGGTCCCTGTGGCTGGATGTTGTCTGATGCGCAGTCAGTGTGAGCCAACAAGAAATGCAAAACAGCGATCTGTTTCAGAGCTGATCAATCGTGATTCTCAGCAATGCAAAAAATCCAGACTGATAGACAGTGTTCCACAAACAACAGTAAGTGAATCAAGCATCTACAGCCCATTACCTTTTTATTAATAGACAGACTCTTCTCAGGGAATATATCAACACGCTGTGGAATCCTATAGAATATGTGATTTCTAATGAACTATATATATAGTGAGCGAATTGAATCATTGGCATGAATACGTAGTAATACTAATACTAATAATAGTGTGAAATTCAATTAAGAGTGAAATGTTTGTGGTGATAATCATATTTAATTGGTGGATAGTGATTAGCGGTGGGATCCAGGATGCGCATTTCATCCTTTTTTTGATTACAGCTTGATTCCACACCGCATTTTTGGTACAAGTATGGAATTTTCAGTATGGATATTGGTAGCCCAAATTTTGCAGGCTGACCATAGATATCAGGTGTGCGTCGGCAGGGGATCGAACCCCGGACCATGTGCATGGTCGGCGAGAGTCCTAACCACTGTGCCACCGACGCAGACTCGTCATCTGTATGTACCAGCATTTTTCAGTGAGTAATGATTTTCCCACACAGGCTCGAAACCAGTGACCAAGCACTTCAGCCCAATCAATCGACGAGAAAATCTCAAATTCAATTAAAAAAAGTAATAATCATAGTTCAATGTGATGTGCAAAACAAGTAATGTCGTATACAGAACAATTCATAGGATGTCTAGAACTTGAAAGGGGTGTGAAATTATAGGAAAATCATCACTATGTATAAATAAGAGTATTAGTACATTGAGTGTCATAAACTTCAGTATCGACAGCAGGTCATGTCACTATTAATGCATATATTCATACTACTTAACCAAGAAGAAGTAGAGTAAATATAAACACGAACGAGAAGAGTACAGAACAATTGTAATCGACATACTCTCGTGTATATACATATACATATGCTACTTCTTTGTTATGTTATTGCAGCTGGTAAAACAGGTTATTGTTTATGAAATATTGCTGGCGGACAACTGGTCACTGTGGCCACGTCTTTCTCTGTAATATTTTGTCAAGTAACAGATACGGGGAAATGTCGACATTACGGAACGAATTTTGTGCTGATTCAAATTATTATTATTGTTCAAATTATTACCGATGTTTATATCAATATACTGTTGCTGGTAACCTATTCAACGAACTAAATGTCACATATCTTCAACATCACATGCTAAAGAGATTATAGGTATGCGATGAATGCATTGGGAATGGGGGGGGGGTTACACCTTGTCTTTGTTATCATTCAATCATTTATGGTTCAGTGTTTCTGCCATAATTCGTTTACTGATTCCACTGGATTCGTTTAAAAATGACTGTCAACCGAAATCCACTGTTTAACGTATATCCGCAGTTTTTCTATCCAGTGTTGTGAATAACAAATCATGTTTTTGAATAGGGAGAAATTATGCCAGAACATCAAGTGAACTCATCTTCTCTTCAGTCAGTACTGAGAAAAAGCGTATTACTACTGTTAACGAATGCTTTCCGAGATCTAGAGAGAATAACTTATCTGGAAAAGTCTTCAGAAACTAACAGACTGATAGGTAGTTACTAAACCAAACACAAACAATACCTTCTGATATTAAACGACAATCATATACGCGTGTGCAGATGATTGGACGAGAGACTGAGAGATTTCCGTGCTGCATCTTAAACAAATCCTGCTGTGTATTGCTCCTACACAACCTCAAACAGCCCACTTAGGAGAATTCGAATGACTGCTTTATAGTACAAAACCTTCAGATGAATAGATGAACTCATCTCTTTGCAACCGAAATTCCTTCACGCTGTTATCTAGTAGTCCGGACAGTTCCAATGATTAGTCTTTAAGTACAGATAAAGCATGGATATTGTTTGTAGCATAAGTGTGCTTCATATTAGATTGAAAACACGCTTTCCATGTTCTTGATGCTGAGAATAAAACGCAATAGCTATAGTTATCAAGTCAACTATAAACTGGATCGCGGGCTTGTATATTTATCTCATTGATTCCAAAATGACTTGAATTAAAAATATTTATTCTCTTGACTGAATTGAACTCTCTTTTGCAGCTCGATCAGGCACCACCTACGTGGTCACTGTACTTATAAGCTGACTGTTGACATTGTATTTATTCAACTTAGCAGATGAATTCCACTTCTTTGAACTATGTACTTTTCCCTGAAGATTTCAGTTTCCAGGTATTTTTTCTGGATCAAGAGATTCTACTTTAAGTTTACTAGAATCTGTATTCTACGCAAGGTTTACTTCAACAATCCGGATTGTTTTCTCAATAACTATCAATGCTTTTTTCTTGAGAACACAAGTTGCCTGCTGTAGTGATTAGCACTTTGGACTGAATCGCGTATTGTCCCGCGTAGTATAGGCACGATGACTGGTGTGCTTAAGCACAATAAGTATACCTTGAAGAGACCGATTTTACTATGGTTTCATACTCTCTTGAATTAATTGTTGAGTTGAGACAAATTGAACTGACTTGCGAGTTCATAATACATCATGAAAGTGATTTCAAGGTGAACTACAATAGTTTTCAATGCATTGAGAAGGCATAGACCACACTAAAGCAAAAATGGATTATTGGTCTCCAGGACAGCTGCAGTAACATTCGCGGTTGTTAAATGAAGGCTATGGATATCCCAGAATGCTTAGGGCCTAGAACTGGAATTGTAGTTTTATCTGCAAGAAGTTATCAGTACTCTGGATTTCTCACATGAAATTATTCATATGAAATACGAGCACCGCTACGCTTGTGTACTCCATACTTCAATACACTGTGGACTATATGAATCAGTCATGCATTCTAAACATTTGTTGCGGGCAGACTATTCGTGACTGACAGTTGGTTTCCCATCTCAAAACGTCTTCATAGAATTTGGCACATCGTACAACACAGAAGTTTCATTCGGTCAACCAGGCACTCAACTGCTTCAATAATCCACACAATTGAAGGAAACACCTGATACAATGAGAATAAGTTGCTTGAAGAAGCCGTAAATGTATATCTTAATTGCTGGAAATATGAGATATCTCATATGTGGACATGCTATACATGAGCAGGTGTAATAACAAAGAAGTCCGTTTTCTACTTTTGTTAGGCACAGTAAGAATCGTTGTTTCAGTTGGCATGCAACATCAAAACAAACAAATCTACTTGATTACGCAGTCCTCTCATCTACAGACAACTTGGCAAACAATTCATCTGTTGATTAAAAGTCGGATATTACAGGTGCTTTCAGATTCCGAAATCGGCTGAGCCATTCGTAAGATGGCAAATTATGTATTAATTTATTTTTTGATTACAGCTTGATGCCACACCGCATTTTTGGTACAAGTATGGAATTTTCAGTATGGATATTGGTAGCCAAAATTTTGCAGCCCGACCATAGACATCAGGTGTGCGTCGGCAAATAATTTCTCTTAGTTAAAGTAGACAAATGCACGTTGGTTATCGGTGAAAGTTTCATTTTTACAGAAAATAGGATCACTGTTCAACTGGTTGTTAAACTCGATTGATGGGATATGTTTTGTGCAGATTTCTCCTGTGAAATAACACAATGTAACTCAACGGTTTAACTAATCCGAATGATTTCAAGTATCGCCCCGAAGTAGTCAGCCAATAGTGGACCCAGTGGTGATCGTGAACACTGCCCTCTTTGTGTATTGAATTCTAACTGATGGAAGGAAACTCAGTGTTTGACTTGCAATTCAGAGAGAAATTCTTGAAGTAGGTTATTAATCACTTCATGTCTGAATGTTTCGCTTGATATAACCGTAAAATTGGAGAATAATCTCTCTGAGATGAACATCAGTGAACAATAAGATCGCATGTAATGAGAAAATAAAACGAAATCTGTATCATTCTCAAAATTGTGGAGTGTATCATCAATTGAATACTCTCCTAATTGACTTCAAATTGGAATCAGTGTTTCAGCTACCCTTTGAGCTGTGGTAATGTGCAAAACTCTTGACGGCTTAGAGCAGCTTGTAGTAGAAAGGAGACATTCGACCGATCCCCAAAAGTAAAAATTTGTCTAACTATTCTCCTTATGTTCTTTCAGAAATCCAGATGCAGGCTCTGTCACTTAGACCTGCGTTTTTAGGAGTGTACCGACAGTCAACAGATTGCAAGTTTAAGTGCATTTCAGAAACTGAATCGTCTTGTAGACTTCCAGTTTCACACCGCGATCACTGCAGGCATTTCAACACTTCGAAACAACGCTTTTTCGTCAATGCCAACGATTTGTTTATACAAACCCAGCTTGGTAATCCGCTCACAGAAGAGAAGAACTTAGAGACCTAAAGAAAAATGATGATATCATCGTTACAACCTTGTTCGAGATAGGGGTATTGCATTAATGCATTTCTACATATATGTCAATGAATTCCTGCCGATTCCTTCTGGTTGGAGGAAAGTGATCAAACAAGATGGTCACATATACGAGACGTATCCCTTCGAATATCGTTTGATATATGTTCGACAAATTGTGGGGTATGAGGCCATGATCTCCTCTGGTTTATATGAACGCAACAAGGAATCTTCTTTTCGATGACTTATTCTTCGATTTCTATGCCTAATGACCCATTTCATTATTCATTTTGGTGATACACGAATTAACAGCAACACGTCTTGTGATATTAGGTCCTAGAGAGTATGCAATCACAGAATTTGGAATCAGGTAGGGTGATACCAGAGTTCACTCCAGGATATATTCATGCTTCTTACATTTGCGCGTTCGTCTTCATACTACTAAGCAGCTCTGAATAAGTAGCTGAAGTAGCCTGTACATAATTTAATTCATTCTTAGTGAAAAATCTGCAATCAGTTTTGTATATAACTGGAAATGTCACTGTATTTCACTCCTTATGACGTGTTGGATAATAGCTTGACCAGTCGAGTGCCTATTGATATGTGTAGTGCGAGATGATGGGCCGAGCGAAGAGAAGAGACTATACGATTGTTCAGTGCCACGGAACTGGAATTACTCAGTGATTCACATTTCACAAAAGTACTAGTTGTTGGATCAACATTACCCCACTGATTTAGTGTGCGGAGTACTTATGTATGTGGCAATACATTATTAAGTTCCAGTCGGCTGATGCATACAGTCAGGACTGCGGTCAATTCCAGTTGTATGAGTAAATGTCTCAGATCAGTATATGCTATGTCAAACAATGTCTGAGACATTGAGTGGAAAACAGTGCATGATGCAGTTGATAAGGAACATGGTACGCTGATAGTGGGCCGTTGTTTTGAATGACTGAGGCAGTGAAGACAGTCGCATTTTTGACAGAGTATAACTGAAAACTAGCTTCCTAGAATGACGTTGAAATATTGAGGCTGGTATTCCTAACTGCGGCACACTCTATAATAGCATTAACTTAGAACGTGAATCAAACATGCCGTTTTCATTCCTGAATGAACCGCTCACTAGAAAACAAGAGCACTCGATCGGAAGATCAGTACATCACAAACGAACTTGTAGTGAACAGTTGATAAACTACCATATCTTTCTTCCGCTGATCTGGACGCAAGACAAAGTGAATGGCCTATGCTCCAGAGTTTGGAGGATCTATCGGAATGCTACGATAGAGAATGAACAAAAATCACTTGTTGAAATGCTAGGGGAGATTTGATATTCACCCGGATTCGCCGATGACCACATGAAAGAAATGGTCCCGTCGCTGAAAATTTTGAATTTTCCTGAGAAAACTATCTTCATAAACCCACAATTAAAATGTGATGTTAAGAGAGAAATTCTTAGAAACCGCCTTTCTATACGCTGGAGTAAAATACGTTTCCAGCAGAAAGTCAGGTCATGCGACAGGCATAAGACGTCACCTCTGAAATCATCATTGAATGTTTATTAGTTTGCTTGCTCCTGTGGAGCTAAGTATACTAACCATACATAAAACGAGGTATTCAGACATATTCTGTAAAACTGTCCCACTTGATAAGCTAGAAAAGAGAATAAGAATAACAGTTACAACAACATGACCAATTGGCACTGCCATACAGAGTTCCACAATATTGCACAGACGCTAACCGAATACGGCGTGCACACACAGTCAAATATTTAGCTATTTACGATCTGCAACCATACCTGAGCGTTAAACAGAAAAACAAATCTCGTGCGTCATACAGTGGTCCGAGTCAGGTTCTGACATTACGCTGCCTGAGTGAAATATTTTTCCTAATTTCGTCTTTATTTCATTATCACTCCATTACTGCTTGTTAATAGCACTCCATTGCCGTACATATTTTATCGAGGCAGTCTACCGTCCTACCACTTGATTTCTACAATTAATGCATCCACACTGAATAGTGATTCCACAATGATTCCACCATCTCAACTCCTGACCTCCAATTCTGCCCTTCAACTAGTCATCCCCTTCTAGACTACACCCTACATCATTTGATACATCTTCTGGAACCAATTGCATGTTCGACATTTTTTCTCTAGAATCACCTCAAATGTATCTGTTGTTTTCGTGCAGCCTGGTATCAGTCAACCGTGTCACTCAACGTTTAGCTGTTGCTTTACTAGAGGAGATGCTTGAGATAATACTATGCTACGTGTAAATTTTATTCAACGTACATGATTGTATGTCTCACATAACTGCATGCAATCTGAGTTTGATAACATTTTATTTAATTGTCGTTAGAATCACTCTATTGAGAACAAATTATAAGCGAAACAAGGTATGTATTCAAGCAAGATTATAGTTGGAAAAATGTAAATGTCGCTTGAATTTATGTTTTTATATTGTTATGACACTGTGAAATCACATTGTTAATTCATTTATCGACGACATTTATACCGAATGTTTTTGGAGGTTTCCGTTTGTTCCACTGGTTCATATTTAGCCTTTGAAAGGAAATGGAAAGAATATGAAAGTGATATTGAAAAATGTAGTGAGTCGATTGACAATTATGCATGTGAATATTGTCAAACGTCATTTATACACCCTCACAAATGTCATACGCAATTTTATCAACACATGTAAGGATATTCAACATTCTCATCGTGCTTTTGTTGTGAAATTAGTTACACCGTTGGCGGGAGGTTTTCAATGTGAGCAATCCACTGATATTTCTACATACTGATATGATGCATCAGTTAACCGATATGCGATTCTGATATCGCTTGCACTTAGAGGTGACAGTCTTCACCAGTTAAACTTTTGCTAATTACAAATTTCCGGAGGTGTTTAGAGTAACTGAGTACCCACTAAGAGAACTCAGTATTCACAACATTTTCAAAGTGTTACGAATAAAGGAATATCTGCAACGAAGAGTGACATTTAACCGCTTATCAATGCAGTCACATTATGCTGATAAAATATTGAATAAGTATAGCTGCTCGTGTGAATCATCTCCACTGAGCATCAGTGCTAATAGTTCCCTTTTTACCTAATTAATGATTTATAAGCATGATGAACGCACGGAGAGAACACACAGTTCAGGTTCATTTGGTCGTCCTGGTCTGTGTGCAGGGTTTCAATTCTCCTATCAGTGATTATCGTGAAATGCCTACAGCTTCTGGAGCACACAAACTGAGTATTACTGAACTGAAGTTTCCATTTCCTGCTATGAGCAATATAGTCAATCATGGTGAATACACTGTTACTGTTGTTTGCCTGAGCCATTCTCTAGATCTCAGGCTATAACACTTCTCCCGAATTCCCTCGTTCTGAGAATCATTGAAGAAATAATGACTATTAGTTTCCGGATTGATGGTGTTCCAGAATTTACTCCACATAAATAGGTGATACACTTTTGTGGGTTAAGATAAGTGAGAAAGTCTTTTTCTTAATCAATGAACATTTCCATTAAAATAATAGAAAATATTTGTAGAACAGGTGGATGATTTGCAATGATTAGTGTTCTCCGAGCTGATTGGTTTACATGTCCTGAAGATGTAGTCAAGACGGATGGCGAAAGCACGCCACGATTCAAACAACTGGATTTTTTAGATGTTCCCGTGGCTAGAAGTTACATTCAATTCGGCGATTTTCAGAAGATAAAACTAAAACCACGCGAAAACTAAATTGAACAATCTATCGATTTCATCTCTAAATTCCTGCACATAACAATACAAAGTGACGTGAATCAAAAGTGACAGGAAAGGCATCACATATTTTGAAGCTATGGAAAATGAAGCAGAACGAGCTGCAGGCAATGGAGACCTCGCATCACCAATCGCGTTACCACTAATAATATTCACACTACTTTTTGAAGTCGTGGCTAGAAGTTACATTCAATTCGGCGATTTTCAGAAGATAAAACTAAAACCACGCAAAAACTAAATTGAAAAATCTACCGATTTCATTTCCAAATTCTTACACAACAGTATACAGTGAATGTTGTATTAAGTTTATGGACTTTGGATAAGAAGTATATAACAAAAATATGGTGGCTGCCTAAACATGTTACAAAGTGTATCTGATATAACTTGTCACGTCGAAATTTACACATAAATTTTATTTAAATCACCAATTGCATTTTGAAGGAATATACACGGATAGCCAGGTTATCTAAACGTAGAGGAATTCAGTTACCTTGGAGGAAGTGAATGCGTGTGAAAGATGTTGGTACTAATGACCACGATGTGCTTTTCCAGGTGCAATTATCAAATAAAGTGAGATTCTAAAAAGAATAATACCCAAATTCTGAAAGAATTTGAAACACTATAGACATGGAGGAGATCATACGATGCCGGTTAGAGAATATGGACAACCGCGGCGACAACTGTACAAGACTGCAGAGAATGTATCAGATCGTAGATGTCCTAAAGAGACCATATGTTCAATTCAGAACACAAGAGAACAGTAAACAAAATGAAACAAAAGTGATGACGAATGAAAGCCATATCAACAGTATGCAAATTCTGCGGTCCTTTATAGCGAAGAGCGTCACATTCCGGAATCTCCATATTTTCTACAACGTAAAACCGGTGATGCCTATGGAATAAAAGCAGTCAGCACCACAAGAACCATAGACGAAATATTAGTCCCGAAATGCATATAAAAACTCCACGCTTCAATCCATGATATTAAAAATATAATTTTTGGGAAATAAAAGCTGCCCACAATGATCCGATATTATCCAGCATTGCTAGGTAGTCAATGAAGCGTTGTGGTGATGCATGTGAATCTCTGCCTTGAGTAGGAATTCTTCATTCTTTGTAGACTTGTAAAGCAGTGATTCAGTTAAAAGTAGAGTGAAATGATAATTACGACTTATAAATTGACAATCTCCATTGGGATATGAAAACAAAGACTTGAGCGAATAGTGTCCTTGTCGACGTCAAAAATGAGGTATTCACCGAAGTCACTGATTGTGTGACTTTGCCCCTCTCCCTCACGGTCTTTGGTATGAATTGTCTCATCTACATTAAAATACGTTCTCCTTTCATCTTATCACACCTAACACTCAAATTCACGCATATATAAACATGTATATCCATAATACCTATAGAATTACCGTAATTCGTCCCAGAACAATCAGGCTTGATTTCAAATAGACTACCTAGTCAATGGCATTCGGCTGTCAGCCTCACGTCACTTATTTTATCACAGTGACATTCAACAGCTTAACAGATCCTCAGAATATTGTATTCCTGTACACGGAAGAATTGGATGACTACCACGGATGAATCACTTCGAAATATACGACCATTATCCTGTGAATTCTAGTTTGATATCAAGCAAAGAGGTATGCTTAATCCTCACTGAGAATTTGTTAGTAGGACTCTCAAAGTATAAGTGTGGTCTGAAATGCTGGCGGTGTGTTAGTCGAAATTTCGCCTGAGGGAATAATAATTTAGTTCGATATGCGTGTCTGCATCCTATAACTTCATCAACAAATGTCCGACATAGACACTGGATAATCGTCAAACTCTGATGGAGTGTAGTCGAATAATGTGGAAACAGATAGTTCACTATTTGGTGAGAGAGACAACCCCTCAGTGACAAAGTCAACAATCGGTCGGCTGATAACAATAAGATTTTCTGTTCGTGGAAATCAGGCCGGAGTTCATACTCCACGTAGACGTGATTATTCACAATCACAGCTGGCCTCATGTGAATTTCATGAGTTGAGTATGCTAGTCATATTGTGTTCTTGGGTAGTTTGAGGATGTTCGGCGGTAGGTTGTGAATAGGATACTGAAGGCAGGAGTCTGAGTGTGAAACGATGGCCTGATTGAGACGAATCATGGAATTACTGAAATGCACTTGTAGTATTCCCATCAAAACAATAGATATTTTGAGGTTGTGGGAATCACTCAGAATAGCTTTCGTAATTGATCAATCAGATAACACTAAAGTTCAATTTCGTCAAATGTTGTACCACACATACAAACATCTATCTCATCGAAGTACTTACTCAGACTCGTGTATCACGCTTGCGAACAGAAGCAGTGATAAGCCACTTCACTCTGTGTCCATTTGAATCGCATTGAATAATCTGAGCTGAAGATAATTCATGAAATGTGTCTCACTAGTGCTTAAGCTTATACAAGAATGAATCAATACTACATCTTTGAATGGAAACTGTATCTCAGATTATAATCAGCCTATTTGTACTTTATATTATACTTTTCTCTTCTCTTCTCTACAGTCATCATTTATAAATAGGAATGTGAAATATTCTGTGCATGACCTTGAAGCGAAGGACATCAACAAGTCAGATATCACATCATATTATTCTGAAAATAATAAACAGAGAAAAAGTTTCACCCATTCACTACTGCAATAATTGCTACAGAAATAGTAGTGAGTGCATATGAAAGCAACGCGGTTATGCCAGAAGCCTTTACAAGGTACATTGGCTTCACCACATTTTAAGCTACAGCAGACGTGAATTAATTTTCAATTTGGTCAGATTCACGCATTGTGCATCAGCTACGCTGTCATCTGTCGGAGAATCCGTCCATACATGCAACTATCAGGAAAGGACTTGTGGGCATCACTCGATATGCGCTTCCACAGGGATTAACAGTCGTCTGCAAAACACAATTCCACGCTCATATATTTGGTGAAAGCAACTGTGAGATAATTCTGCTATCTAAGCATATACAGTCACTGAGGATGTGATCACTTGTTACTGCGAATCACAATGTAGTATCGAAGTGCTACTAAATCCCACGTCACATAATCAGTTCACTTGAATAACAATCGAGGTGATATTATATGAATGTTGAAGTATTATTAGGATCCCCAGTGATTGTTGCAAGTCATTGTGTATTGTGGTATGAATGCGTGCACATTTCACACATGCTCTGTCGTTTTCAATTTCATGCTGGTTGAGATAGTTTTCAAACTCAGATGTTGCGAAGAGTGTTGACTTCAATTGAACATTTTCCTCCTTCTCGCGAGCTTTCTGGTTATGTCATGGGTCAAGAAATATAATGATTGTTGGACGCCGGTAGGAATGCCTATGTTCTGGAATCGGTCGAAGGGTGATGATATGATGAATACACCCTCTTCCAGGTCTAAAGCCTGCCTTGCTCTCTCCTGTTTGTGCCTCCCACGCATCAGTCAGTCTATGCATGATTATTTAGCCTAGAACTTTAGACACTACATTAGTCAAGCTAATCCCTCTTTGATTATCACTGGAAGACTTGTCTTTCTTCGTGTATATAGGGATAATCAGTAAATTACACCAACTCGATGGGACTTCCTCTGATTCTTAGACGCTGCCTAGTGCCTCAGTTATTGCAGACAGTAAAATTTCTCCACCATACTTAAATACCTTTGGAGTTATTCCATCAGGTCCCGCTGCTCTGCCTTGTTTCAGATTAGTGACAGCTTTAGTAACCTCAGTTTAGGAAGGAGGACCTGTGTCTATATCCTATTTAGGGAGGTGTTGGGTGTTCGGCAGGTTAAGCGTGGCTGTAGGCCAATTAAACTACTCCTCATAGTGCTCTTTCCAGCGTATCAGTTGTCTATCCTGGGAGCTAATTATGGTGCTATTTTTCTCAGAGATTGTTTCACTTATCATTTGCCTTTTGCCACCTGTTTCCCTGATAAGTCTAAATAGTTGTCTGGTGTTGCCAATCACCGATGCCTTTTCCATCTCTGTCGCTTTTGTCGTCCACCATTGTTCACGGTCGTTGCGAAGACTTTTTGTAAGTTTTCGCCCTCACCATAATTGAAGATCGCTGGTATCAGTCTTCTTGCATCAATTAGTTCGAGTGAGGTGGTGGAGATCCAATGGCTTTTACTAACTTTAGATTTTAGCTTATTAACGGCTTTCACAGCTGTGTCTTCAGCTAACTGTATGTTGTGCCAGGCTATCTCAGGGGAAATCGTGCTGTCGACCTGAGAAACTCGTTTCTCTATTTCTTCCTTAAATAAGGAATCAGTGTCTAAATCTAGTAAGGGACGTAACTGTTTCGCTGCCGTCAATTTCTTATGTCCATTAAATCGTAAGCACAAACGAGCGCGAACCAGAGCGTGATCAGAGTCTACGCACATGTTCCAGAAGGAGCGACAGTCTTCTGCTGACCCTCGCCAACGATACACTATGGCTGTGTGGTCTATCTGAGTCCAGCGTTGATTTGGTGGTGGAAGTCGCCAGGTCACACAACGTCTCTCTTTGTGCCTAAAGTTAGTGTTGACTAGCAACAGATGATTATCTGAGCAAAACTGTAGAAGAAGATCACCGTTGTCGGTTCGTCGGCAGGTAACTCCATACTTGCCATCCACATACATCTCAGTCTGGCACAACTTCCTACTTGTGCATTGAATTCGCCTGCTAAAACAACTATATCTGAACGTTTTGCTTTTTGCAGGAAGTTAGACAGTTGTAGGTAGAAATCATCTTTTGGTTCATCCGAACTGCAGTCTGTTGGGGCGTAAGCGGAGACTACGAAAATGCGACGAGAAGTAGCGCCATCTTTCTTTCAATTAGCGAGCCAATTCAGACGGACCGCACACATGCGACTATCTACTGGAATACAGTCAAGAATTGATTTTTCCGCCCTAACATTCAGTGCGGTGCGTTGGTGACATAGCAGCTAGGACGCTCGCCGATCATGCACATGGTCGAGGGTTCGATCCCCGGCCGACGCACTCCTTTACCTCCCTAAGTCAGATATAATGCTAGTAAAGAGGAAAGGTTGATCATGAGGCCAGCAAACCCATCCTGTAAAATAAACACTGCTACAGAAACTTCAAGCCACTAGCTTGAAGCCCCATGTTCCACTGGGAACGTGAAGGAAAAAACATTCAGTGCTGTCCCTACACCTGCGAGTCCTCGTGAGCTAGCTGAAGGATCTCCTGACACCCTTGATGTGAATTTTGCAGATTCACTTTGTTGACCTGGTGAGGTTGAATGAATGGTCACACTCAGGTCTTGTATGCATGTCTCCGAAACACAACATACGTCCGTGGCTCGAGTTGATCTTGGATGTTGATAATAGGATAGCAACAAAAGTGATGAGTTGTCACAAATGATTGGTATAAAAGAGTTACGTTATGCTGTGAATAGTTTGATGAAATAGTTGAGATCAGGGTGTACATTGAAACAAAATCATATACAGAATTACACAAGTGTTTTAAGTAGTTAAAAAAATAAGCTTACAAACAAAAGTAAGGTCAAATCAAACAAACAAACACAAGTTAAGTCAAATCAACGGAAATGTTACCATGAGAGTAGTAGTGATTGGATAATTTTTTTGTATGCATAGTTCTGGTTCTTCCAACTGAATGGATAGGGCTTCTGCGATGCAAAGAAGACGGAATCATACTGTCTTTGGAAGGTTGTTCTTCACTTTGTAGATTACTTTGAAGGAGGCGCTCGAATGACCATGTCAGTTGGTTGTAGGCTGTTGGATCGTTGTCAAATTCTGACACAATCCGTCATTTTAACAAGGCTGATTTGAGGCACATTTTGTGAGACATTCTTGTGTTACAAGAAGTAATAAGGCATTTGAAGCAATTCCTTTACAAATGATTTCAATCTTACAGTCTGACTCCACAGTGTGGTAAGCTTCGACAGAACTATTCCAGTAAAAGCAGATATATTAGTGGTTGAATGGATACTCCCCAATTTCTATTTCTTCCGACTTTGATTCCTCGAGCAGTCTCCTCGATGCATACTGAATCAATATCTTCATATGTCTGTCATCTTCGCTACCCAATTCAGATGATAACTTGGAAGTGTCTCATATGGCAAGACTGTGATTGATTGCACATTTATCAAGTGAGAGTTTGTGTAACCTGCCTTATTACCAAATTGATAAAGCTATTAGCATTCAATATCGAAACACTATTGCAATTAAGGTCTCTCTGTTTCTCATTCATTGTCGAGTGCATCATATACCGCCTACCCAAATCTTTTCAAACGAAATGATCTGAACTCTCTATGAACTTGAATGCTATGACTGAATACAACAACAGAATGAATTCTCACCATGAAAGTCTTTCACTGCAAGCATCTCATGTATGAAGGCTGAAACGTGAGTGTGCGGAATATATAAATTAACAACTGGAAAATGAACAAACTGAGTGATATCCAATGTGAGCATCAAAATAATGACTGGCAAACATAAAGCTACCGAAAGATTTTGTTTCTGTCATCATGTCACGCACTCGCAACTGAAATGCGACACCCTTCATATAAATGCAAGAAAGTATTTAATAATAACTAGCAGTCGATACAGCCTGAAATATTTCTTCGGGTACATTTCATTTTGTGGAAGAAACTATTTATTGATTTTCCAGCACAGTAATTTCATTCAAAATATTGTCGTCACAATGAATGTGAGTCGGTGGAACAGTGGTTAGGACTCTCGCCGACCAAGCAAATGGTCCGAGGTTCGATCGCCTCCCGACGCACACCTGATATCTATGGTCGGCCTGCAAAATTTAGACTACCGATATCCATGCTGAAAATTCCATACTTGTACCAAAATACACTGTGGAATCAAACTGTAATCAAAAATAAAAAAATAAAAATAAAATACTAATAACGAGGTCCGATTTGTGAGTCAAATGAACAGTTGCCCACCTATGTGTATAAAATCAAGGATCTGCCTATGTTAGGCTGCAAACTACAGAGGGTGAGATATAGAAATAGAATAAGTACGAGGTGAGAAGACTACGTATTCTGAGATATTTCTTGATTATCTTTCACTTACGGTGACACTGGGTTTAATAAAATTTCATGCGGACAGAATGTGAAAACTTACAATAACACCCAATGACCGATGGAACGATATAAGCGTCTTCTTCAATGTGTCACTCGAAAACAATCTCTCAAAAGATATGTCGTAGTGAAATTCACATCCGTGCAAGGGGTATTTGATGAACATTTGTAGGCCGTCAATTTCAGCATGCAATGCTGACACCTTGTATACTGGATAAGACATTTACACACAGTGGCTTGTTTTTACGCGTGGGTGTACACTAGTGGAAATATGCTTGAGTAGTCCGTCACAGCTAACCAACACACATATGTGCGATTGAAATTACACCTCATTTGTACTTTTGTGACATGAATACATTCTGAGATGCACAGAAACAGACTTCAACCATGGGACAGAGGAAATATCTGGAGATGGCCCTTGTGTTTGGCCACTCAACTCGAGTTACCAGCTGTACGATATTGTGAGTTACTCTCTAGTTGGCTGAAAAAATATCGTTAGGGGTAAACCAAGTCATGGAACACTGAATGCTATCAGGGAGCGACAATCTCCCACATATGATTCTTCCATTGATCACACACCTATCCAGCCTCGGAGAATTGCAAGCAGTTTAATGGTCGAATGTATTCACGTTGAAATTGAAAAGGTTTCTCTTGAAGCTCAGTTATAAATGTGGAGGTCGCCAATCAGAACAAAGACGCTTTAGTCTCAAAGCGTGTTTTCTCACTAATATCACTCATACACCGTGGCGATGGTAACGCTCTTACTATGATTTTCTTGTTTTAATTATTTAGGATTACTAGTAATGTTGTCATTATTTTTGCCATCATCTGAATTTTATAAGAATTCCATGACTGCTTATTAATTGCATTGCCTCTTCATGCAGATATTTTGGGTGTAGAATTCATCGACTTTGAATTCGCTCCTGTCCATTCCACCACATCATATGGATCAGTCATTTCCTCACACATTTTACGCCTTGCTGACTTTTGCCTATTTCTTGACTTCCAATTTTTCACCCCTTTGGGGTTACCAGTCACTTTAGCTGAGCAGGAATTCTTCATAGTTTGAAGACTTGTGAAGCAGTGATTCAGTTAAAAGTAAAGTGGAATGGTAATTACGGCTTCTACATTGACAATCTCCGTTGAGGTATGAAGGCAAAGATATCAGGGAATAAATGTTCCTTGTCGAAGTCAAAAATGATGACTTCACCGAAGTAACTGATTTTTTTACTTGGCCGCTCTCTCCCGCCCCATCCCTATCTTATATAATTGTCTAATCTCCATTAAATTACGATTATATGTCCTTGTTTCACTCACTGACCACTCATTGAATTGTGTAGCAGTCGACATGGCGTGTGCTATAAGACACACGATATCGCCTGCACCACCACATCAAGACTAGAATTCCTTTAATATGAGCAGCAGCCAACATCAGGCATTGGAGCATCTACAGGAAGGAAAACCACCCCTTCTTCAGCACGTCAGCGAATAAAGGCGACACTGCTGTTGTCATGATGTGTATCGATTTTGATAAGGATCTGTGTGACAGCTGAACAATGAATCCAAAGTCAAAGTCAGCTCGACAACACCAGGTGCTACTCTGGATATATTGATATGCACTGGGTGAACAAATAAACCAATCAGGCTGCATATAGTAAGGTTCATGTGTAGACCACATTTTAGTGCTACGTGGCGAATTCCAGAAGACTAGAGAACGGCATTCAAGAAACTGTCTTCAATCCATTGACCTCATTAATACTTTTCACATCGCTCTCACGCGGTTATAGGTCTTCTTCGTGTGATTCGAATACCTGTCACCATTTCGTGCGGTATGTCATAAATAAGTCCGTCTGGAGAATGCCTGTCATCATTCAGTCCTTCCACAGTACACTCTTATCAAGCTCAAATAAATAAAAAGCGTTTCCGCGTGAGATAACACACAGTGGTTTCTCTTGTTGTCTGCAGAACCACTACTGTCACTAATATGTAAGCGGTTCTGAACGAATTCTTTGAAGTTACGTTGGAGAGCGTCAATACCTCCCTCTTTTGAATTGTCTCACTCAGAATTCGATACAGCTGTAACAACAGAAGGCAAGATAACAATTTGCATTTATTTCTCGTATGTGAAGTTTGAGTTGTTGGGAAGAATGTGAATGTCTCTGATGCAGTAAATGCTCATTCCACTGCAGTTTCAGGCCAACGCTTTGTCACCACTTGACTCATTGATGATGTAGTCAATAGAACTGAAGCTGTTGTCATACTCATTTGGGCAACACTGCGAATAGAGTCATTAAATTGCTCTTGCTGATGTGGTACAAAGAGACTGAAATGGGCATACTTGAATGCCTAAACTTGTTTTGTGTTGTCATGCGAGACAAACAGTTTTACAAAGCAGTATGGTGACTTAATTGCAAGCAAATGGATTTCCATGTTGTTTTGGAGCACTTCGAACATAGAGGAAATATCTAGAGATGCCTCTCTTGTGACGCCATTTTCACGTTTCTCACACTAATATTTAAACAAAATATGTGCAGTTGACATCTTTTTACGAGAAGCTTGGAAAGCATATAATAGGAGATGCGACCTTTGAGATATTCCCAGTATCAACATAATGTAGATAAAATAAAATAAATAAATAAAATAAGATAAAAAATTAATAACTAGTGGGTGGTAGTTTTAATAAGTGAAAGGTGTCGAAGAGAATAAAGCCATTACTCCCAATCATTTGTTTGTTTTCTATGGGTACTATTCGAAGCATAGGCATACAAATGGCCTGTTTGTCTTGCCTTTTGTAAAGCACAGTGCACATTTGTCACTCATATGAAGAAATTGACTGATGCCGTATGAATGATTTAAATAGAGTTCTCATCTAAATTTCGACGTGACAAGCTTCAGAAAGACACACAATTTAACCTGCATCATTAGATCAGCAGTTGGATTTCTCTAATATGTGTAAACGCCAACAGAAGACATTGAAATTGCTGCAGAAAGATTGAACAAACAAATTCAATACGTCAGCCGATAAAATCGAACTGATGTTGATTTGTTTGTATCGATTATGGAAATCGACTGAGTGACAGAGTAGCACTAGATCCTATATGAAATTCACCATGACAAAACCAGAAAGCTCGCGAGAAGGAGGAAAATGTTCAATTGAAGTCAACACTCTTCGCAACATCTGAGTTTGAAAACTATCTCAACCAGCATGAAATTGAAAACGACAGAGCATGTGTGAAATGTGCACGCATTCATACCACAATACACAATGACTTGCAACAATCACTGGGGATCCTAATAATACTTCAACATTCATATAATATCACCTCGATTGTTATTCAAGTGAACTGATTATGTGACGTGGGATTTAGTAGCACTTCGATACTACATTGTGATTCGCAGTAACAAGTGATCACATCCTCAGTGACTGTATATGCTTAGATAGCAGAATTATCTCACAGTTGCTTTCACCAAATATATGAGCGTGGAATTGTGTTTTGCAGACGACTGTTAATCCCTGTGGAAGCGCATATCGAGTGATGCCCACAAGTCCTTTCCTGATAGTTGCATGTATGGACGGATTCTCCGACAGATGACAGCGTAGCTGATGCACAATGCGTGAATCTGACCAAATTGAAAATTAATTCACGTCTGCTGTAGCTTAAAATGTGGTGAAGCCAATGTACCTTGTAAAGGCTTCTGGCATAACCGCGTTGCTTTCATATGCACTCACTACTATTTCTGTAGCAATTATTGCAGTAGTGAATGGGTGAAACTTTTTCTCTGTTTATTATTTTCAGAATAATATGATGTGATATCTGACTTGTTGATGTCCTTCGCTTCAAGGTCATGCACAGAATATTTCACATTCCTATTTATAAATGATGACTGTAGAGAAGAGAAGAGAAAAGTATAATATAAAGTACAAATAGGCTGATTATAATCTGAGATACAGTTTCCATTCAAAGATGTAGTATTGATTCATTCTTGTATAAGCTTAAGCACTAGTGAGACACATTTCATGAATTATCTTCAGCTCAGATTATTCAATGCGATTCAAATGGACACAGAGTGAAGTGGCTTATCACTGCTTCTGTTTGCAAGCGTGATACGCGAGTCTGAGTAAGTACTTCGATGAGATAGATGTTTGTATGTGTGGTACAACATTTGACGAAATTGAACTTTAGTGTTATCTGATTGATCAATTAGAAGAGTTATTGTGTGTGATCGATAGGTTCCCTGTGGATTCTTGGCTGTAAGAGGAATCCCGAGAATAGTCATTCTAGTCGTACTTATGCTTTCAGGTGAGAGCTTGAGGCAGGTTGTCATCTGAAGCACTGACGACTAGTGGTGTCCGTAACGGATGCCTATTATCCCCATTTCTATTTAATTTCATCATTGATGTACCAATGGGCTCACTTCAGCGACTCAGGGATTGACTTGTGACCAGGAAATAATCTCGTTGACTTAGAATATGCAGACGATATAGTCCTTCTAGGCGAGGACGCTGCCAAAATGCAGAGTCTTCTAAACACCTTGAGCTGCATTCCACGAATGTTTGGCATGCAATTCGCTGCCGCCAAATGCCAGATCATGTTACAGGACTGGAATACACTGACTCCTAGATTAGAAAAATAATAAAAGGGTCGGAGCACGTTTCCCGCTTCACTAACTTGGAAAGTATCATGAGCAAACTCCAACAGTAGATCTCTGACGAAATCTCAGCATGAATACAGAGGGCTAATTTCACATATGCCAGTTTACGCAGTCTCTCGCGTAAACGTGATATTCGACTGTCGACTGCTCATCAACCCGCTCCGTCCTCCTTTATGTCTGTGAGACCTGGCCGTTGAGAGTGAAAGACATGAAAAGATTAGCCGTCTTTAATCATAGGTGCCTGCGTTCTATTTCCCGTGGGAAGTGGTATGAAAGGGGGAGCAATATTGAGGTAGAGCATCATGTTATAGTTAAGCAGAGGAAATCAATCGACGAGACCGTGAAGTTACATCGAGTGAGATGGTTAGGACTTTTGTTACGTATGCATAGTCACCGCCTTCCTCGGTGGGCAATGTAAGCTGACATAGGTTCAGGCTGGAAAATAGCTAGCAGAGTTAAGACGAAAACATGACACCGGTCAATGAAATCCGCGAGAGTTAGTTAAAGCCAGACGCATAGGAAGGTGTAGACTTTCTGGTTGAGGTACTCGTGATGGTCAAAACAAATGGTTGGAAACAATTGGTGATATGGCTCAAAATCGTTCTTAATGGCTGGCTGGCGTAGATGCATCCACTCCTTGTGACTTATCATTTTCAATGAAACTGTTTTGATCTTCGTAATTGCTATTTCTTTGTCCCACACCTCTGCTTATTGTCCTAATATGCATTTCTTCTACTTTCTTCTCTTGCTTTGTGTGCTACATGGAGTGTGGCGACTTGAACTGCATAACAAATGTGCAACGTTTTTGACGAAAACAGACAGACAAGCTTGAACATGAGTTCATAAAGTAGTGTGAATATTATTAGTACTAACGCGATTGATGTTGTGAGGTCTCCATTGCTTGCAGCTCGTTCTGCTTCATTTGCCATAGCTTCAAAATATTTTTTGTCTTTCCTGTCACTTTTGTTTGACTTTAGTGCAGTGTTTCGTAGCTTGCTTTCAACTCCAGTTTTTATTTCTCATCGATACACTGGATAACCATTTGTTTTCGATGCGGTTGTGTTCTCTGTACTGGTTAGTTAATTCCCTCAGTGAACAGAACCATATGAAAAATCATCCACCTGAGCTACACATCTCCATGACATCTTTTGTTTCGTCATCATTCCCTCTTCTGATAGATTTCACGTGTCCATATTGTGCCACTGTTTGCATTTTTCCCTACATTTTGCCTAGAATTTCTGTGCAGCTTTGACTGTATACTTTTCAGGCTGTTACTTTTCGCATAACCGCGTTGCTTTCATATTCACTCAAGATATTTATTAGCATTTTGACAGTACACTGTGATTCGTAGTAACAAGTGATTACATCCTCAGTGACTGTATATGCTTAGATAGCAGAATTATCTCACAGTCGCTTTTACCAAATATATGAGCGTGGAATTGTGTTTTGCAGACGACTGTTAATCCCTGTGGAAGCGCATATCGAGTGATGCCCACAAGTCCTTTCCTGATAGTTGCATGTATGGACGGATTCTCCGACAGATGACAGCGTAGCTGATGCACAATGCGTGAATCTGACCAAATTGAAAATTAATTCACGTCTGCTGTAGCTTAAAATGTGGTGAAGCCAATGTACCTTGTAAAGGCTTCTGGCATAACCGCGTTGCTTTCATATGCACTCACTACTATTTCTGTAGCAATTATTGCAGTAGTGAATGGGTGAAACTTTTTCTCTGTTTATTATTTTCAGAATAATATGATGTGATATCTGACTTGTTGATGTCCTTCGCTTCAAGGTCATGCACAGAATATTTCACATTCCTATTTATAAATGATGACTGTAGAGAAGAGAAGAGAAAAGTATAATATAAAGTACAAATAGGCTGATTATAATCTGAGATACAGTTTCCATTCAAAGATGTAGTATTGATTCATTCTTGTATAAGCTTAAGCACTAGTGAGACACATTTCATGAATTATCTTCAGCTCAGATTATTCAATGCGATTCAAATGGACACAGAGTGAAGTGGCTTATCACTGCTTCTGTTTGCAAGCGTGATACGCGAGTCTGAGTAAGTACTTCGATGAGATAGATGTTTGTATGTGTGGTACAACATTTGACGAAATTGAACTTTAGTGTTATCTGATTGATCATTAGGGGCTTCAATAAGGCTTCCTCACTCTGTCTTATTTGCTGACGACTTCATCAGTTGTGTCCACGGTTGCCTATATTCTCTCACATCGGCCTCTCCACGCGACATCCTCCACGTTCAATTCGTATAGACGACCGCGTCATTGCTTCCAAATAGGAATCCACTCAAGAAATGGCTCGCATCAATTGGAGACATGTAGTTAAAGCCCTAGTATACCTAAGGGTATACAACTACTACTACTAATAGGAATAATAATAGTAAATAAAGTGAAAATATACTAAGTAGAAATTAGTGGTGGGAAACAGAGAGCCTAAATTTACTTCACAACATCCAATTTTAGTGCATTTCATGTTGCTGCGTGAAACTGTCATGTGAGAATCACAAGATAAATCTGAGGATACAGTTAGGCGTGCTTCTCATTGCCTGTAAACATGTGAGTGTACTGAAACTGTTCTCACACAGTACATCTTCAATTTATTTTGTGATTAACACAGGATACATCACTGAAGTACTCATTCATTTAAGTGCAATAAATCTCTTAGAAATAAGTAAATGAGACAACGTGGCGACCTTAGTACCACAAAAGTGTATTCTTGTATTGATGCATTGAAAATGGATGGTGATTCGTGTCGCCAGTAGTTTAAGAAATTTGAGTTTACTAGTGTGTGTCAACGCGTTGAACACAGAGTAACAGTTTTCTAGGATTTTCTCACTGATTTTATTCTTTTGCATTCCAGTGGAAGAAAGAACCACAATCTTTAGGTTTGAAGTTTCAGCGGCGGTGGCGTTTGCAGTAGAAGCTACACTGTGATATCCTGTTATATATCTTTAGTGCACATGTTTGTTTAGCGAGTAGTGTATGAATGAGCCACTGACAGTTTTAGTATTTGTTTTAAAGACTTGTTACTCGAGTGGTGGATAACTGTCTACTTTCTATCTTGACATGGCGAAGATCTTGCCTTCGGGAAATGCAGAAGTGCTCCGCTGCAGGCGAAACCCAAAATAATAAATGAGGACATAAAGAAATGATTATTTAACTAACTTACCAAGCGAGCAAATAATTAACTAAGCAACTGAGATTGGACTAACTAACTGATTACGTCAGCTTGGACTATTTTAGTAACTAACCCACTGACTGACTGATGAAATATCAGACCAACAAACTAATTTTTGTTTTTCATTTACAACGAATTTATGCTTATTTTCAAGATTTCCCCTACATAAGTTTACCTCTTGAAACGTGTTCATTCGAAAATCTCTTTCTAAAAATCCCATGAATATTTGTGGATTCTTCATTTCTGAGCTCGTATCATATTCAAATCAATTAGGATGTCATCAATTTGAAGGGTTTGCTCCGTGAACTCATTCAATCCATTAGCATCCAATACATGTATCTATATTTTTTATTTTCAGCTTGATTCCACATTGTATTTCTGGTAAAAGTATAGAATTTTCAGCATGGATATGAAAGCGCCCAAAGTTATGTTCTGCATTCACTTCACTCCTCCTATGCATTCCCAAAATAAGTCGATCAGTCTGTGACCTCGCCAGAATTTGTCACAGCCTGTTTCCCTATCCAGACTATTCGTTCAGCTTATCTCACATGCACTTCCATGTCGAAGCAACTAACCACTGCTGAACTATGATTACTTTGTATGTCTCATTTGCGCTCTACTTAATTCTGTTAAGTAGTGTCAGGTAATACTTGTTTCAATATAACAACCTAACGCGTTCAGTTCCCTGTTGTACATTTGTGAAATCTGGAGCAATATAATCGTGCGATTTTTACCTATTTTATGTACTTCTACTTTTTACCAGAAAATATTTAGCGACGAAATGGTTTCTCTACCAATGCATCATCATCTCGTGATGATACGAATTTGATTCGCCAAATCAAAATGCAAAGATGAACGCATGTTTGTGAACTATGTTTCCTTAACTGAAGATTTGTTTTTCTAGATGTTTCATGCCAGGGTGTTAATTATGAAGAATATTCTCGACCAAATGTCTATATGATTTTGTGAATTCTCTCTTGTGAACTCCTCGTTTTGTGATGACTTATCTGTGTATGAATGATCGTCATGCTTATTTATCCATTGAATTTCCAGACGCACTTCCTCACAAATCCAAACAGGGCTTCTCAATAGAAAATTATAAAGCACAACGTTTATTGTTTCCAGGAAATATACCGTGAATCAGCACTTATGTATACAACAAGTACTCAGTTTTCGTGTCCTAATATTTTCACTGTGGAAAGTAATATGTTCCACGTGAAGTATTGAAACACGGTCACGCATGTGTGATAGTCTTCATGTCACGTCCATTTTCTCTGAAGTTTCCTCTGGTCGATGAATTACTTATGGGTTCCGAAATGAGGTTGTTTGAACAATAATTTCGCGAAATAGCATTTTCCTTCACCGTGTGTTATATTCTAATTGATGAAGTTCTCTAAATTGTCGTGGCTCAGTGCTTGAGTGGAAATAGGCAGCAAAACACTTTTCTATGTCTCAGTTCATCATTTCACACTAACTCTGACTGATAATGAGTTCAGTGAATATTTGTTTACAGGAGACGATATGTTGGGGAAATCGTGGGATGAATATCATAATGTCCTAATTACCAGAATTATCTAACCAGAATTGATATAAAATGTCTCTGTGAGATTCATATTCCGTGTCCATACAGACATCGCAGTCAATTAACAAAGTGATACAACCACTCAGAAATGTCTTTAGAAGTAAAACGTTACTTGTCAAATACGTGATACTCGATACTTATCAGTACGAAAAGAAATGTCAAATGACTGATAACAGCTGAGCATAGAAAGGAATTACTTGTGATTGTCAGCGTAGTCTCTCAGATTATTTACAATTCGTCGATTCTATAAGTGGTACTGATGTATCTGAGAATGAAATCACTTCCATGGATGTCACGTCTGTCGTAACCAATATTTCTCTGACTGAAATGTTTTGTTCCAAATACAAAGTCATTGGGGACAATAATGTGGAGTTGGGTGATGTGATCCACAACTTGAATGAAACTTTCATAATATGTGGCGAGAATACCAATATTGGAAAGATATATAAAGGGTTTAGCAACTGTCATAATGATACGCTGTCTACGACACTTGGAATTTCATTTTCGTAATGTATCAATTCGGAGGACTTATTACGGTTCTCTCCAAAGAGTGGTATACAGAAAACTAACAAGAAATGATCAGTACACGAATTTTCAAAAGCCCCCTCTTTGCAAGAAACAAGAAGGATATGCTCCAGCGATCCAATCAAAGGGAGACGGAATGCACTCAGATAAGTCCTCATGTAAAGTGCGTCTACGAGATTCATCGAGATGAGCACGAAGATAAAGCAGAAGCCTGGAAGGACACAGACTGTGTGGAGAAACTGTATCTCACCTACTGTGAACTGAAAAGCGATGCCGCAGAGCTGGGATTCTGAGAACCACTTATGCAGACCACTGAAAATATCCTTCTTTGTTTTGATTTGAAAGTTTCGATGCATATGAGGATGACAAGCTGCATAGCTGTCTGACATCAATATGTGTTCATAAGTTCAGCTAGTTCTGCGGAACTGGTTGTGCTTGACGCAAATATAGCACATTTTCCATACGTACCTCTGAACATTATCACGAATGGTTAGCGTGCACCCGGTGAACTCAAGCCAAGTAGTAAAACCCGAGTTGTCTTGGAAGGGTATATAAAATGTGAACCCAAAATGTTTAAAGTGTACAAGGTTTTGGCATTTGCGCATGGCAGAGGCAGGATATCACAGTGTAGCTTCTACTGCAAACGCCACCGCCGCTGAAACTTCAAACCTAAAGATTGTGGTTCTTTCTTCCACTGGAATGCAAAAGAATAAAATCAGTGAGAAAATCCTAGAAAACTGTTACTCTGTGTTCAACGCGTTGACACACACTAGTAAACTCAAATTTCTTAAACTACTGGCGACACGAATCACCATCCATTTTCAATGCATCAATACAAGAATACACTTTTGTGGTACTAAGGTCGCCACGTTGTCTCATTTACTTATTTCTAAGAGATTTATTGCACTTAAATGAATGAGTACTTCAGTGATGTATCCTGTGTTAATCACAAAATAAATTGAAGATGTACTGTGTGAGAACAGTTTCAGTACACTCACATGTTTACAGGCAATGAGAAGCACGCCTAACTGTATCCTCAGATTTATCTTGTGATTCTCACATGACAGTTTCACGCAGCAACATGAAATGCACTAAAATTGGATGTTGTGAAGTAAATTTAGGCTCTCTGTTTCCCACCACTAATTTCTACTTAGTATATTTTCACTTTATTTACTATTATTATTCCTATTAGTAGTAGTAGTTGTATACCCTTAGGTATACTAGGGCTTTAACTACATGTCTCCAATTGATGCGAGCCATTTCTTGAGTGGATTCCTATTTGGAAGCAATGACGCGGTCGTCTATACGAATTGAACGGGGAGGATGTCGCGTGGAGAGGCCGATGTGAGAGAATATAGGCAACCGTGGACACAACTGATGAAGTCGTCAGCAAATAAGACAGAGTGAGGAAGTCTTATTGAAGCCCTATGTTGTTAACAAATATATTACCGAATGAATGCTAAGTTGTTTTGTATTGCAATACAAATTCAGTAAACATAAGAGTTGATTCAGAGATGAGGATCCATTTGCGAAGAAATCATTTCGTCGCTAAACACTTCTCCGTAACGTGGAGACTTTATAACAAAATTATGTGAAATGTTTTAAAATCCAAGAAAAAGCAAAAATTGCACGATTATATTGCTCCAGATTTCACAAATGTACAACAGGGAACTGAACGCGTTAGGTTGTTATATTGAAACAAGTATTACCTGACACTACTTAACAGAATTAAGTAGAGCGCAAATGAGACATACAAAGTAATCATAGTTCAGCAGTGGTTAGTTGCTTCGACATGGAAGTGCATGTGAGATAAGCTGAACGAATAGTCTGGATAGGGAAACAGGCTGTGACACATTCTGGCGAGTTCACAGACTGATCGACTTATTTTGGGAATGCATAGGAGGAGTGAAGTGAATGCAGAACATAACTTTGGGCGCTTCCATATCGATGCTCTATATTCTAATTTGGCTATATATTGGTGTCACAATAAAGAATTGTCGAGTCGGCAATTGGTGTTTTTGTTTTCTCGTCCGTTATTACGAAGCGTTTCTGAGAAACTTCAAGGAAGGGCGTGAGTCATAGCGTAGCAAGAGCTGGGCATTGACGCTTTACGAGACTTGGCTGACACTCTGCTTAATGGAGTGTTACCGCGTGACTGGAAATACGCCACAGTAACCCCCATTCACAAAGGAGGATCAAGACAAATCCCTTCAAATTACATTACAGACGCTTAGTTTGTATTATTGTCATTTTGAATGGGGTTTAAATTTTTAAATATAAGAGAATGAGAAAAGTGTCTGTAAGGTCCGCTTTAGAGTGTCGGAGATTTGAACTGTCTAGTTCTGTATGCAAATTGTATGCAGTTTATACGGCTGAAAACATTAGAAAATAGAGTATAAATATACTTTATACAAAGAAACACTATAAATGCAAAGATGCGATAACGGTATCACTTAAGTAGACACTAAGCATAACGAGTAATTCGAACCGGAAAAGTTATAATTTATCAAAGAAAAGCACTAAATAATTAAGACTATCCGTGAGAGCCAGTTCGTCATTCATGTATCCTAATTTAACAGCTCTTGCAAGATTGATTGATATCTACGAGCATGACTGTGACAACTCAACTCTTTTGTCGCTTCCTGACCTATTTGCGGAGAGAACATTTTACATAAATGCTATGATTGTACAGCTGTCGTAAAAAATGAAATCGCCGAACAAGTGTCTCTTCGCTGAACTAAGTGATCTTCATTCCCGTCTGAATGCAGATTATTCATGAATTCAATAAGCGGTCCTGCGAAAAATACTTCTGTTTTCTGTCATTACAGTAGTAATATTACTTCGATTTAGTTTACTCTTGACTTGCAACAGAATCACGGTAAACAAGAACAGAGATGTTCTAGATTAGGTTTGTAGTGACTCGTTGCGTTTCAAGCTCGTTGACGAATTGATGTTGGTGAGAGAATGTTTGAAAACTAGCCAGGAGTACTAGACAGCTGCCTCAGAGTCCATTAGATTGCATCACATCTACTGGGTTTGAAATACGGGACCATCCAGTTGCAGAAAATGCTGCAATACACTTCTCTGGTACTTCCAGGTAATTTTCACTGGTACCATAACTTGCATTACTGCATGATCAAATTTGGAACAATGGCTTAGGTCCAAAAGTAAAAACATTTCTATGTGTAAATCATCTTGCATTATCACGTGCAATATGGTGCCGTTACTAGACAAGTATCAGTAGGTTGTTATTGCACAAAAGATCAGTTGTATTAGGGTCATCATTATTATCACTAAAAGTAGCTTGAATATCTCACCATAGTTAAAATCCCAAACAGTCGAACTGATATCTGGTAATGTCAGTGCCAATAATGCTGCGCCTGTAAAACAGATTTATACATTCAAATATTTCACAGGCAAACACTGTTCCCCAATCCAGACTATTCGTTCAGCTTATCTCACATGCACTTCCATGTCGAAGCAACTAACCACTGCTGAACTATGATTACTTTGTATGTCTCATTTGCGCTCTACTTAATTCTGTTAAGTAGTGTCAGGTAATACTTGTTTCAATATAACAACCTAACGCGTTCAGTTCCCTGTTGTACATTTGTGAAATCTGGAGCAATATAATCGTGCAATTTTTGCTTTTTCTTGGATTTTAAAACATTTCACATAATTTTGTTATAAAGTCTCCACGTTACGGAGAAGTGTTTAGCGACGAAATGATTTCTTCGCAAATGGATCCTCATCTCTGAATCAACTCTTATGTTTACTGAATTTGTATTGCAATACAAAACAACTTAGCATTCATTCGGTAATATATTTGTTAACAACATAGGGCTTCAATAAGACTTCCTCACTCTGTCTTATTTGCTGACGACTTCATCAGTTGTGTCCACGGTTGCCTATATTCTCTCACATCGGCCTCTCCACGCGACATCCTCCACGTTCAATTCGTATAGACGACCGCGTCATTGCTTCCAAATAGGAATCCACTCAAGAAATGGCTCGCATCAATTGGAGACATGTAGTTAAAGCCCTAGTATACCTAAGGGTATACAACTACTACTACTAATAGGAATAATAATAGTAAATAAAGTGAAAATATACTAAGTAGAAATTAGTGGTGGGAAACAGAGAGCCTAAATTTACTTCACAACATCCAATTTTAGTGCATTTCATGTTGCTGCGTGAAACTGTCATGTGAGAATCACAAGATAAATCTGAGGATACAGTTAGGCGTGCTTCTCATTGCCTGTAAACATGTGAGTGTACTGAAACTGTTCTCACACAGTACATCTTCAATTTATTTTGTGATTAACACAGGATACATCACTGAAGTACTCATTCATTTAAGTGCAATAAATCTCTTAGAAATAAGTAAATGAGACAACGTGGCGACCTTAGTACCACAAAAGTGTATTCTTGTATTGATGCATTGAAAATGGATGGTGATTCGTGTCGCCAGTAGTTTAAGAAATTTGAGTTTACTAGTGTGTGTCAACGCGTTGAACACAGAGTAACAGTTTTCTAGGATTTTCTCACTGATTTTATTCTTTTGCATTCCAGTGGAAGAAAGAACCACAATCTTTAGGTTTGAAGTTTCAGCGGCGGTGGCGTTTGCAGTAGAAGCTACACTGTGATATCCTGCCTCTGCCATGCGCAAATGCCAAAACCTTGTACACTTTAAACATTTTGGGTTCACATTTTATATACCCTTCCAAGACAACTCGGGTTTTACTACTTGGCTTGAGTTCACCGGGTGCACGCTAACCATTCGTGATAATGTTCAGAGGTACGTATGGAAAATGTGCTATATTTGCGTCAAGCACAACCAGTTCCGCAGAACTAGCTGAACTTATGAACACATATTGATGTCAGACAGCTATGCAGCTTGTCATCCTCATATGCATCGAAACTTTCAAATCAAAACAAAGAAGGATATTTTCAGTGGTCTGCATAAGTGGTTCTCAGAATCCCAGCTCTGCGGCATCGCTTTTCAGTTCACAGTAGGTGAGATACAGTTTCTCCACACAGTCTGTGTCCTTCCAGGCTTCTGCTTTATCTTCGTGCTCATCTCGATGAATCTCGTAGACGCACTTTACATGAGGACTTATCTGAGTGCATTCCGTCTCCCTTTGATTGGATCGCTGGAGCATATCCTTCTTGTTTCTTGCAAAGAGGGGGCTTTTGAAAATTCGTGTACTGATCATTTCTTGTTAGTTTTCTGTATACCACTCTTTGGAGAGAACCGTAATAAGTCCTCCGAATTGATACATTACGAAAATGAAATTCCAAGTGTCGTAGACAGCGTATCATTATGACAGTTGCTAAACCCTTTATATATCTTTCCAATATTGGTATTCTCGCCACATATTATGAAAGTTTCATTCAAGTTGTGGATCACATCACCCAACTCCACATTATTGTCCCCAATGACTTTGTATTTGGAACAAAACATTTCAGTCAGAGAAATATTGGTTACGACAGACGTGACATCCATGGAAGTGATTTCATTCTCAGATACATCAGTACCACTTATAGAATCGACGAATTGTAAATAATCTGAGAGACTACGCTGACAATCACAAGTAATTCCTTTCTATGCTCAGCTGTTATCAGTCATTTGACATTTCTTTTCGTACTGATAAGTATCGAGTATCACGTATTTGACAAGTAACGTTTTACTTCTAAAGACATTTCTGAGTGGTTGTATCACTTTGTTAATTGACTGCGATGTCTGTATGGACACGGAATATGAATCTCACAGAGACATTTTATATCAATTCTGGTTAGATAATTCTGGTAATTAGGACATTATGATATTCATCCCACGATTTCCCCAACATATCGTCTCCTGTAAACAAATATTCACTGAACTCATTATCAGTCAGAGTTAGTGTGAAATGATGAACTGAGACATAGAAAAGTGTTTTGCTGCCTATTTCCACTCAAGCACTGAGCCACGACAATTTAGAGAACTTCATCAATTAGAATATAACACACGGTGAAGGAAAATGCTATTTCGCGAAATTATTGTTCAAACAACCTCATTTCGGAACCCATAAGTAATTCATCGACCAGAGGAAACTTCAGAGAAAATGGACGTGACATGAAGACTATCACACATGCGTGACCGTGTTTCAATACTTCACGTGGAACATATTACTTTCCACAGTGAAAATATTAGGACACGAAAACTGAGTACTTGTTGTATACATAAGTGCTGATTCACGGTATATTTCCTGGAAACAATAAACGTTGTGCTTTATAATTTTCTATTGAGAAGCCCTGTTTGGATTTGTGAGGAAGTGCGTCTGGAAATTCAATGGATAAATAAGCATGACGATCATTCATACACAGATAAGTCATCACAAAACGAGGAGTTCACAAGAGAGAATTCACAAAATCATATAGACATTTGGTCGAGAATATTCTTCATAATTAACACCCTGGCATGAAACATCTAGAAAAACAAATCTTCAGTTAAGGAAACATAGTTCACAAACATGCGTTCATCTTTGCATTTTGATTTGGCGAATCAAATTCGTATCATCACGAGATGATGATGCATTGGTAGAGAAACCATTTCGTCGCTAAATATTTTCTGGTAAAAAGTAGAAGTACATAAAATAGGTAAAAATCGCACGATTATATTGCTCCAGATTTCACAAATGTACAACAGGGAACTGAACGCGTTAGGTTGTTATATTGAAACAAGTATTACCTGACACTACTTAACAGAATTAAGTAGAGCGCAAATGAGACATACAAAGTAATCATAGTTCAGCAGTGGTTAGTTGCTTCGACATGGAAGTGCATGTGAGATAAGCTGAACGAATAGTCTGGATAGGGAAACAGGCTGTGACAAATTCTGGCGAGGTCACAGACTGATCGACTTATTTTCGGAATGCGTAGGAGGAGTGAAGTGAATGCAGAACATAACTTTGTCAGCTTTGGTTCAGTATGTTGCCGATAACTTTCTGTTGCCTAGAATAAATTGAAATTCCGAACATTGCAAAACAGTGTTTTGGAATCCACAGTCCGATAATGGTAATGCACAAGTCTACAGATTGGAAACAAGGCTGTCCAAATGATCAACACCGAGAGTCGGTGCAATGTTAACGAAACATTTATAGGAAACACACATTAATCACAAGATGCTAAATACTGACAAAAATGAAGTAGTATGTTTGGATGTTCACTAACTTATTACTTGTTATCAGGTTACCTATTTATTCACGAACTAAATTTGCTTGAGCAATGTGACCTTATAACGTTTAACTGAATAAATGAACAGTTAACCTATTAGATAACCAAGTCGCTGTCTAAATTACCTCGAACTGGTTAATTGACTACGATTCAACCAACGAACTTACTACCTAACCGAATTGTTAATTAGGTATTCAACTGCCGAACTACATAGTTATCTTACCCTCCTCTACTGTGCTGACCAACTAACTTCGAAATCTCTAATCTAATAATCAACGTACTTATTTACTTGCCTACTGACTTACTCACTCACATTTTACTTGCTCAATCACTCACATGCCTAATTAAATTGTAACTTTTTCTGGTACAGTGAAATTTATTACACGATTACTTAAGTGAAATATCCTGTGTTAATTGCAAATCAAATTCTTAGAAATCTCATGCGTGGGAATAATTTCGATGTAGTTATACAAGCATACAGGTAATTACAAGCAATTGTTATTGTGTCCTTAAATTTCTGCTGTGAATTCCACGTGAGAATTTCAAGCAGTACCATAAAATGCATCAATATTAGATGTTGAGAAGTGCATCCTATTTCGCACACACTCTCTCACCCTCTGTTTCTCCCTCTTTCTCACATTCACTGGCTACCTGTAGGATATAAATAACGCAGCGATATTTTGTCCTCTGGTGTTTAATTCAACATCGTTGAACAAGAATAACATGACTGAGAAACACTGTCTGATACTGACGTTTGTTTGGACGTTGTTTCAATGTGAGTGATTATCAGTGGTTTCACGTAAATTTATAATATATACTGTTCCACATTTTTATATGATTAATATGTTCCGTGTTTGTTCAAGGGGTGACACTCTGATGTTTCTATCCAATTCCCACGAGACCTATTTGATTGTTCTGCCTTCCCCTGTGTTTTCTTTTGACTTGGTCGAACAATAAACATGATCGTTTTCAATAACACTGAATCACTGATGTCGATGGTACGGTGGCTAAGAATCTTGCACAACATGCATATGGTCCGTGGCTCCATCTTCCGCCGACGCACACCTGATATCTATGGTCGGTCTGCGAAATTTGGGCTACTGATATCACATGTTGAAAATTCCACACTTGTACTAAAGATTACTGTGTGGTTTCAGGATCGAAAACAAATTACAGTGGGAGGGAATCTGTGGGTGATATTAGTCTGCACCGCGAAGTTCCGACAAGACCAGTTGTGTGTAATGAAAGAAATTACTACGCTGACCACCGTATCTGATTGCTCGTTGTTCTAGAAACTGAATTTGTCAAGCTTTCAGACGCCTACTAGTATGGGTAAATAAATCTGTATTGAGAACACTTCAATATGAGACCACCTCGTCCAAACACGACATACAGCTAACGTAGACGAGTTTCCTTCTGTGATCTGTCAGGTAGAAGGTAAGTTGCCAAATGCCTCTAAGATACCAAATACTTCAAACAGAAGACGCTATTACAGTATACCTGAAACAACTGGGGCTATATGTGCTGAAGAAACTGCCCTATGAGCAGTATTGATCCGATTTCATTTTAATGGTAATAATGGCATTATTAACAGTAATATTTTATATCCAATCTCAATAATATTTCCCGCAATCGAGTAGTTAGTTTGGCTCAGCTCATCTGTAATCCGTTCTGAAGATTCAGTTGTTTCTGTAGCCATCTATTACTTGCAGTGACCTATGCGTCCTCCATCGATGTATGTGTCTACCCGTACATTTAAAATGGTAAATATGAAGGGATGTTACATTACCTTTCGCATGTTCTAGGTGCTTAGATAGATAGACCAGATTGATATTCTGAACTATTGTGATCTCAGCTGCGTACAAACTCTACTCATGGTAGTGTTCAATCATTGTCTACTGAACAATCTGCTGTGATCACCCATATAGATCAGCTTGGTTTATACTTGCTTCTTCATGTTGAGTTGGAAAGTGAGCCGTGATGTTCTGACTAACTTATTATCAACCAGAGTTTGCGACAGTATTCTTTCCTCAACAGCAAGTGTCTTTTGTGTGCATGTTTGTTGGATAAACAGTTATCTTACTTACACGAGCCATTCCTATATTGAGTCATTCTTATAACCGCATCACAGCTGCTGCCTCTTTCTTCTAATTTCCGATTAGTCACTCCTCCTGACATTATGCATTACACTTTCGAGGACAAATGTCATCAGTATATGTTTGGTCTCATGAATTCTGTGTTAAATACAATTGTGATTGTACAGCTCATGAAAATGAATCGTTGACAGGAAACATCTCTTCGTCGAATACGCCTCTTGCTTAATTATCTTTCTCTTCTATAGACGCAAACGACATGACTCTCTGAACTTCATTCATTCGATTTAATATTGAAATAGCGAAACAAATATTATCATTTGTGATTACAGTTTTGTCAAAATATCTTCCATGAAGTGGCACATTTACAGTTGAATTTTTTGATAATCTCTTAATTTACGATATATCGATATCTGCTGAAAAGCGCGCAAACCGACTTCACATAGCATAACCAACAACCTGATGCAGGCAACTGCTCTCAAATTTGAAACAAACATTGCTAGTATATAGCAGTATTAATTCATTTAAATAAAATGGAATACAGGGAACAGAATTAGAAAATTATGTGTAGAAATGTATTCTTCAAACTAAACGTCAAGTATTTGTTTTCATAAAACAACACTAGTGAATATAGAGTTCACATGAAAATAATGCACACATTTACTAATGAAATTATTACCATTAAGTAAGTAATCTGTTCACATGCATCTTTTACCACATACGTGCAGAATAGCCTGACAACATTCCCAGCAGACATTGAGCATCTTTATGGGTTGGTGATCTGTTCATTGATAATATAGGAGGTAGAGGATAACTGGGTTTATGTGTTTTCAATAAACCATACATATATGAGAATTTGCATTCTGTTGGTTCTACACAGTCAAATGTATCATTTTCAATATCATATAGACCCAGACGTTTCACGAGATTAGCTGTCAGTGTACCTTGCAATAATGGAATACTTCACGAATAATGATCTTGGCTAAATTTATATTCATCATCAAGAATAGATAACATTTTCGGTTTGTGATCACTTTCGTTGATGATGGCGACTTTATAACCTATATCGGGTTTCATAACTTGGATATCAGGGCTCTTAAATAACTCTCCTTACAAGGCTTCGAAACGCTGAGAAGTGAAAATTATTTTCTATTTCGGATTGTTGTTTGGAAACTGAAGAGCTATATGCACTCTATTGGCTCCAGACCAACCTCGAACTTCATCGGCTGTTACGAGAAGAGGTGTTTTTTGAAATCTGCATGATGGCTCAATCCGTAAACTGCATACGAGGAACATGAAACTCAGCCCCATGAGATAATTTGTTTGTTTCTGATGAGTTAATAGCTCTATATTATTATCGATGCATATAACTGTCGAACCTGGAGGAAAGGGAGTTTTGGAAAGGAATATGCTTCACTAGTGTTCATTATATGATCATTGAACAGACGTTGATCTGAACACCTGCAATTCAGTAATTTTGCCGTCGTTTTTTTGTCTTGCAGTGGTTTACGTCCTGTGCAATGGAATATCTCCGACTGAAAGAAGTAAGTCGTGCTAACATTGTAGTGTAGATGACTTGAATTTATTTTCCACTACATCGAGTTGTTCCGGTGAAGGTTGCTTAATGATTAACTTTTGTGCATGTATCGAAGTTGGCGAATTACCATCCTCGAATGTATCTTTACAACCACAAGCGTGCAGGCATGAAATCCTAATGATTGGCGATTGGTCAAGGTGTAACAGGTTATCCAATGGAGTTGTTTGATTTCCACCGTGAAAGGGAAGTCTAGATTTCAGCAGAAAACACTGCCAACTATTTGGCTATGCACTCGAAATATTGATTCCAGTTTTAGCCACTTTCTATCAACCTACATCATACTACATACACTAATGCTGTTTGATATTCTAGATCCAATTCAATACCTTTCAAGTGATGTAGACACCAAGGAATAGAATTCAGTCTCTCGCAATGGCAGATATCACGTAGTCATTATGAGTGCTGCTACCCACCTTCAAGTTCCAAAATATTTCTACATCTCAATTTGTCATACAAAGATGATGTAGGCCAGATTCACACCAGAATACTTCATGAAACAGCGTTGTAAGTGAGAATCTGACGAGCAAATCGGAAATCTTCCACACTCAGCACAATGAACAGAGATTTGATTGTCAACACCGATGTTAAGTCAGTTCTTCTACATGGTTCACTCACTTGGCATGTCATTCTCCGGAAGCATTTGCAACAGATTACTGGAGACCTCTATCAAACGCGTGAGACAGCAATGCGTAGTGAAGATCAGACTGGCAACTAGAAATGATAAGCTGCAAGAATTTCTGAGGACAGAGCAATCTGCCACCCTGATGCTCAACAAATATTCTGAAGGAAGTGGAACTAGTTTGGACATGAACTGAGGACAAAGTCGAGTGGCATTCCACTGCATGCGCTGTAGTGTAGCCTTCCCAGAAGACAACGACTGTCACATCAGAAGGTGGTATGGAGTAGATCGTGAGAGGATGAAACGAAAGTCTTTGAACAATTGTCGAGTCAGTAGCAAACTACTGCAGAAAATGGGACAGAATGAGGATGGTCTGTTGAAGCACCGCGCTCACCTAAGAACCCAACGGAATAATAATAAATTAATATCACGCAGAGCGTATTACACAACAAAAGGGGTGGAGATAAAATAGACTCTGAGTGCATGTTGATGAAAAAGGTTGGACTAAAGACTTTTGAACAGGGTGTGTCAGCTCTTCCTTCGACTGAATGAAGACGATGTGAGCAAAATCCACCCAAACAGCCCAAAGTTAATTGTAAACACTTTTCTGAGAGAAGTATTAGCTGATTCTGTTTGAACGGAAGTATCAACGACCTCCATAGTTGTCCAGTTGACCAACCCGTGTTCTCTTTTCGAAATCCACACTCATCAATATTGTCATGTCTTAAACACTTCCACATTTCAGCTACAGCTCGCAAATGACCAGTTGACGTCTTGGTTTCTCTGCTGACAAGTAGTTCAACTGTCTAACTGTTCACTAATATTATCGAGAGAGAAAAGGAGACCAGGGTATTACCAGTATTCATATTTTGGCAACTGAAAATACTATCTTCAACTTTCCCCACTTTGTGCTTACTTCTTTTGTGCATCCTAGTTAAATTCAACACGCTGATCAAAAATTACAGCAAGCTCTATGGCCGTTACAAAACTGCTGAATGTGAGTGAAGTTACTTCTGACAAGATCACGTGTTGGTTTGTACCCATTTGTTTGATTTCAAGTTAGGTTTCAGATTGATGTCGTTCGAAGAAGCATTGAACGGTCCGCGGAGTGATGGACACCGAATTCATCCTCCTTTGACAGTACTGACCAGCACAGACCTCACAACCGCACATGTGTTCAACGGAAGGTCTACATGATTACAGGAGATCTCATTGATAATACACACATTGACACAGTATCCAATACCTAGCCTTTAAACTCTAACCTCTGCTTATTTGCTTTAAATAACATCACCACTAGATTCCTGGTGTTTGAAGTCATGGGTTCACAGTAGTTAACAGTCTGAAAACAAGGTTGAAGTAACCGTGACTGGTTTGCAATGGTCGTCTAGTTGACATCAATAATTACGTGATCAGACCTGAAGTGATTCCAATCCCCTTAGTATTTCAGACTTTGTGCTGAATCGGTTCTTACATCATATGCACATAATCTTCACATCTCACCAACACATGTTCATTATTCTTTTCGTTAACTTCATGTAATTATGACTGAATTGAAGTGTGAATGCCGTGAACCAATCTGCATGTACTACTGTATGGCTATCCGAAACTTCTTTCAGACTTGCACATTCACAAAACACTCTAGAGACAGCAACGGTTGATTATTCCTCGATAGAGATATGTGTAATTCTGTTCGACAATAATGAAATGGAAAACTCAATTTCACCTCAGGAATCCGGTTATACAGACACCGTAACTTCCTTATTATAAGGCAACCACTTCTCATCAAGTAGAACATTCCCAACATTGCGGGATCAAAACTCTGTCAGCAAATCCTGTCACGCATGAAACCACTCCTCTAGGCAATACAAGTCACAGCGACCTTGATTCACTCGACCAAAATTTCATCGTATAGAAACATGCTACCAGTATTACCGAACAACCACACAGGGAAGCACTACGGAAATAGATTCAGCAGAGAGCACTTCAAGTAATAGTGACCAAGTCAACAGTTGATATTGCAGTTTGGGAGAATCACGGATAATCAGTACATAGTGAATTGAAACGTCCTCATAAGTATGTATTCTGTAGTTAGACGGTTCACGAAACACTAGGCAAACAATTTTTCCGTTACAGTGTCTACCTGTAAAATATTTGAATGTATAAATCTGTTTTACAGGCGCAGCATTATTGGCACTGACATCACCAGATATCAGTTCGACTCTTTGGATTTTAACTATGGTGAGATATTCAAGCTACTTTTAGTGATAATAATGATGACCCTAATACAACTGATCTTTTGTGCAATAACAACCTACTGATACTTGTCTAGTAACGGCACCATATTGCACGTGATAATGCAAGATGATTTACACATAGAAATGTTTTTACTTTTGGACCTAAGCCATTGTTCCAAATTTGATCATGCAGTAATGCAAGTTATGGTACCAGTGAAAATTACCTGGAAGTACCAGAGAAGTGTATTGCAGCATTTTCTGCAACTGGATGGTCCCGTATTTCAAACCCAGTAGATGTGATGCAATCTAATGGACTCTGAGGCAGCTGTCTAGTACTCCTGGCTAGTTTTCAAACATTCTCTCACCAACATCAATTCGTCAACGAGCTTGAAACGCAACGAGTCACTACAAACCTAATCTAGAACATCTCTGTTCTTGTTTACCGTGATTCTGTTGCAAGTCAAGAGTAAACTAAATCGAAGTAATATTACTACTGTAATGACAGAAAACAGAAGTATTTTTCGCAGGACCGCTTATTGAATTCATGAATAATCTGCATTCAGACGGGAATGAAGATCACTTAGTTCAGCGAAGAGACACTTGTTCGGCGATTTCATTTTTTACGACAGCTGTACAATCATAGCATTTATGTAAAATGTTCTCTCCGCAAATAGGTCAGGAAGCGACAAAAGAGTTGAGTTGTCACAGTCATGCTCGTAGATATCAATCAATCTTGTAAGAGCAGTCAAATAAGGATATCTGAATGACGCACTAGCACGATGAATAATTCATACAAATGATTTATATTCAGGATGCAAAAGCAGACAAAGTTGAGTGTGCCTTCACGTATGAGTTGGAAGAGAGTACAAGGAATGTCAAGGGTTGAACAAAGAAACAAACAAACCAACAAGGTTGCTGGCATGCAAGTAGAAGTGGTCGAATAATTATTTGCTTTTGTATGCAGGGATTCAGATTGACTGTCTGAACGGATAAAACTTCAGCAAAGTGTAGAGAACACGAAAGTGAGGATTACTTTGAAGGTGGAATTTGTTGAGATAGAATGACCACTATTTGATCAATTGTTAAACTATCGAAGTCCTTGTAGACCCACTGTCCGCATCATTTCGACAAAACAACACTTATTGATTCTAGTCTGGTTCATGAAAAACTGCATATGAATGTGTTTTTACTCCTTTAGAAGAAAACGATTTCATGGAGGATTTAATCATGAGCTGACATCAGCTAGAGAACCACTGGAAAACCTGGGAGTACTGGACAGCCGTTTCGTCCTAGTTTGGGACTCCTCAGCAGTACGCACCCACCGGGATTCGAACCCAGGACCTTCTGGTTACAAGGCGAGCTCGTAGACCATTGAGCCACTGGGACCCGATCCAATAGTCCTTGAATTCTAACTTCTGCCAGTTCACGACATAGCGCGACCACTTCGCAATGTCTTCTTCGATGAGTTACTGCCTCATCTTCGACCTGCTGTACCCTACTGGTCACGGCTTCCCACTAGAACCCCAGGTTAACTGCCTGAATAGGGCCAGTCACTAGTGAGCATCAGATGAATTTTCAAGTATTGGTTTTTGTAGGGATTTTGTTTGATTGCATGGAGGATTTAATCATGAGCTGACATCAGCTAGAGAACCACTGGAAAACCTGGGAGTACTGGACAGCCGTTTCGTCCTAGTTTGGGACTCCTCAGCAGTACGCACCCACCAAGATTCGAACCCAGGACCTTCTGGTTACAAGGCGAGCTCGTAGACCATTGAGCCACTGGGACCCGATCCAATGGTCCTTGAATTCTAACTTCTGCCAGTTCACCGTGACCAGTAGGGTACAGCAGGTCGAAGATGAGGCAGTAACTCATCGAAGAAGACATTGCGAAGTGGTCGCGCTATGTCGTGAACTGGCAGAAGTTAGAATTCAAGGACCATTGGATCGGGTCCCAGTGGCTCAATGGTCTACGAGCTCGCCTTGTAACCAGAAGGTCCTGGGTTCGAATCCCGGTGGGTGCGTACTGCTGAGGAGTCCCAAACTAGGACGAAACGGCTGTCCAGTACTCCCAGGTTTTCCAGTGGTTCTCTAGCTGATGTCAGCTCATGATTAAATCCTCCATGCAATCAAACAAAATCCCTACAAAAACCAATACTTGAAAACGATTTCATCAAAGAGAGACACCTAGCTGGACTTATTCTCCCGTACTTCTTCAAAATGTTTCATTCTGATTCATGACAAAATACAGAAATTACACACTTGAGTTTCAATTAGTGAAAGTGTGCCGTAATTCCCTTCCACTCTCTTCATTACATGCCTATTACACTTTGTCGTGAAAGGAACTCAGCCTGTCCGTCGAATGTTCTCATTCCTTGCAGAAATCGTCTTATCTTTCACGTCCAACCTACTCTGTTTTGCAGACCAAACACCAGATCACATGCATGGTTAGCGAGTTGCCTACTGCCAGACGACACACGCATATCACTCAATGAACTGGCATTATTTACTGGATAGCTAAGTCACGAATTCATTTGTTTATTCCTAGATTGACCACAAAATGTTATCAGTTAGAGGATCACTGAAAACCACCATGGAATACTGGACAGCTGACTTTCACGTCATAGTTTTGGACTCATCGACAGTATGCAAACCACATGAAAACGAACCCAGTAGCTTCCGCTTTCTAGGCAAGGTCACAGACGTTTTCCACCAGAACCTGAATCCACTGCCAATCCATTAATTCTACCTTCTACTTATTCGTTATTTCTTTTAAAATCTAATGCAACAGGAGACACCGTGATTGTTAACTGACGCCTTATTTTCAGTTTTCAGTTCAGTTTTGATTGCCTGTTGACTGGTTGGGTCGAGATATGACACTTCTGTATACTTGCCGGCTGTCCATCCACGGATGCTTCAAAGATATCTGAGGACTAAACTCAAAGTAATTCCGTGTATGGTGTTGAGGAATATAGTTCAGGATGCATATTTTGAGTTACTTAAGTTCCGTCAGTGAGATGCACCTGCGAACACCATTATATCAGTATGCTCCCGCTGAGACTCTAATCGAGCACCTATTGTTTGAAACAACAAAGTATCAACCACTAGACAACTTGAGTCATGCTAGCTATATACACTGAAAGCTTTATTTATCCGATCAACTGAGAATACAATAAGTAAAAATTGTTCAACACCCGTAACACTGGACATCTAGAAAATTCTACCCCCACCCTGGACAGTTAACGCAATGTAAGCATCGTAACTATGAAAATCACATCTATAAGTTGTGTAGTTTCTCTTCGATGATATGGTTCTGAACAATCTGAAATCGTTTCCAAAACGTAGTTATCCAGTTTTCAATACTGTTTCACCATGTGTGTGACCTACATTTTATCGAATAACATGCTCACACCGCAGTCTGCCACTTGCACACATGTGCTGAGATTATTTTCGTACTGTTGTTGTCACCTCTTTTTTTCTGTCTTTCAGTTATTCACAACAACAAGTTTCAGATATTTGCGAAAACTTCCATGGAATATCTGAGCAGTAAGTAGTCGTGTTGACTGTCAAAGAGCTAAAGGCATAATACAGCATTCAATTGTGTTATTAAAGAGTTCCAAAAGACCATGAAAACCACATACTACTGACTGAGAATAATATGTACTTGTAGAACACTTCAGCTAACAAACAGTAGTGCCGTTTAGCCAACTTGATGAAAGTGATCTGAACATCACTGGGTGGCGATTTGTTCCCTTCTGGCGGTGACTTCACCAGTAGTGTGATCAGTCTACCTCGGTTCAAGCCACCCAAATTCTGGCTGCCTCATTGGCAAACTGGTGATTAATCGAATCCTATTTGCAATTTAACCAGTTTGAATGTGTAAAACGACGCCACTCAGTCTCCTAAGCAAACGAAAATTTTCCAGTCACTCATTGTGAGTGCGTAATCCTCTTGATATCATAAAGGATTATCATCAAAGCCCGCTGTAATGGCTGACACTATATACTACTCATTTTACTAGTGTCAATGCAGTCATATCACGATGAATAATTCCCATTTTCACAATGGATATATGCGCACATAATCAACTGAGGCTTCAGTAAACTACGAAGTAATTTGCAAATCGTCCACTCGATTTTAGTTCATTATGAGACTCAATCACTTCATATGTCTTCTACTGTGACATTCACAACCACGTACCTATTTGCGTAAAAATCATATCTATGTTGTGTTCGAATGGTCCATGAATTGTGTTTTCATTGATTACAGGACTGAAACGCGACTGCAGATGGAATTATGAGGAGGGATTTTCTGAGCTGTTCAAGATATTCAAGGGTATGAATAACTTTGAGAATAACTCTCTTAAACATTATGAAGACTGGATAACATTGAAAGTTTATACTAACAAGTGGAGACCCTGATGCGACAAGTCCTTGGATAGAAATATTTGCAGAGCTGCGATTCAATCACTATCAAACTATTCATATGTCCATATCGAATCATCAGTGTGACCGACATCTTAGATTTGTTTACTCGAAGTCGATTTCAATGCACATCAACCCTCATCAACAACATCACATTGCAACAGCCGCAAACACAGCGTAATCAACTCAATTCTAAAGACATTTGGAGAAATCAAATTCTTTGTCATCTCCAAAGAACCGGATCATTTCACGTATATGCTCTAAATCAATCTACTCATGCGATCCCCCTAATGCATGACCAGTCACAGAGCATTAACAACGTCATCAAAAATACCCAATTTAATGGTGACAATGGTGATATTTGAAAGCACCATTGAACATCGTCTGCTCATATTCTGATTTTCAATTGGTAAGATGTGAAATTGGTTTCGTGGGTGGTGACTGGCGGTAATAACCAGGATGGGCTTTTCGCGCAATTTGAGTTCTTTCAGTTTGAAATGTGTGCACTGCCCAATGCACGTACGTACAATTGATGAGTTCTGAATAACACGAAACAAGCATCATGCATTCCACCACTAGTCACCACCCACCAAAATACTTCAACGTATTACTTCAACTCAATGCAAAGACTTCAACATAGCCTCTCTGCTAGGAGAGGATATATCAACCGAGGTCCATCATTTCTGCTCAATCAGTCAACAGGAACCTCGAAATAGGTATAAAGTATATATATGATTACACGTTAATAAGAATTCGTGTTTCGAAAGAACATGCTGAGTCTAACACTGTATTCTGTTGATGATTTGCAGTCTTTGTTACCTTCGTAAAATCTCTTAACGATGCATGGATGGCTAGAAAAGATCTGTTTATCTCAACAGGTTAGTCGACAGTGTATATATCCGTTGTTGTTGTTCCATGAACAATATTCACTGTAAATAATAACTGCATTGTCGGAAATTCTGTTTTCACGTTTCGTTCTGTGCTTATTTATGATCCTGAAAATAAGTGCGACAGTCAAGAAGAGTACACAGGTTAACAAGGAGATCGCCTCATGTTACTTCGCATCATAGCTCGCTAGTTTCCTAAGTGTTTATATACACAATGACAACACAAGTTACTGTCTATTGTCATTTCGGTAGTGAAATAAATTGAAGTGTATGGGAAATAGAAATGTAAGAAGCAGCATTCATAATGCTTACGTGATTGCAGCAGTTGAAAAGTAATACGTTATATGATGATTGGACGTTTAGAAATGGTTAAAGGAAAATAATATAAATGAGAATTGAAAACGGATCACACAAACTGACTGACTAAACAGAGTTTGGGAAGTACTTCACAAATCTTTATCTACATCATTGAAAAGCCACTTGAGAATGGCACATTGCAGGTGATCCACAATAAAGAACTTGATGAAGTCCTTTAGGTAAAAACAATAATAAGAAAACGCTGAACAATATTGCAGTTGCTAATTCGGATTGAGGTGAACTGGATCACTCGTCAAACTGCGAGAAAAGGAGAAGACAGGAAAATGTTGTTTAAATAAGAAGACGAATTTTTAAAAAGGAAGATGATGAAATCCTGAAACTAATCAAATCCATACAAACCAATACTTAAATACCAATGAGATGCTCACTGGCGACTGGCCCTATTCAGGTAGGTAATTACCTGGATTCCAGTGGGAAGTCGTGACGAGTAGGGTGCAGCGGGTCGGGTGTGAAGACAAATACTCGCCGAAGACATTGGCTAGCGGTCGCGCTATGTCGTGAATTGGCAGAAGTTAGAATTAAAGGACCATTGGATTGGGTCCCAGTGGCCTAGTGGTATACGAGCTGGTGTCGTAACCGCAGGGTCTTGGGTTCAAACCCCGGTGGGTGCGTATTGCTTTTACCAATTACTTAATAAATATTCCGAAGAAAATGACAGAGATTGGACACACACATTGAAAAAGTCATTGAATTGCATTACGCGCCAGGATATCACATCTTTGAATCGACGTTATGAATAAAACAGTTTGCTTTGCCAACTCAAGCTTTCTTAATCCCATATTGTAGTTGTGGGAATGGTAGTGAAATACTGGTGGCATATGTTGAGAGTGATGATTCGCCAAGTATTGATTTGAGAACAATATGCATTTCGCATGCTGAAAGATTATCAGTGAACGTTTTCAGTTGAATGGGTATTAGGCCGTACTGTTGACAGAACAGTATAATGAGTGGCTGTAGTTTTAGTAGTAGTAGTAGTAGTAGTATAACAACACAAGCTAAGGGCCAGGCAACAGATCTTTTATTAAGGGAATTAACACGTATTTATATATTTTCATTTACATTTTTATAGCTTATTCAAGCAAACAAACACAGTATTTTGATTGGTGGTTTCTATCTGAACGTTTGTCTATCATCACTTTGTGGCTGTTTCTTGAATATCAGATCACATATATGCTAACTGTATCCATCTACGCAAAGTCTTTGTTCCCACTTTTCTCGTGACCAATATTCGGGACATAAACCTTGACGTTAACTAATGTCTACCAGTTGGGCTAGAAGTCAGCTATCACCACAGTAGCAGAAGTATGAGCACCAGTATAGAATGGAGTTTCAAAATATGAAGAATTATATTCGATTAGCTGCTTAATATGAGAGCGTTCTAACTATAGGCAGGAACACCAATGTACTGAAGCTTAACTCCTCAAATCTGCTCATCAAATAAAACTGCACAAAATATCTCAAAAATGATGACAATTCTTCTTTTTATAGTTTTGGTTTGTAAGGATTAGTTATGTTTTACGAGTTGATCACGGATTGATATCAGTTAGAGAACCATTGAAAACCAGGGAGTACTGGACAGCTGCTGTTTCATCCTAGTTTGGGAATCATCGGCAGTACTCACCCACTGGGTTTCGAACCCAGGACCTTCCGGTTACAAGGCAAGCTCGTATACCATTCAGCCACTGGGACCCGATTCAATCGCTCGTGAATTCTAACTTCTACCAATTCTTCTTTTACATCAGAAATCTCACTGACCTGGATCCACTCGACAGTAGCAACTGTCGACTTACAACTCTTTATTATGATCATACACACTTTAAAGAGATAAAGTTAACGACACACTTTCTAAGATTACTCATTTTCATTGTTTGCTTTTTGGACTATACGATACATTCATGATTTTTTTCATTGACAGCTTTGTACTATAAAAATGCCGATATTCAGATGAGACAATACTATTTTGGAAGTGAGTAGACAAAACTAACGAAGCTTATTGGTAATAATTTATTCATATTGAATGTCTTGAAACAAGTGAGAGGGATAATTTCTAGCTAACATCAGTTCGAGTACCATTGGAATTAAGCATGATGTACTGGAAAGCCGTAGTGGCCAATTTCACAAATTTCGAGCAGCAGCATTCACCCACCGAGCTTCGTTCCAAGGCACTTCCGTTTACAAGACGTGTTTGTAGACCATTGAGACACTGTGACGTGATGTAGCGGTCCGTGAATTTCAACTCCTGTCAACAGTAGCACAGTAATTGACTAATTCGTGATCTCGTGTATCAGGTGTCACAGTATGATATTTTGTTATTAGATTGAACGACTATCGCTCGGGTTATCTTCGACCACGAGTAACAGGGACTGGCTCTGGTGGTGAATTCGAGCGGAAGTCATCAGTTAAAATACTTTCAATGATTGGTCAGATTTCCTTGGTGTCATCTGTTGACGAATATATCTGATGTCTTCCAGGACACAGAAGTAACGCGTTTCTTAATTTCGTACAGTACCTTCTTTGTACACGTCGAAGAAGATTTCGAAAGATTATTGAACGATATCAGTTTTAAATAAAGATACTCATGCAAGATTGATGTGAAATAATTATGCATTCATTCATTGAGATCTACTGCGGATAACGTTGAGCATCTACCACGTCTGTTACTCTCTCCAGAATGATTTGATCATATAATTCCATTAGTTATTATCCTGTGATTTTATTGGTTGGTATTTATAGCGTACTTAACTAATTTGCTGAGAAACGATGCGAAAACGTAAGCTAATACGCAACAGTAGAGACATCGGTGATGAGACAATGTCCTCTTAAATTCATTAGGTTGATATGAAAATATCAGACTATTAGCACTAACGTAAATGAGTAGCAATTGAAGGCGTATTCGGTTATACAGAACACAGAGAAAATATTTGCAATCCTATGCAGGTTTCTGAATGAAGTGGAAATTAGAATGCGGCATTCAGATCTTCAGAATCACTCAGATAACTCCTCTCAAGGCTTAAAGAGCCTATTTACTCATTAAAAGAAGACGAATTTCCTGTGCACAAAATACTGTGTAATGACTTCAATGTCATCTGTACATGTGCCACCAGTGTAATTGTGCGGACTGAATCAGGTTATCGAATCACATGGATTGAGTTCAATGTAGAATGATTGACCCAAGAAATTGGCGAGTCTAAAGAGAGAAACTCAGCAATCGCAATCCGAGCACTGGAAGATAGTCACAAAATACATTAATGCCTTTCGCAAATATACACTGAGTTCCTAAATAGTAAGAGGACAAGAGGTTGTCCAACAGACATACACACATACAATATTAACATTACATGTCTATAAACGCAATAATTTTCCACATTCACCAGAAACCACAAGCAATTAATTTCATTTTCACTTTACAACATTGAAACTGCACTTATATTAGCATAGAAATCAAAAATAACACTTACAATAGCATTGCTTTCTACTCTCCATTAGGTAATCAGTTTATAGGAGAAGACTTGGGAATTGCTACTGAATCAGAATTCGTCAAATTAAGAAGTAAGCAAATATTTGAACGAATGTTAAATTTCAAACTCTTTTCCCAATTTGGTATATTTAAACATGTAGAGGCAACTATTTGTACTTGCCCTTTTTGGAAGAGAAAAGGACAATCGATTGACTGAGGATGTTGCCTGGCAAGGCTATCAAAGCTCCTCAAAAAAACCACACAGCTAAGGAAACACAGCTACACCAAAAATAAACAAATCCAACGTGCATCTATTATTTGACCGAAACGCTTGAATTCTCCTCCTACAATCACTTCAACAACTGAATAAGCAGTTACTCAGACAACATAAATATTTAGCCACATTCGCACCTGCTTCTCTTGTAAAGTGTATACGCCTGATTTCAAAATGGTCAGTAATATGTGGGCATGGAGAACACCTATTTCACGTTGACTGTTTGATCGGATTATCTTGAATCGTGCTTAATTTCATTTCTCTTTGTCCAGGAACTGTCGAGCAGAAGTGTCAGATAATGTCAGGAATACAAATAGATGCGAAGAGTGAGCCCCACTTTGTTTTTTTGTTTCTGATTGGCAAATGGCTACTGCAACTGACCAACAGATATGTTCACCATCTGCAATAGGATCAATTTATTGTTTATGGTGTAAAGTAATATCTGTTATTCTAGTCTTTCACCAGAAATTTTATCATATGACAGATATCCAAGGGTGACTAGAACTGTGTGTGTTGAGTCTGTACTGCTCAGCCGACCAGCAAACATAGCATCTATGCAATTCAGAGTACTGTGATTCATCCATTCACCAAAACACCGATCCATTCATGCATTACATACATGATGAATATTTTACCATGAAATTCTTATTATTATTCCCCTATGTTCCGATTGGAACATGGGAATTGAAAGTCATCTCTCACGTATCCTGGTTTGTGCAAACACCTTGAGCAGACTTTAAGAATTCTCGTTAGTTCCCAACTACTATTCAGTCGAATTCACGCTCTTTGTTATTCGGCATCGACCCAGGGAAGGCATCTGGTGATAAACGTCAAAAGTGAATTGTTTGAAATAGTTTTTTGTACGTCGACTTTCTGACCGATCCAGACGAACTAAAAGACTTCACAATGTTGTCGTAGAAGTTGAATCCACTACTTCTGACGAACTTTGTTTTCACTCTTATTTCTCGAATCGGTGTGATATTGAATGTAAATCGTCCGCGGTGTTCAAGTCTGTCTTGTAAGAATCGACATTTCCAATTGTCTGATAATATGCGTCTCATATATATCTTGGGCAATACAGTTGTTCACTACCTACGGTATTTCACTAGTTCTCCAACAGATTTCAGCTAGTGATGTCAACTTATCCAACACCCATCTAGTTGCTTAATTATTGGTTTCTAAGTGAGTTTTGAACAAATATCCCGTGTATCCGATTGTGTCAGAGGTTGAGCAGAAGAAATTTTGCCAGCAAATCGAGAGGGGTGCCGAATCAGATAACCCGCCGACAGAGTCCAGAACCTCGACTAGTGTACCAGCACAGAGTAAACTTGGCGAGGATGGAACATTGCGCCTGAGGATAACAATGTTCGCCAGTGAAACAACATATCAGCTTTTGAAACGTCAGTATTTCAAGTTCCGTGGAACCATATGCTCCATTCAGAACTGAAGGCAGGCAAGACAAATATCTGATTGTCACTTATAGAAGTTGATACTCTTTACCTTCCCTAGTCCATTGTGCCTGCTAACAATTTCTATCGATATCCTCATATTTTCCTTTAGCTGCCAAAGAATTTTTCAAGAAATCAGATGGGAGAAATGCACCAATGTCTGAATTCAAGGAAGCTGTTGGTAAGCAGAAAATTGTTGCTTCCAGTCCTTATACCCTCTTACGTGAAGCGATTTCAAATACTGACATCACTATGCAGACTTAAAGGAAGAAGGCCTGTGTGCAGGACTTCACCAACATAACACGTGTTGAATAGCTTTTGCATAGTATTTCGAAGGACGTTTCTCGAGGCTGGAATTATCATAGAAAATTCAAGAGTGTTTCTGGACTTTATTCGATTCAAGTGTGATCATGCATTGATATTACCTGACTGATCACTGGAAACCATAAGGTAATACTGAGGTGTTGATCATTGCCAGTTCAGGATTGTTCGTCTGTACGCTCCCAAAACCTCAAAGGAGGTAGAACCGAGAATATGCAGGTGATGCAAACAGCCTCGTTAGCCACCCAACCAATATAGTCCGTCATCCGACGACCCTTGAACTCTAACAAGTAAGACTTCGTGATCTTATCACAATCCCCAGACAATGTCGAAGGCGAGAATATGTCCTCACATTCTACCAAGAGCACACCATCAGTCGTGACTTGTCACTAGAACACTAGTCAATTTCATCCTGTAATCAATCCTTAGAGGGCTTCATAACTTTGTTCCGACCACTGACAGTTGAGTTCATGCGTGCAACTGGCCAGTTCTTCTGACTACAGCCATTTGTCTACTGACAAGTTGATAACAGTAAGAATCTCTACTGATATGATTCATTTATGTCTGACATATAATAAACATAATGAGTGGTGGAGATTCTAGAAATTGGAACGATATTTAACCAGGGTTACGAGATGGTACAATCACTGAAATATTAAGTAAGGAAACAACGAGTTGCCAAGTCAATCCAAGGTGGATAATTTAATCCCCATGTAGCCACAAATTATGCCTCAGATGTTGGATTGCTGCTGCATCTTTGCATCGTAGCAGTGTACTTTTACTATAAATTAACCATTCAGAAGTCTACCACGCAGTCTTTCACATGATGGAAATCAATTGCTCATGTCCAGAAATCTGCATGAATATATCTTCTTCAGTGAATATCTCGTAAACTCATCTTGTTACCTTTCAATGAATGGCAATCTAAATAATGCATTTTTCTTTTGTGCAATTATTTCAATGAACTATTAGATATGCTACGTGAGATACTCACTAAAAAACTCGGTGCGGTTTCGCTTGACGATGGATATTTTGCAAATTCGACGAAAGCATTCTTTGATCAGCTCTTCAAAAAGCACGATCTATGTGCCTATGAACAACGAAACATTGACTACATATCTGTTGCAATAAAATTAGACAGCAGCTATTAGGTCGTAAATACTGACCTGTCAATATATGATGAATCCACCTTGGTGAAATTGGGCCATCTTCATTTCTTAGTGAGCTTCAGATCAAAATCACCAACATTTGATTCTGATTCCTTGAGTTGTCTCTTTCTGACTCCACGATTGTCCATAAGCTCTCATGTAATCCTGACACCATATCCTCAATGTCATATTCAGACGCTCAACTCATCTTTTTCCATTCATGTTCCATTTGACGTCTGGTGTGATGCATAGTTTCACTCAGCTGTCTCCTCAGCGTATGTCTGATCCATTTGCATTTTTCGTCAGTCTATGTTTAGGTCGCAGTTACTTGGTGGGTTCGCTGCTGGAGTTTCTTGTTGCTCATCCATTCAGACTATCTGATTTTCAGTATCGAGTAAGCGAAGGTATCTGTTGATGCAAGTCCTAATTAGCTTTTTGATAGCAAGGGAAGTGCCTCAGCTGTAAAGAATATGTGAATGAATTCACACTAGTGATCAATTAGTAATGTTGTATTTTGGTTAGTTGAGGAGATTTTCAAAGTGACTTCAGTGAAATGAAAGTCTGCCTTCCCACTCCGAAGCTGAGCAGCTTTGACAACTTCACTCTTGTCAACTGACAGTCATTGGTGTTTGTTGTTTTTGTTGGTGGTGGTGTTTGATTGGTCATCTTCTTCGCCGATTTCCCCACTATTTTCATTTGAAATCTTGTCTTCGCTTTATGCCTCTTTTGTCAGCTCGTTGCTGTTTGTCTTTAGACATTCTAGTGTGTCTGTCCCATTTGCATGAACTGGATTAAACGGCTTGAGTCGACCATTTGCTTGATTGTCACGCTCGCATATCCAATAAACGTGATATTGTCATATGTTGAGTACATTTTCAATTTGGCTATAATGTATCCTTTAGATGTTTCAAAAGTCTTCAATTATGTCTCCCTCTGTTTCCATCTTCATCTTCCACATCCACTTGAGTCACCTGACACAGAGTTCGCATTGCAGACTTGATTAATGGAAAATGAGCTATTCGATTATTCACTAGTTTATAATAAGATCACTACTCAATTGATATTTCTCCTTGAATTCATTTCACATGTTTAGTTCAACTGGTTTCTGAAGTAGAAAAGGTCGAGAAACACAGAATCAACAGGCTTCACAGTAAGTTCACTCAAATTTCACTCATACAGTAATCCACACGTTTGTTTTTAGCACAGTTGCCATTGGATATTATGAATACAGCTCTGTATGCATTGAAACCAGGGCGTGATCGCGACGTTGGTGAGTGATCTAGAGAATATTTAATTTCTATTTATTTGGTTGTAACAAAAATATTTAGGCGACATGCGTTTATTAGTATCTTCATTATCGCCAGTATTCACCCACGTATTGCTTAGGTATAAGATGAATTTATAGCTTGAGATGTGGACTTCCGTATTGGCCTCGGTTCGCGCGTCCTCTATGCATTCTCAACTAATCCTGAAAGTGACACTGACCACCAAGAAATGTAAATTTCTCTTCCAAGTCACTCTATGGAGCCAGGCCAACGAGAGTATTCCTATCTAGATAGCACTCAAGGGCTTGGTGTGTGTGATATCAGTCATTTGTCTGCTTAGATCACATCCAATCTCTCTCCATTTACTTCAGAATATTTGTTCAGCAATAGGTTTCCGTCGCGTTGGTGACACACTGGTAGAATTTTCGACGTCCACGCTTGTGGTGCGGGGTTAAGTCACTGACTAACGCACAGCTCTTATGCAGTTTTAGGACAGAAAAAAGGGAGGTTTCAGCATGAGGATAGCGACACCATCCCGTAGATTTCAAAACTAAATTATTCAGCAATGCAAATCTGTCTCACCTTTCTGGTTCGGATTTTGAAATCGCTGTCCATCCCTTCTTCAGTTTGGAAGGATCCTGCTCAACCCAATAAAACGAACTTCTTTTAGGTTTCTTTATCTAATGGAGAATACAGACTGTTGTCATTAGCTGGTTATCGCCAACAATCTTTCCTTCCTTAAGCTTATTAGAAATCCCATAATTGATGCTTCTCTCGACCTGTCGCTTTCGTATATATATACATAACATAGGTTGTCCGAGAATGATGCCTCAGTCTTCTGTCATGATTCTCATGATTCTGTCATGATTCTGCTACACAATGCAGTCACACACGATCATGAAGCTTCTAGCATTATCTTAGTCCTATCGCAACTTCAAATGCTCCGATGAGTATTGCTATGAGAATTCCCTGGGATGTGGCTGGTGTCGTATAGCTGCAGTCGTGAACAAAGTTTGAAAATGTTTGCGGTGCCACAATTTGTAGTGTTCAAGCAATTCTCAATTTACTCCGTAGTCGATGATGTTGATGGTATTTTTCGTTCAAAGTTGTCATTCTATGCTGTGTTCAATGACAATGTGAAGTGTTGAGATTCCATCTACCCATCTCAGTCCGTCGTCAGTGATTCTTGAGTACCCTATCTGATTTTCAACGGCTTCTGATAACATTCTGGTGTTCAAGATTTTGATTTCTTCAGACAATACATAATCACTGGAAGTTTTGTATAGGTTGTGCATATTTCTTGAATAGTTGTTGGTTGTGATCAACTTAAGGGTAGTGTAACTAATGAATACAGAGTTCTCTCTGCTTAATCTCTTCCTCTTCAATATCACTTACTATCGCCGTCTGCATTGATCCCTTCCCAGATAGCCACCTGTATTTTGGCCTTAATCCGCAAAGCAATCCCTACCTACCGTCGAAATACCCTCACAAACTGTCACGAGTGACTCACATGCCAAAATTATCCTCCAGAAATCACAAAGGACATTCTTGCTTGATGAAATATGTGAATGTATCCAACAGCAATTATATATACGTCAAAAATACGAAATGGCCTAAAAATGTCCTCTGGTAGTTGCACGTTCAGAAGATATTTCAGAGAGAAAAGACGTCCTTTCACAATTACATGCTACGAGAAAATCATTGAGAAAATCAGTCTCAGTGAAATGGGACTAAAACTCAATCAGCAAGAGTCACTGGTACGCTCCCATCATCACGCATACACATTGTCCTATCCAGCAACTTGAGCTTACAAATTATTCCCGTTGACGTATCAAACAATTGGATGGAATACAACGACAAACCTAAGCGTTTTAACTTCTGCATTTCCAAAAAGACAAACTAGCTATGAGGAGACACGACATGTCTTATTTCATATTCAACGGTGTGTCATGAGTTCAAGACATAAATTCGAGTGAACCACTATATCACTGACTTAATCAGTCACTAATGTCAACCACGGATTGACATCAGTCAGAGAAAGCCTGAAAAGCACCATGGAGTATTGAAAGCTGGCTGTTTCATCCTAGGCTGGTGCTCATTTGAAGTATGCACCACCCAGCGCAAAACAATCCGGTTACAAGCCAAGATCGGACAATATTCCGCCTCATGAATTCTAACTTCAAACAATTCATGATGTTGAATGCGATTACTGCTTGAAAGAATTCAGCTGTCTTATTCTTAAAAATTAGTCGGATGGTCGGACGTGACTGGCTGCAGGATGAAATTGTCTGGATTTCAGAATAAGAAGTTGAGAAAAATAACGCCAACCTGTGTTGAAGTAAACATGCATATACACGGAAGAGATTGACTGGTTGTCGTGCGGAAATCGCGAACTGGTAGCATTTATAATTGACACAATTAACATTAGGCTGGGTCCGATGCTGGAAAATCAACAAGCCTCCCTTGTTCACCGAAAACCACTGGGTTCCAGCCTCAATGGTGTGTGTAATGCTGGTCAGTCGTAAGCCAAGACTAGACAGCCAGCTTTCCAGTACTCTCATCTGGTTTCCAGTGATTCTCTAAGTGATATCAATCCGTAGTCAAACATGAAACAAGTTAAACGCCTGAGAACTAACTCTAGAAAATTGTGTCAATCCACAACAATTAATCATATAATTTGTTATTTGAATCCACAACAATTAATTATATGACTCCATCTTTTTCACAGGTGATGAAATTTAATGAAACACAGTGGATATGAGGTGTTAACAAGCTAAGAAAATTTTTTTCTCTGGTGATGGTGTTCTACTAATTGAAAATAAACATTTTCTCTTTCACAAAATTAGCTATGCTTAAAATCAGTCATGTTACCTTTCATATAATCTACTTTTATGATTCAAATTCATCACTAAGACACGCGCACTGTACAGATCGAAAACCATGTGTTATTGTCTGAACGTAAGAAATCGATCTTTGCATTCCCCTGTATAGCTGACCAACACTTACTTGAGTAAGACACAATACAGATCTGTCTCGATGATGATAAAACAACAGTTACTTGGAGTGAGATCTGTGTTACCACTAAGTAGTAATTGATCATCCACAAATCGAAACTACCTCACTAATCACTAGAAGCAGCATTACAAATCAAATTCCTTATTAGTAGAAATGTAAACAATGTGCAACGCTAACTAGCTCCTGGGAATCTAGAAGAATATTGTCAACAAGTTGAGATCGAAAGTCTGTCAGCAGCAGACACGTGCCACATACTCCCAGCAGACACTCCAAGATCGAAATTCACAGCTTGAATCCTGATCTCTTTCAAAAAAATATCAACTATAGAAGAAGATATTGGTAATTTTATGAACACATTTTCAGTCTCGCAGTCATCCGATATATAATTAATTTGGTCGGATTCCTCGCAAGTAGACCAAGAATGATTTGTGCTGATAATGTCTTAGAAAATACTTCAGTAAAGACAAACAACTCACTTCCCAAAATGAGCTGTACCGGTCGAGATGTGAGAAGACACATGAGTATTGTGTATAGCGAAGGGAAATCCACCACAGATAAAGAAGCTACGATTTCTCCTGAAGCTGCCATTCACTTTGTGTCATCTCAGAATAAATAGAACCACGAAACGGACTTATACTACAGCTGCCACACTCCGTTCTTCTTCTTATTTCGAACCGATAGATTCCAACCGCCAAATTGGATGATAAGATAGCCATCCAGGTCTACCACTTCACTGTGAATCGGCAAGCTAAGCTGTCTTGTAGAATAAGCTACCCACATTGCGGACACGTAGAGACAGCCTTACAAGCTCATCACGTAGTATCGTATTCCGTGGTTAACAAAAGGCCAAACAGATTGGGTATGAAGCTCCACTTCATCTCATTTAGTCTATGACGATGAAAATGGATGCAACACTGGTACAGTTGTAACCCCACAGGTTCAGGAAAGAAAGGAAAGTTCTTCACTAGCAGAAAGAAAGTTCATATTGTGAAACTGCGGAATAAGAGAAACTTTGTCCTGTTCAACAGCTAGCATGAAATTGTGCTTGGCTTAACTTGACAGCTTAGAGCATGATGCACCATGTTCATTTGACAAGCAAAGGAATACAAAAGTTAAGATGTCTGTCCACATATATTAAATTCTGGATGACTCAGTTAGGAGAAAGTGGATGTGGGGTTACACAACAAGCACAATGCAACCATTTGTGTATGCGGGTGTTGTTACAAAGCAGTTAGTTTCCGATATTTTGAATAAATGTTTTAGGCTACTATTAATGTGGTGCCAGTAGTAAAGCAAACGTGACCGACAACATTTTCCTCTCTTCAAGAAAGGATAATCATAGCACAACACGTAGTTCAGACAAGAGCCTTTGTAGAAATCGAACCTAAGCTAAGCTGTGAAGAAAGATTTTGTCAGTGATCTACATAATTGGATCTTCAGGATCTCAGCATCGGTATCGCCTTCAAATTCACTGTTCATAAGAAGTCGTTTCTCTGCACCGTCTGCGTTATTTCAGCCTTCTGCTTAATCTTCATGATTATCTCATGGAGTATTCCAGAATATTCACTTTACATGGGTACTCGTCTTAGTTGCTTTAGGTCCCTAGCGATTGAATCACTGCAACATATCCTTCTAACTGTTGATGATCAGATTGGATCAGAATCCTCTATATTATCAATGGGACCGAAGATTGGAAATTTCATTATTGACTATTCCTTATTGTTTTCCTTTAGATCGATCCATGAAGAGAACCGTCAGAAGACGTATATGGCGAAGAACGGGTAAAAATCCGAGTTCCTCTTTGATTTCAACGTAGACCGCATAGCATGATGACAGTTGTTAAACCCCTCAGGTTCCATTTCGATGTTGAGTCAGTAATTGTCTTTACATACTACTCTTCAGAATTGACCAGAAAGTTTTGGGCCAAGAAATCTTTCAGCGGCGATTTCATTGCCACTCCAACGCTTTGTCTCAGGATCCTGTCGCTGAACTTGAAGTAGACATAGAAAAGGCATGACAGTCGTAGTTATTCTAAGTAGTGGATCAGAATACCAACCTCTACATTCTTATCCTTAAGGGATTCTGTATATCGAGGAAATAATTTCTTTGAGAGAAACATTAATTTGGACAGACGTGACACATACATGGACATGATTTTCTTCCCGAATGCATCAGAATCAATAGTGAATCGACGAATTCAAAATAATCTAAGAGACTATGCTGACAGAGATTATTTCTGATAGGTAGGAGGATGTCTGCGAGCTGTTTGATAGTAGCATTATATGATGAATTCGCCAAATCGAAGAATGGACGCAGTGATAGGTTCTGTTTGTGCACTTTCCAAAGAAAATACAAACGGAATATGAGAGAAGCTGATTCTCACATTTGGTCATTTGATTCGGAGCTGATAATCGATTCGCTCATCATCTTCTTTAGCATTTGTGTTATTTTCTCTTCATTTTGTTGTGTTCTGTTTTCTGGTTACTCACTTATGACCATTTATTTCCGTCGGATATGATGGACAACGCTTGTTGACGTGGTCTTAGCGATTGATGCAGATGAAGTCAGCACCTTCATCCAAGTAGATGAAAACCAAGTCTTTTTATTCTTACAATTTCACGTTATCGCTTTCAATGCATAGCTGTTATCAGACGCTCGACAATTTGTTTTGCATTGATAATTATCGAGTGTGGTATATTTGACAACTTTTATTTTTACTTCTAAAGCCACTGCTGAGTGGTTGTATTATTTTTGTGATTTGCCTAAGAAGTGTGTGAAGACATGGAGGATGCATCTCATAGAGACATTGCATAGCTAGTTGAATTCTAGCAACTAGACCTTCAAGATATTCACACAACGATTTCTTCCACATGTCGTGACTGAACTCATTATAGGTCATAGTTAGTGTGAAACGGTAAAAAGATGAACTGAGTCATAGGA